>OW121690.1:15440260-16640260 GCA_933228735.2 Amblyteles armatorius
CGTTATTAGCGAGAGCCGCGTACGTGATCCGCGGAACGGTCGAGAGCGCGAGATCCGCGCGGAGAACTCCGACGCCAATGAGAGGAGTTTGCTGCCTCGAGGGCAATCCGGGAACGGACCGCTCTCGTCGTGTTCTTCTTTTCATCATACTAGAGTACGTGCCCTCCTCTTCTCGCCCCCCCCCCCCCCCCCCCCCCCCCTAGCGAACGCCGTGTATCCGAGAGCGATCTATCCGAACGGAGCGATTCACCTCTCGCCGTAGCTCGTGCTGCGATCATCTCATTTTCTTCCACCTTGATTCTTTTTTATTCGACGCCCTCGAACTCGATATGCATTTTCTCTTTTTTGCGTTCCTTTCGAACTTGGCCCACACGAATTGCTCTCGGAATGCGATCGATTCGATCGTCGATCGAAGGATACAGGTGAACGGCCCGTGTACTTACGAATCGTCGCTCTTAGGAATCTTCGCTCTTAGGAATCGTCACTCTTACGAATCGTCGCTTTTACGAATCGTCACTCTTACGATCTCATTTTCTTCCATCATCTCATTTTCTTCCATCGTCTCTTTTTTTTTCATCATCTCATTTTCTTCCACCTTGCTTCCTGTGTATTCGACGCCCTCGAACTCGATATTCATTCCCTCTTTTTTGCGTTCCTTTCGATCTTGGCCCACACGAATTGCCCCCGTAATACGGTCGATTCGATCGCCGATCGAAGGATACAGGTGAACGGCCCGTCTCCTCAACGACTACGACTCGAGCTCCGGATCGAAGAGTCGATCGATTCCTATTCCGTGGCCTACGGCGAAGTTCTCGACGATCGTAATCGGCGAGGATTTTTTTTTTAACCTTCCTCCGCGAGGAATCGAGCGTTTACCCCTACGCGATCGTGCGATCGACGGCGTCGCGAGCGGATCGGGGAGGATAAGACGAAACGCTGAGCCATATACGGACCAGTGGGAAAGTAGAGTCGGCCGGGGCAGCCTTGCCGGGCCGCCGAGCGGGTTAAGCAGAAATCGTTTTTGTCACCGGGGATGAGAACGACGGCGGCGATTCCGCCGTGTTCTAAATCAAAGCCAGCCCGAGGAGAAGAAGCGCCCGAGTCCCAAAACGGTGCAGGAGTCGCTGGAGAGCCGGAGAATCTCGAGAAGCGACGGGATGAAGGAGGTCCCGAGGAGTCTCCCTCAGAACGCAGGCGGGCGCTTGCGAGGCTGCGTACTTCACCCGCGCGCCACCTCGCCGGCGAGATCGGCCGAAGACATCGGGAACCGCGATCACGTCCTCCTTACCGTTAAATCCCGAACCGACTTTATTGGCGAGTTCTTCGTTTTCCACCTCATCGTCCTTCTTCGTGCGCTTCTTGCGCCGCTTCTTGCGCCCATCGGACCTCCATTATCGTCAGCGAGAGTGAAAGATAGCGCGACCGATCCGATCACCTCGGCGACGAACGCCCGTTCGGCGAGGTGCAATTTTTGGATAACCCCTCGCTGACCCCCCGCGCTCCACCGAGCCGCTCGGAATGCCGCTGTCCGCAACGACGGCCGACATACCCACCCGATCCGCTTTTTCGAATCGATGTCGGATCGATCGTTACGAGCGACACTTCTCGCGAATTTGAGGACCGTACGAATTATTGCCTCACCGAACGTCGACCGCGTCGAAAAAGCGGACGACACGGGTTCTCCGTTGTCGGGTGTTTGTGGAAACAATCAGTTGGTCCCTGTGTCGCGAACAAGGATATGAATGCATAAGCAGCGCAGTTAACACGCTGCTACGGCGTGTCCCCCAAGACACTTTTTTTTTGTTTTTTTTTTTTTCGTTGGGTGGCTCGCGGAGTCAAAAGACGCCGCGCGATGTCGGGGATCCGGGGAGAAGAAGCCGGGCTCTCCGGCGTCGCGGACAGCGAAGGTGGAAGGAGGCGAGGTTGGTTCTCTCTCCGTTCCTCGCGCTTTTCGCCGTCCCGGAGCCAACGTTCCCTCCGCCGAGGTCTCGTGTCGATAAATACGACCGATGTCGCCGTACGCTGCCTCGAATCTTCCTGCCGCTTTTTACTCTTTTTTTTTTTTTTGGTCATCGTCATCGAAACTGCGCTCCGGCATGCGCGGCACTCGCGGCCCGGCGTGCTCTCCGGCTGGCCGGGCGACTCTCAGCCTTGTTTTCTGGACGGAAGAGGCTCGCGACGATCGTGCTTAATACCCGAGGGAACCTCCGAGAAATTCCTGCTTTTCTTGTCACGCGGGAGGGACTCGTTACTTCTTTCGCCGTGCATCGCCAGCGCTCGCTTCGCCGGCGTTGCTGATATCGGCGAAATGCGCGACGTAGAACCGCGGCTCGGGAGCGGAAGGGCCGATCTCATACGAGCCTCGCGTGGCGAGTCGCCCAGCACGCGCCCTTCCGTCTCGGCGCTCGATCTCCGCTCGCCGATCGCCAGATGTTGTCGCCGTTCGCAATCCGGCGCAATGGGTGAACGTTGATTCCTGCCGGTCCGCGAGCGGCTAGGACCAAACCCGGTCGTAATTAACAGCTCCGCCGATGGCGCCCCCGGCTCCGTCGACCCGGCTCGAACCAGCTCGGTTCCGAAGGGAATGCCGGCGACCGGTTCCAATGCGCTCGGCTACGGCGCTATCCACGACACGGTCGACATCGACACCCGGGCACGCCGATGTTCGGCCGAATCACTGTAAACGTCACCGAGGCGATAAAAGCTATAACGGCCAGAGGCCGGAGTTCTATGCCGGTCGTCGGAGTCGAACGGGAAGTTAATGAGGTATCGATCCGCGGAGGCGGCGAGTGTGGCGAATCCGTCCCGTCGTCATTTGTTCGAAACGTTCGACGGGCGTTCGCCACTTCCTTCCGAATAAGGCGAGCCCACGTTCGCCAACGGCGCGAAGGAGCCAGCGCCGAAGAACAAAGAGAAACCCGCGATCGCCGGGACGCGGAGGATCGCGACTCCGGGGTGGAAAGGTGCCCGCATGAAGGACTTTCGGACACCTGCTTCTCCCCCGGCATTGTCTTCCCGACGACGGGACTCTCGACGCTCACCGGCCTCATCCTCCCGTCGGTGCCCTCGGAGCGGTACGAGAAAGGGATTTCGCGCCGGCGAATCGTGTCGGCGATCGAAAAACAATTGTATTCGCCGATGGGATATCGCGGGTTTTTCACCTTCGATACACCGTTTCCGAAACCGATGGAATTCCTCGATTCTTTCGGCGAGGAGAATTCGCCGATCTGACTTTGGTTCTTGCGGGAATTCTTGCGGCCTAACGAAACACGAGCGTGTGTTCACTGTTAAAGAGATTCGTGGGGGAACTTAATGTACTGGTGCTGGAAGTTTTTGCGCGTGAAATTGTATGTTAAATTTCATGCACAATTGTGATGAAACATTGATGGACTTTTACAGTGAAATTGAAGTACATTATTGGGTTTGAGTACTTTTATGCTGAATCACTTAAAATACTTAAATCTTCAGCGTATTGAAAATGTTGGAAATACTTTGGTAGTAGTAAGTGTGTATTCATTGACGATACATACGATGCATTGACGACCGTTACAGTTTTTAAACCGTTGCATTAAATTTACTATTTATTGTAACAGTCTACATACACCGTAACAATAAATTGTAAATTGAATACACTGGAAGTCAAAATTCGCTTGCATTACTCACATTGATTAAACATCAATGTACTTTTCCGTAAAATAAAAATACCAGATATTAAAATGACGAATCTTTTGCCTGAAAAAAAAAAAAATTCGCAAACAGATTGTATTTAAAAAAAATTCCAATACGTACGAATGACTGAAAAATCCTTACAAGTATTGAAATTGTAACTAACGAGATTTTTTTTTCTTTTCTTCCGTTGCAGCGAGACGAACGACGATTGGTACCGGAAATGCGAGAAGAAGCTTGGTAAAAGTGCCGCAATGGCATCGGCGACGAGCCGCCAATATTCGCCAACTATCGAAGTCTTCTTCAGCCCGGAAACTCGAGGGGTCCCGAAGCTACCGCGAGGATCACGGAACGAGGTGTCCCAGGAGAGGGGAGAGGAATACCGGAAGAGGGTTTTTCACGAGGTCTCGTTGCCAAGACCGACGGGTTCGTAGAGGGCATGCGAGCTCATCATGTTCAACCACCGACACGAGCCACTAGCGCTGTCGACATCCTTCCTCCTCGTCGTTACCTTTCTGCTGCTAGTTATCGCAGGTAGCCAACATGCTTCGGCAGATCTCAATTCCGAATTCGTCAAAGGGAAAAGTAAGTCTTTTCATGAAAAATCGTGAGTACTCATACATAAAAAAAAAAACTATCTCGAACGCGAAGCAATACTTTTGGAACGTCGATATTTCATTATTTATGTGTGTGCCAAAAATCGCGCTAGCGACTTTCATCTCAACAGGAAGAAGCGCTATCGGAACATTGTTTTTCCCTACTTCGCTGAAATAACCACATTTTTTGCGTGCGACACGGGCGGAACATGTACCATTATGCAGATTTAGGGTCGAATTTTGAGACGCTCGTTCGAACTTTTGCCATTTCTGGATTTCGTGCTTGAGTTTGATCTTAAGTTCAAACTTAAGTCTGAACTCAAATTCTGAAGAACTTCAGTCTGAACTAAAAAATCTGAAAAAATGCACGCTCATTCGAAAAAATGAACGAATCATTTTCATTTAAAAAAAGTTAGGTTTCGGCGAGTGAGATAACGTCTCAAAATTGGACCCCGAGTGACTTTTCATCCCGGAACACGAACGGAAAATCTCTGCGTCGATCGCATGGTAGTTGCGCATCATCTCTCGATGCGTGGGCGCGTTGTTTGTACAGAGCTGTGCGAGTGGGAGCCGTTTTGGAGCGCGGGTGCGAGTTGGTTTGCTCGGGCAGAGAGGCTGCGAGTACGTATCTGGAAAGTACCGTTTCACTGTGGATCTTCCGAGAGGAACAGCGCCGAGATGACTCTCCCGAGCCGATTCTCTCCCCGCCTATAGAGGGAACCCTACTCGCGGCTAGAAAGCCCGCTCCAACCTTCGCGTACGCTACACGAGACACACTTCGCCCGGTTGCTCCTCGTGTATCCGTTCGTTTTTTTTTTTCGTCACACTTATCTCGCGACTCGTTTACGCCCGCGTGGACGTATACGTGCGCGCAACGATCGTAGCCACGGTCCCGTACGGTTCCGGCGTGGGCGACGCGTAGCGTACGCCGTACGAGCCCGACTCTTACTAATCACCCGGACACTAATTAGGAAGCTTTCCTTTGCCGCTCAGGCGTTTCTATTTATTATTTGTTGCGCATCGAATGAAATTACTTCGGCCCTCACTGACGCGTGAATACATACATAAATCCAATGGATTATCGCCTCCTCGCTTACGAAATCCGATAGCAACGATGTTACGGCTTCGGTCGTTAAAGCGGCTGCGGTCGTAACGATCTCTATTTTACCGATCGAGCGATGAAGATTTTTTTTTTTAATGAAAGTTCACAAGTTTTGTGCTGCGCGTAGATGACTGCAACTGCATTCCTCGGCTCGATCCTGCATCGTTAATCAAGAGTCATCCCTACCACGCGATGACGATGCACATCGCGCCCGGCCAAAATAGAAAATCCCCCTCGACCAATGAAAAAGAGCCATGGTTCGCCTTCGCCGGCGAATACGAGGGCGGGTGTGCATCGGGGAGAGAGCCCGATCGTTAGATTGCAAGGGACGCGGCTCGAGCGTGTAACGTGGAAGGCGCACAGTAAAAAAAATATATTTTACGAAGTTTCGTAAAAACGATTTTGTTAAACAAGTGACGAACCTGTCCGTTTATGACCAGTGTCTTTAACAATTGTAGTTCGGCCTTTTGATCGCAAAACCAGAAGCGAACGGTGCGATCCGAAAATTGACGAATAAAAAATCGCGGAACTTTGTGGAAAATAAGTTGTCGTAAGAAGTCCCAACTTTTTTTACCGTATCATATCGCCTCCCGGTTCGAAGGTCCGAGGCGTGTTATCAGGCGAGCGAAGAGTGCCGGAGAGATACCGGAATCCGTCTTGGCTGCGGTCGACGCCGACGAATTCCGGATCTCGTAAGGTGCGATGTTGTAGGGCAACTGCGTACGTGGCGCAGAGTTCGTAACGGGGGATCAGAGTCCGTAGGAGGGGACCGGCCGGAGTTGCATTAGCAAGGGCGTTACCCACATTAAGGCGTTCAGTAGCTCGCCAGCTGCGCCGCTCGGATAATCGAACGCACCTACGTACTTAAAACGAACAAATAAAAAAAAACTTAATTCTAAAATAAAAAAAGTACCATTCGAAATGTCTCCGCGGGTCTCGGAGAGTGAGAATCGTGTCGAGACCTTCGACGTCGGGGCTCTGGCCGGCACCGTGCCAGTGGAGGTTCTCTGCGTCGACAGTCCGACGAGCATGTGGATAAGACCGACGGGATTGAAGCGAGTGCACGAGGAACTCACGCTGACGATGATGGAGCGTTACATCGACGAGGGCAAGGGAACAATCATCGACAGGGAAAATTTGACGAACGGCGCTCTGTGCGCTGTGAGGAGAAACATGAGCGTCCTGAGAGGAAGAATAATCTACGGGGATGACGGAGGATGCGCCGAGATATGGCTGATCGATTTCGGGTACTCGGACTTCTTCTGCTCGTCGCGGATCTACCATCTGGAGAACGAATTCAAGAGAATACCCGCGACGGCGATTCAGTGCGGACTGGCCGATGTTCAACCGAGCTCCGTCGAATGGTGCGACTCGTCCCGGAGACACATATCGGGCGTGAGCTTCGGGAACATCGGCATGGCGACGGTGTGCACGCGCGTCGTTGAGAACGGCACGCTGTGGATCAAACTCAGCTTCAACGGCATCGACTTGGGCGACGAACTCGTCTGGGAAGGCCAGGCTCTCCCACATCGTCAGCGATTACGACTACACGCGTATAGATAGATGTTGAATTTAGTTTAATTATTACGATAATCATAATAATATTATGTAAAACATAATATATAATATACTATATTATATGATAATGATAAATTTCGGATTTTCGAAATTCATGCCATATGCTAAGAAAACCGAATTTTCGAAAATATAGCATATAGAATGAAATTCGGATCTCCGAAATCCATGCCATATGCTATGAAAACCGGCGGGAGGGTCTCCGAAATGGGACTCAGCTGGCAGGCAGGGCGAGGGGTTCCACAATTTTCCAAAATACATATAAGAAGATAATTAAATATAATAATAATAATAATATATTTCATATAATAATGATAAAAATGGACCGCAGGTGGTGGATGGCAATGCTATTATTCATTGGGAAAAGTGGGTAAAAACAGAACACTGGTGCAATACGGACTATTTTTTTCAAAATTTTCGCTGGTCATGAAAAAAAATCTCATCCGTTTTGCCGCGCTCTTCCCCACGCAATTCTTTCTACACGCTGTTTGCAACATCACATTCTATTGAATAATTTATTGAACTACGCAATAATAAAATATCATCGGATCATTCGTCTCTTATCATTTTCCTCGCAACCCTTTTGCGCAGAAAAGTTAGATTTCCGGGAGATTTGTTAAACAATTTAATTTTTCATTAATCCGTTAAAAACATTTTCGAATTATTATTATGCAAAACGAATTTGTCCAGCACCTTTTAATAAGCCTGATCTTCCAGAATTTTATACCATCCAGAAGTGTTTGCGATTCCCTCTCATTTCTCTGAAACTTATGCGAAGTGAACAATATTCGCAAGGACCTTAATCGTCGTGGGTAGGCCGATGCGTCAAACCACCTCGGATGCGTTCCGAACTCGCCGAAACGTTCGAGCCGAGGCTCGATGCATTCCGGTTTTTTTTTCTCCGACTTATCAATCGCTTCATGAAAATATAATATTTCGTCGATTATCATATACATTTCGCATCGGGGGGGCTTTTTGCTTCGACTCGAAACGGCGCTCGGCACAATGCGAATCTCCCGGTTCACCGCGACGTAGCATGAGCGAAATTAAACCCGCGTACTTTTTACCCTTTTGCCGCCCCCCCCCCCCCCCCCCCCCCCAGTCGTGACCCTCCGTCGCTGGAAGACCCCACACCCAAATCCCAATAAGGAGGAGTACGGTAGGATGAAGCAAAAGTTGTGTTTTCGCTCGACACACACCCATGAACGAAGAGAGGCTGGGAACCGAGACGCCACTCGATAACCACCCAGGATCTGTTCGAGCGCCGAGGGACACGGAGAGATATCGCGGCTAAAGTGGTGGGTCGTAAAGGCTTCCATTAAAGTGATAAGGACAATATACCTGCACCATTAGGAGAGAATAAAGTTGCTGCGCCTTAACCCGCCGCCTTTCGCGCCGAGATTTCCGAGCCTCGAGGACATTCTACAAAAATATTTCCCACCGCATCGATAACTTTCGCAATTTTCCCTCATTCAATTTACCTACACGCATTAACTGCCACCAATTTCCTATCAACCCTATTATTGTCGTTATTATTATTTATTTATTTATCAACGGAATAATCCCTTTTACGAAAGTTAAAATATAGCACGTTTGATTTACAAGTATAAACATAATTTAATTTATGAACATTTTATAAGCATTGTTATTATTATTGTTATTATTATTAAATACACCGAGGGAACAATCGGTAGGCGGAATGGTCGCGGGTCGTTATACGGTCGTACAAGCCGAACGAATTGGCCCTCGGATGGAACATAAACTGGGAATTTATCAGCGTCGTGGGTTGTCGCACGGGGTTGTCGCATAATATCGGGACAGTCGGATATACCGCGTTCGAGAAGGATGCCCGTGAGCATTTCTATGGAGAAGATCGAGGCCGGACTATATACATTGCGCTGGGATCGATTCCGCCGGTCGGGAGCAGAGACATCTGTGAGGCATGCCTTAATTGACCGCTCGGAATATTGACGAGAACCGGTGAGACGGATTGAGATGTTGAATTTTTATCCGTGGAACCGTGGATTTTTTTGTTTCTCGTTGCAACCGATGAAATATGAGCGTTCGATACATGTGCCATAGGGATATATTTATGTACTTGTAAGTCGCCGGGTTACGCGCCGACGGGAAGGTAGGAGACATAGATTTTTCAGTTACTTATTTATGCCCGCGATCGGCTCATACTTGCGACCGAGGAAGGAGCGATCGGTTCGCAGAGGAGGGGGAAGAAGCAGCTGCGGCCGAGCAGGGCGATCGAGATTCTCCACGGCCTCAGAAATCCAACGGGCCGATCGATTTATCCCAGCGGGGAGAAAAAAAAAAGTTTGCCGATCGGCGCGGTTCTTCTTGTCCCTCGTGTACGAGACATCGCGATCGGTATAAGGAACAAACGATGACCCGGTGACTGAATCTTTACATCCCCGGTCTCGTGCGGAACAAACGGGATGCGAGAGGACGGGACTTCGAATCATGTAAACGATTCCTGGGCGACCGGTACTGCGACGGCCTCCCATACAGGATTCTCCCTCTAGCCGGCATACCATCGGCCAAATTCTTTCGCCGACGAAAAACTTTAATCGTTCGTCTTCGGGTGCTGTCATGTGAATTACGCAAATATGTACATACAGAAAACGAATTATACAGAGATCGCGGGGTTTAGCGATTATATCGTCTCGGCGGCTCCGAGCTGGAATTCGTAGCGGCTGACCGGCGAGTCAGTTCTTCGAATTCCCATGAAGGGTATGTAAGATCGGGCGTGATGGACGTACAGAGACGTCAGTCGAAAGAAACCGATGTTAGTTCCCGGCGGGGGAGCTCGAAAATTCCCAGCGGGAAAGCTCGTGGCGATGGAATGCAGAGCAATGCTTGACCGTTTCGATACCGGCGATCCATTAAGTTTTCGGAGAGTCTTTTGGACTCGAAGCGGAACGTGAGTCGGGTCAATCGGGCACTTTCACAACGTTGAAGGAAAGGCGCTTGATCGATGGTGGGCGTTTGCTGGTGCGATATGGCAGCCGGTCGGTTCTGAAAACCGACTTCTAGATCGTTGTGCGTGGATGACGAGGGTAGATGAGCGATTGGGTGAAGAACACTTTATCGGTCTTAAAATCGAGCCGGGGAGAGATTGAGCTAGAGTGCGACTGACCTGGGGAGAATTTGACCCAGAGAGAATTTGTCCCAGGAAGACCCAGGAGTTTGACCCAGGAAGAGTTTGACCCAGGAAGAGTTTGACCCAGGAAGAGTTTGACCCAGGAAGAGTTTGACCCAGGAAGAGTTTGACCCAGGAAGAGTTTGACGCAGGGAGAGTTTGACCCAGGAAGAGTTTGACCCAGGAAGAGTTCGACCCAGGAAGAGTTTGACCCAGGAAGAGTTTGACCCAGGAAGAGTTTGACCCAGGAAGAGTTTGACCCATGAAGAGTTTTATACAAAGAGAGTTTGCTATAGGAAGACTTTAACCCAGGAAGACTTTGATCCCAGGAGGACCCAGGACATTGACCCAACGAGATTTTGGCCCAAGGCAATTTTGGCCCAAGGCAAGAGAGCCGGCAGCCCAACATCGTAGTAGCTTTTCCTACTCACAACATTGCTCGATGCAGAAAGAAACAAGTGCCACATAGAGGGTTGGTCGCGTGAGATGCGCTCTCGATCTCTCCCGCTCGCTTGGCTCCCGGGCCTCTCCGGTGTTGTTAAGCTTCCCACAGACTCGTACGATTTACAGTCACGCTCCAGCATTTACATACACGCAGAAGGGGTTCTTTCTTACTCCCGCATCGATACCAAGATAATTCGCCGCGAATAATTCTAATGCCCGCTTGGTCGTTCACCTCGAACTCGTCCGACCCGGATCGAACCCGATCGATATAACGTAAATGCAGGGGGGACCTTGATGCTATAAAATTTCACGGGACCGTTCGTTTACTTCCGCGTATACTTTTTATTAACTCCCTCTCTGCTCTCCAACCCATCAGCGATGCCTTCGAATAAACGAGAAAGGCATCGAAGCCGGAGCAAAATACAAAGTGCACGCGGTACGAAGTGCGCCTCTCACGGCGAGAAGCCGGAGGACGTATCGTGCACGTAGCGATGGAAAATATATATCGTGACGGCGAGGAGAGGCGACGGCGGAGAAAAGATCCGAGGCTAAGTGGAGGCAGGAGTTAATATCCTGCTCGAGGGCAACCGCGAGATGAGAGTTCGCGTGCCCTCGCGAGACTCGCGTGGTCCGGCGCGAAGATGCTGTTCGAAACCGGGGCGAGAACGATGCGAGCGAGTGTCGGGAGGGTAGCGCGAAGGGCGGTGAACCGGAGAAACTGGGAGGAAGGTGCAACCGAGAAGCGATAGCTGGAGAACAAAGCGCATTCCGCGTTCTATCATTTGTTTCTCGTACGCTGTCTCTGCTCTCCGTCCTCGAGGGACTTACCCTAGTGAGAGTGCCAGACGGGACCAGTATTGGCACAATGTCGGCCAGTGCTGGCCCAACGTCGGCCAGTAAAAAAGAGGACAGAACTCGCATTCGCCTCGTGCTGTCCTCTTTTTCGCAAAAGTATGGCAAAGTTGGGCAGAGCGGGGCAAAATGGGACAGTGAGGGCGAAACTTAATTTTCCAATAATTTTTTGATGCCCCATTTTGTCCCAACGATACGTCTGGACTTTCAACCCCGTTTTGCCCCACACCACCATCGCCACCGTCCAAAAGTTATTGGGAAATTGTATATTTTCCATAAAATGTTCCCTTTAACAATCGAAGATGGCGGAAACTGGGCCTAAAGGTGGCGCAAACTAGGACGCTTACCTTACGGGGCAAAATGGGACATCGAAAATTATTGGAAAATTGTGTCTTTGCCCCTCGGTACCATTTCGCCCCGTTCTCCCCTGCTTGTGCAGTCCTCGCAGCCGTTTTTTCCCTGCCCGATAGAAGCGGATGGCGACACAGCTGCGGCAGGAATCTCCGAGTTACTTTTACGACACCGTCAGACCTTCATTTGTTTCGCTTATCGCGAGGGACGCGAGATTGAGGAACGATGCGTGGGCGAGCGGCGACGAGTCGTCTCGTCGACGAGTACGCACTACCGTACTGCGATCGAATCCACCCGCGGCACTTTTATTGCCGGTATCAATGTCATCGCGATTCTCGAAGCTCTCGCCGTAACGACGAACCTTAAAGCTAGCCGAGGGCGACGAGAGGAAGAGAAATCTCCGGATAAATCCCATTGTTTCTCCGGTAGCGGGGAGCTCGTGTGAGAACGCCTCCCCCCCCCCCCCCCCCCCCCCCCACGTTCCTGAATTATAGTTTCTTCGGCGCGAGAAGAGCGCACGAATCTTCCACCTTCGACGCGCCTTGCTAGTTTTTTTTTTCCCCTCGCTCCTCGCCAACCTTCGGCCCGACGGTTGTTTCGCGCCTTTACGATATACAAAGCCATTTATTTCGACGAATATTCCGCCGCGGTTCCGCGCGAGGCCGCGTCGAGCCGAGAACTCGGCGCGAGCGGGAGCGAGGGAACAGCCGGAGAAAGAGGATGGAGAGGTGAAAAAAAGGAAGGTAGCGGCGAAGACGGTGGACCGAGTCCTCCAGCGAGGCAGGTATCGATGTTTACGAGCTCGAATAAATGGCGCCGCCGCCATCGGCATGCGGTTATTTCGTATTACTTTAGGGTCTTTAATGGCGCTCCAAAGTGCCGCATAAAAATTGAAGCCCTCTCCGCCGAGGTGGTCGAAAACGCGCCTGGACCACAAAGAAATCCGTCCGTCGCGAGATCGTTCGTCCATCCCCGCGTCCGCCGGGTGCGTCCCCCTCTCGCGCGGTCCATCCGCGTCTCATGTCCGAACGGTCGCGACCGGTACCGGTGACCGCAGTACGTCACTCCTCCGGTTCCCTCCTTCCGCCGCCCCCTCCGTCGCACTCGAATTTAGACTCGAATTAGCGGCGACGAACTATACGCAATAATCGCAACGAGCCCGAAGTCGCAATGCGCGTATCGTGACGGCATTTTGTCACCAACCCGATGGCAAATAGACAGTATAAGGTAAAAGTACCAATGGCCGGACACCTAAAGGGGCAGTCCTAGACCTTGGACATGCATGAAAAATCTTACTTGCGTCTCTACTGCACGCACGCTTTGTCCGGCCACTGGGACATGTCCGGTCACTGGGACGCTTACCTTATGTCTGCACTGGATGGTGGCAAAGTCGCGTCATGTGCGTCCGTATTTGCATCTTTTTCTGCCAGGATTCAATGCAGAAAATTCTTCAGGGGAAGCGAAATATCGCGGTCGGTAATGAAAACTGTAACGAACTTTTCTCAAGGGTGCTAATTTTTTTGAGGGAAAAGCAAATTCGAGCCGCATGCACACGGAAATTTCGCATACGACCGGAATTCATTTTTTCAACGCGAACTTATTATATTGAATTTGATCCTCAGGGGTGAAGGAGTTGGCGATATTGCGAAAAAAAGAGGGGGAACAAAATACACGGTGTAGCCGTCGAGGATAATGATACAGGCTCGTCGGGCGCCGATTTCGCACGATTTCCGCAGCAGAATATGGCGTACGAGGAACCGAACGAGTTGCGTGCCGACCCGTGCGTGGGGGAGGTGAGCGCGGCCCAAGCAAACCCTAAACTTTCGCGTCCTCGCGAACGTATACTTTGGGACCGGCTAAACGTCCGTTCGTTTTTCACTTCGGGACTGGCATGGGCTCGTTTATTAACCCGATAATAAGTAGCCCAGAGAGCGCGCGGCCCGGAACCCTCGAAACACTTTAGGGCCGTTATTACATCGTTAATGAGGAGGGGGCGAGCTATGGATTCTCTTATTTTCCTATCGCCCATTTATCCGACTTGTCCGGCGCTTAAATTTGATCGAATATCGGGAACTCGCGGTTAATCTCTCGCGGCTATGAACCTTCCATATTATTCCTCGGCAATGTTTTTCGAAAAAGAAATGAGTAAATCAAAAATTAAGAAACCTTCGCCGTGCTTTTCTAGAATGGATAAGAAAATAAAAAGATTAAATAGTTGAGAGAAAAAAAAAGTTGAGTTGCCGGGTGATTTGTCGAGGAATTTTTTTTTCTCGTTAATTTGTAAATAACATTTTCGATTCATCATTATGCAAAATCAATAATTTCGGTACCTTCACTATAGTTGATTTTTTTCACATTTTCATCTCATCGAGAAGTGTTCGCAGTTCCTTTCTCAATTCTCTCCCAACTCACGTGGGCAACCTCAAGTACAGCCTCAAGTTTTATCGAACATCCTACCGGTGCATCGCGGTTAATCTCTCTCTCCCCCCTGAATTATACCTCGTCGCCCTTTTCCCCAACAAATAAACAAGAAAACAAAAAACCAAAAAAAAAAAGGAGAAAAAAAAACCCACAAATTTTTCGGTCGATTCGTATCGCGCGGCTCGTCGCGCATTCCCGAGAGCTCTTCCTGGCGCCACAGGGATGCGAGAAGGCGCTCTCTCCGGAGCGTCTCTCGCTGTTATATGCAACAGCCTCTCGGCCACGGTTGCATTCGCGAACCCGCGATGATCTCTCGCCGAGGAGAGAAAGCATTCGCGGGCAGAGTTGGTGCGTTGCTCGAAGCATCTGGCCGGTGCAAATACCTGCTGGATGAAACGAGGCGGCCCGCTCTCGGCGTTTCTTCGTTGCGGCCGCCTGTATGCCTTCTCCCCCCCCCCCCCCCCCCCCCCATTTTTTTAGCCCTTTTGCCGGCGGTACGTAGCGTCGGCGACCGCGAGTCAGAAGAAGCACGCGTGTAAGCTCCGCTTTAATCTCACAGTGATTGGCATCTCGGGACACGGATATGCTCCGGATGGTTATCGCGGCGCTTCTTCCTCCGCCTCTCCGTATAATGCGTTCTATAAGCCATCGTCTGCAGAGCGGCCAAGGACTGTCGGCCGAAGAGTCGCCGCGACGTTTCCTCCGTACGCCGAGCGACGGAGAGGCAACGGGCCGAGCGTGTGCGTCGATGATGCACCGGTTATCCGGCATTCTAACCGGGCTTCTTCCGAAGGATCGCTCGGCAAGAAGATCGAGCGGGCCTTCGTGGCGAGCAATTATTTTTGTGCTTAATTTCGATCGGCGAACGAGATTAACGCACGGCTTTATATATATATATATATATATATATATATATACGATGTATAAATAAATATATATATATAGTGCGATATCGGATGGGGAGAGGAAACGAAGAAGGCGGAACGTGGAGGAACGTACAACGAGAGAAAATACGCCGCACTACCGTTCGGTCGGGGTGGATTTTGCCGGAGGTTGGTGGTCGAGGTGCCTTGTGCAGGTACCTCGACCACGCGTTAACTCGCTTGCGGATATATAGTTACGGGATGTTGTTATACATTACGTGTTTATCGATCGAAAATAAAGGGTCCGAAAAAAAACGGCACGTGCTTTCGGGGTGGTATGCTAATGTCCACTGTCGAGGAAGCTGCGGAGGAAAAGGGACTCGTGTAAAAAGAAACTCGAATTAATGAGGGATTCGCTTCTTGGGACGACCAATGATCTCGGCGAGTGCGGTCAGCGAATTTCAGTCAGCGATTTTTTGCAATAAGTTTTTCGGTGAATTTCGACCATTTACATTTCATGAAATGTGAACATTTTTTTGATGTTACGAAAGCAGAAGTTTCTCATAAAACTGTGCGCACAATTATAATAAGTGAGGATGCCATGTGCGAATGACTGTGCACCTTTTTTTAAAGTCTACACAACGCTCAACGCTGCGAACCTAATTGTCGAAAAGTGGTTCGAAAAAGTACTTGAGAAACACTCGTGATTCTTTTGTACTTTGTGCTTGAATTAATTTTCGGTACTTTGCCCACCTCCGCTCTCGTGTAAAGAAATACGTGTACATGTATACATACATATAGTTAACATAGCGCTGTGACTATGAAACAGTAACGGTAGAGTCCGTCGAGGGGGAAAGGCGGAAAAGCCACGCGTCTCGAGATTCAGATACATAATTGAAAGGAATATACGACTCGGATTGCAGACGATGACTTCTCGCTCGGAACAACGGCTACGGTATATTTATATATACGCCGAGCTACTACCATCTCCATAGTAGTTGCACAACCACGGAGCACCTATAGCTCAACTTGTAGTAAGACCCGTGCCCGACGCGCCTCGTGGAAGTGGTTCGCCCACTTGCGAGCAACGTCGTCGTTCCTTTTTTTCTTCATTTTTTTTTTTTTTTCATCCGAGGAAGAGCTATCTATAGATCGGAGGCGTGCTTTCGACTATGTGGGTGGCTCGGTTTCACCGAGGCATCGCTCCGTCGCTGTCTTTCTCGGTACCATTACGTTTTACCTTCGCGCCTCCTCGTCAGCGATGGTCCGCGGGTCACGTGCCTGTCGTACTTCATCGGCTAATTTTATGGGCGAAAAAGGGACGACAGCGATGAACGCGGACGATCCGTTATGCACGCAGATAATTATCTGTATATGTCGGTATATCACTTGGTTGTTGTTGTTGTTGTTGTTGTTGTTGTTCTTATGGCTCGTATTCTATCCTCGGTATAAAAGGGAAAACGAGCATGAAGTGCGCTTAGAGTAAGAAGTTGGACGACACTGAATCACGATGGATCGAACAATCGACAAGTTCCGGATCAGACGTATGCTAACTCGGCTCAAACTCGCGCTGAACATTGACTATATCAGATAAGTTTATGCGCGAAAAAGGGACGTTAGCGTTGAACGCGGACGACCCGTTATGCACGCTGATATATATCTGTATATCACTTGGTTGTTGATGTTTTTATGGCTCGTATTCTGTCGTTGATATCGAAGGGAAAACCGACATGAAGTACGCATGCAGTAAGAAGTCGGACAACACTCGATCACGATGGATTGAGCAATCGACAAGTTCCGGATCGGACGTATCCTAATTTGGCTCGAACTCGCGCTCAATAGGGACTTCATCGGCTAATTTTATGGCCGAAAAAGGGACGTCTGTATATCACTTGGTTGTTGTTGTTTTTATTGCTCGTATTGTATCGTTGGTATCGAAGGGAAAACAGAAACGAAGTACGCTTAGAGTAAGAAGTCGGACAACACTCGATCACGGTGGATTGAGCAATCGACAAGTTCCGGATCGGACGTATCCTAATTTGGCTCGAACTCGCGCTGAATAGGGAATGTTAATTGGGGCCCCCCCTTGGCTTCTTACATCGAACGATCTCGCCTCTCGGGCAAACCTGAATCTCGTACCGCACTCGATGCATTCACACACGCGCACACAGAGACGGGATGATTGGCAACGAATATAATTCTGCGAGGTCCGAGCTCGTGCGCTTCCACAATCGTTAATTTCGTTTATTAAGAGGGCCCCGGGTTCGATATAATAATCCTGTTTACCATGGTGGGTCGCTCGATCGGCTTTGTTCGATCGTCCAATTATCATGGACTCTCGCGCGGATTGTTAAATTTATCGGAGACTTTTGTAACCTTACGCGCAACTAACGCCGTTGTCTTGTTTCACATTATTCTTATCATTATTTCTTTACTTTCTCGTTGCAGTCTGCATCGGTACGAATGGCCGGCTCTCCGTACCGTCCAACAAGCTCCACCACTATCGGAACCTTCGAGACCGGTACACCAACTGTACTTACGTCGACGGCAATCTGGAGATCACGTGGCTCCAGAACGACACCTTCGACCTCAGCTTCCTTCAGTATATCAGGGAGGTCACCGGTTACGTCCTCATCAGTCATATCGACGTTAGGAAAATCGTTCTGCCGAGGCTGCAGATCATTCGCGGGAGGACACTCTTCAAGCTCAATATTCACGACGTCGAATTCGCCCTCTTCGTCACGATGTGCCAGATGTACAATCTGGAGATGCCGGCCCTCAGAGGTACGTTCCGCGATCAGTTTCGTTCTGACTGGACGAGATTGGTCTTCCCATTGCTTTTTTTATCGATTCTACAATTCTGCCAAAAATATGCATTTTTTGGCATTGCCAGAAATATATTTTTTTGGCATTGCCAGAAATATGTTTTTTTGTCAGTACCGAAAATGTGCATTTTTTGGCTTTACGAAAAAATTTGGTAAAGCCAAAAAAAATACGAACGAAAAATAATTTTTTGGATTTACCAAAAAAAAATTGATTTTTTGGCGTTACCAAAAATATGTATTTTTTGCCATTATCAAAAATATGCATTTTTTGTCATTACCAAAAATATATATCTTTTTGGCATTACAAAACATACATATTTTTGGCATTACCGAAAGTCGAGCTTGAGATATTCTTCACGCTGCCATTAGGATTAAAGAATAATAATCTTGGAATCGGCAGATATTCTCAACGGGAGCGTCGGCATGTACAACAACTACAATCTCTGCCACATCAAGACGATACACTGGGACGAGATCATAACTGGTCCGGGAGGGAAGTACTTCTACGTCTACAATTTCACGTCGCCGGAGCGTTCGTGCCCGGAGTGCGACAAGGGCTGCGAGCAGGGTTGCTGGGGTGAGGGACCGGACAATTGTCAGAGATTTTCGAAGACGAATTGTTCGCCGCAGTGCTGGCAGGGCAGGTGTTTCGGTCCGAATCCGCGCGAGTGCTGTCATCTTTTTTGCGCCGGCGGTTGTACGGGTCCGAAACAGAGCGACTGCCTCGCCTGCAAGAACTTCTTCGACGACGGTGTCTGCACGCAGGAGTGTCCGCCGATGCAGAAGTGAGTATATACCGTTCGCGTGTGCCCCGGGCTCGCCGGACAGAAATTGCCAGCTCGACTTTTTCGATCATCGTCGACGGTGCCGCGAGCGCTAACAAACCCCTCGCGGTGATTGTCGCGGTGAGAAACCCGATTAAAGCAAAGAGACGCCGAGCTCGGTGGCACGACGATAAATTTCACCGATCGCCGAGAAGAGTTTCTCAGGCCGTTTCAATTTCCCGAGGAATTCGAGCAAATCAAAAAAAAAATAATAATAAAAATAAAAGAATCAAAGGATTTTTAAAAAAACCGCTCCCTCGTCTCGAAACTGGCCGCGCCATTGAAGTTCCCCCGTGCGTCTCGGCCCGTTCGACAAATATCTCAAACGACGCTTTCTCTTCCCGATCTTCCGCAGATACAATCCGACCAGCTACTCGTGGGAGGCGAATCCGGACGGCAAGTATGCCTACGGCGCGACGTGCGTGCGCAAGTGCCCGGAGCACTTGCTGAAGGACAACGGTGCGTGCGTGAGGTCGTGTCCGCCGAAGAAGAAGGCCCTGCACGGGGAGTGCGTGCCGTGCGACGGCCCCTGTCCGAAGACCTGCAGCGGCGTCGACAAGGTCCACTCCGGCAACATCGACAGCTTCAAGGACTGCACGATTATCGACGGTTCCATAACCATACTGGACCAGAGCTTCGAGGGCTACCAGCACATATACCCGAACTTCACCTTCGGTCCCCGCTACGACGCCATGCATCCCGACAGGCTCGAGGTCTTCAGCACCCTCAAGCAGATCACCGGATTCCTCAACATTCAGGGGGACCACAAGGACTTCACCAATCTCTCGTACTTCAGAAACCTCGAGGTCATCGGCGGACGAACGCTGACGGAATACTTCGCTTCCCTGTACATCGTGAAGACCGCGCTGGTCTCGCTCGGTCTCAGCTCACTCAACAAGATCTATTCGGGCTCGATTGCTATCTTGGAGAACAAGAACCTGTGCTACGCGCAGAGCATCAACTGGAGCAGAATCAAGGTCTCTTCGGAACACGAGAGCCTGCTGCAGAACAACAAGAACGAGACCGCGTGCGGTGAGTTTGATCTTTCCGTGGATAAGGAGAAATTTTATAGATAAGGAGAAATTCTGTAGATAAGGAGAAATTCTATAGATAAGGAGAAATTCTGTAGATAAGGAGAAATTCTATAGATAAGGAGAAATCTATTCTTGTTCATTATCCAACGCTTGATCTATAGAAAGGACACTAGTCCATTTTTCCCCGTTCTTCTCTATAGAATTAATCGGCTACGATGATCGGAGTGTTAATTATTATCTGTCGTTTGTCAACAGTCAAGGAAGGACTCGTTTGTGACGAGCAATGCTCGAACGAGGGATGCTGGGGTCCAGGGCCTACCCAATGTCTCTCTTGCGAGAACTTCATCCTCGGCAACGTGTGCTTGGAAGACTGCACTATAATACCTGGGTGAGTACCGAAAAAAAAACTTCCCCGAATAAATTAGTTAAAAAACTAGTATCAAATGTCCAATTGCCCAAATGTCCATAGCTGCAAGAATCATTTTGGAAGGGTGTCTGAACGGTAGTAAATTTTGATTGCAGAATCTACCAAGCCGAAGCGAAAACTTGCAAGGCTTGTCACGAGGAGTGCGACGGCACCTGCTCTGGTCCGAAGGCCGAACACTGCAACAAGTGTAAGAACGTCAGGGACGGTCCGTTCTGCGTTCCGGAATGTCCATCGTCGAAGTACAACGACAACGGGCTGTGCAAGGATTGCCACAAGAATTGCGTCGGTGGCTGCGAGGGGCCCGTGAACAACATCGGCCCGAACGGATGTCACAGTTGCGAGAAGGCCATCATGAACGATCATATTCCTGAGGGATGCCTGCAGAAGAAAGAGCCTTGTCCTGACGGTGAGTTACATCTCTGCCCCAAACAACAAACTCACCCGCAACAATTATAGTCAATGAACGTTCCATAATAAAAAAGTTCGTTAGATTTTCAGAAGCTAAACCCTGTGCAAATTATTTTGCACCTGTTTAAAAACTTATTGCCACAACATAAAAATTGAGAATGTCACAAAACCCAGAACGCTCAACTGATTTTTATCAAATCCAATAGTGAAAATTTTTTGACGTTAGTCTACGTCCGTAGAAAGTTTCAACCCGATAACTCAAAATTTGCGATAGCTAGAGCGCGAAGAGACTTTTTTTTAAATTCAAAATCTGATAAAAGGTACTTGCGTGTCGTTTTTCAACCCACTTGATAAAGTCGTTCTTGAGTTATAGACGGGTTGATTTGTACAAGCCTGACTAAGTGTAAGCCTTTTTCTAAGTGTAATTTTTCGACCTTTTGAAAAATTCTGAACATGTTTAGTCTCGATAAAAAATGAGACTGAAAATCTCGATAAAAAAATGTGATGAAAAAATTGGCAAATTGTATTGCAGGCTACTATTACGAGTGGGTGAGCCCTCAGGAGCAAGGCGCCCTGAGACCTCTGGCCGGTAAGGCCGTTTGCAAAAAGTGTCACGCGCGATGCAAGAAGTGCACGGGTTTCGGTATTCACGAGCAAGTTTGTCAATGCGCAAAGTACAAGAAGGGCGAACAGTGCGAGGACGAGTGTCCCGTCGGGCACTTCATCGCACCGGACTCTCAGCTCTGCATACCCTGCCACGCGGAGTGCCGGGGCTGTTACGGACCGGGGGCGAATCAGTGTCACAAATGCCGAAACAACAGGATCTACCTGGTAAGAGGGAAATCTCCATTGTCGATACGTTAAGTCATGCCTAAAAAAATTCGAAGGATCGAAAGTTCGTCTAAAGTTCGAATCTACAATCTAAAGTTCAAACCTACAGTCTAAAGTTCGAATCTAAAACCTAAAGTTCGAACCTTCAATCTAAAGTTCGAACCTACAATCTGAAGCTTGTGTAAATTTTTTCGCAGGACGACGATCCGATAGACGACGAGGCGGCCTTCAACTGCACGGAGACGTGTCCTCCGGAGTATCCTCACAAGGTAATATCGCAGGACAAGGACAAAGAGGCTCACTGTTCCCGGGTGGCGCACGGTCTCGGTGGATTCCCCCTGGACAACAACATTCAACCGGCGATCCTCGGCATAGTGACGATAATAAGTATAGTCGTCGTTGCCATAGTCGGGGTCATAGTTTACCAGTGGCGCAGAAGCACGAAAGCCAAGGAGAACACGATGAAGATGACGAGGGCGCTGACCGGTCTCGACGACAACGAGCCGCTGAGGCCGACGGGCGTCAAGCCGAATCTGGCAAAGTTGCGGATGATCAAGGAGGCGGAAATGAGGAAGGGCGGTATCCTCGGTAACGGTGCGTTCGGCAACGTTTACAAGGGCGTTTGGGTACCCGAGGGTGAGAACGTGAAGATTCCCGTCGCGATAAAGGTCCTCCACGAGGGAACCGGGGTGAACACCTCGAAGGAGTTTCTGGACGAGGCCTACATAATGGCGAGCGTCGAGCATCCCAACCTCCTTCAACTTCTGGCAGTCTGCATGACCTCTCCGATGATGCTCATCACCCAGCTGATACCGTTCGGTTGTCTTCTCGAGTTCGTGCGCAAGTTCAAGGCCAACATCGGCTCGAAGGACTTGCTCAACTGGTGCACGCAGATCGCCCGAGGAATGGCTTATCTCGAGGAGCGGCGACTGGTTCATCGTGATCTGGCGGCGAGAAACGTTCTGGTCCAGACGCCCCATTGCGTCAAGATAACCGACTTCGGTCTGGCCAAGCTCCTGGACATCGACGAGGAACAGTACAAGGCCGACGGTGGCAAGATGCCCATTAAGTGGCTGGCGCTCGAGTGCATACAGCATCGGATCTTCACTCACAAGTCCGACGTTTGGGCCTTCGGCGTCACCGTCTGGGAGGTTCTCACCTACGGCAGAAGACCTTACGAGAACGTCGAGGCGAGGAACGTTCCGGAGTTGCTCGAGAAGGGCGTCAGGCTGCCACATCCGGCCATTTGTTCCCTCGAGGTTTACGTCATAATGGTGAAATGCTGGGTCCTCGACGCCGAGACCAGACCCAACTTCAAAGAGCTCGCTGACGAGTTCGCCAGAATGTCGAGAGATCCTGGAAGATACCTGGTCATCAAGGACGACAAGTACCAGACCTTGCCCAAGAATCTGATACCTGTGAGTCGTCGTTGTAGTATCCTAAGAATCCGATCGATCCAATTCCGTGTGACTAATGTGTGTGTTTTGATGGGTTTCTGTTGATCAGGACGACAACATCCGTAACTGGACACTGGGTATGGAAGGCTCGGAGACGACGGTCGACGCCGACGAGTACCTTCAACCAAAATCGAGAGCACCGCTACCGGCGTGCATCTCGGCGTCGAGTGCTTCCGGCTCGCCGCCCAACAGCTCGATAAAAGCTTGCTGGTCGAACGGTATGGCGATCGCGACCGATTCGCCCACGCCTCAGAATCAACAGAATTGGGACAGAGAGTTTCTGAGGTACGGGGCGAATCGGGCCAACGGAAGCACCTCGCACGAGCCCGGAAATTCCGTGCAGCACGGCCACTACGCTCATCCGAATGGCCACTGCGGCCATGTCGATGGTTCCGACAGTTCCAGCTCAAGATACTGTACCGATCCGTTGAAAATGGTCGGCGTCAGAGGTGAGCATACGATTTGATATCTGGGTCTACGTCGTCGATACTCTCAGGACTGTTTGTAATTGGTTCTTTCTCACTGCTCGATTACAGATTGCGACGTTACCGACGACTGCTACGAACCGGAAATGAACCCGACTCATCAGCAGGCTCAAGTTGGCAACGTCAAGCTGCACCTCCCCGTCGACGAGGACGACTACCTCGTTCCGTCGCCACAGCTGACCACCAATACGACTCAGTACATGGACGTCATCGGTGACTTCAAGCCCAACGGTGCGTTGAACTCGGCTACATCAAAATGCTTCGTGGAAAGACGGGGATAGAATTGCACGTGGTTCACTCATTTTATACAATTTTGCACATAGCTTTCGATGAACTCACTTTCGAACTCACTCGAAAATCGATTGACTCACTTTCTCACAGAGGTGAGAAAGAGTTAATCTATTTTGGCTTCCTCGTGGAGGAAGCTGTTCGCAAAATTACTATAAATGAGGAAGCTGTGTGCACATTACTTTGCACCTTTTTTTTCGTAACATAGAAAAAAGTCGACGTGTCGTAAAATTTAAACCTTCGAAATTCACCGCAAAATTTTTTGTAAGAAATCGCAGCCTGAAATTTCTGATTTTTGCGATAAATTTTTAGAAAATTCAAAATTTTAAATTCCTGTTAAAATCTGTAACGTAACGTTTTTCTTTGGCAAATTCGCAGAATCGGAACCAAAGAGATTGAACAACGGATACCGGAAGTATCCAGAATTCTTGACGATTCCCGGAAAGACATCGCTCGACAATCCCGAGTACATAATGTCGCAGGACGACGGTCCTCTGACGCCGCAAACGATCGGCATACCGACGCCCGATCTCGACAAGATCCTGACGAACGGCGCCTTCGGATCGCAGATAAGGCACAGGAGTTCGGAGGAGGAGTCGGATCACGAGTACTACAACGACTTCGATCGACTGGAACGCGAACTGCAGCCGCTGAAGCCTCTGCGGAAGAACGAGACGACGGTATGAGTCCGATAGTCGCTGGACGGAAGCCAATCGGCGGCGATTTGCGCGCCACGGGAACATCTCGAAGCCGGTGAACGGTTCGAGGTGATCGCCCATGAGGAAAGCCCGGTTCCTCGGTTCATTACCGGGCAAGGGTGAAACAGGGTGTAAAAAACAAAATATCGAGAGTTTCTATTAAGGACTCTCCCCCCCCCCCCCCCCCCCATAAATTCTTTGCAGTACTTAGAGGACGTTACCCACGAAGAACGTGTTTCAATTGTGATTAAACTTAAAAAAAAAAAAAACGCGAAGCGATTAACGGCGGTCCGAAGCCGATGCTGCGAACGGCGTCCAAGAAATCGTGAACTATCGAGCCGTAGCCGTATTTTTCCGTATTACAAATATGAACGCAAGATACGATGAACTGTAGTGCAAAAAAACAACAACAAAAAAACGACAAAAAAAAACAAATATTCTTAACGTGCCATTCGCTGTGGCTTGTAAATAATTAATGGACCATTACGGTTATTAAAAAAAAAAATGGAGCTTAGAGCCCGGTAGTTGAGTAAGTAATTATTTTATATATACATATATATATATATCCACGTTACTGTCGGGTCTCTGTCGACGGGATTTCGAAAAAAATAGGATAGTATACGAATTTTATACGACGAATTTTTATCGGGTTTCGCCGCGCCACACCGTGGGGCGGCATTCCTTTGCGAGTATGTGGGTAAAGATTTTTTTTTTTTAATTGAGTGTGATTCGAGGGGAAAGAATGAGAGGTGAGGGAGGTTCCGCGCGCTCGGGCTGCGTCCGATAATTTAAACCTCACTTTCGCCACGGAATTGAGGGAATAGGTCACACAGCGACTTTTTTACTTTTGAAACTAAAAATTACAAGTTTCGTGAAGCAATGAATGAGGCTTTTTTTTAAAAGAATTTTTAATTTTTTTTTTCCACATGGATTCCGAGATACATTAGCTTAAAGTCGTTTCGATTAGCATGAGCTGCATTTACCCAGATAAATAATTTATTTGAAGGGTGAGCCGCAAATAAATATTTATTTAATTCAAATAAATATTTACTTAATTCAAGTAAATATTTATTTGCGAGTCAACCTTCAAATAAATTATTTATCGTATGGTGCAGCGTGAAAAGCAACATTTTATTTTAATCGATTAAAACAAATGTGTATTTGAGAGACCCGGTCAAATAAATTATTTTTCTTTGTGTGTATGAATAGATATTCAGACAATTAAGAAACCGCGACCATGTGACGTATTCCCTTAACATCGATAAATGGGAATAATAATTGCGATATATTTTTTATTTTTATTCTTTATAAAAAATTTCCATGACGCGAGGGTGGGGGGGAGTATGCGCATGACTCGTGCGCGGAACCTCGTGCGGCGAGCCGCTGACTGTGATAGGTTTATACATTCTTTCCTTCGATGCGATACCACGAGCGAACTTAAAGGGGCGAAGCGCGAGCGATTAATATCATCGCCGTACTCGCGCCGGGGCGACCGGACGCGATCGGTTCGTCGCGGACGCGCTCACGAACGTGGGGAGAATCCGGTACACGAATTGTAAAGGGACGACGGAAAATTGCATCACGAATATTTTCTACTTAAATAAATGTGTAAATCGGTTCTTCGTGCCTTCCATGCCATCGTCTTTAGAGGACCAATCAAATTGGACCAATGAAATTTTTGAAAAATTTCAACAACAAAAAAAGTATACACACACACACACGCGCGCGCACACACACACACACACACACACCGAGAAAGGCGAATTTTGTAAATAAATAACTATAACGTAAGTGGTTAAGTGAATTTCTACGAATGTGGAGAGACAAAATGTACTTGAAAAAAAAAAAAAGAAAAAAAAATAATTTTTAAAAAACTAATCGTTCGAGTCGGAGAAACGTATTATGCGTGACACTGCGCAATGTAATCGTAGGATAGAAAGTGCCATGCAGGAGAAATACAGAAAACGAAAAAAAATGAAACTGAACAATAAAGAAATTTCAAATGATTAGCCGTTAGAACTGCCCCTAGAACGTGTCGAATGTTGACGGTGGATCTACGCGCTCCAACGACAAAATCTACCGAATTCTTGTTACGTTTCTTCATTGAAAAAAATTAATAAAAATGTACAATCTTGAAAGAAAAAAAAATGCGCAGAGCTTTCTCTCCCTTTCTCTCTCGAGCGCTGTCTGTTATAGAGTTTTGCCATTTCAACCAGACAGTGTGAATTGTCCCTAATAAATTATAAGCGAAACTACGTACCATGTACATTGTGTTAAGTGTTACTAATTATAATAATAATTATTACATTCTATTGTAATATATCGCGTTAGAATAAACGTTAGAATATCACGAAAGCGTCGTGGGACAAGTTCCATAGCCCAAAACAAAACAAACAAAATCACAAAAAAATGTTCACTTTCATACGTACCGAACACAAATTGTTAGAGTGAAAAAAATAAAAAGAAAACCTGTAAATTGCATGGAGATGAGTCATGGTCGGTGAAAGAGAGAGAAAGCGACGATAAATTAAAAAAAGAAAAAAAAGTTGCATTGTCATTCGGTTGTGGACGAAGAATTTATAAATGTCTATTATATAATTATGCGTGTGTACTGCGTAGGCAGTGTGATACAGAATCAAGAGGGCAAAGGACAGATCCGGAAAATTAAAAATAAAAATGTACAAAGAAAGCTGACCCAGCTTGCACACGAAATGCGCATGCATGGACATAAATTTAAAAGAAAGTTATAGCGATTTTAATAAGATTAACCTGAATCTTGATTCCGCAGCACCCTGTGTATCTGTAATACGCATAGAAACATATATTTATGTATATACATTATACATATCGTTACGAAATACTGTAATAAAGAACGATCATTCTTATTTGGCTGAGTTGTCATTGAAAAAAAAAACAAAAAAAAATCCAGAACCTCGATAATGATTTGCGCTTTCAAGACTATGAGATACACCTGTTCCGGGAATCGGCGAGACCGCAGAGTGAATCGGGGGAATTTACTGCGCCGCTATAGCTCGCTGCACCGCACTCGATACTCAGTAGATCTCCGGTCTTCGTGTTGGGCAGAGCTTCGTGACGAAATCGTGCGGCGCGATAAATTATTTATTGTGCACTTCGATACCGCTTCCAGTTTCATTCGTTCTCGGATACGTGATACCGCCGAATGCGTGAACCACTCCGACTATATTAAACGCGATAAAAAAGACGAATAAATTTTATAGCAACTGAACGCGATAAGATAACTGTGATTCTAAACCAAATCGGAAGACTTCGTAATTGCACCGTAAATAACGGACTAGTAGAGCCCGTTGCGTCTCGCGGCGTTGCGTTTCTCAAGGTATTTCCTATAATGTTCGATAGATAAATTTCGCTACGATATTCGAGCATGAAATTGGAGTCAATGCAGCATAAACCATTATTAACATTTAGTGTGCCTGATTCGCATATTGTCGTCGAGTTAACTATGCCACTTTTTGTTCTTAACATTTTGCAACGAAACGAATTTTTGTTATTTTTGTTACTCAGACATTTTATGAGACTTCTTTTATTATTATTTTTTCACTTTGTTCAGCGAGTATTTTTGCTTATTTCTGTATCGCACTCTCTCAATCTGGTATTGTCCGCTTGGCCGATACGTTTACGTATCGGCCTGATTACGACTGGTTCGTGATTATACCGATAAATAAATCAATTCTGCGACCGAAATTCCCTGCGAGAACGAATAAGAAAATTACGATAAAAATACATCTTAAATTCGAACTTAAGATCAATCTCAAATTCGGACTTAAGGCAGATCTTAAATGCAACGCAGAATAGGTATTAAATTCTGACTCAGAATAGATCTTGAATTTAAACTTAATATAGATCTTAGGCACGCAACGAAGTTCAGGGCAAACTTCGATTTTAATTTCTATCTCAAGCGCGATCCGAAGTTTGAGCTGACGTCTTAAAATTCGACATCAAGTCTCTCGGATCTGAAAATTCTAGGTGCACTGCTGAAATGAGCGAAAATTCCTTAATCCATCGATCGCTTTTAGGATTTGACTTTATCAGACCCGAACTAAATCCCAGACTCTCCCCAAATTTCCAGGTTTTCCAGGTGCGCAGCAACCATCCGTCGTACCATGGAGACGGTGGATGATCCATTCTTGAGACACTTGTTCGACGGTGACACCACCATCAACCCCTACAACGAAAAAGCTGCCAATCTATCAATCGGTGCGCCTGGTCCTGACCTACTCAAGAACTGCAGCAAGATGATGATGCGAGCCACGCGTCACAGAATGGTGATTGAAACAGCGACGAATCTATTGTAATTTAATGTTTAAAAAAAAAAAAACAAACACTTGCTAACGGTGCAACGATTGTCTCAGGAAGAGGAGGAAAAAGAAGGAAAGTACTATCTATTTCAATACGGCATAACAGCCGGATTGTGGGAGTGCAGAGATGAATTGCAAAAGTTTCTAACGAGACGCTACGGAGACCCGGTTGCGAGAGAACAGCTGATTCTAACTTGCGGCGCGACGCACGGACTGCAACTACTTCTAACAAGTGTTTTAGCACCAAATGGTATTATATTTGTCGAGGAAGTTACGTACATGATCGCCCTCGATGCCTTCAAGCAATTCCCACTGATGAAGATAGTAACGGGTAATTATAGTTTCATGCTACGTTAATTTTTCTTTCTTTCTTTTCTTGGTCGGAAAGACCACTCTGATAATCGATGATTTTACAGTGCCCATGAGAGAGGGCTTGGTGGACCTCGATGGCTTGGAAGCCATAGTGAAAGAAGCTAAGAACGACAGCTATCTGTTGAACGACGAAAAAATATTCTGGGCAATGTTCTACACGATCCCTACTTTTCACAATCCTACGGGAATGACTTTGCCAGCCGGTATAGAATCACTTTTGTCTGGGAATGTACGTGTGATGCATCTTTAACAGCTCGTTTTTGCAGAAAGCTGCGAGCGCTTGGTGAAGATCGCCCGAGATAATCGTATCGCTGTCGTGTGCGACGACGTTTACAATCTTTTGCATTACGGGCCTGGTCTGGGACCTCGCAGACTCTTTTCCTACGACGATCCAAGCGACCCGGACTACTCCGGAGGCAACGTTATTTCCAACGGGTCATTCTCTAAGATACTCTCCCCGGCAATTCGTCTCGGTTGGCTCGAGTGTGGACCCCGCGTCGCTAACATTCTACGACTTTCGTGAGTCGGTCGGCGCTGGCGAACGGCGACGAAGATGCTCCCTAGATAAATTAATGTACCCTCGCAGTGACTCGGCTTTTCAGGGGCATCATGAAGAGCGGTGGAGCGGTCAATCACTACGTTTCGGGAGTAATAGCGAGCCTTCTTCACCTAAGGATGGAGGATGAATACATCGACCTGCTGATAAAAACCTACGGAGTTAGCGACACAAAATATACTCGATATTTGAATTAAAAAATACGGCGATTATTCGCTATATTAATACGGGTGCGGGGTTTATGTTTAAGGAGCGGATGGAAGTAGTCTGCGAGGTTCTCGACCGTTTTCTGCCAAACTGCTGTTCCTATCGCAAGCCCGAAGGCGGCTATTTCGTATGGATTCACCTACCGACGGGTATACTTTTCAATCAAATACTGTGACATTATTTACACGTACACGCTTGGAAAGAAGTTAATATTTCAATTTTTTGTAAATAAAAATTTTTTCACAAGTATGTACTTATGAAAAAGAATTCGCTTTTTAATTTTTTATAAATACATACTTGTAAAAAATGTTACGTTTAAATTTTTTACAAGGAGCTTGTAAAAAAGTTCACGCGATAAGAATGTAATCTTTGCAGGCTGCGACGGGGGGAAATTCGTTAGGTGGTGTCAGGAGGAGCTGGGAGTTACAGCCCTACCTGGCGCGCGATTCTCCAACACAGGAGAGTCTAAAAATTACTTGCGTCTGAGCATAGCTTTTCATCGGACCGAGGTCCTTCGGGCTGCCGTAGAAACTCTGTGCAAAGGACTGCTTCGTTACATCAGAAACAATGTAAATGTTCAAACGATTCCATGAAATCATTTTTTTAAACTGTGTGTGAATCGACGGATATAGAAATAAATGCGTACAATCGTCTTATCCACGTAAATCGTAATAAACGTAAAAAAAATTGCATAATAAAAAAAAACTCACCGCCACTTCTCTTCACATCAATATTGACTCAAATTCTTCATGTGCGAACTGCTAAACGACCTTCTGTGTCAACCGACGAAACGTATCTTTGTGGGATACTTGTTAGTGTATAAAGCATATATTTACACAGCATCTATGTATATATATATGTGTATAGATGTATTAGAGCGCTAAAAATCAGCGATTAGGATTCGGAGCCCCTCAAGTATTTCTGCTTTGTACAGAGAAGTTTTTCAACTTTGCTGATCGCAGTGCAGTGATCGCAGAGCGTTTGCAGCTCGGACTGTACCGGTCGAGCTGAATCCTCGGATATAGACAATTTTTTTCTAAATATTCCTGGTTTCTTTGTCTCTAATGTCATTTAATGTACACCGGCTTGACATTTTTTCGACAGATTCTCACTGTGCTCCCCTTCAACTCTGTAAAAGAAAAAAAAAGCATTTTTTTTTTTAACGACAAAAATTAGGGACACCTTTTTTTCGTAAAATTTTAGGAAAAGCATTTTGAAATTGTGGACGAGGACTCACTTGGATATGGGAATGAAGATGGTTGTACCGTCCTGCTGCGGATTGAGTCTGTTCCGCTTTTACTGAGAGCCTCGAGGACTCCAGCGAGAAATTCAGCGATTAGGCTTCGTTGCCGAGCAGGTCTTTCTGCTTTGTATCGAGAAGCTTTTCGGCTTCGGCAATGTATTGATCGCAGAGCGTCTCCACCTGCGTCTGCATCCTCCGAGCTGTATCCTCGGATATGGACGGTTTTTTTTTAAGATTCCTGATCTCCTTGTTTCTAATGTCTTTGATATTGTCGCGACACTTAATGTACAGCGTCTTTGCATTCTTCGACAGATTCTCCCTGTGCTCTCTCGTGACTCTGTAAAAGAAAAAAAATATACTCCGTGTTGATTTTTCATCACAAGTATACATGAAATTTAATACACAAGTTTTTGCATAAAAACTTCCATTCAGATAAATTAATTTTCAAACCAATTTTTTTTTGCAATGTTTTCGACGAAGGTTTTCGAGGTTGCGAACGCGGACTCACTTGGGTATGGGAATGAAGATCGTTGTGCCGTCCTGCTGCGGATTGAGGTTCATTCCGCTTTTACCGAGAGCCTCGAGGACTTGAGGAATGGCTTGCGGAAAGACGTTGACGTTTAGAACGACGGTCTTGGGTTTTCGGGCAATGTCGACGAGCTCTTGCAGCAAGTAGTCCTGGCCCTCGAACGAAACGGCGAGTTGTTCGATAGAGCCGGTCGAAGAGCGGAGAGTGAGATGCTTGACGAAGCTGCCTTTAAGATCTTCGACGGCCTTCTCGAAGTCCGACTTGAGTTGCTCGACGTCGACGAACTCGGCGAGCTCGTTCACATTGATTTGCTGAGCTTTGCCGGGTTTCTTCTTCTTATCGCCACCTTTGCTCTTCGCCAGTGCATTGGAAGTAACGGCGAAGCTTCTGCCACTTTGCTGCCAGCAGACGGAGACTCTTTGAGCGCGATTTACGTTCGTCGCCAAAGTGGTCGAAGAACATCGGTTGTTCCGAGAACGAATCGCTCGACAGACGTCGAAATTCGAGCCGCACTTGTGCTCGAACGATGCGGCTTTGACGAGACTCTTGTTCAGGCTTCTCGTCCATTTGAGAGCGGTCAGTAATCTCATTTTAACTGAACAATTGTTGATCGACCGACGACCGGCGGATAATCGCACGCGACACACTGGATCGGAGGTTGGAATTGGTTGGAATGATAACAACCGTTACGAAAACTTTTGAACGCGAACTGAACTGCCCTCGATGCCGGAAGTGGGCACTGGATGCAGCGGGCGACGGCAGAGAGCGACGGACACTGAATTGGCGACGCGTAACAAGGTGCGCGCTCGTATGGTATACGAAAAGGGAGCAGCGAACGAACACCAAATTCGCGGGCCGTAATAAATAGGTCTGTTCGTTTTCAGAGTAAGCTGGAACAGAGCGCTCCATTTTACATGACCATGAAAATTTCTGTATCTTCAAAAATTAACTTTGGCAACTTGTAGCGCCTAAATTATCGCCTTGGGAGAAAAATCTGTAAGGACTTTATTGTGCCTTTTTTGATTCTCTGCCAACGCATATTCTCGAATTTTTTTTGTTCAATTAATTTTTGGGCTAGTTTTTATAAATTTAATATTTTGGCCCGCTGCCACGGGTTAAATGTCAAACCTCCATTGCTTCGAGTGGCTCGAAACGAACAGACCTAATTAACTATTTTTGGAGAGATCTCTTTTGACGAACAAACGAGCCGATACACTGCTTTCCTGTTATTCGCGGGCGTCTGTACGGTTCGCAAGGTCGTCGATAGGCGAAAGACCACAGGAGCCGCTTTCGTCGTTCATCGATTTGCGGAACGGCGGAAACGGACCACTCCATTTCTCGGAGAGACAATCTTTTCGGACGGTCGAGAAGATAAAATGGCAGGCCTAGCAGGAAAAGCTGCCAATCTGGCGAAAAGTGAGTATTGAACAAAAATCCGCGATTTGTGTTTGTCACCGTAAGTGAACGCCCGATTCATCGCCTCGCGGGTGTGAAAATTTTGATTTTTGGGTTACGAACTCCCTTACATAACTTCGGGTTTTTCTAATCAGACAAGCATGATAGTGTCGAACCGTTCCGTTGACTTTCCAAAGAAAAACGGTTCTGCCCGAAAGATTTATTGTGATACTGATTTGCCCTTCGGACTGAACGAATGCACGACTTTGTTTTCAGCTCTCATGACCGAAGCGAAGCCGAGGCTGATAACATTTTCTCGTTACGCCAAAGTTGAACTCACTCCGCCCACATTCGGCGATATTCCTGCTATAAGGAGCGGCATCGGCAGACTGATCACCAGCGCCAAAACTGGAAGATACCGCGAGCTCACCGTCAGAGAGGCTTGGCTCAACACCCTAGTCGGTATCGAAATCTGGTGTTGGTTCTTCGTCGGCGAATGCATCGGCAAGAGGCATCTGAGAGGCTACGATGTCTAAGGATTCCGACCTGCCCTTACCTTTCGATAGGCAATTATAATTATACTTATAGCTGTTACGAGCTTCCAGCCATTCTGGAGAGCTGAATAAAAATCTGATAGAACAAGTTGTCGATACAAAAGTTTAACCCAAAATGATGTTCCGATTGGAATAATTGTTTATTCGGTGCCACGACAAAAATTATCCTCAAATCCAGAAGAGGAATGAAGTTCACTGGAAAGTCATTTTTTCGTTTTTATAAAGCGAAATATTAATCACACGTCTATAAATCGGAAAGTCTCATAGAACAAGTTGTCGTTGTAAAAGTCAAACCCAACACGATGTTCCAAATAGAATATTTATTTATTTGATGCAATAACAAAAATAATCCTTATATTGTACTCGCAAATTCGTTCGTAAAAGCCAGTTTACATACAGATATGTTGCTTGAAGTATTGCCATATGCAAATCGCGCCTGTAACGTGAACGTTCAGAGACCGCACCACGCCGCTCTGCGGAATCTCGACGCAGGTATCCAGAAGCGGAATTAAGTTAGCTGAAATTCCATCTTTTTCGTTTCTGTGAAGCGAATCATCGGTCATACATCGGTGTTCGTGCAGTGTACGAGATATTGATGTAACTTACCCGAGCAGTAGAATTGTCTTTTTGTCGAACTCCATCTCAAGGAGATTCGTGCTGTTAGCAGTCTGTTCCGCGCCAACCAATTTCCATCCCTTGGATCGTTTCTCGAGCAAGTAATTTCGCAGCAAGTGGGGTTTCACCTGCGAACGAAGCGAATAAAAAAAGAATGTACAATAATTCGTTGAAACTTCGTGGTTCGGTAAGCGAAGGAACGAACGACAAACCTCCGTTATCGTTATCCACTTTTCAGCTGATACGCTCAATGCCTGAAACTCTCGATCTTCCGTGGATCTCAGACTCTCCATTACCAGTTCCTTCGCCCCAAATATCTCGCAAGTTCTCGCCAGTCCACCGAGATTGGCGGGACGATCTATGAGCGACGCCAGAACGATTATGCCCGCATCTTCGTTCTGCAACTTTCGTCGGGACAGCGTGGCTTTGGAGATTTCAGATAGCTCGTCGTAAAACGGAACCATCGACTTCCACGGAATAATTTTCTTCTGTATGTCACTGAGACCTTCGTTGGTAGATGGACAAGTCTCTTCGGCCAGTTCGCCTGAAATTTGTGGTTTTCAATCACCACTTCACTCGCAATATTCGTTTGCAATTATATGACAAATTATTTACCCGCTGCTCTTGTGGATTTCAACATAACTGGGGCCGATGCCAAGTGGGTGGTGTCGTACAGCGGTACAATAGTTTGTTGACGCTCAACATCCAATTCGCGAAACACGCGGCATTCGATCCACTCATCGTCACATACATTTGTGAGACGCGAAAAATGGTAATAAATAGTCTGTAAATATATACGCAATTCGATTAGTCGGATTCTTGTCCTCCCCGAACACGTTAGCCTCGAGCTCACCTCCAATGAATAGCTGTCGATTGGATGGAAATTTGCGAAGTAAAAGTTGTCGAATATTCTTGTCAAATTTTTCATCAAGTTCGCGTGGCTGAGGCTTTCCCTGACTCCTTCAAAGATTGCTCTGTACTTCGTTGCTTCTGACGAATCAACACGTAAAAGTCTGTATATTTCTACAAGTATCGTCTAAATAAAATGTTTTATTATTCGTTATTATTTTATTATGTAGAACGTCTCGGTTCTGCTCGGTTCACTGCGCCAACTTGCCTGACTGTAAAGACGGACGCTGAACTGTTGACCCATGCAGTTTGGTAGAAGGTGCGAAATTCCCTTCGCTACGTATTCGGTCCGAGTATCCCCCGCGAGTAATCGAGAAACGTGAAAAACTATGCTGGCCAGTGAAACTATACTTCCCTGACGCTTCTCAACCGCCTGTAAAAAATCAGAATGTTACAGATTCGAGACGAAACAAACTTTAATCGCGAATTCGTACCGTTGCAAAAACGTTCCATATTGAATCTAGCAGAGATGGCGTCGTCAAATAGATCCTTGCGAGTATCCACTCTTGCATCAAGCGTACACTCGGCTGATTACTTTCCGCAATCAAAAGATCGCACATAACATCGTGTAAGACTTGAATTTCCGTCTGGGAACACATTTTTTTTTTTTTTTTTTTACAGTCCGCTTATAATGTGAACAATTTAAGCCATTTTTTTGTATCTCACTTCGTTCAGGACGGGCTGCAGTATCAACAATGTTTGCATCACTCTATGCTTCAATCTGTGTAGGTGCGAGTTGTCGAAGTATCTTTTGTTTTTATTTTGCTCAAGAAGAGCCAGCAGGTCGGTGAGCACATTCCCACGAAATTCTGCAGCTTCGGGCGATGTCATTACGTTGAGTAAAATAATTACCGATTCTGCTCGAAGGCTGATGTCGACGGTCGGCACTCTGCGACAGTACAAAATACAATTGCGATACACATCGATCAATATTGAGATTAATAATTACCCGTAATAGTTACTTACGGGTCTGAGAGCGCAAGATACTTCAAACATGCTACGATCGTTTGTAGCTCAATTCTTTTGTCACGTTGCGGCACGAATCCGTGAAGAAGACAAGACATAAACGGCTTTCGAAAGATAGAAATGTCCTGAGGAGACAAACTTCTCACGGAAGTTAGAAATATTCGTTTGAGAAGAGGCACACGCTCTCCTTCCTTCATCATCCCGTTTGCACACTGAAATCCGCAATCATTTGCCAATTTAACTGACGCGTCAAAATTACATCTGTTTCAGATCTTACCTCGAACGCGTACTCTTTAGCCCCGTCCAGCTTCAGAAAGTTTGGATTGACTATTAGACGCGTTAGTTGAGTTACGGTGGAAAAGAACACTTGAGTTCTCTTCATTTGAAACGCGCTTCGCCAACATTCGCGGATTATGAAATTAAAGGCGTCCACATCGTGATCAGCCAAGGGCGGACTTTTCTCGAGCAGTTCGTACAATGTGGCGGCGACCGGTTCGATGACCTCTTCGCTACCGGTTTCAACAAAATTGCGGAGCTCTTCGAGCCAGTTCACTTCGGTTGGCCAGTTATCAAACGGCGATTCGGTGACGAATTGGCGCGCGAGTTTGGCAATGGTCTCGAAACAATCCGACGCTAATCTGCTGTCCGGCAGCCCGTTTTGCTTTCCGGGTCTTTCCTCTTGCCGATCGCGATGTATTACGCTCTTGAAATATTTCAGGAGAGGTGGTATGTACGTTTTGCCCAGTTTCGGCCGACGACTAAACGTTTTTTCGCGACAAAGGTAAAGCACTTTTGTCGCGTAGCACCACTGCACAAAATCGTCAGGATCGGCGATTATGTGAATGCATTTATCCTCGAAACGCTCCAATTGTTTTTCCGTATCGGGCCACCAAGGAACACGAATTCCTAATGCTTCTACAGAATATATGCTGTTCACGAGAGCGGTGATCGCCAATAAGTATTCGTCATGCTTCGTAGTCGTCTTTCTTTCCAGGCTTCTCGCAATGACTTTTACAATCGCATTGCCATACGGAGATACGAGACGCTTCATCGTATCCATGCCTTTGGATTTATGCTGAGAGGCGAGATTGATCAGACAGCTCATGAACTCTATGAGTACGAGAATCGAGGCTGGATCTGCGTAAGGCCTCAGATCGGCACCGATCAAGTTTTCAAATAGCTGACGAAGGGCTCTTTCGGCGGAGCACGTGTTCGTGCGACATATTAACTTGGAGTCGAGAAGAAGGGCGATTATCCGTGTTAATGATTTCATGTTGCGTTCGACACTGAAAAATGTATCGCAGATTCGAGTTACGTACGATGCTGCGTCCGAGGCTTCGACTATGACCGACAGGAGGTCGACGACCCTCCACCAGGTTATCGACGTCCGTTCCGGCGCTTCGTCAGGGAACGAAGATAGAGTATCGATGATGAGCTCTAAATTCTCTCGACTCAAAGACTGTCGGACATAAGTCTTGAACGAAGACACAATACGATCGTGCGATAAGATTCGCAATTCCAGACAATGCATCGTTAAATTCTTTTCGACTAGAGCCGCCACACATTTCAGCTCCTCGGGTGTCCAGACGTTACAAACGATCCCGGTCTCTCCAGATTCTACAGCGACGAAGAGCCAAATTAACGCAACGGGGCACCAGGACACTCTGGAAATCGCGCGAATGAACCTGTTTATCAGATCCACTCCAGCCTTCTCGGATCTTTCGAAGAAGCTTCTCAGTAGTTCAACGATTTGTGGCTCGTTATGCTTGACCATATCCTTGCGCGTATCTAACTCGTAGAGGAATGTGTTGTTGAGTACGTTTGCAAAAAAGTTCATGAATGGCTCGTCGAAGATATCTAGATCCGAGTGCAACGTCGCTTTCAACCCGAATATCTTGATGGCTTCGTTATCGTGTTCCAGAATTCGTCGCAATATACAACGAAGCCAAATAACGTTAAAACAATCTCCGCACGATTTGTGATCGTCGTAAGTCTTCGACAACGTTCGGAGATGCGACAATGCCGGTAATACGAGGTGTTTCTGTTTCTCTTCGAGCGCTTCCAGTATTATGAAAAATATTTTCTTCGCCTGCTCGATGGACGGATCCGTACACGGTAGCCGTGCGCACACAAACGGCACGACACTTTCCCGCGAATGCTCGAGCATCGTTCTTATCTTTGATTCGTGCGACTCCATAAAATCAACAGCTCTCTTCATGAGGTAAAGTGCTTGCTTCCGGTGCTGGAATATTCCTGACGTCAGGCCTCGGATTACTATGGACCAGAATTGTTCCTGCATACATTGCTCATAGTGTATCTCCTCGACCATGCCGTTTTCACATGTAAAACAGGCGTCCGCCATGACGCACAGAGCATTCAGCGTACCAAGGTCGTCGGACTTGTCGAAGGCCTCGTCCCACAGCGGAGATACGATCTTGTCTGAGCCAAACGCGAGAGTCAACTTCGGCAGAAGCGACGCCAGAAGTTTCCAGTCCGCATCCTCCTCTCGCTTCATCCACGTTTTCATCTGGCTCCGAATTCGAGTACGCTGTTTCTCGAGTTCCCCTTCGTCGCCCAAAGTTCCGTACAGTCGGCAATGCAGATTGTAAGAATCCGCAAAGCACTCCGACACTCTCATCGACATATTCGGGCCATCGTCGCTCGTCTCCGGAGATTCTCTGTGAGTTTCGTGAAAACGATCGAAAAGCTTAGTAAATTGTTGCCGACTGCCGGCGATTACCAGTTGCAGTACCAGGATATCGTACAGGAGAGCTCGATCTTCTTCGTTCCAAGATTCGTCGCTCCTAACGATAAAATTTTTTATGTCCAAGTCAGAACTTTCTAAAGGATGCGGCGATGATTCCTGTATATTTTCACCTTTCTCGGAACAGGCATTGCGCAGCGACTGATATTCGTAGCATAAAATCATGCGAAAAGCCTTCAGAGTTTCGGAGCCTGCGGCACCGTTGCGTATTTTTTCATTGAACTTTCCAGCTAAGTCCCGAATCGCCCTGGGATTTTCGCCCAGGATTTCCAGCAGTAGAGTCACCCCTGTCGTCGGAACATTCATGAATCGATCGTGTATCTCCATTTCGAGAACCGTTTTTTCGTCTCATCAGCGCGTTCTCCTTTCCGCCTGTTGATCGGTGTTTTTTGTTTGGTTTTGTTGTCATGCCGGCCCCATCGAGTCTCGAGCGCACGTGGCGTCGTCGCTCGGAATTCCTCGGACAAGCGTCGTAACCTAGAACACCGCGCTGATCGCAGCTGTGTCGCGGAGCACGATCGAAATTGTTATTTTCCACGGTATAAATAACGACAGGTGTAAATGCGGTGCGGCCTAATTACGAGAAACTTACGTCCGTCTTCGCAACTGTTCGGCAACAAGCGATTCCTGTCAACGTCGACGATGGCCAAGAGCAAGTACGAGTACGTGAAACAATTCGAGCGCCAAGACCGCTGCCTCCTGAATTGTTGGATCGTCGTGAGGATAGACGGCAAAAACTTTTCGAAATTCTCGGCCGTACACGGATTCTCGAAGCCTAACGACGCGCGGGCTCTCGATCTGATGAGACAAGCAGCCACCGTTGTTATGGAAGAATTCAACGAGATCGTAATATCCTTCGGGCAGAGCGACGAATTCTCTTTCGTGTTCAAAAAGGACGCTAGCATATACAATAGAAGAGGTCCGCGCTTACCGGCGGGTGTTCTACGCTCACGAACACCAATTTTTCGGAAGTTGTGAAATGTTGTCCGTCGGTTCATTTATGACCGCCAAAGTGTCGTCCGTAAGCTATCGCATGCCCGAAAAGCGCTTTCGGGACATGCGATAGCTTCTCTTCTGCGAATGTTTCTCTGACAATTTGTCTGAAACTCCGATCGGATCGTTTCATTGATTTTCAGAGATTTTCCGACAATTTTTTTTGACAACTTTTTCGCAATTTCTGAAATATTTTATCTTCTTTTTTTATGTTTTATCTTCTTTTTTTCCCCCACAGATTCAAAGATACTCTCGAACGTCAATTCCTTGTTTACGTCGTCGTACGTATTCCACTGGAGCAAATTCATGGGTGATCTCAGACTCGAGTATCCACCCTCGTTCGACGCCAGAACGGTTTTGTATCCGACCGATGAAAATTTACGGGACTATCTATCGTGGAGGCAAGCCGATGTACACATTAACAATCTGTACAACACGTGCTTCTGGAATCTCGTGAAGAAAAAGAATATGACGAACGTTCAGGTATCTTCTTGCCGAAATAAAATGTTTCGCCTTAACGTTAATTCACGATGTTCTATCCGATTAACGTTCGCAGGCTCAGGAACGACTGTCCGGTACTTTTTCGGCGGATAAGCACGAGTTGCTGTACCAAGAATTTGGCATCAATTACAACAACGAGCCGGAGTATTTTCGTAAAGGGACGACGCTTCTGCGGAAATCGGTAACGGACGAGAGCGGGAAAACGAGGAAAGCCGTAGTGCCCTACGTGGACGACATAATCAGCGACCGTTTCTGGCATGAAAATCCCGAAATAATGGAACCAAAGAAGCGGTCTAAGCCGACGAACTCTAAGGACGAATCCGCGGCAGTGGCCTCGTGATCGACGCAGACCCGATCGATCCCGTTCGAACTTTCAATTAAAGTGGAATGCGTTGTAACTTTATTAGTTTTAACATTTTACAATCTAATAAATTAACGAATTATACCATGGAATAATACTATGTACGATATTTTTTTTTTTTTCTTATCCGCACAGAATATAATAAAAATACACTATATACATCGAGTTTATTTCTAAACGAACGCGAACAGGACTCTTCAACGCCGTTCTCGGATATCGGGACAACCGGATGCAACCGCGATCTACGGAACCTCTTTTATTTTTATTATAATTCTTTAAAACTTTACCTTATATTTTCGCTTCGTTCACAAGATTCAAACTGACAATAACGCGGATGAAAAAAAACTCTGAGGAATTAATTTGTTGGACCAATCCGATGTATGAGCCATTTTTTTTTACGATATTCAAGCTCGAAACAAAACAATCACGATAATACATACAATGATAAAACGATTTTTTTTCGTGTCTAAGCGGTATTCCATTAGAAGATGGGTATGTAATTGTCGATCTTTGCGCGATGCTTCTGAGCAACGCATTCCGATATCCAGACGATGTTACGGCACTCTTGCTCCTTCAGCTTCAGATAACTGTAGAATACACCGAAGTGGAATTGCTGCAGAAACGCGTGTACGTTCAGACGCACCTGCAACGCAAAGACAATGAAATAATTTAAAAAACACAAAAAAACCGATTGGAATTTTTTAAATAACATTTTTAAGTAACATCGACTGTCGATCACACCTGCTGTCGTTAAAATTTTTCGCGGCTGTCACCCACACACATACATCCAGATCCATCAATTTTTTTTTGTTATTTTTTTATGTTTTCAAACATTCTGAACACGTTTTCATTAAAATCTCGATATTTTTTTTTCATCTAAACGAAGGTTCCTCTACGAGGAAGCAAAAACAATAGCAACCACCTGTTGACTCGGATTTTAAAAAAGTTACGCGATTCCCTGGTCCAACAACGTACCTCGTACTCGAAGAATTTGTCCTCGAGCGTCTTTCCGCCGGGATTCCCGGTTGCCACTCCTTCAAACAGCGGGCCGTACTCCTGAAAAAAAATTTTAAACGCAAACGAAAACGTTATTTAAAAAAAAAAAAGTTTACTATAAATGCAAATAGATTCGGATCGCTCACAGCGTAATACTCGGCCACGGCTTGGACTTGGAAGTAGTCATCGGCACGGGCTAGAGCGGCCAAACCGTCGGGATTCAAGCGACCGCAGCGCGGGTAGAGTTTGGCGCGATCGTCCTTCCCGAGCTCGGTGCCAAACGAATTTATCGTTATGATGATAGCTCTCCTGTCCGCCTCGAACTGCAAACGGAAACCGAGCTACAGCGTCGCAACTTAAATTTTAACCGAGAAATTTAACGCCGACGGTAAATTCTTACGGCAAGGATCTCGCACATCGTGTTGGCGGTCGTTCCGCCGATGTCCTTGCAGAATTTATAGAAAGCCTCGAGATACGCTTTGTACAGGGTGTTCCTGATTATCTCGATGTTCATCTCGTCCAAATCCTGCTCCGAGATGCAGTCCACGAAGAATGGAGCTGAAAAAAGTCTCAACTATTAGTTAAAATTTCCTTCTTTTTTTCTGTAAATATTACAAGCCGGTCTTTTTTTTTTTTTGACTTGATATTTTCTTCGATCTGGAACAGACTACTGTAAAAATGCAGCCATATTTTCTTCCTTTCATGTGGGTTTTCTTCGTAAAATTGTAATAAAAGCATTTTTTTTAAATGTATGGGCGTTTTTTTGAAGACTGCGTAACGCTTTAACACTACAAACCTAATTGCAAAAAGTACTTGAGAAATGCTTCGAGTACAAAAGTACTTAGCATTTCAAGTACAAAAAGTACTTGATACGTCCCGGTACTAGCGATACTTTGTACTCGAAGTATTTATAGGTACTTTGCCAAGCTTTCAAACGAATAAACAGATAAATAAAAATTTCAGAAAATTCTGTACCCACGAACACCGGAATTTACCTAGAGGAGTATCGACGAGTACGGCGTTGTAGAGCTCGGCAGGAGTGGCCGCCACGTGGATGGCCTCCATCTGCTCGAAGCTTCCCAAGGGATGGCATTTGGGAATGAGCTCCGAAATGGGCCTATGATGGATCGTTCCGGTTATCAGGAGGATAATGTTGTCGATCATGTAGCTGTAAGTTATGAAGTCCAGAAACTGGGAAAGCGGCTCGACGGAGTGATTGCGCATGTGTTGAAACTCGATGACAAGCTTTTCCCTGAGCTTGTCGTCGATGACGCTGACGGCGAGAGGCGACGGTTCGTTCGCCAGAAAGCTGCCGTAGTCCGTGCCCGCCAGATGCAGCTTCAGATCTGCGGAAGAAAGCTTCGCGAGTTAATACCGAGCTTGCTCCGAAATACTTTCGGACACGGAAAAAAGACGACGAGGATATTTCGGGTTCATCGCGGTTCATCGTGATCGAGGGGTAGACAAAGAAATGTTTTCCTCAAAATTAATCGAGCTCGCGACTCACCCTCGAGTGTCTCGCATTGGACCAAATTGAGATAATCGTTCTGCTGCAGTATTCCGCACTTGAAACCGCGGCAGAGCCCCTCCAGATAACCACCGTCGATGTTGAACATGCAACCCTTCATCTTGTATGGGAATTACTCCACGGAGAAAATTCGTTCACGTTGACTTACGGACGAACGGGCGTTCGATTTTGTGAACGTGAAACAGAGCACGAAATATCGGACTCGCCCTCTTTTCGCGAGACGATCATATGACCGACTGACTGGCGTGAAGTGCGCCTCCGATAACCGAGGTCGCGCGCGTCGTCTGTCCGCTGATCGATAAATCGAACGTTGCGTCGCGCGCTATGGAAAAGTTACAAGAAAATGTTAATACTACTATTAATAAACGATAGTCCGCGAAAGAAATGCACCGAAGCCCTTCGGTCGATATTTTTCGTTACGGCGATGATTACCGATCGCGTCCCTCCTTCGTTCTCCGAGTTTCAAAAGGAAGCATAACAACAACAACGACAATCGAAATAAATGTTCAAAGTGACGCAGGGAAACGAGCTGTCAGCTTGTGACTCATGCCGCAAACTTCAGAGGAATCGAACCCCAACACAACACGTTCGGTGAAATTTACGTCTTTGATCCTGTGATAAGCGGGCGATTAATTTTTTACATCGTCATTTCTCGCGTCTTACACACCCGTCGGGCGTTGCACGGTCGGAACTGACAGCAAAATGTTCGGCAAGAAGAAGGAACCGAAAAGACGTCCGAGACCACCGGGGAGTCTCGAGCAGGTAAACGACGAGGAGAAAGTTCTCGCGCCGCTCATCTGAAATTCGCATCTCGCGTAAACGCGTTTTTGACGATGATCGATTTATTATGTTCAGTTCGGAATCTTCCAAGTGCCCGAGAAGCTCGAGGATCTCGGCCGTGGATGCTCCGTGGACGATGACAACGACGAGGATTTGGAGGCGGAACTGGCACGTTTGACCAGCGCGGATGACGCACCTCGTCAGCCTAGGCGCAAAGGTAAGTTTGCGGTCTTCGCGAACGTTCAGACATAGTTTCACTCTCGTGTTTTTTTTTTTATCGCAATTTAACGCCTGTGGAAATTATGTTTCAGCACCTCCTGTGCCGGCTGCGAAGCTGGACGCGATGATCAACGAGAGTATGAAGGACATCGATCCGAACGAGGATCTGTCGGGCGACGACGACGATCCGGACATACTGGTTAGAGATTTATTCGAAACCACCTGCATGCTATTACGCGCCTATAGATTCTGTAATCGTTCCGTTGAAACCTCCAATAAAAAAATTAGTATTAAAAAATGCTATAAAAAAAAATTGTATTAAAGATCTGACTGAGGATCGGTTAGCCATGATGACGATCCGTATATACTGATTAGAGATTTGTTGGGACGCATTTACGCTATTACGACTCCATAGATTCTACATTTTTTTATAAAAAAATTGAAATAGAAAATTCGATAAAAAGAATTGAATAAAAAATTGTATTAAAAATTGCTATTTGAAAAATGGTATCAAAGATCCAGATGACGATCCAGATATACCGATTAGAGATTTGTTTGAGACTCATGCATATTATCATGAGTCTATGGATTCGCTAATTTTTTCTATTAAAAAATACTATTAAAAAAAAATGGTATTAAAAATATTCTAATAATTGTATAAAAAAGATTTGCTCAAACGCTTGCAGAACGAGTTGAGGGAGATCACAGGCGACGAGGCTGCGGCCCCGGAGCCAATGGAGGAGGCAGCGCCGGAAGCTTCGAGTCCCGAGGAGAACGACGCGGGCAGCAGCAATGAGATCGTCGACATGCTGCAGGAGAGATTGAGGATGTACAAGTTGGCTGTGGCGAAGGCCAGCGCCGACAACGAAACGGGACGAGCGCGTCGATTCGGCCGCGGCGTGAAGACCCTGGAAGGACTATTGACGAGCGCGCGTTCCGGCAGATCCGTCGACGAGGCGGATATTCCGCCGACCTTGCCGCCATCGGCAACCGGCGAGAAGTCGCAGGACACCGCGCCGAAGGAAGAGTCCAACGTACCCGCAGCAGCACCGTCAACGCCTCCGGAGATCCCAGCCAGCGAACCGGCAGTTCCGGCTCCGGAGGCGGAAATTCCCGACCCGGAACCGGCGAACTCGCCCGGCATCGATCAGGAGTCTCTCGAGTTGTTGAAGAAGCGACAGCACGAGTACAAAGTCGCCGCGATGATGTGGAAGAAATCTGGAAACCTCGAGGAGGCACTGAGCAACGTTAAGATCGCGAAGCAATTCGACATCGTGCTGGCCGCCGTAGCGGCGGGTGAGACGATCGATCTGTCGGACATGCCGCCACCTCCGCAGCTGCCGACTTCCGGGACCGCCGAAGCGGTTCCCGAGGATGGAAAACAGGAGAGCGAGACTCAGCGAAGCACGGCCGCCGAGCCCGGTGCCTCAGGTAAGAGTATTGTTTTTCGTTCGGAGGCAATTTATCGTCGAAGTTCAGATTTGTGATGTACTGTTTCATCAAAAGCGGAGGACGCTCAGGCGCCGGTCACCGGAGACGCGATCGCGGGAGCTCTGAAGGAACGCCTCGAAATCTATCGTCGATCGAAGACCGCGGCCGAGGAGGAGGGCAACTCGTCGAAGGCGCGAAGGTACGGACGTATCTGCAAGCAATTCGAGGACGCTGTTAAGCTGCACGCTCGTGGAAAGCTCGTTCCGTACGACGAATTGCCGATACCGCCGGGCTTTCCGCCGATAGGCGTCAGCGTCGCACCCGCGCCTCCGGCTCCGTCCGCCGAGGAGCCCACGGAACCCGTTCCGGAGCCCGAACCGCAGGAGCAAGGACCGGCCGTTCCCGAGAGAAAAGCTCCCGCTCCGCCTCCGAGACCGAATCAAGGTACTTATTTTTGTCACGTTGTCGGTAAGAGTGATTTGAGGCATTCTCTGGCAACTCAGCCACTCTGCTTTTCGACTTACAGATCTATCCTACGATCGGCCACATTTTAGCTTCACTTGAAAGTATCCCTTGAGCATTTTTTCATCTTTCTTAATCCATCCATTTTCGATGCTTTTTTCAAGTTCGCTAGATTTTTTTTTCATTCTTCATTTTTTCGCTAGATTTTTCTGGTCGACTTATTGCTTACAAGATCTACGACTTTGAGGAAAAAAAACGCATCTCCCGTAATGTTTAGATTTAACAAATCTGCAAAAAAGTGGTGGAGCTGACGGAGAATGCCTCATTCGTGTTCGGTTTCGTTTCCCATAATCCACGATTTGTATTCTCGAACAGCGAAGAAAAAAGCCGGTGGAGCGACTTCGAGAGCGGAGAAGCAAGCGTTGCAGTTGCTGCAGCGTCAGGCGGAACTGAAACAGGCGGCGCTGGCCGCCAAGAAGGACGGGGACATCGAACTCGCCCGGGACTATCTCCGGCAGGCCAAGGGAATGACACCGTTGATCGAAGCGAGCAGGTGTGGTCTGCCGGTCGATCTTACCTCGATACCTCTGTCGCCCAATGCGAAATCGCAACTCAACGACAGCAGTCTCGACGCGAAGTCGGACGACAGCTTCGCTCTGGTTTCGTCCGTGGATTGTCTCGAGGAAGCCAATGGCACGGATCAGCAGATTTACGATAATATGGAGACGCAGTTAATCAAACAGAAGAAGGCAAGAGTGAAGAATCTTTATTTTTTCCGCAGTCGGAATAGAATTACGCTTCGATACATTGTCGAGCTAAAACGTTGCGAACTTTCCAGTGGTGTTTGTCGACCCGCGATCATTCTAAGGCTCTCGGCGATGTGCCGGGCTACAATCGATGGGAGCGAATGGCATTGGGGTACAGTCACGATATCGATATGCTCAGAGTTCGCAAACGGGATGGACTGCCACCACCCCAGCATCACTACGAGGTCAAGACTTACGCAATTGTCCAGTGAGTATTTCGTTATTATTGATTGATTAATTTATTTATTTATTTTAACGGGGACACAAAAAACTCGAAATCGTTTCTTTTTTCCCCGAAAGCATAGCTTTCTTAGAAGCAAAATAGAAGCTGCTTAAACAGATGAGACGTAGCCAATAACTGATGTTCTTTCATTCCTCGGGAGTGATTTTTTAGAGTTGTTTTTTTTTTTCAGGAGTTGCACCGATCTGGGCGACGGAGATGCGGAGATATCGATAATTCGCGGTGTAAACTTTCCGAAGGAACTGGATACATACGTGATGTTTGAATATCCTTATCCTTCGGACGCCCCGCAGGGCGACAGGACCGCGACGATCAGGGACACGAGCAATCCGGAGTACGAGGCGACGTTCACGTTGAACAACGCGGTCGATCGATCTGCGAGACAGTGTCAACGAGTCTTCAAGAGACACGCGCTTAAATGCCAAGTCTGGTCCAAAGGGTAATCACTCGTTCCGTCACTAAACACCTATGATTTCCTCATTAATCAATAACAATTATTATTTTAGTATGTTCACGTTTTTATTTTTCGTTAACGAGGCTTGATTGATATTCGCTACGAATACGATTGTTTCGTTTGTCGATTCGCAATGGTGATTCCCTTATTAATATCAACGATCGAGTACACTGTGAAAAAACGCATGCGAAATTTAACGACTGACTGCACCTGACTGGAAGTTTTCACGCAAAAACTGGTATATTAAACGTCATGCACAATTGTGATCAAAAATTAATGTTCGGTATACTAAAAACATTGCAAATATTTTATTTTCAATAATTGACTTTGATTTCTATGAAAAAGTACATTAATTTTTCATCACAATTGTGCACACAATTAAATGCACCAGTTTCTGCATGAAAACTTCCATCTCGGAATATTAAATTTACCATTTTTTTTGCCGTGTGAATCCCCTTGACCTCTACACGAATAGTTTGTAAATCTTTCCGAGTTCTTTGAATTATATAATAGTCACTAGAGTAGTACGTTGCTTGCAGATGCTCGATGAACCCCATCCTGTGTTGCACTCACCCAAGGTACGAAAAAAAATTGTTATCCGTTTATGGCGAGCGTAACTTTATCGAGGTAGAGAAAAAATGTGTGCATCCTCTTGCACTCTAAGTTGAGAGCGGTTCGTCCTCTCGGGATTGAATCGCGCGTAACAAAATTCCCGTAACAATTGCTGCACGATGCATCGGATGTAATCGCGAAATTATATTCATCCAGCTAACTCAATGTTTATCTCTATCGCACCGTGTGACTAAACGATAGTAGTTACTTTTTTTAAAATCGAGTACAACGCTGTTTGAAGCATGGCATTACACGAGCAAACTGTAACAACGAATGCTTGCGATCGCTCGGCTGGATGAATGTCACGAATGCTGTGCGGTGTTCGTGAGCAACAGGGCAGTTTTTCATTGACACCTTTCTTTAACGATTTTTCCAGAGGTTTCTTCAGAAGCGACAGCCTCGTTGGAACCGTCGCGGTCAAGCTGCAGCCGCTCGAGACTCACTGCATCCTCCACGATTCTTTTCCGCTGATGGACGGCAGAAAGGCTCTGGGAGGAAAATTGGAGGTGAAGATACGCCTGAGAAATCCCATTCTCACGAAGCAAATCGAAAAGATCACGGACAAGTGGTTGACGATCGATCATTGATACAACATACTAAAAAAAAAGAAAAAAAAACCCAAAGCTGTCTCAAGCTTCATCGCTTTTTTCGCGTCGACGATCAGGCTGGCGCCGTGGTTGACGATCTATCATCGATACGAAGTACTAAAAAAAAAGAAAAAAAACCCAAAGCCATTTCCAGCTTTATAGATTTTTACACGTCAACTCTGAGGCTGTCGCCGTTGCTCTGGTCGGCATAATCCGCCGGCAGCCGGTCAATCGCGTTTACTTAATATACATCCGTTAGCTTGTTCATAACGCTAGACGGTCAGTTTTTATTAATCATTGCGAGCAAAAAAAAGTGCACCGCGGAAAAAAAAACTAAGATATATATTTTAATGTAAATATGCACAACGAGAACATGTATATAATATTTATCGTATTAAACGAACGAGCCGGAGACGCAAATCCGGCGGGGCTTTGCGACGTTGCGGTGACGATTGTGCCTAATAAACGAGACTCTACGATTCAACAGACACGGAGGCTTCGAAGTTTCATTTCGAGTTTCCACGATGCTGTAGTTGCGACGGTGAGAGATTATCGCGAGTGTGTACTGTACGCGTGATGATTTAACCCGAGGAGCGAAGGAACGAACGAGTCAACGGGACCGAAGCTGAATCCACACTTCCCGTGGAACAATACATCAGGTGAATACCACTAACAAACTATTGTCCGATAATCGTTCGCTACCTCTGCCTCCCGCATCTGCCGTGCCTCCTCCCACATCCATCGGTCGCTCCGACTGTTCCCCTCCCCACCGGCCCGGCAACCTCCCCGTCTAACTAACCCTTAACAATCGACACACCCATAATAACAGCCTCTTCCGCTCACTGGAAAGCGTTCACCTCGTCGTGATAATCACCGGACAATTAATTGTCAGTGGCGGCATGAGTTCTCGGAACGGCGAGAGTGAAGCCTTGTTCGTCGATGAAAGTTTCTTTTTTTTTTTAATGAAACTTCTTAATTGGGTAGAACATGATAGCAGAAACTTTGGATAAGAGGCAATGGATTTTGTCAATATAATTGTCAATATAATTGACGTCATACGGAAATATGGCACTTCCGGTCGAAACATTAGATTTCGGAATGGAAATGCCGTATTTCCGGTATGACGTCACTTCCGGTCGAAAAAATTGGATTTTTAATAGGAAGTGACGTATTTCCGGTGTGATGTCACTTCCGGTCGAAAAATGGGATTCCCGGACCGGAAGTCACGTATTCTTGGTATGACATCACTTCCGGTCAAAACATGACATTTTCATACTGGAAACGATGCATTTCTGGTATAACGTCACTTCCGGTCGAAAAATGATACTTTCAAACTGGAAGTATTTGCCGTATTCGAGTTGTAGGTCCAGACGATCTATAGGCGCATGTGGAGAGGCAGGTGGCCGCGAGCTCCGGCGGATATCCCGTGGTGTCCGTCCCGCGGTGGCTGTAAAACGAATGTACTCGAGAGTACACGAGAGGTCAGGCCCGTAATGCAACCCCCTTTCGGCCCTTCGCATTCAAATCCTCGGGGGTTATTCGCGCGATGTAAAAACGATTGGCAGCGATCGCGCCGACGGTGCGATAAATGTCGCCCTTCGATATCCGTTAAGTTTCGCCGCAGGGGCGAATCACGATCATCGATGACACCCCGTCAGGTCAAACACGCTCTTCATCTGCCAACCATTCACCGTTCGAGTTCGCGTGAAACTCGACTTTGTAGTCTACAGTTGGATTCACATCGGGGTTCAAGTATTCCATCTATAAATATGGCACATAGAGAAGAGCGGGGCGAAATGGAACAGTTGGACAAAAAGCAATTTTCTGCTGCCAAAGAAAAAAAATTCTCTTAAGATAATACGGCGTGGCTCCCGGAAAATTCAAAAATATTCAGATTAATGAGCACTCTAATAAACAATTGTAAAAATGTGGCACTCGTTTCGGTAGTCTGCCACGCAGTAGCTGCCTAAAGTCTCTTCTCGTCTTGCTTTCCCTCAATCTTTCTGGCCCCCAGAAAATTCAAAAAAATGTCAATTTGAGGATCACCCTAATATATCTCTCTATAATATAAAAAGATTTCGCCACCGCCGACTCACGCCCTTATTATTCTAAGTCTTTACCCCCCCCCCTCGATTTAAGGGTCACCCTAATATATGTATATATATATATATATATATATATAATATCTAACTCATTCTCTCATTCTTCCCAGTTTCTGTTATATCGATTAACTGCTGATAGCGCATCCGCAAAACAACGGGGATTTATTTGCCAATTAGACGATTGACGGTACGGAATACGCGTGGCGATGGTAAAAAGGGGTAACCGCTGCTGTTCCAGTGCTCTCTACCCCCTGCCCGGCTCGGCCAACAGGCATCAACGAATATTCTCCCGAAGAACCGCAGAATCGCCGAGCACTACCAGCAGCAGCAGCAGCAGCAGCAGCAGCAGCAGTAGCTACGAATTACGTACGGTCCAGCGGGGAGTATTTGTCGAGAGGAACGTACAGACTCCCCGCCAGGAGAGTGCGCAACCACCCCGACGTTAATGTTGACCTTTTAGCCTTCGGAATAACGGGTGCAACTTGACGGCCCGGCATCTCTCTCCGCGGGGAATTTCTGCGTGCAAATTAACGATGTTTGCACTGACTCCTCAACCCTTTGCCCTCCGACGGTCGCGACGCCCTCGACGCTCAGTTAATTCTCTCCCCCCTCCACAGATCTCGCGGTCCCTTATCGCGCGAGCACGGCGGATCATCGTCGAGGGTGCTCGTGCTTTTTTTTTTTTTTTTTTTTCATTCTTTCTTTCGCCCCTCATCTCTTCATTCATGTTTGGACCATAGGCGAGTCCGCTCGCGCGAAAGCCGACGATGCAGTGGGCTTCCTGCGCGCAACTGCAAGCATGCAATTACGTTGGAACCGCAAAACATAGAAGCGATTATAACGAGCCTCTCGCCGGAGCGTGAAACTCGGATCTCGAAAGCCGCGGGGTCGAAAGCTAAAGATTCCGATAGCCTGCTGACACTCGATTTTAATAAACTGCATCGACGTGCAGTGCAAATGGTTACGTGCGTGGATTATCTTCTTTCGAACGATAAAGACTTCGGCGACCTCGGCAAAGCTACAATGTTGCCGATGTAGCAGAGTGTGGTTTTTATTGCCGTGTACAAAGTTAAAAATAATTTCGTAAAATCGGAATGCGAAATTTCGTAAAAATAATGTTGTCAAATAAGTGACAAACTCGTTTGTCGAGTTCAAGTTTGTTCTTTTCAAGTGGCATATTTACCAACCGATTTCAGTAAAGAAAAAATTCTAAAAATTTTTTTTGAAAAAATACCATTTTTGTCGAAAAATTGTTAGGGTTACCCCTTCTCATTTTTCCACTTTCAAAATCCCCAAATTTTTTTTTTCGAGGTATCGATTTTTTACCACCTCCATTGGCTTTAAGTGGCCCATTCCGGCTCAAAACACATGCAACTTGTATTTTTTTTTATGTTCGTTGTTCCAATTCCACCGTATACCCTTGTCGGGTTTTTACGGAACCCCATCCCGATTCCCCCCTAGCACTCCCTACCCGCACTCAGCTAAGCTACCTAACTTCCAGTGCGTCCGTAGCCGACTTAGCTACACTGTACCGCATTTGCCGGGGACGCGGGGAAACTACGGAAAACCCGTGCCGGTACAGACGGCCATATTCCACTGATCCGCTGGTATTTTTGCACTTGAGTAAAGTGCAGAAACACCAAAGTCTCATAAGAAAGCGCCTTCCGCTCATCGGTCGATGCGCCAGCTAGCGCACGGCTAAGCGGTCACCCATCCAAGTACTGACCGCGAACGAATCAGCTTGACTTGGGGGACCACCAGAGCCGTGCGCCAACCGCGCATCCACCGCTGTCGGTATATTGCAAAATATATTTTCAACATATTTCCGACGTCGAACTCTTGTCTCAGGAGTTCTCTGAAACAGAGTCGTCCATTTTTTGTGATGGCTTTTAAGGTAGTCCTTATACTAAGCCGGTCGCCGAAGCGTGAAACTTGGATCTCGGCCGCGGCGGGGTCGGAAGCTAAAGATCCCGATAGCCTGCTGACACTCGATTTTAATAACTGCACTACTGTGTAGTGCAACTGGTACGTCTATGAGTTATCTTCTTCCGAACGATAACGACATCGGCCGCATCGGGACCGATACAATGTTGCGGGTGTAATTTCAACGCTAAATCAATGTCGAGCCGATCGCGCCATACCGTTCATTAATGCTGTATATACTGTTTATTAATATAGACACTGACACAGGCAAACAAGGAGATAGGCGCGCGGAGATTGATGAGGACATCGCGCGAGCGATTAAATAGTCCAACGGGCATGGATTTTTTTTTCTCCAATGCTCTCGACGTTGACATAAATTTGCGGAAACGCCTGAGAATCGAGAGTTCAAGGTTAGAGTCTCAGGCGAAACGACAATTACGCAGTTGTAGGAAAATTAAATTTGCTAGTTTTCCATCAATCTGTCAACGGAGTTTGAAAATGAGGATAAGTTGATAAATGGACGAAATTATAATTTGACGATTAAATCGTGGTGATTATTTGACATTTAAATCGTCTTTGTAATTTCACAATTAAATCGTGTTTGTAATTTCACAATTAAATCGTGTTAGTAATTTCACAATTAAATCGTGTTAACAATTTGAGAATTAAATCTTGTTGATCATTTGCCAATTACATCGTGGTAATAATTTACGACTCGTAGATCCGATCCTGCGTAACGAAACAACTATAGGAACACAAGAAGTTCCGAGCTGGCGAGTTCTTCCACACGATATTTGCGGACTCGGCGAAACGTTTACGCAATTCGATGCACCGGACGAAAAGTAGGCGATTATTAACGGCGGACTTTGCGGTTTTCCTCGTATCCGCGCGAAGCCGGCTTCAACGACGATCGGTCCGCACGATACTCTTCGCGAGATAAGAAAAATTGCCGATCGAAGCAATAAATTCATACGCAAGTCCGCGATCTTTGTCCGAAACTCTGTCTCGCATTCAGTCATTCTTGACGATAGTCGAACGCAGGATATCCGACAGTCGGGATGCTCGAACTGTCTTCAATTCGCGTGTGGAATTCTTTTTCAATTAATAAAAAAGAATTTTTTCATTTTTTTTAAACTGATTATCGCGAAATCAAAAGAGTGCAAATGGACGAGTTCCGTTTCTTAATTAATATCGCATTTATTTTTATTTTTATTATTTTTTAAAAATTAATATTCAACAAGAACCGCGAGGCGACGAAACCCTCTTCGAGCCCGGAGATAGCGTCCGGTTTCTCAGATTTACGCTTAATCGGCGACTCTCGGCCGGATGTGACGTCACACACCCCGTCGTCGTTCGGTTACGGTGGCTCGCGCGTGCAGATTGCAGATGCTAGATGCGACCCGACACCCGACTCGAGCGTCCCCGTTGTGGCCAACGTCGGATCGCCTACCGTGGATTCGAGAAACGGAAGACGAGCTAAAAAAAAAAAAATTGAAAAATTTGCGCTGAGCGGTCTCCGCGAGTTGGTGTAAAAAAAAATCGTAACTCGTACGATATTCTCTTCCGGAGAGCCGAAGAACATTGGTGAGTTGCGACCTTGCACTTGGACTCGGTCGATCGACGTTGCGCTGACGAGGCCGCAGGTTCGAAAGAAGAATAACACAATTATGAAGGTAAGTGTCGGAAGAATTATTATTATTGTAAAAAATAAAAATAAAAATTATCGGGCTTGTTCATTGAAACCCCTCGAAGAATCGCTCCATTCAATTTCTCGAAAACTCACTCCTTTCAATTCCTGGAAAATTATTCCATTCAATTCCTGGAAAATTCACTCCATTCAATTCCTTGAAAATTAGCTGTATCGTTCATTAGGATTTTCTCAGGGTAGAGCGCGTTGAGTCATCGCTTTTCTATAATACGAGGCTTTATTTGCATTCTGAATTATCGAAACGGAAATTACGTAACGGTCTCAAAGGTCCGCTTGTATCGCAAAAATGATCGTCAAGACTTTTCCTTTCCTCTAAAAAAAAAAAAAAAAAGAAAACGAAAAAAAAACATCTGCGATGTTTTTTTTTTCTAATTTCCGTATGTCGTAGATTCAGGGAGCAAGCTGCAGAGACACGTTTAATAGCGGCGGTATTTTCTTCACGGATTTATTAATAGTAATGAATTACTAGGAAGCCGTTTATCGGACACCGCGGTTGGATAGGCGCCCGTGAGTTTGCGTTTTATCGGTCTCACATACGATAACGTCTTCGCCGTAAAAAGAACGTCGATCTGCTTTTCTCTTTTCTTCTCACCCAACGTCTCTGCAATACTGAGGCCAAACACGTGTAGTATTTTCCTTCTTATGCTGATACAGACACACCTTAAAAAATCGACATTTGTATTTAGTATTTTATATTTACGTACGTACGTATTACTAGCAGGGTGTTGTGGCTCGGGCGCTTCGCGTCCGAAGATGTGGGTTATAGAATTTAGAAACCAGCGATTTGGATTTCCTAATATTTACCGGAAAATGCGTCACTTCCGGTTTGGAAATCTCATTTTTCGACTGGAAGTGACGTCATACCGGAAGTACGTCACTTCCAGTTCGAAATCCTAATTTTTGACGGTAGTGACGACATATCAGAAGTATGTAAATTTCAGTTTAAAAATCTCATTTTTCGACCGAAAGTGACGTCATACACGAAATACGAAAAACTTTATAACTTCGTGCATAAATTTTTGCGGAAAGTTTGTAACTGGGCGACGTACGGAGTGCCGATAAAAATTATCGTTATGAACGCATGGGAGAGATTTGGAAGAATAAATGCCGGGAGATCGGGGTCGATCTGTAATCGCCAAAGACGTATGGCTATTATCATCGATCTTTTTCCCCCGAAACGAAATCGCAAGGGACACGTAGCGACGGTCACAGTCTCGAATCGCGTGAGTCGAAGAGAGAGAAAGCACAGAAAAAGAAGAAAAAAAAAAAAAACGTCGCGACCGCAGGAGGTTGGCTATTAAATTTAATAGCCAAGGACGAAGAAACGAGTGGGCTATTTTTCGGTGGTGTAGCTCGACCCGCGGGTCATTTCTTCGTCTTCCCCGTACCTCCCACCGGCTTTCGGTACGAGTCGCGCATTATACTCACCCACGACCACCACCCAACCCCGAAACAATAAAGAGAACGCATCAATAACGCCCGCGAGCCGCGGAGTGACAAATATGGCGGGACTTCCGGCAAAAACTAAGGGGGGGCGGGGGGAGGGAGAAAGCTCTAAATGCTCTCGCTTCCGGGCACTGTCCGAGAACAATTTTACTCGCCGAACGGTTTCTCGATTTGTCATTTTTTATTCGACACAGTGCGATCCGAGGAGATCGTCTTCGCTCGACGCTCGACGCTCCTCGCGTCGATTTTGGGGGGCTTCGCACTTCGGTTATTTATCGCGTGCATCATCCGTGGATTTTTTTCGTCCGTTCGAAATTATCCGGGCGAAAAGTCGATGAGAAATAAAAAAAATGCATATTTTTTTTACTTTTTATATCTCTTCAAATAACGATTTACGATCGATGCAGCGAGAATGAGGCGGATGGGGGGATGTAAATGCGCCATGCGATTCGATTGTTTCCATCCGGGAATGGCAGAATCCGATACAAGGCGATTATCCGAGAATAATTGGGCACGAATGGCAAACAGATCAGCGAAGGCCCTCGTCGCCCGTTTTGTCCGTGCAATCCCAGCGGGACACGCGCCACGGTGCTCGGGGAAGCTGTAGCTGGATGCTGTATGCCCGACGTTTCCCCGGGGTTCCCGTGCACTTCATTGTCATCTGTCATCGGTGGAGAGAGAGGTCTCCGTTACGCGCGAATCCGCCACGAGGCCGTAGGCACGGAGCAGCCAGTGCCCCGCGAACAAATGAGCGTCTCAACAGGCAGGCGGACAAATGACTCGAGGATTATCCCTCGGAACGCTCTCTCGCTCTTTCTCTTCTTGTGAATGAATTCGGGATATTATACCCGGGAATCCTACAGCCGCTATTCGCTATGTGCGTGACTTACACAGAGCCTACAGTTGAGCGTGTATTGCCGTGTACATGCATTCTATCAGCGCCGTCTACTGGCCAGCTCCGACCCAACTTGCACACCCAGCTCTTTGCATGTATACGCAATACACACTCGTCCGGTGAGCTTGTGTGGGTCGTGCGCATAGCGAATACTGTACGAACCCGATCCGCATATCCGCGGAGAGATCACACAGTCGTCCGACCGTTCCTTCCACTGCGGGTTCTTCAATATGTCCTCGCCACTGTCCTACACGGTAACGAAAATGTTTGTACATTCAGTAACCATTTTTTTTGTTCACAATCGTATTTGTTGTTAAGTTTACGATTTTTTCAAATTTAGTTGAATGGTTTGTTGAATGGCCGTTGATGGAAAGAAATGGTAATGGCAAAATTGTCCATATTTATGGTCAAGACATGCTCGCTAAATGCACCATTTTTTTCAGCTGAAAATTTAGGTCTGACAAAAAGAAATCATAATATTAACTTGGAACAACATTGCGAACATTTGCAGGAAATTAATGTTTGTTCAAGTTGAAATTGTTGAAACATTGGTATTGAAATCCATTGCATGAAAAACATCTTCATTCAAGAGTCGGACGAGGTGTGATTTTTTTTTTTCGAGCGTATCGTTTTAATTCGGCATTCGACATCAGCGAAACAAAAGTTTGTCCGTCAGCATGTCAGGGGATCCAGACGGAAGTATATCAGTTGCACCGTGCCGAGTCTACGGCGAGCGGATCCGCGGATATCGTAACGTTGCCACGTTTTTCCCCTCTCGTGTTTCATTGCTCGCGTTCCTCCCTCCTCGATGTCTCGGAACTTTTGATAGCTAAATTTAGAGATCTTTCTGCGAACGGACACGAGAGGAGACTCAGCTCTTACTACATTCGTACTATGTTCCCCGTAATGCGTTCGATAAGATGAAGACGTCGCCCGCATAATTCGCGCCGGGTCAAAAACGACCTTTACTACTTGCGAGCGTCCGGCCGGTCTGACCCAAACCTGGAATATCTACTGAACCGACCAACTCTCTTCGTCTCTTCACATTCAATCTCCAAAATGATTAGCTTTTTATACATAAAACCATACATTTAATTTGTGACAATTAATTCAAGTATAATTGAATGTAATTAATTACAATAATAATTGAATTAAATTTTGAAAAATTGTTATAGTTTAAGTTTATTATTTATGCATAGAAACATACTTCATACGCTCTATAAAAAAATGTTACAAACAAATTTAAAAAGTTTTCCAAGCGTATTTAAGGTAGTTCTTGCGAAGAGTGTTCGGATAAGTTTCAGAGAAATGAGAGGGAATTGCAAACACTTGTCGATGGTATAAAAATCTTTGCAATTCTCTCCGATTTCTCAGAAACTTACGCGAAGCGAACACTTTTCGCAAGGACCGCCTTAAAAAAAAAATAAAAAGATTAAAAATTGTCTGTTGATTTTTTTCTGTGTGTATATTTGGCGAGTACGAGATTTAAATTTTTGACCCAGTGGTCACGGTCATGGAGGCACTTAATTTTTATCGGGCGAACAGATTTGGTGGGTACAGTTTCATCGGTAGGTGGTTTTAGCTCGTCGCTGGCTCTCTAGCTCGCTGGCTGGCTGACTGGTTGATATCGATGTGCAGGCAGCCAGGCAGCCTGGCGAGCGAAGCTATGCTGGCTCAGCACTCTCCCTCGTTCCTCCTCTCGCCTCCTGCACCCGGGCCTCGTCCATGGCCTCAGCCGAGTCTCCTCCGTCTCTTTTCCTCCCGTCGTCGTTTCTCTCTCGCTACCCGGTGTCCCAATCTCGTACTTAAACTTCGCCGAACCATCTTCAGTCTGGTTAATTTTTTTATTTATTATTTTATAGTAGTTACCGAGTGGTTTTTTCCGCATGCACGAATGATTCTTATAATTGTGTTGAGACTCTTACCGTCAATGTCCTGCCGGGCAATGCCGGGACGTCCCGAACTTTTTAAAAATAAAAAAATCTCGAAATTTTTTTTTTTCACGAAAACATAGCTTCCTCTGTGAGGAAGCAACATCTACAATTCGGAGCGGAAGTTGGCCGGTAACAGCGAGCGAATCACGGGAGATGCTTAAATGGCCCCGGGATTCTCGTTGGTGGACTCAATTTGTTGTTGACAATTTTACAGTAATTACCAAGTACATTTTTTCACGAAATTTTTTATAATTCTCTCGAACCCTTAAATATTGCCAGTTCGAGGCGGTCGTTAAACCGCAACAGCGGAAGAGTCGTGAGACGGATAAATGGCCCCTAGATTTTCGTTGGTGAAGTTAATTTGGAGTTAACAATTCTATAGTCTTATCAAGTATCAATTCTACAGTTATCAAGTAGTCTTCTTCGCATGCACGAAAAGTTCTTATAATTGTCTTGAAACGCGTACAAATTTCTTTCGTTCTCGAGGTGACCGGTCACTGTCGTACCGGGCGATGCCGGGACGTGCCCAACTTTTCGAAAATATGGCCAATTCGAGGCGGAAGTTAACCCGTAACAGCGGGAGAGTCACGGGAGATGGATAAATGGCCCCGGGATCGTCGTTGGTGGAGTTAAGATCGGGATAGAGAGAAAACGGGTTGGTCCAGTCCTATAGTTCGGTGTTTGGCTTTCGAATGCGATCGCGGGCTCGTAAATCTGCCGGGAAAAAGTTTGTTGCACGCCAAGACTATCGCCGGACGAACGTACCTAGATGCAGAGGGAGGTCGAGACACCGACGGATCAGTCTTTTGACCTCCGTGACTTTCCACTTTTTTTTTCCTTCCATTTATTTACCGCGCTCGTATTCGATCTGAAGAATTGATATCGAAGACACTCGGGGCATCATTCGCGCAATTTGCACCGCGAATTAGCAACGTCCGACACACCGGAACAATGCCTCACAATAAAAAGTACAAAAGACAAACGGCGAACGAAGTCGCCGGGGATTCGGTCGGAGTGCAGCGTCGGCAAATAACTCGCTCGTCGGCGACCAATAAATGGACGCTCAATTCTTAGTTCTGGTCTCGTTAAAAAAAATAAAAGAAAAAAAACTATAAAAAATAAAATACGTTCTGCATTCTACAGCCGAGGCATATCGTTCGATGTACTTGTCGAGATTTTTTTTTTAAGTCGAAGAAAATAAATATATCCACGATATCGAATTTCCACTGCGGTGCTCGAAGGGTCGACGAACAGTTGAGGAGTTAATTTTATTTTTTTATTTCACGTGACAAAAAAAATACCACATAAATTCTACGGTCGATATATTTATTCGAGTTTTTTGAAGTCTCTAGAAAGATAGATATTCACGATATCGAATGGCCACGGCGGTGCTCAAAGGGTTGAGGAACAGTCGAGGGATTAAAAAAAAGTGTGTCTGACGAACGCATCGAGCGAAAGAGAGACCGGATGGAAAACCGTAGATTTGCATTCAACCCACGAGGGCACATACGCGAGAGGAAGAGCTCCGCGGCGCTATCGAGGGTGCGAAAGCGTCGGAGGGCGGTAGCAACCCCCCGAGTCTCCATATAGCCTCGGAGCCAGAGACGCGGGTCGCGCTGGCGAACGTAAAAATTTGATATTCATGAGACATTTTAAAGCCTCGGCACCCCCGTCACTCCCCCTTTTTTCTCCTTCTCGCCGCCGAGGCGATAGGTACAGGAGAGTAACCTGCGCCGGGGTTGACCCCAGCAGCCGTCTGGGGAAAAACCTATTTAGATGCGAGTCACCGATTCGCACAATCGCCCGAGCAACGACTCACTGTTCTCTTTATAAATTATCCGGACGAGAATTCATTCCGAGATCTCACATGCTATATGCATATATATAGGTATAGAAAGTAATACTCGAGTGGTGAAATTTTTTTTTACTGTAAATTCGCATATTCTATCTCGATAATATTATCATATTGCCTGCGACATATCGCTCGACGATAGGCAACTACACAGTAAAATAGGTACCAACGTTTCTTGTCCAAAAACGTCCACAATTGTTTTCTTGTTAATTTTACAAAAAAAAATCTTGTCCGTTTTACAAAAACGTCTGTCAATTTCACGAAATTGTAATAAATCGGCAAGCAATGCGCAAATTACTTTACACAATTTTTCCACATTTATGAAAACCAAGTTAATCTTGGTTCTCTCAAAAAGTTCTTTAAAAACCCAATAACAATTTCAATACACTTTTCAATTATCATGTAAAAAAAAAAAAAAAAAATAGAACAAAAAATAAAAAATCAGGAGTTCCTAACATCCCTACAAAGCTCCACTCCCATTACCACCTCATCTCATCGCCACCCTGCCGCAATCCTACGAAAATAAAAATCCCCTCGCCCCGAGTCGCCCGAAGGGTCATGGGGAGTGTCGGGCAGGCGCTCCTCGCGCTCCAAAAAAAAAAAAAGAAAATAATATAATAATCACTTTAGAAATTAATGGGCAGCACGATTTCGGAGGGGGTACACGGAGGGTGTCGGAGGGGTGGCGGAGTTGGTCCGAGTGAGGGGAGGTTTAAGGATGCGCGTCCTGGCGCTCGGTTCTCGGCGGGCGCGAATTGGTACCGGCGTGGGAGTGCGGCCAATGGCGGCCCGGAGCCGGTGCGCCCAATGGCGCTTCGCCTCGGAGGTCTGACTACGGACGGCTCCACCTACTGTCCGTGACGTCATCCCTTCCTCGGCGGGCGGCCTCGGGGGTTTCTCCACCACTCTCGTCCGAGCGGTTCCCCATTCGGTCGGCGTATCTACCGTGGGCCGCGTCACGCGCGCGCTTTGTCGTCCGCCGCAGCAGCGGCAGCGGCAACCCCTCGGCCTGCCAGCTCCGGGCCGGTACTCCGCACCTCCTCGCACCTCGGCTCTTCCCTGACTCGGAAATTCACTCTCCACCCCCCCCCCCCCCCCCCCCCCCCCCCTGCCGGTCGTCATTCACCCTCGCCTCCCACGCCTCGCACACACGCATCACATCCACGTTCGAGCGGCGGTGGAAGCTCGCGGGGAATCCCCCTCCGCGGCCGTAGAAACTCTCGGAACCGCGTACGAGCACTCTGAGGCCGAGGTGCGAAAAACCACTCTCGGCGAGCATCGCGAGCAGCTAATCGGCTACGAGAATCTCGACGGCCTGTCCCTGCGTGCTCCGAAATCTTCCCGCGAAATCTCGGACGATTCGCTCTTGTTGTTATTTTGTTTTTTTCATTTTTTTCATTTTTAATTGAATCGATTCTTGAGTAAATTTATTTTTGGATTTTTTTTTGGTGGTTTGTTTTTTTTTTTTTTTTATTGCGTTGACGCTGTGGGGGGAACGAGAGGGGTTGTTGAGCCGCGTCATCGAGTCATTGACGGCGACGGGGGGTCGAAGGGGTGAGCCGGCAGCGGAGTTTATCGGGTCGCAGTCATTGATCGACCGGAGAGGAGAGAACAACCGCGTTCCGTCTGTGTTGCGTCCCCGCGGTTCTCCGACCGGGAATCGCCGGAGTTCTTCAGCGGCGAACGTATCGGACATTGCTGTTTTTTTTTTTTTGTTTCGTCGAACCGGTCGAGACTGCTCGATCGTCGTCGCGCCGAGTGATGTGTCGTCGAGGCTGAGAGAGCGTGCGACGGATGTTTGAGACTCCTCGGGAATAAATCTCGGGGAATCGCTTCCCACCGAACCGCGTCGTCGCCACTCCGGAGAACTGAAACGCAGTTCTGGAGAACGGAAACGTAATTCCGGAGAACTGAAACCCAATTCCGGAGAACGGAAACGTAATTCTGGAGAACTGAAACTCAATTCTGGAGAACGGAAACGTAATTGTGGAAAATGGTAACGCAATTCCGGAGAACTTAAACGCAATTCTGGAGAACGGAAATACAATTGCGGAGAACTGAAACGCAATTCTGGAGAACGCAATCGCAATTTTGGAGAAAGGAAACGCAATTACGGAGAACTGAAACGCAATTTCCGGAGAGCGGAAAGGAAATTCCGGAGAACTCAAGCGCAAATTCTGAAGAACCGAAAGGAAATTTCGGGAGAACTGAAGGGAAATTCCGGAGAACTAAAGCGCGATTCCGGAGAACTGAAACGGAATTCAACACCAACGGGGAAGCTCGGCGTCGATGACCCCGGCCCGATCGCTCGTCATCGTTTTCCGCATCAGGGTTGCCCGAGGGACGGAGACGCGGGAGGTCTTCTGAGTGAGGCAAAACTATAGAGAGACAAAAAAAAAAAAAAGAACGAGAGGGGTGTCGTGTCGTGTGCCGCGGGTTCATCAGCCGGATTATCGTTCACCGCGAGCGTGAGTGAACAATAAAATAAAAAATAAAAACAAAACAAAAAATCGCTTAGCAATCATCGTTCGAGAGGCGGCGCGAGAGTAATCGACACCTCGGTGTCGCGAGTTTGCCGCGAGGATCGGGGAGTGAGCCGACGCAGACGCGTGTCTCCGGAATGGCCCTGTTTGATAACATTTGAGAGCGATTGAAAAAAAAAAATCATTCCTTTCGAAGACACAACTAACGATCGAGCGATCCCAAAAGAAGACACTGAGAATCGCAGATCTTGTTGGCGTATCGAATCCGAAAAAAAAGAAAACCACCCGGACTGTCTCAGGTTCTTTATCACTATTTTTTATTTTTTTTATTTTTTTATCGAGAAGATTCGAAGAGGAGGTTTTCGCGAACCGGAAGTCGCCGCCTCGGCCGCTCCGTCGTCCGGCGGGACACGCGCGAACCGCACTACGGAGCCTCTCCGGCGCGTCGGGAGGACCGCGGGGGAGTCTGCGGTGATCCAAGATTGATAAGAAAATTAAGATCAAGGTGGTCGGGCCTCGTCGAGCGGTGAGCGCGGCGGGCCGTCCGAGCGGCGCTGGGGCCGGTGGAATCGTCGCAGGAGCCGGTGAGGATTGCGTCCGGGAGGAGGGCACGCTAACTTATGCACCAGTCGGGACCGCTGCTTCGGTTGAGGCGGCGGTGAATGACCAGGAGGTCGAGATCGAGGTCGACGAGGTGAAAATGGAGGCTGAGGACCATCTCGCCAGAGAATACGTCCAGGAGTTCGTCCTAGATCATCTCGATCCCGCCGACGTCAAGCGCGAGGTGAGCCTCACATTCGACACCCGCCGCCGATAATCTTCGAGACGGGCCGCAAAAAAAAAAAAAAAATTTTTTGTAAAATAATAATTATGATAATTTTTTTTTTTCGAAACGCTAAAAGTACCAAGAGAAAACTCAGTGTCTCGCCAGATTCGTTTCGTTCGTTACATCTGTGTTCTTCCGAAACGGCGTGCCGGATACAGATTCATTTTCCGCGGAGATCAGAGCGCGCTATTGTTGACTCGGCCCGAGTCGGTTGCGTACTTGACCGTGAAGCTCCGTCGTTATCGCGTCCGTGCCGCTCCCACGCGTTAGCTTCTCTCGCGTTACACAAGACGGCGTCCGATAACGCTCCGACGTCCCGTCATTATCGTACAAGCTTTTGCACCCCCCACCCCTCCCCCGCACCGCATCTCGCGCTGACTCTTCGCTGATCCAATTGATTTTTTCATTCAGTCATACACCGAAAAAAAAAAAAAAAAATTACTCGAGTAAAATTCTCACAAAAAATGATTTCAATTCTTACAATCGCACACGAGATCGAAACATAACATGCCACATTGGCAGTCTTGCCGTCGTTGTTTCAATGTCACGTGGAACTGTAAGAATTGAAACCAGGATTGAAATAAGAATTTTTTCTTTGGCATTTTTTTTAAGATGTGGATTTGATGAATAAGATTTTTAATAAATTTAATTTTTTCTTTTTTTTCGTTTCAGGTGCGACTATCCTCGCCCGCAGTAATGGTTAACGGAAGCGTGGTGCAAATGCAGAGTCAAGTGCCCGGTCAGGGGCTCGCACTGGCGCCCCTCACGCCGCCGGCTCACGAGCTCGAGCAGCCTCATCCGCTTTACGGACAGCCGCACATACAGGTGCAGCACGGCGTCCTGGTTAAAGCACCCCCGGGTGCGGCCTCGCATCTGACGACCCTGTCGCACCCCGGCACGCCGCCGGACACCCCGCCGGTGTCGGCGTCGCCGCCCCCGATGCACCTGCATCGGGTCGAACGCGAGCATCGCGAGCGATCGTCCCTGCTGCATCTCCAGCAGCCCGGCTCGCTGGTCCAGGACGAGATGCAGGTCGGCTCCGGCGGCATGGGATGGCTCACGCAGTCCCTCAGGCAGGAACCCCTCGACCTCAGGCCTCACTGTCCGCAGGATCAGACTCCCGAACCTCACGGCGAACCGTGGCACGCCAATCCGTCGCATCATCACTTTCAGGACATACAACATCTACCTCGACACGCTCGACTCGCGGGTGAGTTTTGTTTATCATTTATTTATGGCTTGTTCGGGAAATTTGTTTTGCATGAGTCGCTTCGGTCGTCGTCGTGGACCCTCATGGTATCGGAGGACCTCGGAACTCGGAAGGTTTCGATTTTATTTTTTTTGTCACATTTATGGTAAAGTGAATCGCGGGATTTTATGTTTTTGGTTCTTTAACGCGATACGAGTTTGTTGGATGTCGGGGTTGAGGAGCAAAACGGGAAAGCCACGAGATAAAGACCGTCCAAAGGGGTTGAAAGTTATGAATTCGATGTTTAGTGGGAAAAAAATAAATAAAGTTCATCCATGATTGCTATGAGGATCGGAACAGTTGTTGGTGGCAAAATGGGTAACCGAGGCACGGACACCCATTGGGCTCGTACCGAGGGATGGTTTCAGTGGCTGGTCCGACACTAGCCAATGAAATTGTTTTCAATTTGTGACGATTCAAAGAGTTCCCATTTTTCCTCCAATATGCAAATTATTATGTCCACAGACCCTATTTTTATCGTCTCCGGTGGGCCAATTAATTTTTTCGGATAATTTCGCTGTGTCCCGTTTTGCCCCGGTGACCCGCGTACGATGAGGGTCTCTTCACGCCGCTCTTTCCATTAAAACCAAAAACATATCGCAAAAGATATTATTCGTCTTGAGTTTTTTTAATTGAAGTCACTCGTGAATATCTGCGGGGATGTAGAGGTGGACGACGGATATTTTCCAGACGGTTACATCACGATGTCGGGTCACATCGAGTATTACGGAGGGAGCGGAGGGAGCGGAGGCGGCGTTGGTTCGGGCTCCGGAGGCGGCACACCTCCCGCGGGCATGGCTGTAATGCAATGTCAACGACAATTTCCGAGGCCCATGAGCGTGTGTTCGGTCAGCTCGTGCAGCACAGGTGGACCGAGTCCCGACTGGAAACCGCAGTTGCCAACCAACTGCGGTTCCGTCGGCGAACCTTGGGTGGCCAACCCCAAAGCCCACGAGGAACTGATGAACGACGAGATTCTGATGTCGCTGTCCGTACGCGAGCTCAACAAACGTCTGCACGGCTGCCCGCGGGAAGAGGTGAGTGAGGTCTCTCAATTCTTTCACACTCTCGTTGTTTCGTAGTTGCGCAATTTTTTTTTATTTTTTATTTTTTATTTTCATTCTTCTCTCATATATTTTATTATCAATCGAGATTGGCCAAAGTTACTTTTATTCTTTGGGCACTTCCTCGTCCATCCGTCGGAGTGTCAAACAATCGCTCGAACGGTCGTTGAGAAAAAATAATCATAAATTTCCGGTGCTGTTCACAACATTTTTCTATCCTCTCGTCGATCGTTGGACACGGAAAAAAACGAGTGTTTAAAATTGAAAAAAAAATTCCGTCCACGATGTTCGACGATTATTTCTATCGCCAAGATTACCATTTTTTCTTTCCTCGAGAAAGCGTATGTGTAAAATTAACAAAAATGGCACAATCAACGGGACCGACTATATTCAGTCCCGTTGCATTTCGCCGTTGATTTTCCCGTTGATTTTCCCACAGTCGAGACTCGTGGACAACAGGTTTATTAAATGCACTTGCCTTTCCGTACATAGTAAAAAAAGGTACCAACGTTTCATGTCCACAAACGAATTCTTTTCACGTCAACTTCACAAAAAAACCTTGTCCATTTTACATACATTTTTTGTGAAATTAACTACAAAATAATTGCCAACGTGCGCGAAATAAAAGGTTTGTTAAATGTACAAATCTTTTTCACCGTCTACCGCACAAGACAGTAACACAAAATAAATTTTTCTATGCGCAATGTCAATTCACTGATTCTCTAGTCGATCGTTCGACACGGTAAAAAAAAAAAAACCAAAAAGTCTCCATCGAAAATAAAATGTCCCGTCCAGGATGCTCGACAATTACTTCAACCCTTCATTCTTTCCTCAAGAGAAACCCTATTCGTCACATAAAAAAAAGAAATAGTAAAATCAACGTTTACCGACGATGGTCGAGATTTCTGGACCTCCATTAAATCTACCTGCCATTCCCCATAAATTAAATGCACGCCCTACCGCAGTCAAAGACTCGCACCTCCTCTAAACGTGTCATTGTATCGTGTGCGAAGGTGGTGAGATTGAAGCAGAAGCGGCGGACCCTGAAGAATCGCGGATACGCCCAAAACTGTCGGAGCAAGCGGCTGCAGCAGCGACACGATCTGGAGACGACGAACAGGAATCTCCAGAGCGACCTGCAGCGTCTCAAGAACGAGCTCTCGCGGGTCCAGCAGGAGCGGGACCTCTACAAGCAGAGGTGCGAGATCCTGAGGATGAAGCAGAGTCATCATCACAACGGCCACGGCCACGGCAACCATCAGCCACCTGCGCAAGCGCCGCAGCCCCCGCCTCAGCAGCAGCAACAGCAGCAACAGCAACAGCATCAACAGCAAGCGCACCAGCAACATCAACCCGCACCGGCGAGTCCCGAGGTTTATCTGTGACACAGACAACGCCGTGGAGGGACTTGCTGGACTTGAATCGAATACTTGAAAAAATATGTCTAAAAAAAATAATTCAATCGCTCGTCCGCCGATTCGAGGAACTGCGGAGTGTCCCGTGACGGTTTCCGCGGAATCGCCCGGGAGAAAATAGAGAGACGGAGCCGATACTTCGTGCCGATTCACCCGGCTCGCTATCTTCCGTCAACGGCACTTCCAGCGCACGGTGAGTAAGTGCAATATTTTTTTGTGTGCAACGAGGACGAGAATAGAGAAACGGGAGGAGCCGAGGCGACGGGACGCGTGGATGTTATGTTGGTTCGCGATGAACGACGGTGCAATAGTCCAGAACTGTAGATATATTAAATCGTGTTGACCGAGGACTTCGGGGAGGGGGCGAGCGAGGTCGAATGAGTAATAGCGTTTTTTTTTTATGGTGTTGCTGATAGAATTTTCGATTGAATTTTCGATCGCCCGTGTGAGGAAAAATGACTTTTAAGATAGGGTTTTTTTTTAAATTCTGGGAACATTTTTTAAATGGCGAACTGGTAATAAAAATCACAATAAAAATCAGCTCTATTTCTCGCACTCGCGAGGGACTCTCGTCCTCCTCCTCGGATCGTCGCGGCAATGATCTCAAGTATCACTAGGCTAAATCGAATTATAAATAAATTTAACAAAAAAAAAATTGGAAAATAAAGCATGCGGTTGTATGACGGATGCGAGTTAAACTCGGTCCCGCTGGGCGACGCCAAGAGACATACAAACGAATCGAAGAATGGTATTTTATCGTCAATGGAGAGAATGATGAAATAAAAAAAAAAAAATGAAACATTGTCGTAGCGCAAAAACGAAACTTAGCTTTAAGGCAATCTCTCTCTCTCTCAATTCTGGGTTATTCGATTATTTTGCATAAAAAAGGAAAAAAAGAAATCTTGATTATCTTTGTTAGGTCGTACGAAAGGCACAAATTGTTTATCACTTTACAACGCGTAATATTAGGCGATAACAAAGTTTTTTTTTTGGGCAGATCGTTTTATTTCTTTTTTTTTCTCCAGTCGATTGTTCTTATTTTGATAGTCGTTTATCATTATAATTATTATTGTTATTATTATTATTATTATTATTATTCATCGTAAATATCATGCCATTTTTGTTCAAGACGGTTGTGCGAAGCGGCTTCGTTATTCCTATACATAATGTACCTACACATATTATAATATTATTGTTTTTCGTCGTGTCTGCGAGAGTTGACGAGCGAAACTCTCCTCGTTTTCGCGTTGCAATATCACCGAACAGTTTATCCGACAGACACGACCCAAAGATGTTTTAATTCCCGTTATAAATGTGTACATAAAATGAATTATACCTATTATTATAATAAAAAAAATGTCATCAACGACAATTTCGAATACATATCTTCGATTAATTCTGATCAATTCTTGTCCTTTCGATCCCGCGCGAGTTCCATTTTTTATTTTCGTAGGTACGCAGCATTTTTAAAAATAAAATGCAATATAATAAAAGGAAGAAAATTAAACCATCCGAACAGACTACAAAGCGTAGAGTCGGCGAGAAGGGAGAAAACCGAAGCTAGAGTGTAACGTGAGGCCGCAGCTCGGAACGGAAAGTTCCGGTTAGCGGGCGAACGATATTCAGCGCGTACAGTTTCGCCACTGCGGTTCTCGCCACTGCTGCTTCAACGTGCAACGTGCAAGCTCAGCATTTCGCACTGTGGCCGATCCGAGTCAGCCAAGCACACGAGCAACGAACCGGCTAGGCAACGTTGGGCTGTCTCCTTCCATCCTGTATGCACCAACAAACTTGGACCTCTCTGGTTTTCGCCCCATGCGATATTCCCCTTTCCCTCATCGTCGGAACAAAGATGTAAAAAAAATAAAAAATTAAGAGCCGCCGATAACGAATTTATTGGAACAACGGCGAAGCAATTAAATGTCCAGCTGCCGTGCCTTTCAATAATTGTTTAATCTACGAACGAAATATATATTTAAAAAAATCTAATTCGAAGTGCAAACTTCGATCGAGTGTCTCAGGTGAGTATGGCGAACCGCAGCCAAGGTTTATATACATTTGTAGGTGGATTTTTAGCTCCATACGATATTTGCCTTTCCTCGCCATCGGAACAAAGATGTAAAAAAATAAAAATAAAAAAACTCCGGCCGATAACGAATCCAATGGAACATCGGCAAAGTAATTAAATGCCCAGCTGCTGTGCCTTACAATAATTGCCTAATCAATGAGTAAAAAAAAACCTCACCGATAACGAATCCATTGAAATGCCTAATCAATTATCAAAAAAATAAATAAAACAAGATCTCGCCGATAATGAATGCAATGGAACATCCGCGAAGCAGTTGAAAATCAAGCTACTGTGCCTTACAATAAATGCCTAATCGACGATTGAAAAAAAAAAATCTTCCTCGAAGGACAAACTTCGATCGAGTCTCTGAGGTGGGCATACCGAACCGCAGCCAGGGTGTATATACACTTGTAGGTGGATGAAGCGGTAACGAGGATTTAAGCGACTCGGTACGCGTCAGGGGGTTGCCAGACAATAGGATCTCTCCGCGACCCTATTCTCCGAGACAGGAGAACCCTCGCCCCGGGTATCGCGTGCTTCCTCGGCGAGCCCGTGAGCAAGAGAGAAATGGGAGTTCGCGCTCGGGTTACGGAAGCGACAGATTGACTGATCGCTCTGTTGGCTCTCCCCGTGCCAACAGGTCCTTCTTCCCGTGCTTATTTCGCTCATGGTCGAGACTCCTCGGGCTTCCCGGCCGCTTTCACCGGAGCCCTCGTTATTAGGCGTCGGATGCAGTAAGGTAAAGGGCCCAGTTCGTGGCCCTGTACCAGTTTCTGAACCCGACGACACATTTTTGTCTGCTGTAAATCCAGTTTTCGTAAAAAATCAACTAGATTACTGGTCAATTAAAAAGCGTTACATGTTGTTTATTTTGGCGACACACATTGTTTTTAAATTAAATGTTCACCAATTAAATTTATCCGCGAATGGTGCGACTTGCACTTCAGCCGCCCGGAAAATAATTGCTAGACGGAGCTCACTACCTTCCGCAGTTGCAGAATAGTGCGTTTTCAATCTTAAGTAAACATTCAACCACATGAAACTTATATCACAATATTCAGCGAGAATCACTTCATTGATGTGAAGGAAAAAAATCCTACTTTTGTTCGGTTGTTTAGTTAAATTAAGTTCGCAGTTAAATTAAGTTCGCAGTCCGTTTGCCTTACGCTTGCGAAAAGCCTTTACTCCACTGGCACATAACGACTACCGAGTGCGTTTCAGGCTTCGCAAAAAAAGGAAACTGCTCACAGAAGGTGTCCGGGTTTCGCCGACGGAGGTGTGGGACGACCGCGGAGACGGCTTGGCTTTATTGTCAAGTCACGCCGTAATCGTGGCCTATCTCTATCTCGTACTGCGCGCCCTTCCGCAACGACGCAACCTACGCTCGTACTTCGTACGGGAACGGCCCGCGGACATCTGTGACGTAGCATCGATTTATAAAGTACACGCGACGGATCTCACTTGGAAACTGTTCGCGGGGAAAAAACAACGAAAAAAAAAAAAAAAAAAAAATGAATCGTTCCTGGCGATCGTTGAGGTCCCTCGCTTGACTCTGAGCCAAACCTGCTATCGGATACGTGCTCAGCGCGAACGGACATACATGAAGATATTTAATTCGAAAGATTTTATTTAGAAATCTTTACACTCATTTTTTTCACGCAAGGCTTATCGATTTATTAGATTCTTTTATACCAAAAAATAAAAGTCCGGGCCGGAAGCGAAAAAAAATTTATCAGCTGATAAGAAGCGGAGTAAGTTTTTTCCGCAGCATCCCATGTGCGAAACGATTTGGGATACGCCCTTCTGCTTCTCAGCGGTGGGTGTAAAATTTTTGTTGATTATAATTTTTAATCTACCATTATCGACTCAGTGGCGGTCGAGGAGCTGGCACCTTCACGGAGGTCCTAGAATAGCGATATTGTTCTCTGTACGTCGACACGTGTTTGTTTCGTCTCAGTGTTTTGCATAGCGGAGTTAACGAGCGATAACCGTAAGAGAGTAAGAGTAACGTGGCGTCGGCTCTCCGGACATAGTATCAAAATCGGCTTATCTCAAGCGTTGTTGATAAACAGCTGCATATAATGTAACGCAGCGAGATGATACGCGCCGTGTGATAATCTCGGAGTCATTGAGAGAGTATCGAGTTCCTTGGCTCGCCGAGAGCTCGCGGACGAACAACACGCGGGACATTTTTCCTTTGTTGAATTTCAAGGGAGAGAACGAGCCCTCGATATCTTTTACTAGCATTAATTTTTTTTTTTTTTTTTACTGAGTATCAGATTACATGGCACTGTACGCTGAGTGAAGTACGAAACGCAGAAGACTCTCGCAAGAAAATTGTTCGGTAGCTTCGATACCAAATGAAATACTCGGTTATTTTTCCGCGGCGAATTTTCACCTTCTACAACATTTCGTAACTATTAGCTACAATTGTCGAAAACTTTGTTGAAAACCTCGAAAATGCATTAATTTCGAACATTCTTCGCACATCCCATTTTTATTTTATACCTCAAGATAATTTTATTACTCAATAATACTCAATAAAAACTTTGATTCAAGGACCACCCTAATAAAAAATTGTAAAAATGTAGCACTCGTTTCACTAGTACGCCACGCGGTAGCTGCCTAAAGTCTCTTCTCGTCTTCCCTCAAAGCGATCGGTCACCGAGTCTCGACGAGATAAAAACAAAAGACGGTAATCCGACGAAAGACCGGGCTGGCGACCCGAGCTCTGTAACGCTACCGTTACATCGACGATAACGTTTATCGTAATGTTTACATCGCCCGATTGTATCAATGAACCCGATCGAACGCCGATCGAATTTCGTCCGGCAGCTTTAAGTCGCCGAGGAGGTTTTCCGGGATGTGACGTCACGTTTACTCTCGCCGGGATCGCGCATTGAAAGCCCGGAGAAAGGGAAGATTCGGTCGACGCCAGCATCTTTCACTTCTGATGACGACGTAGGTTCACCGTCGGCGCGCACCCTCTCGCCGCGTCCTTGTCCTCTCTTCCTCCCCGACTGATGACGCGGCACGTAGGTTACATTCGTATCCTACTCTACTATACCACTAAACCTCCGGACTAAAGTTCTCCCTCTCCGCTCCCCTCTCCATCCGTCTATCCATCTCTTTGCCCACCTACGTGCCGACTGGCACACAAACAGGTGCAAGAATCCGCAGACACGCAGACTCCGCACATTCATCCGATGAACCGGTGAACGTACGGAAGGGGTTGATGGGGAAGTGTGCTACGACGAAGACTCCGTGCGACGACGAGGACGACGAGGAGAGCGATTCCAGGGACAAGGCCACCCTGACCCAGACGCGAAGACGATCGATTCGGAGCTTTGAGCAAGGTCGATAACCGGCTCTAATGGCTCGGACTGCTTTTTCTTTTTTGTTTTTACCCCCTCTTTCGTTCCCGTACGGTGACAATGTTTTTCGCATGGAACGGGTCAGTCGGGAGGACAAATGTCGCATGGGCTGGTTGCATTTTGCGGTTTCCTTTCACATGACCGGCGTTAAAGATGGACACTTTGATTCTATGTTAAAATTGTGACTTTTGATATATTTGAGGGAATATGTCACACGACTTTTTTGCTTTTGGAACTAAAAATCACAAGTGTTGCAGTGCGATGAATAAGGTTTTTTAAAAATAATTTTTTTAAAAGGTTTTTATATTCAAGCCTGAACCGAACCGAGTCTGTCACTTATTTGACAAAATTATTTCGTGTTTCGATTTTACTTAATTATTTTCTACTGTCTACCGGTACTGGTATTACGGAACAGCAAAGGGTCCCCCGAAGGCTGTCACCCTGACCCAGTCAGTCCATCGGCTCGTCAACGATGGCGATCGATACTCTCGCTAATCAGATCAAATCTCGCCCCGCACTTCCCTGACTTGTTAGTTCCTCCCGTGACGATGAACACCCTCTGAACCTATCTATCGATGCCTATGTGACTATTGGCGAGACTGCGTGCACCAGATACGTCGTTTCTAGCATTTCACACACTCGATCTGAATACCTTCCTCCCGAATCTTCATTTTCGCTTCCTCATGGAGGAAGCTTTGTTTTCTTTTTTTTAACTTTTACGAGATCTTCGCCCGATATCGTACAGAGAGCTTCCGCGTGTTTGAATTATTTTTTAATGCTGTAATAGCTAAAAAAAAAAAAATCTTTCAGATGGTAAACTAAATTTGTTACGGTATCAAGAATCATGTTGTACCAACAAATTTTTTTTCCCTGAAATGGATTTTCTACGTAATAGAAAAAGTTCACCTGCTCGAACCGCGATCGAAATTATCGACTACATAGCCAGTGACACCAATTAAGACGAACGTGAGGGCAGAAAGGGAGCGGATATTTGGTAAGCGAGACGCGCAATCGAGCTCCCCATCGAACCGAAGGGTGCGAGCTGATTTCGTTTCTCTCCGGGACATCGGATCGGCTTTGGCCTAATCGGGAAACACGATTGCACATGGGATCGTGACGTGACTTAAATCTTCCCACCATGCGAACAAGTTACCTTTGCGGTCACTTTCTGGATTTCCATTTTATTTACTGTTCGTGTAACATTTCCACCAAAAAGACCAAAAAAAGTCTCCTTCGAATGTCCAAAACTTTTTCGTTTATTAACCGAGAAATTTCAACAACGCATCTGCATACCGCGACAGTGTAACGGAAGGCGGAACGGGAATCCAGTGAGACGACCAAACCGGCGAGGCGTACGAGAAATTATTGGCAATCAGTTGATAGCTCACAAATCTCTTCCCGCTCGGCAACTCTCCTTTCTTGTTATCCCGAACCTCGAACCTCCGTTCAATGCCGACTAAATATTCCTCTCCCGCCTGAGTTATACGATAGTTTCATATTATATATATATATTTTAGGGACAAGCCATGCATGAGGACATATCGTCGTACGTCTTCGGGCATCGACATAGAATTGACCCTTCCGGCTCTCTTCATCCTCCGCCCCAAGCTTCCGCGTGTCTTCTTTGCCCGCGGTACAAGCCGCCTACACAGAGCCTCTTCTTCTTTATTGCTGCACTTTTCTATTTTTCTCCCTTCGCCTCGATACGCCACGGAAGGAGTCGCGGAACTTTCCGTGAACGTAGGGAAGAAAAAGCAACCGGATTCTTTTAGCTCTCGCCCGGAGGCGCGTCTGCGGATGCTGGACCATTGCACAGCCCTCCGCCGATCTTGGACGCCGCCGCTTTCCGCGAGGGGTAAGAAAACACAGGCAGTTCCTTCCTAGGCGTACACGGAGACCATCGATGCCAGTCGAGCCCGCCGTGATTTAGTGAGATCCGATCTCCGAGGGAGGAGGGGAGAGCACGCTCGTAGATCCGGACTCGGATCAGCTGGACCATAAATATCAGGTGTTTTTTCCTTCTCTCTTCAGCTTCCTCTTCGTCCTCTTATCTCCCTCCTTTTTTCTTCATTCTTTCATTCTCGTTGTTTTTTTTTCTCTACTCTCCATAGCCCATTGCACCCAGAAAGAAGATTTATTAAAATCAAATAAATTTCGGTCTTCGAATGACGTTTATTAAGATAAAATAAATGTTTACTTGCCTCAAGAAAATCGTCATTAGATTCAAAGAACGGCTTTAATTTGGTATAAGTAAAAAATGTATTCGAAGATTTGTGATTTAAAATGAATGCTTATTCGCGCCAAAGTCCGGTAGCGCCCATTGCAAAGTCGTGACTTCCGGTTGTTGAATCTTGGTTTTTGACCGGCTCTGCGGCATTTGTGTTAATCTCTCAACAATGAATAACATAAATAATCGAACTTAGCATCGCTAGTTAAATAATAAGAATAATACCATCAAACAAATAAATAATATATTAGAAATTAATAAATGCTCCATTACGTTATGAACGAAATAAATATTTTTCTTCGTCCTTAATAAATTTTCTTTGATTGGAATAAACTTTTTTCTGAGTGTGCGTTCGGTCTTTCTCGTTGGATTTCTATTCCGTCGCTGCACGGGATTCTCGTGAGTCCAGGATTGTTCCCGCGTTCGGACAATGCAAGCTCCCCCCTGACCCGGCCCAGTCAAGTTTGCCCGCTCCGCGGCATTCGTCTTCTTGTTACCGCGCGAGAGTTCCCTCCCTGGCCCGTCGCTCTCGGGACGAAAAGCCCTAACCCTCCGCTACTCTTTCACCGGAGATCTCTCTTTCAATTCCGGGGATTCCGCGAAATCCCCTTTCTCTCTTATACGATGCGGCGCGCTATATATCTCTCCCGAGGAACCCAACCAACCCGTCGTCCCGATGTCCCGTCCTCGACTATCGCTTTCGTCTCTTTCTCTGCGGTCTCCGAAATTCTTATTCTTATTTTTAGTTTTTTTTTTCAACTTATTTTCTCGTGGTTTCGATACTTCTCCTCGCTCACCGCCTTGTCCCTTCGATCGGAATAATCTCTCTGTGTCTCCTCGATGCGAGACGAGATTTTTCCAATCGCCTGTACAACCCTCCCTCCGTCTCTAATCCGCCCCGGTATTTCCGCTCAAACCCCCCTCGAAGCCGGACAATTTTCGTCCAAACAATTTTATTTATTTATTATTTTTATTTTGTTGTTCCGTTTCCATTCCATTTCCAGAGAGGCATTCTCATTCGCTTAATTAATTATTTTAAAATAGAAGTCGTTAGAAGTTCGGTTAGGGAAAAGACAGGGAATTTTTTTCCGGCGAAAAACGGCCACCTTGTTTCAGTGCATCCGTAGCCGACTTAGCTGCACTGTACCGCATTTGCCCGGGAGACGCGAAAACTACGGGAAACCCGTGCCGTTACAGATGACCTTATTCTCCCGATCTTCCGGTATTTTTGCGATTAAGGCTGAGCGGTCACCTATCCGAGTACCGACCGCGAACGAATCTGCTCGACTCGGGGCACCACCGAATAAATAATTTTATTTTCTTTTATATTAATAGAAACGAGGGTATAAAAATGAACGAGGTAAGTTTCTGAGCCTTATTCACGCGTTAATTTTGTCCCGCGAATCCACCGCCAGAACCGACCGCGACGGGTCGGGGGAGTTTCGTCAGACGTAGCTGATGCCTCGGATTATTTACCAATTATAGTTATCACCGCGCCCGGCGAGCTTCCTCGAGGCCACGCCACGTTGATGATGGGGGACGATTTTCTCGCTGGCTTAACTACACTTTTACGGCGCTTCTTCGCGACTTTGAAGGGATAATTTTTATCCGTCTTGCGGCTCTCCGGGTCGTTTTATCTCCGCGTCTCCCTCTCGCTCTCTCGGGATGAAATTCTCTGTTTTTCTCTGAGCTGTTACTCCTCCCGTCGACGAACCCTTGGATCGTCGCGAACGGCGCGGTTCGCTCTCGCGGCCTCCCGTTGTCGCTGGGCGGGGTGTCCCTCTCTCATCGTAAAATTAAGTCAAACAGCTTCGGGTTGCCACACTATACGCTCCTGCGGTTTTTCCCCGGTTTAAGTGGAACCAAACCCGAGCACACTGTGCTCCGGAGCTAGACTATACGAGATTTAAGAGAGGAAGGAAAGTATGGGAGAGATAGACATAGATTAAATGGGGGGGGGGGGGGGGGGGGGGTGAAGCACCCTGGAGTTTCGACAAACGAGACTCGAGTCTTGCGGGGATCGAGCAGTCTCCTATCCCTTTGACTCCAGCCATCGACGACGATATTCACTACAGTATACGAATGGATATTTACATATTTCGACAATTTTTCGGACGTAAAGGTTAATCTTGATCGTAAACCGAAAGGGATGAGATTTTTTTAAGTTAATCTTTTTTTTATTTTTTCCTACTAACTATTTTTACTTATATAGTACGATGCACTATTTTTATCAGTGTAAGAGTGTTTTTATCAGAGAACTGCAAAAAAAAAATAGTCTCAAATTGTGCACCATCTAATGGATGACTGCGTCGGCCCAAAACAAAAAAAAACTTAAATGATTGCAAACAAATGATAATAAAAAGTGCGAGTTCGTTTCTCGACCGTCGGTGTCGAATAGTAGTGAATTACACTTTGGGCGTTCGCGCTGAAATCGGAGCAGCAGCAGCAGTATCAGACGATTTAATTCGCGGCCGTTCATGCAAGCGTCGTTTCGGCTTTTCTCCCTCGTTCCGATGCGCGTCACCGTTCCACGTCTCTTCGAACCCTCGGTTACCGCGTTAAAGAACCGATTTGATCGGGTTTCGCGGTATTACGCCACGTAACTCCTTCCGCTTCGTTTTCCTCTCGAATCGCGTTTCTGTGCCTTGTACATCACTCTTTCTCTCGTGTCTCGCATCGCAGTTGCCATCAGTCACCAGTCATCAGCGTGATTGACGAGTGATATCGTTAACGGTTTAGCCCCCTGCGCGAAGGCGCGTGCGATCTACCGCGATGATCTCGTTAGTCGTCTTCTCTCTTCCGCTGTGTTCTGTTCTGTCCGTGGCCCAGCCCTGCCTACCCCTGCAATGCGCGACAGCTACGCGTGCTTTTTTCCGTTGCCTTTCGAGTCCCCGTTAAAATATAACTTCCATATCTCGATATACCGTTCGAACGAATCTTCACGGCCCAAGGGTTGAATTTTTAAACGTTAGCCTGAACGTAAGATCGCTCCGGAGATGGAACTTAAGATGAAAGACATATAGATCGCAATGCAAAATATATAACTCATCTATAGGTTATATATAATTGATATATTTTATATAGGGACATGTTTTTAAAGTGGTCAATATGGCTAGGTCCATACATAATTGATGTGCGCCTTAATCGGGACGTGTCACATTCACCACTTTTGTTCCCATCCAATTCCCTCGATATTCACATTTTTGTCCCCATTTGCCCAATTTTATCGACTTATTTTTTGTTCGTTGAACCGACGGAATCTCGTCGCTCTGTTGCGAGAGACAAAAAAAAAGTCGAGCCCCGCGGCGAGGCCCCGAATAGCGAGCCGTGGGGGTGGTTTAACGGTGTCCAGGGTCGCGGTGAGCTTAGCAGCCCGAGTTCTCGCGCCGCCGCTCTTCGCGATTCAACCCCGCGCATCCTCTACCTCTCCGTACCTTCCGTGCCCTGCACACAAGCATACGGACCATACCTATCCGGTTAGTTGGCTCGGCCTCGGTACGGCTCTCGACGAGGCGCCACTCTGGCTCCGCCTACCCGTGATACAACTACCCCCCGCGACCGGGGGGCGGGGGTGGCGTGTTATCATTATTATTGTTATCACCGGCCCTCCGCGGTGCTCCGGACCGGCGTACCCCTTTCAGCCGTTCTCGCGTCTCCCGCTCGTTTCGTCGAACGACGGCGAAGCTGCAGGATTCGCCGGATTGACGGTAAAAAATTAATAACAGATAAATTTATAATTCAGTGAGGCTGAGGATTTAAAAAATTAAAAAAATTTAGCCTCGAGGACCGGACTTGAGAATTTGTAGCTCGGAAGCTAAAAACCGAGTGTAAGTGACCGTACCAATACTCGGAGTCGTCCCGGTCGCCGGAGACTCTTATGCAGATTTAATTTATTACCCAATACGCGACCCAATAGTCGGAGAGTTTTAAGAAGTTAGGTAGCGATGTTTACCACTACGGTACTTTTTTTAAACTTTTTCCTGGGTAATCAATAACATAAATGCATCGGCCCAATCTGGGCCTATACTGGCCCATCGGTTGTACCGGCTTAAATTCGCCAGAATTCAAATTGTAGCGATGTTGCTCACTACGGTGCTAGCTTTCTAGGCAGTTTGTCTTCGGTTATTGTTTCGCGTAAATATCTTTTTTTTTTTCGTAATTATGGGACCGTCGGCGCAATGGCCTCGAATTCTTTTGTGTGTACTGTAGAATCCTGTGAACTTTTTAACCGTCCGAACATCGGTACCTTTGCCTTAGGCTCGGGTATAATTTTTCTCAAAGGAAATGGATCGAGTCCGCAACGCAGGGGCCTCGGCGCTGCTCCGAAAGTCGGGCCGGTGGGCCGCGATCGAGATAAAGGGGGTGGATGGGGGTTGGTTCCAGTCGGTCAATGGTTCTCTCTCGCCTCGCGCATATAACGGTTAAATGTCTCGGCAATGATTTACCAGCGAGCGAGAGACCGCGACAGATAGGAATCTCACTGATGGCCGATGCCCGGTCCATCGCGGGACACACTGGCGCGTAAGATATTTCGACCCGCGCGATGGACTCTGCACCGCTGCTCATCGCGTTCTTCCGGTATAGCTCGGAGAACGAAAGAAGCGTAAAAAAAAAAAAAAAATCGAAAATTATATATAAAAAAAAGTCTATTCCAGTACCGTAGGTACATAGATCGTTCGGAACAGCGCAATATGGACCAGCAAGGAGGGCTGCGTTTTAGCATTTTTATGCCGAGCTGCCACTGACAGTTTATTTTATTATATAGCCCGCCGAGCGGTCCGATGGTCAACCCTCGGCCGGTCGTCCATCGTTCGTCGACCCCGATACCGGATCGTAATTCAGCTCTTCCCTTACCGTGGTATAAATTATCGTAAAACGCGCAAAGGAAGAAAAAAAAACAACGTTCGAATTCCACGATACGAAATGCACACCTTCTTTTCTTTGGTTCTCTCAGTAATCGCGGGTGTTCTTGCGGAGATTCGGGTAACAGCGATTCCCGCGTGATTTTACAATTCCCGGTGGAACCCAAATTTTTTCGCTGTTCCGACCGGCGGCGATCTGCGGGACGGAGGATATATGCGGGGGGGGGGGGGGGGGGGGGGTGGAATCGAGGAAGGGTGCGAGGAAAGCTACACGCTGAGCGTACTAAAAATGTTGAGGGAAGGCTCCTGGGTGACATTGTCGACAGGAGGCCCCGGGGATTTGCGGGACTACGCAGAACGGAAGAGCTCCGGGGTCCCGCGCGGGAGGTGGCTGGAAAGAGTTCACCCTCTCCGATGACCAGCTTGCACAAAGATCTCACAGTAAACTGTCCTGCGAGTTGATCGAGGCTTCCCTCGCTTCCCCCCCATAAAATCGGATTTGTAAATGCAAGCTTCTTCCTCTTCCGAAGAACTTTTTTTTCCTCCCGGTTCTACGACCCTAACTGGTATCTCTTTCGCGCCCTCGATCTCGTTCTCCATCCTTTCGGTCCGGCATCGAAGCAGTTCTCTCCTTCGTCATCCGCCAGCGATATGCAAGTCTTAGAACGGCCGGACAGTAAGAGGCGCCTTTGCGGGACTGGAAGCATTGCCGTAAGGTCCGGCATAACCAAACGGCGCGGAGATCGGCAATTGGCAATTAGCATGACTGGCAAGAGTTCAACTCTCCGATGACCAGCTTGCGCGAAGATCTCGCAGAACGCTTCCCGCCCACCCCCATAAAATCGGATTTGCAGATTCAAGCTTCTCCATCTTCATCTCGTCTTCTTCCTCTTCCCAAGATCTTTTTTTTCCTACCGGTTCTGCGACCCTAACTGCTATCCCTTTCAGCCCTCCGATCTCGTGCTCCATCCTTTCGCTCTGCATAGAAGCAGTTCCCTCCTCCTTCCTCCGCGGTATGCACGCCCCACAACCCCCGGACCGTAAGAAGCGCCGGAGCGGGACTGTAAGCGGGGCCGTAAGGTCCGACATAACCAGACTGCCCGGAGATCGGCAATGCGGCGGTTGTAGGCTCGTATGCGATTAGCATGACAACGTCGCCTGGGGTGGACGGTAGTTTGTGGAGCCGGTCCAGATCCCGCAGCATCCACGCGGCCCCCACAATGCTTCTGGACACCCCGCTTTCTTTCTCTCCGCGACGGGGCAGTATTTTTTATCTAGTCACGGTCAACTGGCTTACTAGCCTTCCCGCCCATTATTAGCGCAGCTCGCAGTAGCCGTGCGATCGCGTGTGTGTGTGTGTGTTTCTATGTCGACCGGTGAGGAGCAGAAGGGCGTAGGGCGCGTCGTTTTGCATGGTAGATGACGCAGGATGAGGCCATCCGGTTCTTCGCGGTCGACATGCGCTTCGTGCAACCTTCCGAGTATTCGTGCGAATAACGTCACAAGCTTTTCGTCCGTTTTCCCACTTTCGGTCCACCCGCGTATCCATCTCCCTCGGCAGTTAAGAGTTCTGTGTGCCGTTGACGTTTCAATGTGTTCGACTCGTGGGTCGCTCACGAGGTCCGACGCACCCGAGGGCTTTTCCACTCCGTCTCCGTCTCCGGACAATCGGTAACGGCCGAGTCCGTCGAAGGGCTGAATGTCCTGCATTCTCTAACCACCCGGACGCTTTATCTTTTTATTATTATTGCGCCGTCGAGGCTGCGGGTCGATGCTGCTGCACTACTGTACCGAGGAACTACTTCTTTTTTTTTTTTTTTTTTCGAATTCTGAACCTGGCTTTATCGGAGACGGGGCAAGTCAGCGGACAAGATTTTTGTCGATAGCGGACCGAAAATTGTCTCGCTGAGGGAACTATCGGATGTGCTACAGTTTTAAGGTTGGCTACAGTCTTAGGGTTGATCACTGACCAATTCCCAGTCAAAGTCGTTCGCGAAATGAAAACTTAGGAAGAGAGTTCTTTGGCTGTTTTATTTTTTTCATTTTTTTAGTTTACCGAGATGGCTCGAGGTGGATCGAAGGGAATAAGAGAGATTACTTGGACGAGACTGTTTTGGTTCAGCAGCGTGTATACTTCTACGGGAGGCATATCGATAGGATTCAATAACGAAATGTTTTCATGCAGGGTCAAGCTATCTCGCTGTCCGCCGAGCCGCTTTACTATATATTCGCGTGTATATATGTATACAGCATGTATAAGCGATGGTCCACCGCCATAAAGATAGCCCGCTGGTAGGAGCATCAAGATTGCGACGAGGGAGACTCTCGCTTGTTTTTCTTCGCACTGTAGCCGCAGCGAGAAATCGAAATCTTCAAACGTAGTCCCAGCATCGTGTCTCAAAAAAAAAAATACTATTCCTAGAATAAATTATTGGGATTTTCAAAAAAATCGTTCCAGTCAAGTAAGTCGACGCTTACGGCCGGTGAAATAATATCTGATTGATTGAACGAAATCGATCGTGATGCTAAATTAAGAAACATTCAATTGAACTGACCGATAGTTCGATCAACCCGATATATATTTTTTTTATTAACGGAAAATAACGTTTGCATCGCGAATAGTAAAAAAAAATCTTGGAACTAATCATTAGAATAAGAACTAATAAATTAGTCAGTAGAAATAACTTAAGAAACATTCAATTGAACTGACCGATAGTGCGATCAGCTGAATATTCTCTTTTTAAATTGCAAAGACCTTTTCCAAAGAAATAAGACAATAATCATCCGGAAGAGACAAAGTCCGAGGAAGAACGCGATGCCTCCCAGGGTTTTTTTTATGGGTGTCGATGATGTCACTTCGGATAGGCTGCGGATCGTAAAAGAAAATTTACTGCAAGTGGCGGAGGGGAGGAAGGAAGTCCGCGGTAGTTCTCCGAGTCGATCGCCGCTCGATACATTTCGAAGGCCGAGGACTCGGACCGCTTTGGCGACGATCGTCGTCAAGATATGCGTTTCTCCTTGCTCTCCGTTCGCACTAGACCTTCCGCGGCTCGAGGCACAACAGGCGAGAGAGAAATAAAAAGGGAGGCGAAAAAAACGATATCGAGGTATTCACGGCTGGGTAAAATAAGGCTAAGTAGTAGCAGATTGAGTCGAGAGTCGAAGCCGCACAAAGTCTCGCGGAATGACCGGGGCTTGGAGGAAGGAAGGGAGGCAAGGGGGGAGAGCCGGGGAGGAGGTCGCGGATGCCTTTTGCACCCCTCGGGAGAATCGAAGCCCCACTGCGTGGTCGCAACTGCGGATCGTATTATACCGTCGTTCTCTACCTTACTCGCTTTATTTTATCTTGTTTCCGTCTCCCTCTTGCCGGCCGTACATGCTACCTGCCGGTCGGGCGTGGGCCAAGCCACTACTTACCACGGCTATTATGCCAATAGTGGTTACGGGGTTGCGTGGCCAAGGGTCACCGCCTCTAACTGGATCATACTTGACACCCTCGCGATCTCCCCGTACGAGGCGCCTTCAATCGTACACTCGTTCATTCTTACGGAAATAAATCGTGCGCCGCAAAAAAATGTTACATAAGTTCCACAACTTCGTTCAAGTGCAGACCGCAAATGTCTTGGACCCGCCCAACCCGCCGATTAAAAACTGTGCAGCGCCGTTTCCTTACGTCACAAAAAATTTAGGTATTCAATACGTTACGCATTAGAAAGCTTAGACCGTTTTATTGTAACACTTGTCAAAGCTGACAACTTTACAATATTGCGCATAAAAAGTAAAGTAAAATAAATTAAAACAAAATTGTGCATTTTCATGAACGAGAGATGTCAAATATAAAAGCATTTTTTTTCTGCCCGCGATTAACTGAACAAGGTTTCCCAGGCACCCTTTGATTAATCGTTCCCCTCTTAGCCGCAGACCGCACTCGGGACGACACGTTTAAGGACGATTGAAAAAAAAAGAAAGAAAATAAATAAAATCTAAAATAGACAGTAAAGGGCATTTAAACGATCCCCAGACGCCGGACCGTTTTCTCCGTGGGGCGATGACTTTAGAGCGAATCGAATTTTCGTTTGACTCGATAGTTCCATCTCGATCGTTGCGCCGGAGCCCGAAGGGTGCGGCCGACGCTGAGCCGGTGGCGGAGTCTGAGGCGGGGGCGGGATGACGGGCGGCGAACGGCGCGGGTGTAACACCCGCGCGGAGGGTTGATATTGCAGTGTGTAGCCGGACCGAAGGGACAAAGCCCGGGAAACGCGGGTGTGAATCAAGCGTGAAACACCGTGGCCGAGGCTTAACGAGGCTAATACTCTCGTCACACGTCATACCGGGAGAACCGGGAGGTCTATTAACGTCGACGACACTGACATCCGGACAGGCGCAACTGTTGAACGTCACGTTAAACACGTACCTATCTGCCTACCTATGCCATAGCCGTGTTGGTCAACTCGTTTATCCGGCGCACCGGTTTAAACTCACTCGGGCATTTCGCCATCGTGTTTGCTCTTGTCTCATGAAACATTGGGCTAATTACATTATTAAATCATAGGTAATGATTTTTTAATTTAAATGATGTATTTACTTTGCTTTAATTAAATGGAATAAAATGTTTAATTCAATTTGCTTCAATTACGTTTAATTAAATTGGTTATTTTATGTGATTAATAAATTATAGATTAACCTTTGATTAAAAAAAATGTATTGACGCACGTAACATTCTGAACATATTTTCATTGAAATCTCGAATTATTTTTTTCACCATATCAAAGCTTCCTCCCTGGGAAAGGAAAATTAAATTAATATACCGTAGACCATGACTTGTTAATTTGATTTTGTGAATTAAATTTCGATCGGTTAAAAAAAATGACTTTATACACGATCTTAGGGTAATCGGAGTGTTACACGTGTTTCTCGTATTCTTCCTTCAATTTTGTTCGTTGCTGGCGAGAAGTGCTCGAGCGACCCGAGCGGGTCGGAGAGATGAGGGAAAAGAAAAAAATAATAATAAAAAAATGGGAATCGCGGAATACACGGGATCGGCCAATATCATCGCGAGAGGGACATAAATGTTTTACATGCAATACGGCGTCCGTCCCGGCTGGACGAAACTGCCCGCAGCCGAATTTTATCGCCTCGACGGCCACGACGCGCGGAACCGATGGTCAGGGTGGCTCGGCTCACGAGGTGTAAAAAAAAACGCATCTGCATGTACGGGGATAATGCCACGGTTTCGACCCTGCGGTTACTCGGGGGTGTTCCGTCGTTCGGTGCATGCACGGTCAACATTCTTTCGGCCGTGTCCAGTAGGAATATCTTCGGGCACAAAAAAAAATCAAGAAACTTTTATATTCTTCACTGTTAAAAAGAATATCTCTTTAATCTATTTAATTATCCGTCCATATTCATTGTTACAAATTTACTGTTAATAATTTAATTTTCCACGTGTCCAGAGGTCAAAGGACGACACATGGGATAACATACGAAGTTCCAAACATTTTAAATTAAATTCTCTACTATTAGCACTAGGGGAGAGTGGGGCAAAACGGGATTATGAGACCAATGGCAATTCCCCAATAACTTTCGGACGGTGCCAATGATCGTGCATGGGGCAAAACGGGGTTGAAAATCCTAATGTATCGTTGGGACAAAATGGGGCATTCAAAAATTACTGTAAAATTGAGCTTTGCCCTTGCTGTCCCGTTTTGCCCCACTGTCCCATTTTGCCCCGCACTCCCCTACTAAAATGTATAATTTCCTTTCTTTTTGTGAGCGATTTTTGAAATACCAGCCGGGTTTCTCTATCAGTCGTTTAGAGGCCGCGGTTCGCCGGACGATTTATAGAGGTCAGTTTATTGAAACGGTTTCGTCAGCGGCCCTCGACCCGATGTTACAAGTGAAGCTAGGTGTCGCCCTCCCGCCCGCTCGCGTACATATACGTCTCGCATCTTCCACGAAAGATTCCGCAAACGGTCAGGCCGAGCGACTTCCAGCACTCGGAACTTTTCCCTCCTCGAAATTCGCCCGGAACAACGTCCGCCTGTTGTCTGCCGGCGAATCTTTAATATTCCATTTAATATCTGGGCTAGCCCTTGCGATGTGTGCGGCGCGGGACACGGCCCGAATCGCCTCGCCGCGCCATCCCGCGCTGCTATATAAATCAAACGAGAGATATTGGCCGTTTTTGCTCACCGAGGCCGAACCTCGCTCCTCGCACACGCTGTTCGACTCGCGTCCAACTACCCCGTACACCCCTCCCCCCTCCACTCCCCCTCTTCACGAGCTTCCATAATTGTTTTTACGGATTATAAATTTCACTTCTTCCGGCGAAGAAGGCCAGACCCCTCCTTTTCTCGCGAGAGCCCCGATGTCCGAACCAACCCCCCCCCCCCCCTCCTCGCCCCCAGCCAAAACTTTTCTCCAACGGCATCGCCGAACCCTTCGACTGCCAAGGGTGTCGCGGATACGCAAAAAAAAAAAACGAAAAGAATTATCTCGTTAAAAAAGTTGGAAGGGAGGCTCCTCAGGCACATTAAGCGGTCGATGCTTCGGATGCGAATGTCGCGAATTGATTATGGGAATTTAATTAGCGGTATGGATTGATTTTTAATAATTTCATATTTCTTTCTTTTTTTTCTCTTTGCCTCTGTAGACACTAACCAGTCGATGCTTCGGGCGCGAATTTCGCAAGTTGATTGTGGAAACTTAATTCGCGGTGTGGATTGATTTTTAATCATTTGAATTTCCTTTCTTTTTCTTCCACTCCCTCTCTCTGTAAACACTTTTATCGGGTAATTGTGCTGCAATTGAATATTTCTCGTTGATGGAATATCGTCGGAAGCGGGGAAGATACCTTACTCGTACCTACGCGACGGTACGGCGCGATCGGAGGGTTGACGCTCGGCGCGGATGAGGGGTGGCGATATTTATAGGGTATATTCGTTCGGGGAATCACCGGAGTCGAGGGCTCCTCTTTCTCTTCCTCGCTCGTTCCTTCTCTCTTTCGTCCATTGGCATCGTCGGTAATAGGAATGATACAGTGGCGTATAACGGAGCGTGCCGAGTTGGGGCGCGGGGTGGGGGAGGGGGGGGGGAGGGGTTAAGAAGGGGATTTTGGGGTCGCGTTAATTAATATAGTCACGGCGTTTTGGCCTGCCCCGCTCTGCCTCTCTTCAACCCCCCCCCCCCCCCTCTCCCCTCCCCCTTCCCCCCTGGAACACTCGACTCGCCGGTTACCAACTATAAACTAAGCCTCCCATTAATTCACATCAACGTCTTCCTATCTCACCGGCGGGCCGGGTGACTTGCATCCTCCTTGCCGAACTGAGATAAGTGTGCCGAATGGTTATATAGCTAGGTACTTAGAGGGCCACGAGGCTGGTGCGCAACGCTGATGATTCGGATCGCGACCCCACTTTCCCGACAGTCATCCGAGACACTTGATCGCAATGATTTTTTTTTTTTTTTTTAAGACTTCGATCACACATATTGATTCTTCGAAGCGCCGCTTTCTCTTTGGACCGAATGCGTTATCTAAATACTGTTGGGTTATATTTACGCTGGTTAAAGAATGTAACAAATTTAAGTTTAGGGAAAATTTGGTTTTCAATTCTTTATATCCAAATAATAATATGAAAAATTTTAATCGCAGATATTGATCCATCAATGGGTCGCTTTCACTTTAAATCGTGCGGGGAGAATCGCCTTCAAAAGTATTAAATCGATTCCAAGTTACAGGAGTAATGGACAATCCAGAAAAAAAAAAATTCGTTGGTACTTTGCGAAAGAAAAAAAGCTAAACACAATTCATCTCAAAGCCACCCTTCCACTCCCCCCCACTTGCGTTCCATCTCGTCGCAACTGAATTCGATAAATTGTGAGAAAATAAAATCTGTCGATTCGCGCGCGTCCGAAGAAATTCCCGTCTGGTGCGGTTTCGGATGGGGCTGGTTTCTTTTTTTTTATTCCACCCCCGCCCGACCGTGGATATTTCCCCTTGGACGAGCCGATCATTGTCGCGGTAACAAGCCGGCTATTGACGGTTCCCCCCGCATTTCTATCTCTCTGTGTCTCCTGCTCAATCGAGTTGCGGATACGCGACCGTGAACGTGTCAAAGTGTACAAGCAGATTGGAGCTGTGGGGGTTTAACCGTGTAAGAACGGTAAGCTCTCCGAGCTCGCCGCTCCGCTAACGGTAAGGGTTTCGGATACATCTATATATACCTACCATATATACACACACACACATATGTATACACATACATACATGTGTTATTCCGACAGTCGAGGCTTTTTGACCACCCCGACCGCGGTCGCTCGTCGATGGTCTGCGAAACCGCAGGGCTCGTTGCGGCGGTGTTAGCACACGCGTGTTACTACGGCCTCCACATACTAATGGGGCATTACCTTAACGCCCCTCTATATCCCGGTCGCGCACTCTCCTCTCGTTCAGTTAGTTACTCCTCGGGGAACACGTCGCGCCCCGGCAGGACGGGCAAGAAAGGAGACGAAGAGGCGACTGACCCATCGTCGAACCCTCCTACAGTCGTCTCACTTTCTTCTACTTCTACTTCTTCTTCTTTTTTTTTTTCGAAACCCTCGATCTACTCGACGCTTCAACGCTTTTCTTTTTTTTTTTTTCGTAATTCTCCTTTGCTCTCAGTCCCAGCACCACACACTGCGGTGCTGGTGCTCACGGAAATTCGAGACGAATTCATCTGTATCCTCGTGTTCGCACCAAAATTCGGGACGAATTCATCCTTTCCCTCGCTTTCTCGCGGAAATTCCGGACGAATCGGATCGGACGGAATCGATCTGTATCTTCGATTTCTCACGGAAATTCGGGACGAATTCATCTGCATCTTCGTATTCAGCCGAACTTGCCGAGAAATGTAAACGGATCGCGGTCCCGGATAGTTCGAGAGCTCGGGGTCCCAAGATGAAGAAGACTGACCCATCGGCGAATCGTCCTACAATCGTCTCAGTTTTTTCCACTTCCAGTTCTTCTTTTGTCCAACCCACGATCTACACGACGCATTTTTTCGGTGGTACTCGAACGAGCGGCGACGGACGAATTCGGTACGAATTCATCCGTGTCCTCGCTTTCGGTTGCTTCTTCCGAGGAACGCGAAACGATCGCGGTCCGGGATAGCTCGAGAGCTCGAGGTCCCTCGGGGCATGTTTCTAGCGCGTCTTAGGGAATTCCTCGACTCCCGCGGAGGCGCGACTCGCGCGGTTGAAGACTCGAGACCGAGAGCCGGAATCTTCATCTCCGAGGAAGAGATCTTTGTCTTCCGGCAGGATCTCCTCCGCCCGGGAGACAATAACCGCGGAGCGATCTCGCCCGAAGATGCACAAGATTTGGCCGCGGCTCTATCGGTTCTCACAGTCTTCTATGCCGACACACCGGCAGCTCTTGGCCGCTCGCCGCAGCCGAGGAGGGCTTTGCCGCATGAATTTCAATCGACATCTTATCGGGACTCTGCGACGAGGCGAGCGACGGAACTCTGGAGTGCCGCGGTGGATCGTGATCAAGTGGGCCTCCATGCCGCGGTGACAATACACCTCGCGGTCGTGCCTCTGCCCCGACAAGTGACAATACACGCCACTATCACCCGGAGCCAGCCGGGCCCCATTCAGCCTCACACCAACCACGTTTTTTTTTTTTTTTTTTTTTTTTTTCACCGGAGAACAAGCAGCGTATTGCTCTTTTGTCCGAACCATCACCCCTTACACACGTACCCATCGTCATCCCTTTCCCTTTTTTTTCTTTCCTTTCTTTTTTCATCTCCCGGCCGCGACGGTCTTTCGTGCGGTGCACGGCTTTGGTTTTCTTCCTCTTTTTATTAAGGGCTCGTGCACGCCCTCGCGCACGAGCCACTCCATGAGTTTGACCTGTAAAGAGCACGAGCGGGGGACAAAAAAAAATTGTGTCGCTGGTCATACTATTCACCTTGGGCTCTCTGCGCGTGCGAGGAAGCGTACCGCACAAAAGAAGACTCGCACGTTCCAAACAGTTCCTTCCTACGAACACACACAATTTTTTTTTCTGTTGCCAGTTTCACAACTTTTTCACTTAAAAAATACGGTTTATCGACAAATAGTTGTTAAATTTGCGAGAAAAGAGGATTGTGGACATTTTTGAAACAATATTTGTTGACTGTTAAAACCTTTCTTTTTCATCATCACGAATTCTTGTAATTTGTAATGTTTAGAAGAGAAAGTCTTGAAAACCCAAGTTTGAAGCAAAAAAAAATTGGAAAAAATGTAAATCAATTCCCAACGAAAATTGAGCATGCGGAAAGTTTGATCGCCGTAGCTGGAGAAGAGGTCTTGCTATCCGATGCTTCGGCGTAGTCCGTGCAGCTCTAGGATTCCCGCTCACCCTTCCCTCGCAACGAGCTCTCCCGACGGGGGCAGAGTGGTTACGCCGCTTCCCTTCGATCGTCCCCTTTCTCGGCTCATGCACAGTCCCGCGCCCGAGATAGAGCGGAATATCCAGCTAACCCCCCTCGCCGCCGTCTCGAAGCACCACCGGCACAATCGACTGTCTCCGGTTATGAGTTAGTGGATTTTCGTAGCGAAGCGACTTCCACCATATTAAACGCTTCCGAGACTTTGGTATACTACTCGACTTTGCCAGGAGTTCGATCTTACACGGTCACGGCGAAAGTGGCAGCGGGATCTACGCCGGAGTCCCGATCGAGTCCCTTTCGCGCGCCCTCGCCCTCCGCCAAACCGTCCAACGTGTCGCTCCGATTTCGTTGTCCAATAATTTTTTATATTCATTCCCCAGCCCTCCGTCCTCATTTTCCCATTTTTTCCCAATTTTTGCTTCCGCGTTGAGAAAGCTTTGTTTTGGTAAAAAAATAAATAAATAAAGACTGTTCAACTTTCAAAGGATTAAAAACTGCGTAACGAAGTTTTTTTCCCCCAATATCAACAACCGCAGATCAGCCTCCGAGTGAAGAAAGTCGGGAGAATCGGTAAGTCGGGCCTCGGAAGAGCCGGCAAGTCTCCGCTCGTCTTACGACTGGTAACTCGTCCTCGGCGTTTTTCCTTCCCCGCGTACATCCCCGACGCTCCAACGCACCCCTGGTGACACGCTGCTCGAACGGATTCCTCGGGTGTCCGCTCTTCCGGAAGATCGTTAGAGAGAGCAATTAGGTAATGCGCGACCGGGAGTTTCGCCCGGCGCTCGATGAACGGGGAGAGTTCGCGGGAGCATTAAAAAAGACAAACGACTAAACCCGTGAGAAAAACACCCCTAGCACAACTCAACCTTACATCGCCCCCCCCCCCCCCCCCTGCTGGAACTGATTTTGTTTTTCCCGGAGTTCACTAATTTCCGATGCGTTCGTCGAGGAGCGAATGAAGTGGGTCGAGTAAAGTCCGTTGGACAGTGGAAAGCGTGAATCAATGGCCGATTGTTCGGCGCGTTTCGGGGCGGTGGGAGAGCGAGTTCCGGTCGCCGAGAGCACAGTAACTAATCAGGAGTTCGGAGTCGATCCTGGAGGAGGAAGAAAACGGGACGGAAGGGGAGGTCGGATGATTTTCCGAAGTAACACTTCGGCCTTCCATCTTATATTCCCTCGTCGTTTCCCAACTTGGCTTCGTTTCTTTCTCGACCCCGGCCACTTTATCCGCCGGCTAGCGGCGAAGCCCGCGAGGACTTCCGCCCCTAGCGCGGCCGAAACTCCGGTAACTCCGGGGCGCTAACTCGACTCCGCTAACGGGCAATCAGATCTCCTCTGTTGGGACAACAAACCGAAGACCGCCCCTTGCGCGTCTTTGGCAGAGGAGTTCTCGGTCCGGCACGGCGCGATGGCGAAAGAGCGTTGAAGCGTCTTCTTCCGCACAAGCACGGCAGCTCCCAATGTGCTTCTCGCCCCCCGATTCTCTCCTCCCTCGCTGCCGATCTCACGACCGGTTGTACGGACTTTATTTATCGGTGAACTTCCGCGGGGCAGAGCGGGGGTTAAACAGCAGTAAATCCACCCTCGGGGAATAGTCGCGACGTACACGTTGACTTAATTGTCCGAGCTATCCTCGTTCTCGTTTCTCCCGTCGATTGGATAACGATGATTTGTGCGGCTCGCCCGCGCGCGTCCGCGCCCTCGAGGACGCGATAGTCATAAGGGCGAGGTCGATTGATTTCATCCCCTTGCAAACTTCCAATTGGACATTAATTTATGTCGCGACGGCATGGACTTTGCTCCGCTGCAGGCCGAATGGGAATTCGGTCTTCTGTTGGGAGAAAACAATGCTTTAAGTCTCGTTGTCCGAATTTTTTACGGAGATGATTCTTGGTGGTTCCTTCGGGACGCTCCGGAGGGGGTTGTTAAATTTAGGCACTTCTGCTCATATTGCAGAGGTTGAAGCGCACCACATTAGTGCTGCATTTCCAGCATTAGTGTCTTCCCAGATTAAGGACATCTGCCGTAATACAAAGATAACAACCCACTATAGTCAACAGATGCGTTAAGTTTGTACAAGCGGCATTAGAAATGTTGCACTCATTTGACTAGTGCGACACGCCCCAACCTAGAGAAGAGACGAGACACTCGACTATTCTCTGCACGAATAGTAGTAGCGAGTGGACGGAGGAAGTTTTTTTCGTTTCGGGGAAGGAATCTTTGATGGTTATTATCGGGATCGGCGTGTCCGCGTCATCTCCGTCGATACCTTATCTAAGAACGATCCCATTGCGATATGTCCGAACCCTTCGTCTCATGTCCAGCAAAGTAGGGTCCGCGACCGGAAGTGGAGGATTTTTCGTGACACGAATCCCGTCCAGCGCCATTTACACCGACATCAATTGTATCACATTTGGTAAAACTAAAATAAAATACCTTCTGCACATCCGGTGCAGATCCGGTGCGTTCGAGGGGCTTCCCGCGGAACTTTTACCGCGAGAAACCGAGAAGCTCTCGATAAAAAAAGAAATCACCAACGCATTTTCGACGATCCTCTCGATGTCGAATCTCCGAATCTCCGACGTTCATAGCCGATTTCTTTCGGTACCCTTGCGACGGCACCGCCGTCCTTTATAGAGTCTCTCGTGGCAAGATCGAGACAGCTTTTCTCGTTTCTTCCCCTTTATACTCGGGGAACCCCATCAGTCCGCCAGAGACGAGAGCAAGTTTCACGTATATTAGCTACTCAACCAATATCGTATCGGCGTTTAATCGAGAAAGAGATAACCCGGTAGCGGTCCAGATGGGGGGAGGGGAAGGGGCGGGGAGGGGGGATCGGTAAGCGGCTGTCGAGTAGAGCGGTCAAGGAACGGGACGAGGCGACCCAAAGTTTTGTTGCTCCCGGAAACGAGACCGAAGTCGAATTATAGGCGAATAGAAGCGACATAACAAAGAGTGGAAGTAGAGATAGAGGGAACGATCGGGAATGGGCGAGAGAGACTATATACGGCTGGGGACCAATGGACCATGCGCTATTCTTTACGGATCTAATTGAGCGGGGAGATAACGCCGCCGATTTCTCCGCGCCGCGGGTAATAACGCTTCCTCGCCTCCTCGTCCCCTCGGTCCTTCCTCTTTTTTTTTTGTCCTCCTCCCGATCCTCTGCGGCCTCTGCTCGGTTGCTTTTAATGGCCAAACTAATCGGTCCTGCTGGTACCTAGACGCCGGAGGTGCCGGTGCGGGAGCAGCGCCGTACGAGCTAAGAGGACCCACCTCGAATCGTACCCTCGGTTGATCGCCGTTCGATTTCTCTCGAAGAAACTACTGTACTCTCGCTTTCGCGGTGACACAAAAGAAATGACTGATCGAACGGCCGCCCAGCTTACGTACGGGTGCGGAGGAAAGGCGTCTCTGTTGTCGGTGTAATTGCGTGAAATGTAGTTTTTTTTTCTCTTGGATGTTTCTATTCGATTTCGCGGATTCGCGGATAATTTTATTGTATATTATTTTTTATATGAGTTCATTGAGTGGATTTATTGTACGATTTTATTATATTTAAGAAACCGTAGATTACATTTAGATTACATGATTTGATTGTATGATTTGATTATATAATTTTATTATTTAAAAAAATAGGAGAATTCAAGCGATGAAAATAGCGTAAGGGACGACTGAGATAACAGCCCGGCAGATCATTCCTATTGCCTCGTGAAGATCGTCGCAGTATTTTGTTGCCTCTTTTTCTTTCTTTTTTTGCATGCATCGTGGGAGGTATAAATTTATACGCAGGCCGAACGTTACGATCGCGGAACGACGTGTACGACTTATGCGTCGATCAACGAGACGATACGAATGCGAGTTACGCACTCGCGCGGACCCCCCCATGCGTTACTTTATACTGCATCGCCCGAGAGTGCAGAACCCCTGAGAGAGTCGTTGGCGCGCGAGATCCGCCCAGTTTTTTTTTTTTTTTTCCCACTGCTTCTAAACGCTCGCAGGGTTGATCTCGGCCGTGTCGGGTCCGAGGTCGTGTATAGTGGATAGCGGGGCGGCACCATCTGGCAGTCGGATGGACGATGATAATCCGGCGGATTTCTGGCCGAAGGAAAACAGCGGAGCTGCGTCGGGCTCCGAGCAAACAATCGAACTATCGAAAACCATAGCCGCGAATAATATTCACCGTTCCAACATCTCACAGTAATGAGTGCCAATATAATTCTCACCGATCGCCGATCGCCGATCGCCAATCTCGCCGATCGCCAATTTCGCCGATCGCTAATCTCGAAAATCGCAGATCTCAAAAATCGCTAATCTCGAAAATTTCTAACGTCGAAAATCGCTAATCTCGAAAATCGCTAATCTCGAAAATCGCTAATCTCGAAAATCGCTAATCTCGAAAATCGCTAATCTCGAAAATCGCCAATCTCGCCAATCGCTAATACAAAAAAAACTAAAATTGCATCCACGAAATATGAAAACTGGAGCAAAGTTGATTCTCAATAAAGCTCGGTGCGAGTGTAAATATCACCGTGCTCACGTGCACGCCGTCCCATAAACGCTCCCGTTGTATCCCACGATCCGAGGGAACAGTCTCGCCGTCCTATAAACAACGGGTAAACGTCCGGTTATTATGTAACGGTAGCTACGGGACCGAGGAGGGAAACGAGAATCGGGCGCGGGTCGAGTCGGGTTGGTGGGCGATCGCGTAAGGAAGAAGGAAGAGATTGCGATAGGGTGGACGGAGGTGTGTCCGCCGATCGTATACCTTTCTCTCGAGGGTATATGATCGTCACCGGCGTAGATGAGAGAGAACCGGCGAGAGGCTGCGGGACGATGTACCCTGCGCGAAACTAACCACCCTCATCCTCCCCTTTACCAAGCCTCTTTTTTGTCTTCCCGCTCTTCCTCTCTCGTCCACCGTGTCCGTGTGCGCGCGTCGCTTTGCGCTCGGATGTGTGCGTGCGTGACCGGTCCGGAGACACGTGAACCCCGATCGTCGCCGTCGGATATATAAGTATTCCCGAAGGCGAGGGGCAATTTGTCCCGGTCATTTGGCGAGTCCGCCGGGACTCCCTGACTGTAATCCAATCACTAGCCACACTACCTCTCTCCCTCGGGCCGATATACTCCGCATTCTCTTTCGGTCTCTCCTCAGAAATTTCGCCACCCTTCGCTTCTTGGCTCGCTGGACGGCGCACCGTACATATACGTCCATTCTGACTCTGTCCTCTTGCTTCGTCTCCCTCGTCCGTACCGATCGCAGATCCATATACACGCTTGGGTGGGAACGGCGGTCTCGACTCTCTGTCCACGGACACTGGACGGTAGCGTAGTGCGTTTCGGCTCTTTCCTCACGCACCCGAGGGAGAGTGTCTTACGGAACGTATATCTTCTCAGCGAGGCATGCACGCACGGACTTCTACGCGCGTTCTTCTTACGCGTCGGGTAGTTTTCATTCTTCGTATTTTTTTGTTTTTTTGTTTTTATTTTTTTTTTATGTACTGGTTGTTGAGGACGGATGTACGGGTTGTTTCTACTCAATGCTTTCTTTTTTTTTCTTGGAAGTATATAAAATGTATCTTCTCGTCAGTAATTTTTTTGTTTTTTTTTAGGAAGGTTCGATTTTTTAATTTTTAGCTTCTTTTTTCAAAACCGTTTAAGCGCACGGACTGCTGACTCTCTGACGAGACCTGATTGTCCGACCGATATGCGCTGTTACTACTCAATGTTCATTTTTCGCTCTTCAGCATACGTTTCTATGGAAGCGAAGGTCTCTTCTCACTATTCTCATTCGTTATACTTTGGAAGTCCGGGCTGGCACCAAGGAAATCTCGAATATTTGATTTTGACTTTAAATCTAGGTGTTCCGAAGTTTTCAATTTTTTAAATAGCCGGTAGCGACCTCTAAGAATGCATCAATTTCGGGATCTCTTCGCACATCGCGTTTTTATTTTATACCTCACGATAATACGGGGTCGCCCCCAGAAAATTAAAAAATGTTTAATTTAAGGTAACTAATCCTCTCGTCATTTTTTTTCTTTTTTTTAACGGTGTGATTTTTTTTCTCGGGAGATTACAGTCGCGTCGGAGATATCGCGTTTAATACAATACGATGGCAATCCGTCTGTGCGAATTCGTGTACAAACGAAAGGGAGAATCGATCAGACGCACGTGAGCGGCACACGAGAAGACGAGAGAAACGGAAATAAGGGTATATCGATATTCCTCAGCAATAAATATGTACTTCCACCCTTACTCCCTACCCCCACCCCCTCCCCCTTTGCCGATGCAAAGCGGCGGTGCAGGAATATTATTATATATGGTACCCTCAGCGGAAAGAATCGTGCCCGAAGGCGACCCAGCATACGTGATCTCGAACGCGAGTGCGAGGAAACTTTAACGGTCGCATTTTTTTTTTCTCTTCCTTTCTTTTCTCGCACTCGAGAAATTAGCCTTGTTTTGCAAGGGGTGGTTCGCGGGCCCTTTATACCCGCGTCTACGTTACACCCCGACTCGCGTGACCTATCACGTTTTCCCTTTCTTCGAACTGACCCGTGCGTCGAGCCGGCCATTACAATGCACGCTTCGAGGCGTTTCTCAAACGTCATAGAATTTTCCAATGCCTTTTGATCCCTCGTAATCGGGTCGACGAAACTTCACCGCCGTATTGTTTTCCGAGAGCCCGGGCTACGCGTACTTTTCGACCGATATTGACATCGCAAAGAAAAATTCTTTTTGTTAACAGTTGTTTTTTTGCAAAAATAAAAATTATTGTTTCGTTAACATTTTTTTTTTTTTTTTGAAAAAAAACCGAACCGTTACAGTTGTGATCTTTGACGATACGTTGCGGTCGGTTCGATAGAGCAGCGTACTGCAACGAGGAATAATAGTTACGGGCGAATCTACCGGTAGATCGGGTTTGCCCGGTGTGGTGCGCGATACCGCAATTAACGCTGGCGTGATTTAGGATCCCTCGGCGTGCATCCCCGCGTAACAGTTCCAAGCACCGAGTTAACCGGCGCGAAGCCCCGAGAGCTTTGATTTACCGCCGGAGAGACTGCGACTGCCTCTACTCCGCCGCTGTACCGAACGGTAAATTAATTTGAATTTCCGTAATATACGAGAAATTCGTGTACGTGGGATTATTAGTCCGATGCCACTGGCTCGTTGTCGCTGGTTGCATTAGCTTATATACGCCTGGCGATACTCCAAGCTCTCGTGGAGCTTCAAAGAAAAAAAAAAAGAAAAAAAACGTCGACGGTGAAAAAAGGTTGAAAATTGAAATTTTCATATCGCATTTCATATTGAAAAAGCGTTTTCATTAAAATCTGTTTTTTTCACCAGAACAAAAAAAAGCTTCGTCTGTGAGAAAGCAAAGGGAAAAAAAATCCCTGGGAAGAGAAAGTAACCAAGATTGAATATTTCCCTTTCAATACTCGAGAATCTCGTTATCCTTAGCTCGTAGCTTTGCGACCCTGCCGAACAGTCTCGTGCGCGAGAGTTCCCTGTGAACTTCGGAGCTTACAGGACTCGTCCACGAGATTATAACCGTTGCTGAAATTAATTTCAATTTCGAACGTCCGGCGGGGACGATTCGCGACACGCCTCGGTGACCGTGAATGCGAGTAAAATTGAACCGATCGTAAGACTCGGGCGGACTAGAAGGTTCTCTCAGATGTGCCCATCGAACGCGATGTATCTTTGGTTATTTCGACGCCGAACCGCTGTGCGATAGGCAGCGCACAATCTATAAGCCGCCCTCCTTCGCTCGAACGGATCGCCTAACGAGATTTCGTGAAAAGTCCGCGGAACGTTTTGAGCCTCGATCACGTCGAAGCCGTCTCCGCGGACAAAAGAATCGCAAAACAATGTGTCCTTGGAGCTGGCTCAGGATGTCGCAATGGCGACTTTAATTATACGGTCACGTACGTAATGTGACTGTTTAAGATTGCGTTGTAATTATGGAGATTGCGAAAGCCTGGACCTAGATTTTTTATGACCTACAGTTTTTAAGGTGGGTTCCGAACAACCGGAGAATCGCAGAAAGACACTAAGGGTCGAATTTTAGGACAGTGTGAACTTAAGATCAAACTTAAGCACGAACTCAAGTTCGAACTTAAGATCAAACTTGAGCACGAACTCAAGTTCGAACTTAAGATCAAACTTAAGCACGAAATCAAGTTCGAACTTAAGATCAAACGTAAGCACAAAATCAAGTTTGAACTTGTGATCAAATTTGAGCACGAAATCAAGTTCGATCTTTAGCACGCGGTGAAGTTTGCTCCAAGATTCGATCTTAAGTTCGATCCCAAAAGCGATCTTAGTCTCAGACTAAAGTCTCAAAATCCGACCCTAAAAGATACTCGTCTCTTCGTCGCTCGTTGGACGGCTGTACACACGGAGCGGCCAACTCCGTGGCACGAGACTTTTTTTCCGGCAAGACAACGAAAACGTTTTCCCTACAGGGACGGGCGGCCCGCTCTCGCGTACGAGCACACAACGGATGATTTATTCTCGTGCGAAGCACCCACCAGAAATATCAGATACCGCTAATGAATTTCTGGCCCCCGTGGTATTCTGGCTGGTAGTCGAAACCGGGAGAACCTCGGAAATGCGAAAGAAATATAGGATACGAGGGTGCCCGCCGGCTGACTAGCCGAGAGAGGAGACCCGTACGTGCCCTGTGCAGTTCACACGAACGCACACAGACACACAGAGCCACACGAGTGGAGGGGGAGGAGAAAAACTCGCTCGCCCTGCTCGCTTAAACGCGAAAATCTTGTGTCCCGATCTATCTACGTTCGGTGGCTACTTCGCCTGTTTTATAGTTTCATATATATGTATATAGCTTGCACGTATACGAACGGGGACAGAGACATACATACGTAACACGGAGATCGAACGCTGTAACGATCGACGAGCGTTGGAACTGACTATAATGGCGCAACACTACGGGAAATCCGGATTTTTATTGTTATCGAGAGCATCGCCGAACGCGGCACGTAGACACTGTATCGTACGGAAGTTTGGCCCCCCCGGAGGCTCGGATGCGCGAATGTCCGAGGCTCGTACTTTGCATACGTGAGAACTAGCGGAGCTCGAACCGCTGACCGGATAAGCGAAGACGCGAGAGAGCGTCGAAATAACCTGACGCACGTCTTTCGATCGGCTACGAGCGTTGTTTTATTTAGTGCTGGAGCTAAGGTCGTGTTAAGCACGAAAAAGGGCCGTTCGGGCTGATCGCGTGTCGTTCGAACGGGATCTCAAACGTGTCTTGCACAAATTTATTTCGTACTCTGGTAAATAAGATATCCGGTAATATTATGCGTTGACATTTTTTTACTACTCACTTCTCTGCTATCGAGGTCTCCGTCGCCTTTTGCGTTGCTTGGCTCACTCGGCTGGTTGTGCTCCATCCACGTCTCTCCGTTTTTGATCACTGGTCAATTCGATTGTTCGCTTCGTAGTTAATGCTTCGCAAGATAATCATCGATTGGCACAGCTGTTCACTTAACCACTTTTTATGAATACACAAGGAAATGTACTTCGCGTCCAACAGCTCGAGCAGGCCCCGAAAACGACAGGTCGCAGCTCGTCTAGTACTATATACATCGCGTGCGCGCGCATCCACTCGTCAGCGGGAGGCCGAGAAGTAGATTAGCACTGGACATATGATCGCCGCACGTCCGTCGATCTATCGCATCTAGTGGCCGAGTTTCGTACTACGGGATCGACCATTCGTAGATGAATCGTACTTCGGGCCTAAAAGCTCAAGAGGGCCCCGGAAACAAACGGGCGCTGTTCGTCTAGCACATCGCTGGTCTCTATGTATGCATCGTGTGCGCGCGCATCCTACGGTCATCAGCCGGACGCTGAGAGAACCTCGATGTTTACTCGTCGAGGCAAGTCTTCGTTTTCGCGTCGAATTTGCGGCAATAAATAAGTCGTGGTCGTTACTACAGGTGCGCATGTTCCTTTTCTCTCGAGCCGGGCGACAATAAATAGTTGATAAGAACCTCCGTATTATCACTTTGCGCGAGTTATTACGGGACTTTTCTTTAGTCGGAGCGTCGATTGTTTTTCGATCGTTGTTCTTCATAATGGCCTTCAACCTGCTCGGACAAGTGGCGCTGCTGTCTTTTCACCCCTCGCCGAGATACGCGAAATACGATTCGCAGTTGTTCACGCGAAAGTTAGATCGCGTTAATAAATAGAGGACGGTCGGGTCTGGCGATTAATTACAATACGAATCGATGTGATTTATTCAGTGAAGTGGAGCGACGACGATCGCGTCACTCAGTGACGAAGCGAGTGTACCGTGCGATCGGGAATACCGAATTGGAGTACAATTGGATTAGCCGTGCGAGAAGTCAGCGAAGTAGTAAGTCGTCCGATTGGCCGTTTCAGCGTACGGTTTTAATACGTTTTTCCCGCGCATGCGTCTCGAAGCGAAATAAATCTTGTACGATAGTCGTGCCGCAAACTTTTGCAGGTTTTATCGCACTAGTATCGTGAATTACTATTCTATACAGCTACCGTATTCGCGACCGATTATTGCAACTTCAACGACGATTCTTTTCAATCTTCCTCCGTCAATTTTCGTAAGCCGAAAGTAAAAGTGGCTCGACCGATCGCCCCTTGCAATTTTTTCCTCTATCGCCTTTAGGAACATACACAGAACACGGAATCCAGCGGAGAGCACGTTTGCCCGCAAAAAGAGGAGGAAATATTCGAGTCACACGGCAGTGTATTTCACGCCTAATTTGTTGCGCTTTCGATTCTGAATATTCCGGTAACGCTCGACGGAATCATGCGGGCCTCGAGAAAAATTCGTCGCGCGTCAAGGGGGTTCGAATTCCGACCCCTGCGACGATCGTGCCTGAGATTTATCCCACAGTTTGCCGGAGCATACCGGAAAGCTTCGTGGCAACGAGTTAGATATTTTTTTGGAAACCGTGAAAAATATCAAAAATATCTCGTCCGCAGCTTCGACATTTAAATAATCATATAGAACAGTATATCGAAGCGATGCGCGGCGGCGGAGGGCAATAAATCGGAAGTGTCCAGCGCCGTGCTCCTCCGACGATCGCCCTAACTAACAGCGCGTCTGTACCAATGGCAGGGGGGGGGGGGGGAGAGACATTGATATATGTCTTCCCTATAACAGGCGGAATCAAAACATCGAGCCGCGGACGGCGGAGCCGAGGGAGATGTTTGTCCCGATGTTGCTCTCGACCTCTCGCTCGTTCAATACCTAAATGGCTATATATATATATATATATATATATATATATTGAATCGCTATCTTCGGAAATACTAATCGCAGGTCAAGCTGCAATGGAAAAATATTTCTTATGAATATTCGTAACACGGAATATACTAAATTGTTATGCCTAAACCGATACACTTTATATAATTGTATGTTAACAGAACGTAACATTCAAGGCAAGGTTGACTATTAATATTTTTTTTTTAATTTCATACCTTCCGACTTTGTTAAGATTTCTCTCATCATAATTTCTCGATAAATCTAAATTCGATCCTTAACCCGTAACGCACACATACTAATTCGAATTCGCTATCATCGAAAATGCTAATGGCAGGTCAAGCTCGTTAGCGCGCTAGTAACTAGCGACCTTATTATAAATTGTCAGGTTGCGAGGTGGACAACGTGCTGTATCTACGAAGTGGAGGGTGTGTGTAATATCAGGTCGGCACGTAGGAGATTAGAGAGTGGCGAGGAAAAAAAAAATTGCCGCGGAGGAGGGGGGATCGGGGGAGGGGGGAGAGGTTGTGCTCCACTGGACTACGAAGCTGCTGGTCACTTGACCGCCGCTCGCATTATACATTTAATATCATAAACGGTCTGTCCTCTCAGCTGGACCAAGAGCCACTACGCTCCTAGTGTAACATGCTACATATATATATATATATATATATATACATATATACTGGTGGTCACGAGTATACACGTGTACTCGCTTTAATGCCCCAACGAGTCACTGTCGCTTACCGCACGAAACTCTCTATCTCTTCTCGATGCAAACTTCGCTCTCCCCCCTCTCCTCATATCTTCCAACCCTTTACAAGTGTCCCGGGGCTGGGGGAGGGGGAGGGGGCGTGCTCGCTGTGTTTACCGTTGAATATTCATTCCTCGAAGCTCCCGAGGATAGCGGGAACGCTGTACTTTCGTACTGCACTGTGGACCGACGAAAAGTCCACACACGCTGACGCCCAACGTCGGGACAGTCGAACCGACCGGCTGGCCGCTGCCCGGCTGCGACCGCGCGCGGGTCGCACGCTTCTCGGGTTTTCTTCATTATTAATTTATTAAATTGGTTATTTTTTATTTTTTTGTTTATTATTATTTAATTTTTTCGAAATTATTATATTTTTGAATGTTAAACTTGCTCTGGGTCCCGGTATTTAAAAATGTTTCTTTTCATTTTCGGTGTCTGTAACATTTTTTTTTTCCACGCCCCCCCGTCTCCGACGATAAATACGACGCTACAGCGCCCACGGTCGGGCTTACAATCGCTGAGGGACAATAAAAATAGATTTTCCCGGTGACTCGAGCCCGTAGCTTCCGCGAGTTACGATTAAAAGATCGTCCCGTTGTCCCGCCCATGCCGTGTCCCCCGGAACTCCCGGATTCCTTTAGCCGTTCTCGGAGGACATCGCCGCGGCGAGCATCATTGCCGATAGTGAGGTATATATGTCGTACGATATCTTTTCGGATTTTCTCGGCATCGGGAGCTTTTTCTCCCGGCTTCGAGAGTTTTATTAACCCCAACTACCGACAGTCTATCGTTTAGGGGATTTTAGTCACGAACTCCATGTACGGTGGAACTTCTCTTTATCAAATTCGGACCATAAACAAAATTCGACTTTTGGTACGGGAAAGTCGAATTTATTAAATTTATATTCAATTTATATTACATTCGTAATAAATTTATATTAAATTTATATTAAATTCATATTAAATTTATATTACATTTATATTACGTTTAAACAATAGGGCTGAAGGACTCCGGTCGATAGCAAATTGGCAATGTCATTAAAAGCGACTTAACAACAACATAGAGAGATGTATCAACATAGAGAGACATTTTTTTTCAGTACGAGGAAGGAATCGTGAAAATCACTTTGCACACTTTTTTAAATCACCAAAACGGTGCACGGTCGGCGAGTAATTTTTTTCCGCGAGAGACCGAACAATCGGAGGTGGAAAAAAAAATAGGGGTAGAAATGTGGAGTCGTCGATGAGGTATACACGCATCTCGTACGCGAATCGCGTGGGATTCTTACCGGGTCTCTGAGCCCCTTCGATTAGGTATACTCCGACGATAAAACCTTCTTTGCGTGGATTAGTTCGCTCAATCAGGAAATATACTCGAGGAACCCCCATAAAGTTTCCCCACGTGCGCGACTACGGGGCGCAGGGACGAGTAAGAAGAAGAGGAAGAAGAGCACGAGGACCGACCGAAGCGGGCCCCTATGTGCCTCGCTCTATGTGCAGCGTTCGACCCCTTCTATCGACGACTTATATTGGGAGCGAATTTTTTGTTCTATCTCTCTCTCTCTCGGGCGCCCGCTCTTCATCCCTCGGTGCGCAACCCCCATTCAGGCATTGTCGCGGGGGTGCCCGCGATCCCGACAGATACCACACGTGCAACCGCGTCGAGAGGAGTCCTTCGGGCTCCCGCGAGTCACGCACGGAGCGCGCGCTCGAGCGCGGACTCTGCAACGAACGTTCGAAGGCGAAACGACGCGAAAATTCGATTAAACTCGAAATTAATTTAACGCCGGGAGACACAAATGTTCGATATTATTATTATGGACGATCAGTTTTCAGCTTGCACGTAGAAGAAAAGAAAATCAATGTATACCTCGATCCAAAAAAGAAAATGCATAAAAATCTTTGTCGACAAATTTGTATTTAATTCTGAACACTCTCTCAAAAATAATTATTCAATAATTCTCGACTATCGACACGCGACTTGCACAGCGAAATAAAATATCGATTTGTATCTGAAAATGAAGAAAAAAAAATTAAAATTATTTCCCAAAAAAAATGCGATAAACGACTCGGTTACAAGCCCAAAGTTATTTTATCGTCTCGAAATAAGGGGTGTCCGTCCGTAACAGACATAACAACCCTCCGGGCTCTCGGAGAACGCTACATGTGCAGTAGAAATTTGTGTTTTATATGGTACATCCACTGTATCTCCGGTGTATATCCGAAGTAGTAAAGCATAAGAGACGTGACATCGTGAAAGGACTCTCGGGCGTTACGTCGACGGAGTACGGGGGTCAAATTCGGTTTCGAGGGCATTTTAAAGTCCCGTATAGGCTCAATGTGCCGCGAAATGTGGCACCCGTCCGTTATACCCCATTCCCTTTCGTTCCGCGCGCTCTCCCACAGGCGAACCCGCTCGTCCAAGAGAACCCCTATAATACAGACAGCATATAGGAAGGATACAAATCCCTCGTCGAAAAAAAGACCTCTTCATATCTATAAGCCATCCTATAGCAGTCGTCGCCGTCGTTGTCGTTCACGGTCCTTCCCCGGAGAGAAATCTTATATCATACTCCACCAAACTACCATACACCACCGGGTAGTTTTAAACAATTCCTTGCTCCGAAGTGTCTTACTACCCCGTACGACTTTCAATATTTTTTTTTTTTTTTTTCGTTTCCGAGGGGTGAACAAATTGCCACGAGGGATACGCGGACACTTTGTAGACTATTCCCGAGAGATTTCATATTTTACCGGATATTATTATACGACCCGACCTCAACGACTTTAAAGAGCCTTTTTTGTAATTGACTTTAAAGAGCCGTTTATTGTAATTGATATATGTACTATATATACGTAATAATAAAGTTCATGTCGATTGGACACTCACTTCGATACTCACAGGCACCCACACGGATTCTCAGACACTCACATAGATTGACAGACATACTCACAGACGCACGCGGATACTCGCATATAATCACCGGTGCTCACACGGATAGTCAGAGATGCTCACACAGTACTGCAGGCGCGCCACGCGCGAGCCAACATAACCGTATATATATGTATATAATATCGACGTACAGCCTTGACTGTATCTCCCGACTGCAATCAAAATCTACGGTGCTTTTTGCCTAACGAGAGCGTTTACGTTAGATCGAAACACACGGGCCGTTACACGCAGTCGATTCGACCGGTGGTGTTTTCAATAGCGAGAATCGCACACCAGTTAACAAATTGTTAGGACGAGAGGAGGGGGGGGGGGAATGGAAAGGGGGCTTGCGGTTTTAACGAGGGGTCGGTCCCGTACCGCGTCCTCGCGCATAATACTTTGTTACCCCATCTACCAAAGAGAACGTCGGCCTCGACCCGTGAACCGGTAATTCACCCTGCGTCAACCCCCCCCCCCCCCCTCTCCTCGCCCCTACGAAGGATCGCCGCTGCGCCGAAACTCCCCCATAATTAAAATTAACTTAACGCTCATCTCCCGACACATTCGCGTCAAACGGTGACATCGAAGACTTTTAAATGTATGGGCTGACTAAATTGATTTATATATTATATATATATATATATATATATATTTTTATAGTTGAAGCTTTTATTTCTTTTTTTGATTGACAGACTAACTTCTTTACACAGAACTCATAGTTGCGAGCCGAAAACACGAGGCATACAAAATTTGAACGGTGTACGATCGAACTTTGTACGATTGAAGGCGTCTCCAACGAACTCACTGAATTCAGGGACGATATGTTCGCTAATTTACAAATGCCGAAGTAGTTGTGGTCTGCAACTGCCACAGCTACGCGGAGCGTTCAACTTTTTTTATCTCCCCAAGTCGTGCGACTTTTTTTGTCGTTGTCAACAAACTCGCCGGTTGTTCAGTCATACAGTGGAAAATGAAGGCCGTACTTTGGTCGGTCGCCCGGAGGCGCTCTCCATTCGATAGGGCCCCGGATATTGGACCGGCTCGTGTAGTCGTCGACACCGCGACGCTGTATAATATACTCGCCTCCTACCGTACAACTCTCGACTCTCTACTCCAACGCTCCATCGTGTACTCGACACGCCGCGGCCGAGTGTGACTCGGGCTGTTCGGATATTAAACTTTGAAGATGCCGGCGCTACGCTGCTTGCGATCCCGGACGAACTCCTCCCCCCCCCCCCCCCCCCCCTTCGTACACAACGCCTTCTTCCATTCTCCACTGACTCAGCAAGTGTCATTAATAAAACTTCGAGGAGGATAGGGACAAAAGTGCTAAACACGGGATAGAGCGAGGCAGCTTCCGCCGGCTCGAGAACACGTCATTACCTTTGCTCCTACCGCGTCACACAGTCTCGCAATTCTTTTTTCATACGAGGTTGGGTTTTTAATTATTTTTTTTTTTTTTTTTTTTTTTATCACTCGCGATTAGGATTTATCGTTCCATAGGGCAACTCGATATATTCTTTCAGTATACGTGTATGTCAATAAGTAAATTGGATCGCGATAAGGCTGACCCGTATTACCCCCTATTTCATAGACCTCCAAGCGAGAACAATTCCTTTGAGAATTTATCGACCGGCGAAAACTTTTTTTACACTCGATAATCGAATTTCCTTGATTTGGTTTTTTTTTTCTCGTCGATCGCGATAGGTATTTGTCGTTTTGTGATTGGAACCCGATATGAGCGACCCGCATTACCCCCGATCAGATATATCTGCAGGCATTAATAATCCCTTTGAGAATTTATTGACTGACAAAGATTTTATTTTAATTTTTTCTCTATTCGATATAATTTTTTCCTCTTTTGGTTTTTTTTTTTATTGATCGCGATACATATTCATCGTTTTAGGCGACATGATTATTTCTTCGTTCGTGGATTGGATCGTGATAGGGCCGACCCGCATTACCCCCGATCCGCGACGCTTCCAGGCAATAATAATCCCCTCCAGAATTGATTGAGTGACAAAGCTTTTTTATTTTCACCGCGAAGGGGTGATTCCCTGGGTGAAAGCAATTTTCCCGACGTGGAAGGTCGCCTGAATATTTTATGAAACAGCTTCTTCACGCGCACGGCATTACTCTAAATACAATAATGCACAGCTCGGTTTTGCGTCGCACGCGAGCCCTCGACTGCTCGGGAGGGGTTTCAGTATATACTTTTCTCTCGGACTACTCGGAACTCGATTGTGTCTCGCTGACTCAAAGAAAAAGGACTTTTTTCCCGTGGGCGCATCGCGATGTACAGAATATCGCGAGAGATTCGCCCCAGGCAGCCTGAAAAAAAGAAGGACAAATATTGGCTCGGAGTGTTGAAAAATCAGGCGAAAGAATTTTGCCTCGGTACCGGACTGCACGGATATAAATACATAGCGCAGAGTCAACGCTCCAAAATCGAAAGGTACCTGAAAAGCTCGTCACAGTAACTAAATAACATTTTTTTACAATTTTAGTAACAAAATGTTAGTGAAAGAAAATTTTGCATCAACGAAACATTTAAATCAACAAAAAATTTTGGTCAAAGAAATATTTGAATCAATGAAAAATGTTAAGCACAGAAAAATTTGTATCACAGAAAAATATTTATCACAGACCATTTTTTTATCAAAGAAAAAATTTTATCACAAAATAATTCGAAGAAATATCTCGAGAGTATGTTTTTTTCAGAACCGTATGGGGTATAATAGTGCTGACCTCGTTGGGTTGCGCCGTTGGCCTTATGCACATAGCATGGGAATACAATTCGGCGAGGCCGACTCTGACGGTCATCGAGTCCACCCATCACGGTATATGGAATTATCCATTTCCCGCCGTGACAGTTTGCAACGTTAATCGTGTGTCGCTGCGCGGTGCGAAGCAATTCGTTGAAAAATTGTAAGCAGCGGAATCTCTCGTGCAGCTCCAATTATAATTTTTTTTGTATCGCCCGAATCTTCACTGAATGCTTGTCGCAGGACAATTCCCGATGGCTTATCGAAGGAGTATCTCGTCTCGGAAATGGGGCTGTTGAACGAGCTCCTCATCCCCGGCGTTTACGGCTACGACGTTAGTAAAAATCTCACCCAACTCCAGAACGTCTTCGACGCGAGCGGATATTCCGTATCCGAGGTCGTCAAGGAGGTGAGCGCGACAAAAAAAAAATGCATACTTCATAGTCTCATAATCACATGTCGACCTAACGAAGGTATCGCAAAACTGCTCGAGTCTCATCATGGGCTGCAAGTGGAAAGGCGCGTGGACCGAGTGTCGCAAACTTTTCAAGCAGAGTTTGTCACGCGATGGTGTGTGCTGCAGCTTCAATTACATCACCTCCGAGGATCCGAGAACGCCGCCGAGGTACCGAAAACGTTAAATTCGTTAAAAAAAAATGTTTTAATGATCATTCATAATTTCGAATAAAATAAATAAATAAATAAATAATAAGATAAATAAATAAATAAATAAATAAATAAACAAATAAATAAACAAATAAATACATGGTTTTCTTTTAGAGAGCAACCGAAACGAGTGACGGCGTGCGGGTATCAAACGGGACTCACGATGCTCTTGAACGCGGAGTCCGACGATTATTTGGCGGCGATTCTGGGCTCTTACGGTGTGAAGGTGAATATTTCTGCCCAGCCGTTTGATATTTCCAGCTTCAAAGTTTGATGAATCGACAGATAATGCTCCACTATCCATACGACTATCCGGACTACAATGCGGAGAACAAACTGGTCGGCATGAGTTACCAAGTGTTTCTGAGCATATCGCCCGAAGAAACTTACTCGACACCGGAAGTTCGTGACCTCGCCGTTGAAACGCGAGACTGCGTCTTCACCGACGAGCGAACTCTGCACGAGGGCGAGGATATAAATCAGCTGAACTTCACCTACGCGAAGTACACGTTCAAGAACTGCATGGCCGAGTGCAGAGCCACTACGATAAAAGCCAAGTGCAATTGCGTCCCTTACTACTATCAGCAAAAAGGTCGGTTCGGATGTCGTGTTCGGCGAGTCCGTTCCACCTTCCGTATTTTTCGCTTTAGGCGACAACTTAATATTTTCGTTCGTCAAGGAGGTTGGAGCGCCTCACACTGCACAGTGAAAAATAATTTCGTAAAATAGGGCTACGAAGTTTCGTCAAAAATTCTATAAATCCATAAAAAACGAGCAAAAATTGCGGATTGTTCTTCGAAAAAAACTGGTCGAATATGTACGTTTTTGAAAATCAGCAAAAACTAAGTAATATTTCTGCAAATCTATTGCAATTGATGGTTTTCTACATTAAGAACATCTGCTGTGATACAAATAACCATCGAATATAATTAATAGATGCCTAAAAGTTTGTACAAACGATTTCAAAAATGTCGCACTCATTTGACTAGTGCGAAGCGCTCCGACCTCCTTAAGAGCATGTAAAACACTATCAAGTGCGAGAGAGATAGCATCAGTGTCGCTCTCGGCGGAGCGCGAGAGACAGGCTGAGAAAGTGTTTCACATGCTCTTAATTGAATCGTTATAAGGCTGACCCGCATTACCCCCGATTATAGACAATTTATCGACCGGCAAAGATTTTTTTCTTTCCTCCGATATTCTAATTCCCCCCCCCCCCCCCCGAATTCGTTCACTAAACAGCACACCGATTTTGCAGGTACGAGAGTTTGCGATCTGAGAGATGTACCGTGTCTGCACAATTACAGCTGTAAGTTTTTTGGCCGAGAAAATAAGACACGCACTGTAAAAAAAAAAAAAAAAAATGTAATTTCAATCTACCGGACTGGAAGTATTTATGCAAAAACTGATGCATTAAATTTAATGTACAATTGTGATAAAAAATTAATATACTTTTTCATTGAAATTAAAGTAAAGTATATCCAATATTTTATAATACATTGAACATTCATTTTTCATCACAATTGTATGAGAAATTTAGTATAACTAGTTTTTGCACAAAAACTTCCAGTCCGGTACATTAAATTTCGTACGAATATTTTTTACAGTGCGCTTAATGAGCGAGTTTTTTCGTGGGATATTTTTGTTCTTTGCTCGAACCGGAAACTCATTGCGTGTTGCGCGATTTATCGAATTTTCAGCCTGGTTCGAAACATCGTGGCCAGGAATGAACATGGACTCTGACGCGGTGTTATCGTTGATCGATGATCACTCGGAGCGACCCTGCGGATGCGAGCCGGATTGCACGCTGTACCGATATCCGGTGGAGGGTTCCTTGGGCGTCATTGATCGAAAGAACTCGTACAGTGACTCAATATTCCTGCAAGTATCGTCTCGTATTGATTCTAAAATCGAGGTGAAACGTAACGATCGAGTGGAATAATCGAGCGATTGGCTGAAACAGGAAAAACTTGACGGTGCAGGATGAGACCATGGTGCACATATTTTTCGGCGACTTGGTGTCGATTCAGTATCGTCGAAGCACCTACTACAACTGGAGGAATTTGTTCGGTAAGCCAGAGCCGGTGGGGCATTATTCGAGCTATCGACGAATAGCAATTAAATCGTCCCGTTTGTCGCAGCTTCCTTCGGCGGTCTGCTCGGCCTCTTCGCTGGTTTCAGCCTCATGTCGGGGTACGAGCTCATCTACTTCTTCGTTATCCGAGTGATAGCCGATGCTTACGCGAAGAAGAAAGACGTTTCCCCGCCCGACAACGCTGCCGTCGAACGGTCCGACGGAATATACAACAAGAGACGTGGATTTTGAGACCTATAAAAATCTTTTATAAATACACAAATATTAACGCCCAATCCATGTATGCGTTTCATAAAATAGACAAATATAAATCTGCTTTTTTTGTGTGACTATTGTGAAAAACGTAGCGTTTGGCGAAACGTTACGTCGAAAGTTTCGTCACTGTTTTGATGGGAGAATATTTGGCATGCGAGCATATTGATAAATCACAGATTCGCGCTTTGGAATACTCCGTAGGCAAGCTCGAAAACGGCGATATCATTAATGCAGAGCCACATCTGCCGGTTCAACGGCTGGCTCTTCCGTATACGGAGGAAAGTAAATTTCCGCGGCCAGACGCTGTTTGAATTCCGGGATCTGCGAGGCCGCTGGACAACCATTCACGCGACCCGTCTTGTTCCCGACCTTCCGTGTCACTGCGTATACCCATTCGGAAACTCTGATCCTCGAATGGCCCTTCAGAACCTCGCACAAGGTCTGTACGAACCACGATCCTGCACGGAGAACGGAAAAAATTAATTGCCATGCAACTTTCAACAACTCCGAAATTACGGAGATGAGAATAAAAGGACGGATCCGATTTACCGTCTTTCTTATGTCGTATTGACTGAAAGCCGTTCATGGTCGACATGAATCTTGCAAAATTGCGGAATCGCAAGTTATTCTCGCTCTTCGGACCATCGGTTGCGAGCTCTGATTTTTGGGAAGCGTCGCCTGTCGTTTTTCCCTGACAGGCTTGAACTATCAATAACTTTATTGCGTTGCGCAATTTCCACGAACATATCGTGTCCTCTATGACGTCGTTCATGATCTCCTTCCCGTCGGACGTCACGATTCCTCCTGCGAAAAATCGTATAATTAAGGTTTGCCGAGTGAAGATCTTTTTATAGAGAAGATTTTTTTTGTACAAAAGATTTCTGTAGGACAACAAATCGCACCTTCGAATCCATGGGTCAATATGCAGACAACGAGACAGTCGTGCCTGCTATCGTCGAACTCGTCGGATATTTGTTTCAAACAGTCCATGAGTTCATCCTCGGTCAAGTTGCGTTGTTCATAAACGTCGAAGCCTCGAGCGACGAAAGTTTTTTTAAGAGCTTCGCAATCGTTGTCACTTCCCTCTCGCCATTCGTACTGCAACATAAACTTTTGTAATTGTCGCTCTCGCGCATCGGATAGTGATTATTATCCGTAGGATAAAAAAACTCGATTACCGGACGTGGAAAACGGACTTCGTTAATTATAACGCATTTCCCTTTTCTAATCTCGACAATTCCGTGCGGCTGTTGAGCTTCTTCCTGTGCAGGCGGCTCGGGCTCCTCCGATAACGCTGGTCTTTCGCCGCCGCAGGAATCGCTTTGGTTGGACGGAGTAGACAAATTCAGGATGTCATGATAGATGGTTGAATCGTAATAATCCATCCGTTTTAGGTGCCGAAGCAGCTTGCTGAGGTTCGCCCCCTCTAAACAAATCAAACGAACGGCATAGTCAATATAAGGACTTATATACAGTAGACAACCGTGTAAGTTGAACCCAGATAAGTTTTGCCGACCAGATAAGTTGGAACAGCCTTTACCGCAACTCCGTATACCTGCATGGCGAGAAAACAAAATACCCCTTCCATTTTGTTACCTGCCTATCGAATCATTCGTGCTCCAAGTTTTTTTGCGGGAACCGAGAGTGGGCGAATAAAGGCGAATACAACTTATCCGTTTGTGCCTAATTGGCTCGGTTTTCGACCATGCAACTTATACGGTCGTCCATTCTAATATATGAATAATATATGAGGTACGCCTAACGATACCTAGGAAACTTCCAAATCAGTTACTCAAATTTCAATGTGTTGATCACTATCATATATATACCTTTATACATAAACACCAAACATTTAATAACTTGTTATGGTAGTACTTGCGGTACAGTGCCGCCAAAAATTGCGTTTTTTCACAGCTTGAATATAAAAAAACGCAATTTTCGAAGATTACAAAAAATTCGGAAAAAATTCACACGTATTCAGAAAAATAAACGAATTATTTTCATGAGGGAAAATAATGGTCGCCGGGTAACTTGTTGATTAATAATTTTTATCTTCAATTTGTTAACGACAAATTAGAATTATCATTCCACAAAAACAATTTCTGCAGCGCCTCCCATACACTTGATTTTTTTCAGATTTTTATATCATCGAGAAATGTTCGAAATTTTCTCTGAAGTTCACGTGTGACGGAACTGTGCGGCAAGTACTACATACGATTTAAAAAGGGATTTTCCCGTCTACTACTGTAAATAAATAAATTATTATTGTAGTTCCGATGACCATGTTCCGCAGTCAACTGGACATGCTTACCACTGGAAATCCTAATGTAATCAATATGCAGCCAGTACAAGGCATGCAACTCCAGATAAAGCGAGTCGTCAAATTCCCTCGCAATCTGATCCTTTTCATAAATGTACTTCAAAAGAGTCTCTTTTTTTTCTTGTCCAAGAGACTCGAAAAGTTTGTACAAAACTTTTGATACCGCGTGTATCTTGACCGAGTAACAGGGTATATCGAAGCGTCTGTTCGCGAGAACCGATTGGTCGTATCCCAGATTTCTGAGAACCTCTCGATTGCCGATTATCCACAGCGCTTCAAAAAATTTCTCGCTCCACGATTCCATGTCGTTACCGACGAACTCCGTGACAATGCACGGACGATCTTTGATACTTTTGCACAGCTCTATAACTTTTTCATAAGCACCCGGCTTGTCGGCAGCCAATAAAAAGAGTATAGAAATTTTTTCGTACTCCTCGAGTTCCCTTTCGACTCGCCGTAACACTCCGCCATCGATGGATTTCTTACAGAGCTGCGTAACACTCTGAACTTCCCTGTTGGGAAGGGCGTCAGTGGTGTAGAAGCTCATACTTTCCATCTTCGGACTGTCCATTCCGGAGTGACCTGAATCTCTTCTTACTGTTTATTCTTTTAATTTTTTTTCGATCCTCCTGGTTTCAGGCTCAAGCTGAAGGCCGAGACTGAAATCTGCCGGTCGCAGACCTTCGGCGCAGAATCCAAGATTTAAAAGAAAAATTGTTTGTTTTCAAGTACTTGGCGTCGAGACGCTGTGGAGTCTATTGTTTCAGACACGTACTGCCGAGGGGATTTATCGGTTCTTAGAAATGGCGCCGGACATGCAAGCCAAAGTGTGCGGTCACCAGGCTGGGCCTCCTGTGCAATAACACTGATGGATATATGTACTGCTTATTTATACCGGTAGTCACTCCTGGGTTTTCCATTTAATGGAAAACCACGATTCTCTACCTGATGGTCGGTATTATAAAAAATGAGACTGAAAGTCTCATCGGGTGACATGCGTCGCAGTTGAGTAGATGAAAGTTACTGGTTTTCCTCTCCTTCTTCTCCTCCTTTATTGGCTATCGTTCTTGGAATTTCGATAACCCCACACGGGCTTGGTGTTCATGCTTTTTTTTTGCGTTTCGTATTACTGCAATGACATCCGAGCGAACACGCGACGATAACGTAGGGATCTATGTTAGCGTTCGGACCGATATTGGACACTGCAGTTCTGCGATTTTTTTTTTATTGGAAGAAGTGTACGAAGGACGTGATAAGTGACGATAAGATAGTTAGTTAGTTGACCCAGTGACTAAGATATCTAACGCTTTACGTCCTGAGATAAGAATAATACGAAGACATGGGAGTGCGATTTGTAGCTTACGTAGATTGAATTATGGTATTAGCGCACCTTAAAGAACACTTGAACGGGACGAATTAATTTAGGTACATAACAGCATGTAAAGAATATTTTATTGTTATTAACGCGTGTATTATTTTGAGCTCTAAATCGGGAACAGCGAACTGGTAGAAAAAATAAAAATCCGTAAAAAAAAAATTAATTAGAAAGTTTTGCAGAGAACGTTCCCGGCAGATGCTGCTATTCGCGGCGGAAAGTGAAACTCGTCGGTTCGAACTTCGAATATTGAAGTCAAGCAAAACAACGTCTTATACAGCCGAGCCTGAAATACACAACCGCTGGGTACTTTAATATATGTGATTAATTTACATAAATGATTATCAAGAAGATTGTAGTGTAAATCATTTATGCATACAAAAGCGGGTGTACACCCATAAACATTCGACATTTTATGTATAAAAACGGAAACACAATATTAATATGTACATCCTCAGAGAGCCGGTAATCCGGTCCAAAGAGATCGTCGACGTTGAATTAAAAAAAAACCCGTGTCTCTCTCGCTCGGCAATTTTCTCGACGATGCGACTCAATGACTGCCGTCGTGTTTGTGCTGGTTAGCGCAGTTGAAAACAAAATTCACTTTTTTCATGTCGTCCTGGAAGGAACAACGGATTATTCTTTGGTCAACATTATCGTGGTAGATGGAAAAGTTGTACGGGAAAAAACCTACGGTGTTCGTGAACGCCGTTTCCAGTGGTCCGTATCTTGCCGCGTCGAACTTTCTTCTCTCGTAAACGTAAGAGGATCTGCGAAAATTAAAAACTTCGAGTTACGATTGTCCGGTCAATTAAAAAAAACTATGATAGATACCCAATCTCTGACTCTCTGTGACGTGCGTTCCGCAGATGAATCATGTCGCTGTGAAGCTTCTCGTCCTGCCGTTGATTTTGCTTGTCGTTCGAACCGCGAATCTTCGACGATTCGCTGACCATCTCACACGGCCCGGCCTTGCATATCTTTTTGTGCAACTCGGCTATCTCTTTCGGGCTCAACGACTGCGAGTGTAGAGAATCGTGGGGTAATCTTATTGTAAATTATGAGAATCTTGGGTAATTGGGGTTCGATGCTCAAGGATGCCTCACATGAACATTTCCAGCCAAAGAGATTCAGAGTGAGATTCAGTGAGAATTCGAACACTTCCTAGTGGTACAAAAATCTCTAAGAAATCGACTGTACTGAAGGTGCCAAGAACATTGATTTTGCATTTGATTTTTTGATTGTTTTAAAGCCATAACTACAGAACTGTTGGCGCAACCTCCACATCATTAATTAATACAACTGATTTTTTCAGATTCGTGGCACATTGCAAAGTGCTGAAATTTTTATCGAACAAAACTTTTGGTTGGGAACGTGTGCGTGATGCATCCTTAACTGATCGCGGTACAGCCTTACCCCGAGCCAAGTTTCCGGATTGAAAGGCTTCCCGAGGGATTCTTCGTACTGCTTCTCCAATCTTTTGATACTCGCGTTATGACCGACGAGGTATTGTCTCATCTGCGTGTTGTAATTTTGCTGTAACTCAGCGAGCTTTGCTTGATGAGAATCCTCCGCTTTTTTCAGCAGGTTGGAGAACTCGGTTTTCATAGTTCTCATGCAGCTGTTGAGCTTCTCGATTTCCTCTTCCTTCTCCCGCAACTCTTTCTCCAAGCGGGATGCCAGTTTTGTGGCAGCCTCGACAGAGCTTCTGGACGAAGTTATCGCAAATGCCGTGCGTACTTCTTCCAGCTCTGTTTTCAAACCCGCGTTAGCTTCTTGCAATGCGACGATCAATGCGTCCTGCTGAATCGTCTGTAGAACAAATCAACGCGACGATTAGGAAAGTTTTTAGCTAAAAAGAAAAATATATGGGGAAATGCCCCATACATATATGTATGGGCCATTCCCTACCATTTCGATCTTGGTCGAAACGCTTCACATCTTGGATTGGACCCGCGATTGAACTAACTCTCAAAAGCACTCAGATTTTTTTATTAGATAAAACAAATTGTTTTCTAATTATTTATAATTTGAAAAATTAACTTATGGATCGGCACAATTTAAATATTTAAAAAAATTCTTAAACATTTTGTCATATATTTTGAAAAAATAAAAATTGGAGTTAGAGTGTCCCGGGTTCACACGTTCTATTTTTTATTACGAAGTTTTTTTTTAACTTGAAAAAAAAAAAACTCTTCGCGTGCCCAATCCGAGATGTGAAGCGATGAACCCGAGTCGAAATGCTCCATATGTTTCGTTACCTTATCAGTGTACAATTTCATCTCCTTTTGCAAACTCTCTATGAGCAAAGTATCGTCCCGCGACTTCGCTCTCCACTCTTCGATCTCACTCCGGATCATCTGGTCCTCCATCTCGGAAATATTCAATCGCGATCTCAGAGTCTTGATGCGATCGCATATTTTGTCGGGCAAGGTGTTCAGCAATAGGTGTTCGGCGGCCGATTTGCGCATCAAAGTTCCGCTCGAAAAAACTCCGATGTTCTCGTTCAACGCTCTTATATCGTACTGCAGACGTTCGTTCTCCGCGAGTTTAGAATTCAAGTCCCTCTCTAGCTGTGCGTTGCTCCGATTGTGATTACCCAAATGAGATTTCAGAGCAGCCACTTCGTCGTGCAGTCGATTTATACGTTTGTCCACATTCGTTACCTCCGACATGAGATTCTCTATTATTTCGAGCTTTCTGCCATTCTCCCCCAGGCATTGAATCTGTTCGGTCAGCTCGGCGATCTTTAATTTCTTCTTTTCTAACTCATCGTTGGCCGTGTCGTTTTCTCTTCTGAATTCCTCGATTTCACGCGCCCGCTTCGATAGAATCGTCTGCAATTCGCATTCGGCTCGAGCGAGGGCTTCGGTCGCTCGCGCCTCTCTGTCCGTCAATTCGATTATGGTGTTCTTGTACTCGACGCAAATCCCGTTAGCCCTCGAGACTTCATCGATAAGCTTCGCATTCTCCGCTTGTAACGATTCCAGTCTGTATTTAAAAAAATGTAAAATCTTGAATGAGGGCTTACGAGACAGTAAATGGGTAAAACATATGGATATTTCGTGATTTATTTCTCGGTAAATAAGCATCCTTAATCTTTAGTTCTCTCGCGAGAATGTGCCACAGTGAATAAATAACTCGCCTAAGTTGCATCTCGTCGACTTGCGTCTGCAGTTCTCCAGCTCTGAGAACGGTTTTGTTCAGACCCACGATCTCCTTCTCGAGTCTGCCGATCTTCTTGACCGCGTCACCTTTCTCCTGCTCTTGTTTCCTGCATTGGCGTTGAAGCTCCTTGACCCTCCGTTCCGAGCCTTTGAACTTGAATTCCCAGGACTTCGATTCGTCCGCCAGTCTCCGAGCCTCGTGAGAATTTTCCCTTTCCGCCTGATCGCCCTGGCCGCGGGACACGCTGGAGGCTACTTGCTCTCTGAGCTTCGCGATCTCCGCGTTTCTCGCCTCCAACTCGTTCTCCTTCTTCGCCATCTCGACGTCGTGATAGTCTCCAGCTCCTCGGATAGAATATACAATGCTATTATCCCGAATCAGCGGATATCAATATGGCATCGTTCAATAAAATTACCTCGAAGCGCCGCCGACAATTTCTCTATAGTCTCGATCGAACGCTTCGCTCGTGTTGCCAGGACATCGTCGATTCTCTCGTCGAACGTACCGTCCGGTCGCTGGTCCATCTCCCGACGAAATTTCTCGATTATATTTTCCTTGTCGTTTCGCATGTTGGCGATCTTGCTCTTCAAACTGGCGATACGCTTCTCGTACTTCTCGCATTGATTCCTGTGCTTCCTCGATACTTCGGCCAGGTATTGCTTCTGCGTCGTGAATTCTGTTTTTGAACGACATTATACATTTTTTGAGATAATGTGCCATTTTAAAAATGACTCAACTTTTTTGTGATTAAATTTTTGAACGATTAAAGTTTCAAATCAGTAAATTTTTAAATCATTAAATTTTTTAATAAACATGACAATGAAAAATTGTAATAAATTATATCGGGGAGATACCTCGAGACTCAGCTGTGGCCTGTGTCTCTTTGAGAGCACCGTTCAGGCATTTTATCGCCTCGATGAGGGACGGACGCTCCTCGCCGTACGGCTCTAGTTCGACGATGAGCCGCTGCATCTTCTCGAAGGTCGTGCAGAATTGCGAAACGATGCGTTGGTGGATCTCCGCCTGGTCGTCCTTCGCCGCGTTCGACTCGGATACTTGCATATTCAATTTTTCAATGGTACACTCCATGAATTCCTTCGAAAGTTCGAAATACTCGAAATATGAAAATCGGTCGTTGAACCGGTTGAAAAATCGTCAAGGTTTTAACTGTACTTTTTCCCGCTCCCAGTCGTCCCACTGAGCCATCGTCCCGTTCGATCGATCGATCGTATCGTTCGGCCGAGAAACCGTTTCCTCGTGCCGATAACGATCGTCCTCCTGCCGAAGGCCGGAACGTTTCGTCAATTCGTTCTCGAGCTCACGCAGATCATCCTGCAAGCTCCGCTTGATCTTGCGAATCTCCCCGGTCTGCATTTGACTGAAACTTATCGCCTCGCCGATGTCCCTTCTGATCGCGACGCAGTGCGCCTCGAACTCCAAAAGCTGGTCGTTCTTCTCCTCGATTTTTGCGCGCAGCTCCTCTATCGCACACTCCATCTCGACCTGTAACACGACAACGATACACAAAAGTTGAAAATTTTAATTTTCATATGGATTTCTCATAAGTTGCAAATTTAAATTTTCATGTGGATTTCTCATAAAAATTGTGAATGGAAGTGTTCACATTTCTTGCTCATAATGTTCCTTTTTTCGCAAAGCTTCTTCTGTATGAGAAAGAATTTTCTGTATCTGCATGGGGTAGATATCTACCCCAATCATGAGTTAGAAGATGGAAAAAATGATACAAGAGTTCTAGGGTTAATTAAATCTCGACGCTATCGAATCTCACCTCCCGCTTGTCGCGCTTCGCCGCAGTTCGATTTAACAGTTCTACCAAATTTTTGATCTCTTCCTCCTGATCGGCGAGATTGACGGCTTGTTGCCGATTCAACTTAGCCAAATCGTTTCGCTCCCGTATCACGGCTTTCATCTCGTCCAGCTTGCCCTGAGGTGTTTCAAAAACGAATTCGCTCATCAACGAACGGAGAGACGCGCACTCTTCGTCGGTCGAATGGAACTTACGATGAGACAGTCTCTTTCCTCTCGCAGTGTTTCGCACTCCTTGATTCGCTCCTGCTTCGCCCGGGATTCTTCGGTGCATTCTTGGGACTTTTCCGCCAGAGCGGCGTCGAGACCATCGATCAGGGATTTCGATGCTTGCATCTGTTACAGGGTTCGAAGAGTTGAATATAATTGGAGTAACGCGGCTTGTTAAGAATACTTCACACCTGCATTCCCAGCCAAACGCGAGATTCAATGAGAATTTGTATCACGTCCTATTGGTATAAAAATCTCTGAAAATCGACTGTATTAAAGGTGCCAAGAACGCCGATCTTGCATAATAATAATGTCAAAAAGTAATTAACACATTGCTAAAAAAAGCGTTCGACAAATAATCAGTAAACCTTTTTTTCCTCTTTTCAAATGAATTCATTGATTTTCCAGAAGACATTTTTTTTCGAAAGAAAATGTAAGAAAAATTCTGAAAAAATCATATGATTTCTAAAAAGTCAACCAATTCATTTAAAAATAGAAAATAAAAGCTGAATTATTAATTACTTTTTGTGCATTATTATAATAAAAAAATCAAAGGTCTTGAGATCATTGATACGGCTGAAATTAAGTACTGAAATTTTTATCGAATAAAAGTTTGGGGTCGGAATGTGTGTGATGCATCCTTAAATATGAGTTACAAGGTGTACCTTCTTCTTCCACTCTTCCATTCTCTGATGCAGCTGGTCTTCAACGGCCAGCACGTGTTCTTGAGACATCTGAAACACAAAATATATAGATACATAGCTAAATAGACGGGATTTATTGTAAATTAGGACCTGAGGTTCTCCAAGCTCATCACCCAACGAACAACAAACCGAACGATTAGAACAAAAATAAGACACTACCACTAACGCACTGAACATAAAATGCATAAAAATAAGAAAATAAACGAAAATAGCAAGAAAAACCAAAATAACAATAAAATGAACCGAATAATAAAATAAACAGCACAAAAATAAAGTAAAAAACAAGAAAATAAGGAATAAGCAATAACTAGCAGGGATAATTTCGCCGTCGAGACAAACGCGATTCGACTCACTCTCAGATTTCTCCTCAAGTTATCGATCATCTCCTCCTTCTCGCTCAAAGCCGATTCCAGCCTCTGGCTGAGCTCTCTGAATTCCTCCAGCTCGGACTCCTTTGCCTGAGGAAAAATAAAAAAGAACGTTGTTTCTCGTAGTTTTTCATCGTGAAAGCGAGTCCAACGTACTCCAAGCTCATTCTTGAGGGCAATGATCGTCGAATCCTTTTCTATTATCACAGCCTGATGTTCGTCGGTCTCGGAGGCACTGTAATTTTTTTCGGATCTATCTCTTCGGCGTCTCTTCCCGGGTAGATCGGCATCTTCCGACGAATACGTCTGCGAACGGACCAGAATTTCCTGGCTGTCTTCCGAATTACCCTCGGAAGATGACTCGTCGCTTCCGCCTCCTCCGGCGACTTCGATGTCGTGGAAGTTCGTCGACGAGCTGCTGGCCGATTGTACGGGTGTTTCGGGCCTCTTCGGAATCGGAGATTCGTCCTCGGTGCTATTCGACCGCTGCAGCGAGGTGCAATCCTCCGAGCCGACCCGGTCCTCCGACGAGCCTCCATCCTTACCACGACAAAAAAATTACTTCATTGATGATTCGCAAATACATATTTGTTTCAATGGAGTAAATTTTATTTCTTAAACGTTAACAGCATGAAAATATTGTATATATTCCTATAATTGCTATAATTGTATATATTGCACATGTATATATTCCTATAAAAAGCGCTAAATCTGTAACCTACTACAATAAATAAACAAATATTTATTTCAATTAAATAAATATTAGCGGTGCAACCGAAAATTACTAATTTTTCTTGATGTGCAGCAGCCCAAGTCTCTTGGTCGGCTCGAGTAAATTTTTTTTTTTGAGGAATACTCACATCTCTAAGTTGCTTCTCCTGTTCGGGTGTGAGTCGAAGGGCCTTGTACCTCTGTAGCTGCCGGCGAACCGAGGCCAGTTCCGTTTCCCTGCGATCGCCCAGTAGATTGAGACTCTTGATCAACACATCGTAGGGTACGATTTTTCCCTTCTAAAAAAAAAAATTAAAAAACATTTAAAAAAATAATTAACAACCCCACTCCTCGATCGGGTTGACAGACCGGAAGAGGATTCTCCACGACTTCGCGAAAGTATCGGCAATTGTCGAGGACATTGGAGCTCCAGGCTCTGAGATCGGTGCATGAGTCGAACAGCTTCAGGCGTCCCTCCGACCTCTTTCTCGGCACGACGATGTCGCCGTATCTCGTGACGGAGTTGGGATTCGATCTGCCGGCCAGAAAAATCCGCGGACCGTGCTCCGCGTAAGACATCTTCCTCGCCCGGCTGTTAGATCGATGTTCCGACGATTTGGTTGAAGGCAGGACGGATGATCTCGGGTCGACCGGAGGAGCATGGCCCGCGACGAGGAATCAGATATCTCTTAGTTCCGACATATTTGTTTGAATCCTACGGTGATTGCTCATTTGTTTTTTTTTGTTTGTTTTTTTTTTCTCTTTCTTTACACCGCTCCCTTGAACGGCAGATAAAAAATTACTTAGGAATTAAATTATTTAGGAATAAACATATATTATTTACTCCTAGAATTTTATTCTCCAAGTGGACGTCGCTGAGCGAATTCTACGCGACGCGAAACGTATCCGTTAAAACCCGATGAAATTCTTCAGGGCGGTGATAAAAAATACGGGAAATCCAACGATTCGCACGCATCGAATATTTAAATCGAAAAATAGTCCTGATCAATTATACAATAAAATATTTTATTTCGTAAGCTGCCATTAAAAAGAACTACATCATTATTATGACAATAATGTATATAAACTACTAGGCGTCATCACACTTTCTGCCCGCTCAATTGATTCGATTTATACATTGCCAACGACTCTAACTCTCTTTCTCTCTCTCGTGCCTCTTATCAAAATAGACGTTGCGTTCCTTGGTGCATTTTTTTTCTTTTTTTTTAACTCTTCCTTCTTTCGTTTAAGTACAACATGTTTTATTCTAGACAAACTAATGTAACTCGAAGCACTCAGTCGCAACACACGCTTCTCTCTCTTTTTAAATTCTTAACAGTTTTTCAAAGTACAGAATATATATATATATACCATCATCGTCATCGAAGTTTATACAGTACAGCAGGATCTCCCGCAGATTTGACTCGATTCGCTTTTCCATTATTCTAACGCTCCAACTGCACTCTGATCCGTCAACGGATAGCAGAATTTTAATATCGTCGAGGATCGGCGACCTCGAAGCTCACCGCTCTCCGGAGATTCCCGCTGCATACGAAATTTATCTTCGCTTATTTATTAGTAGCGGAAGTTAGTGGTACAAAGGTAATACTAAACGTAATACTAATGGTATTCATTTTTCTTTTTTTTTTTCGGTCGTACAATTGGCTGCACATGACCGGGACAGAATGGGTAAGGCACCCGGGATACGGACGTATTTGTTGCAAGTTCATAAGATTTTTATATATATAGTAAAAAAAAAACTTGAACAAATGGAATGTGATTGATGGTCATACCGAGACTTTCACACAGTTGAGAGAACTTGATATGTTTCCTCGTTGGAACGATAAAAGGCATGCGCTCGGAGAAAGGCACTTCCCACGGATGCGTCTGAAGTGTGTATACAAATTATTTCGAAAAAAAGTATTCGCTATTCGCGGTTAATGTATCGACGATAGTTTTATACAATTCGTAGAAAAAAAGATCTCTTTACCTATGTAACAACAGTAACAGATAAACATCGACGGTATCGATTTAAAAAAAAATGAGCTTTAAACTTCGAAAACTTCAACACGATATGAACGCTGGTGTAATTAAACTCAGAGGTGCACGAATAGGCGTGCGTTATACGATTTTAATGTAATTTATTTTTTTAATTTTTGTAAAGATGCTTTTATTCGTCTCTATCGTAGAAGACAAGACTGTCGGAATGATTAACGTGGGAGTTCATCAACTCAAGGCCGCATAATCATTTGTGTGTATTCAAATCGATTGAGAAGCCCTCTTTTTTCTGCTTTCTCGTGTTCACCGAGATCCGCTCGGTTCGTATGTACATTTACTATCGGTAAATGTCCCGCCCTCTCCTCTCTCTGCATCTCCTTTCGCTAACTTACGGAAATATATGTCCATCGCGTTATGTACAATCCTGACACTACGAAATCGTCTCTTGAAATTCGCAGGTTCGACTCTCGACGAACGATACATTTTTTTTCTTCTTTTTTTGTGATTCGTTTCACGGAGACATCTCCGTTCATTCGTAAGTACACTTTGAAGTTACGATAATTAAGTACTATTCGGTATAACGCTTAATACTCGCTTATAAATTGCTGCCGTTCGATTAATACTTTCGATTTATCCAGTCGTAATTCATTATTGCTATCGTGTTCTTTACGCCTCTTCTCATTTCTTTTTCATTGATTCCCATCGCGTGATTCAGCTATTTTATAGAAAGACCCGTCGACCGCAGCCGCTAAAATTCGACTGTAAAAAAATATCCGGTCGAACGCGGAAACACGAGTATCTTAGCCGCGCCTCGTAACTAATTGCGATCGACGGAAATCGACCCGGAGTCGCGTTTAACGTGGAAGTACCAATGCTTCTCGTTAAATCGGGGAAGCTCGTTATCGTCGATATCCGCGGAGTCGCTCTGGGCTCTTATTATTTTTCTTCTTTTGTTGTGTTTGTTTTTGTTCCTCCCGAACTCTTCGCTCGCGCAATGTTCATCGATCGAATTTCGTTGGGGAGAGCGGAATCGATAACTTACAGATGCAACACGCCCTGATCGTGACTGAACAAGTTGTGGTGAGGATGATGATGATGGTGCAAGTGATGATGCTGCGAGCCGGCCGTGTGAACTTCATCGTGAAGCGGCACACCGGTCAGATCGACGATCTCGTCGGCGTCCTCGTCGCTCACCGTGGCCACACTCTGCGTCGACTGGTGACTGCCCGACGACAATTGGCTGTTCCTCGAGAACGAGCCGCGTCTCGGTGCGACCAGAGCTGCCCGTTGATTCGCGGGCTTCACCGTTATTATCAGGTTCGACGAATTGGCGATCATCATGTCGGTGACCTGGTGGGATTGGAGAAATTTGCGTCGGTCAGTAAACTCTCTTCTCTCGATCGCCATTCGTTATCATCGAGAGGAATTTAAAATTTAATTTAAGAAAAATCGTATTTCGCTGACTTTTTTAATTTGTAATGTCGGCAGTGGCCTTTCATTTCTTGCAATGGTCTCGCAAGAAAAATTTTGAAAAAAAAAAAATAATACATTTGATATATTACGGTGTTATTATGTTTACACATGCTTTATTTTGGTTCATATCTGTGCTGTTATCTGAACTGTACAAATTGTAAATGTGAAAAGACTCGGCCAGTTGGTAATACGAATAAATAAATCAATAAAATCACCTGGTCGAGGGTTTTTCCGGCGACTTCGATACCGTTCACCTCGAGAACCTCGTCGTTTACTGCGAGGAGACCAGTGCTCTCGGCCAGACCGCCGGGCACGAGCCTGCTGATGAACACACCGGGAACCTTTTCGATTCCTCCGCCCGCCGACGGCGGCAACACCCTGAAGCTCTCGCCGTCCTTTATGTAAAACCCTAGAGGCTTGTCCGAACCGTGCTTCAATAATCTCACGCGACGGCAAGTCTCAGGCAATATGTCCACGTCTATTATCGCCGATACCTGAAACACGGATTTAAAAGAAAATCAAGAAAAAAAAATACATTAGTCAATATATTATAATATTTACATCGAATCTTATAGACTATATCTAATGGACTTTCATTACTGTTAATAAATTCACAACATTTTGGATAAACAATTATTAACATTTAGCACTCGTTCGACTATAATTCCGTGCCGTCGCTACCTTAAACGATAAAAATCGCGTTTCTCGACGTTTTAGATTATTTTAAGGTAGGCCCTGCGAAAAGTGTTCACTTCGCATAAGTTTCGGAGAAATGAAAGGGAACTGTGAACACTTCTCAATGGCATAAAAATCTGAAAAAAATCAAGCGTATTAAAGATGCTGCAAAGATTAATTTTGCATAATAATAGTTCCAAAATGTAATCAACAAATTGATGAAAAAGAAAATTGTTCAACAAATCTCCCAGGAACATAACTTTTTTTTATGAACATTATTCGTTCCTTTTTCTTAATACGTATGAATGTTTTTAGATTTTTTAATTCTCTTTGAATTTTGTGACTTTCTACACGTTTTTGAGATTTAAAAAAAAAACAAAAAATTCAAAGAGAATAAAAAAAATCCCGTTTCCGAGAGATTCGACGAACAATTGTATTTTTCATCAATTCGTTAATAACATCTTGAAACTCTTATTATGCAAAATTAATCTTTTCAGCACCTTTAATATGCTTGATTTTTTCAGATTTTTATGCGATCCAGAAGTGTTAGCAATTCCGTCTAATTTCTCCAAAACCTATGCGAAGTGAACACTACTCGCAAGGACTACCTTAAGTAGCCTAAGATGAAAATCTCAAATTAAAAAAAAAAATAAAAACCCTGCTTCCTCTTCGAGGGAGTAAAAATCCACCGACCTGTCTGAAGTCATGGGGATTGGAGATAGCGAGGGGCTTAGGTTTTCCCGGAGTGCCTCCGAGTATGCTGGATATCAAATTTTTTGGCTTTAGCGTTCCATAGCCGTTCATGTCCTCCATTCCATCAGCCTTTCTCGTTATGAACACTCTGAGCAGAGGCTTGGCGGCGAGCAGCGCCCTCGCCAAGTTGTTGTCATTGTTGATAGGCAGTAGATCTCCGTCGGTCGGATCGGTGTAGTAGATGAGAAAATTGAGATCCGGCCCGATGTCGTGCCTCTCGGCGAGCAGCTTCCTGAATTCCTCGTAGACGGTCGGCTCGTTTCGATTGACCGAGAATCGTATTATGTCGGCATCGAACTGCAAAAACAACAAACCCTTTTTACATGCGACTCATCCACCGTCGATCTCCGCTATAAAAATAGTCGACCCATTGCCGTTATCAAAACTCGGCGTAGCAGGCGTTCGTGTCGGAACAATGAGTCACTGTTCGTACCAAATTTGGCTCATCGGAATGCAGCTTCGACACTAGTTGTGCAATAACTCTCTACGGCAGCCAGGGACAAAGTAGCGCGTTTAATCGCGCCAGTCACGGACCGTCGATTCTTACCTTGCTCTTAACGGCGACCATGCTGCCGTCAACGTGATTGTGAAGTTTGCTCTTCGACATTATTTACGGCGAAGTTCGTGCTCGACGTCGAAACACGGAGGGCGTCGATTAAGGCACGCGATTGTTGCGAAAAGAAAAAAAAAAAAAAAAACAAGCAACAAAAAAGTCGATTAATTGGCGAATCCTGCAGATCGGACTCAACGATCTGTTTCCGTATCAAAACGGAGGCAGCATTTTTGACGAGACGATTGTCGGGGCCGTTCCGTGACGTCGGACGGACACCTGGCTCGATGGAACGCCACTTGGCGCAGCCTTAAAAAATCTCGTTCGTTTCGCAGCACGCTCGCACGAGAATCGCCCACTGGCCTCCCTTTTTTTATTTCCTCGCTGGATATAACACCAGCGGCGAGCGAAAAAAAAAAAAAAAAGAAAATGTCGTGCAACCGTGCACGAAAGGCTCTCTCTCTCTGTGGGGCTGCTACTTTTCACCGCGCGACATTATCCGTGAGAAACGGACACGGACCGAGAGCTCTCTTATCGAAGCTTCACGGAAATCGCTCGTTGCGTCCGCACTCCCCGAACAAGTTTGTTTTCAAAACACACGGATCATCTCGCTTATCCTTTTTTTTTATTCTCTATACATACATACACACCACTACCGACTACTGTGATACTCTCTTTTTTTAATATTATTATTATTTATTCTGTGACTCCCAAGCCCTCTGGCGAAAGCATGTGCCACATCGCCGTTCGCGAACTGCAGTAACTGGTGGGAGCGTCGAGCATGCGGGGATACGCGAGGTATCTCGAAGGCGGGGCGCGAAGAGGTTTCGGCCTCGGGGTGGGAGAGACACGAGAACGCGATTACGCACAGTATGTACCGTAGTACGCTATCCCGTACCACTCCACCGATTTGTCACATCGCAGCGATTTATTCATGCGTAAAATGGCATCTATGATAGATCGATCTCCGAAGCGGAATCAATCTATTGTCTCGTATGAAACACCTTTTTTCCCGTCCATCTCGGGCTCAGTCGGTATCAAAAACTGTAATCAACTTTTCTCACAGGTTCTTGGATGTACGGTCGGAAGAGAATTCTCATCGGAAACGGACGTCATCTCGGGTAGCGATGAGACTTTTCTTTTGATCGTGAATGCCGGAATCCGTGAGAAAAGTTAACTGCAGTTTCTATTACCGACAGCGGTATTGCATATGCTCTTAAAGAGCGACTGGTCCAATTAACGAAAGATTAACGACAAACAGCTATAGAGATTTAATGCAAGGTCGGGTTGAATTCGTTGAGGAGCAAAAAGAACGATAGTTGCCCCGGAACTATTATCGGCCGATTCGAAAGGTGAACGCGCCGATAATCTTTCGACGGGATTGCCGAGAGGGCACTTCAACAATGATCATGAGGCCGGATTTCGGTCCCGAGGTGGGAGAGACACGAGAACGCGATTACGCACATAGTATATAACCGTAGTACGCCATCCCCTACCACTCCACCGATTTGTCACATTGCCGCAATTTATTCATGCGTAAAATAGCATCGATGATCGATCGATCTCCTTAGCCGAGAATGAATTTATTTATCGACGTCAAAGAACGGGTGGTCGGATCAATGAAATATTGACGACGAACAATTATAGAGATTTAATGTAAGGTCGGCTAGGAGCAAAAAGACCGATCTTCGACACGGAATAATTATCGGCTGATTCGAAACGTGAACGCGCCGATAATCTTTCGACGGGTTTGCCGAGAGGGCAGTTTGATAATGATCGTGAGGCCGGATTGTCTCTCGGTAAATTCTCTCGGCGACGAACAGCTGTTCCAGTGGGTGGTCATCGGTGGACGTTGCCTGGACATGTTTATCACGGTCATTGTGCTCGCGGTGCTCCGATAGTCGGAACACGCACGATTCGGTAGAAGAAAAAAAAATCCACCGTGGGTTATTATGCACGCGCGATACTCGCGCAGTCGTGTGTGCACAGGCGATCGTTCGAATAAACATTGAGTAAAAGACGAAAGCCCGATCTCGCCGAGATCTCGTCGTGCTCGTACCCTCAGTTAAAAGTCAATAATTGAACGCGATTGCCGAGCCTCTTTAACATGGCTCAATGCAAGTTAACCCCCCGTGAATTTATCGGCAATGCATTCTCGCCTCAAGTCGGCGCGGTTTGCTCGGCAATCGCCGAGTCCGTTTGTCAGAAGAACAATCTCTCGTTCATCGAGCTTCTCCAGCCGTTCTGCAATCTCAATACCGAAGGTACGTATTTTTCTTTTCGAAGTTTCACTCGAGAAATGAAAAATAAAAAGTATACGCTGTCAGAGCTGAATTTTTGATGGCGCGATCGCGAAGGTGAGTCATCGAGTTAAACGACTATTTCTTTATTTATTCATTTCTTGATTAATTCAGTTATTTATTTATTTATTCATTAAGTTCACCGGACAAACCCTTCTTGCAATATGTACAAAGTATGAGAATAATAACGAGCGCAGAACCATCACAAATTAAAACCGTCGGAATCAATGCAAAGCATTAAATGGAAAGAGAAGTAGGGAAAAAATTGAAACGATGGTCAAAAGTAGGAAAAAGAAACTAAAAATGAGCAAAACGGACTTGAAAAAAATTTGTCGAGAGACGCTGAAAATATCGTTCATGGCGTTAGATTCTTTTGTTAAATTATAATTGATATCGACAACGATCGTTGTCTGTTCGACGTCCGTGACAAAATTTGTGAATTGATGTTTTTCAGGTCACTTCAAGGATCCTCAGGGAACGACGGTCAACGTGCGAAACCTTCGACTCTCCATGCAGGACATACACGCCCAGCCGCCCGAGCCTTCCCTTGCCAGAAAGATGCTCAACGATTCGGTCAGTTCGGAGCTCTGCGAGCGCACGACCGTAGCTCGGATAGGAAACGTAGAGCTGGACATACCGCTGGCCGTTCCCTGGTTCGAGGCATGGAGAGAAATGTTTCTTGCCGTTCAGTTTCCCTCGGATCACGAATTTACCAAGCACTTTCTGGCTTGCATGATAGTCGTGTCCACCGCGGACGACAATCCGTTGGAGAAGATACAGCAGATGGCTGCTCAATTGCACCAGAGCGTGCCGGGAAAATTGCCAAAATGGTTCAACAACAACGCTCTCAGATACTACGTCTTGATACATGACACGACTCAGGATGACAAAGCAAAGTTAGTACCAGAGATTTTTTCCACACACGAGTCTTTAGCATATAGCGTACTTTAATTTAATTTAATTTAACGTAATTCTGTGAATTTCTCCTCTACAATCGGTATAAAATAAATCATAATTTTATAGCTCTGAACAACAAATTATGAAAGTTGTAAACACTTAAAATTACCCCTCTTTAATTTATTTACCCCATAACAGTTTACTGCTACTTTATTTATTTATTATCTTAGAGCCGAATCGGTCTTCGGGGAGATGAAGAATTTGTACGACGCCAACAATTGTTTTCTATTGCAAATGAATTCGCGGCCGCCCGGCCAAGCGGACGACAATACTCACCTGCCGGATCCGTGGAGTCAGTTTCTGGTGAAGCACGCGGATTTCAACGCGAGCAGCGACCACAGTAGCAGCCCCCGCACTCCGGCCGACATCGGCGGAGTTTCCGTTATGCCGAACGAAGTTACGACTGAGCCTGACAAGTAATTATTATTATTTATTTATTTGTGTAGACGGGCAACGCACTTTTTTACAAAACAAAATGTGCGAAGGCAAGTAAGAGTGTGCTTAATACAATGGTTAATTTATTTATTTTTTGAGCGCTCGGCCCGTTTACCGTCAGGCAAAGCCGGGAATACGGCTCGACCATAAGACCGCAAAAATTAAGGGATTAAATGATTAATTGTGTATTTCAGAACGAGTCACGCAGGCACGCCAATTGGACCTCAGGCTCCGAGTCTGATATCGCCGGATTTCGCCGACAAGATAAGCCTCTCGTCGGAGATATCGGAATCGCCGAGCATGCACGTGGAGCTCGGTCAGGAGGCTGTTCCGGTTACGATTCACCCGCTGAGCCCAGAGAGCCACAGAACCTTCAATCTTGACTGTCCCGATAATTCCAAACTCTCCGTCAACGAGAGCTCGCCGATAAATGCCAACGTCTGGGCCGATTCGCCGAATCATCCGATAGCCCAGCACGGGGCTCGTCTCTCTACTCAGGATCTCGATAGGATAAGGACGTTGACAAACGAATTTTGCTTGAGGAGCCTGTTGCCCTACGTCGAGAAACAGATCGGCCTGCTGAGCGACGTTATATCGAACAAGAAAGGAGTCAGTCGCTCGCTTTTCAGCGCTACCAAGAGATGGTTCGGTACGAGCAAACCTGGCGTTCCAGGATCTACGCCAACGAACGCTGTGATGTAAGTCCACTTTGCGTGGAAACGTGAATGCTGATGACGAAAAATAATTGTGTCATAGATTTTTTACAATTATTTCATAGATTTTTTTCAGTTATTTCATAGATTTTTTACAATTAAATGCATAGATTTAAAAAAAAGGATTTGAATGATTGATAGATTGAAAAAGTAATAAGTTTAAAATCATTTGCTTCGCAGTTACACAGCGGAGTCGCCCGAGCTGCAGCTCCGTCGACTGGGCGATCTGTGTTTCATGTTCGGGCATTACACGCTCGCCTATCAAGTTTATCACAGCGCGAAGCGAGACTTCGCCGCGGATCAGGCGTGGCTCTACTACGCGGGTGCGCTGGAGATGGCGGCTCTGAGTGCATTCATGCAGGGCGAGATGAGTCGAAAAACCATCGAGTACATGGACGACGCGATACTGACTTACTCGACTAGCTGCAAAATGCCGCAGTTCGCTACACGAGCGACTTTGCTCAGCGCCGAGTGTCTCAAAGGTCGGAGCCTGCACGGCGAGGCTGCGAAGCAATTGATACGCATGACGAGCGAAGATTCGGACCTGAGATCGGCGCTGCTGCTCGAACAGGCCGCTTACTGTTTCATAAATCCAAAAATGATACACAAGTACGCCTTTCACGCGGTATTGGCGGGACACAGATTCTCGAAGGCGGGACAGAGAAAACATTCGCTGAGATGCTATCAGCAAGCTTATCAGGTCGGTGAGAAAATCGCGTAGAATTCGAGAGATCCGCGCGAGTTTAATTTCTCAAATATTTGTTTTTTTTTAACATAAAAAAAATGCATGTTCCAGGTTTATCGAGGCAGAGGCTGGTCGTCAGCGGACGATCACATTCACTTCACGATCGGCAGGCAGGCGGCGTCGCTGAAACAAGTTGGCGATGCCGTGCGGGCTTTCGAGAAATTGCTGAAGGAGTCCAGTAAGCAGCCGAGCGTCCAGCAGGCGGCTTTCCTTCGGGAATTTTTGCACACGCATCACGTACGCTCGCTTTCGTGTTATTCGTTTATTTATCTCGGGCCTCTTTGTTCCGTAACGTCGCGATTGTATTTTATTTGTTAATTGACCGAACGAATTTCAGTTGCTGCTGCAAGAGAGCTCGACGGACCGCTTCGAACTTCCGTATCTACCGTTGCCCCTCGTCGACGGCAACGAGATAAAAGTATTACTGGGTCCGGTGCCGATGTCGACGGACGAACGGGTGACCGCGAGCAACGTTTCGTTCGATAGTCAAGACGACGACGACGCCCGATGGTCGAAGCTCGAAGAAATAATGGTGTCCGAAGCTCAAGGCTCCGCGTCGATGATTTTCAAGCCGACGATAGCTCTCTACTCGAGCAGAAGCAACAACACCGCGAGGCCGAACGGTGTTCTGGACGAGCCGGTTCGTCTGTCCGTCGAGCTGTACAATCCTCTGAAAATTCCGATCCCACTCGCCAAGGTAAAGCTCATATGGTCGTTCGCGAAAGACGACGAGACTTTCACGAACGAAACGATGATGGAGAATTCACTGTCGGAATCTAGTCCGGTTGATACGGAAGTCATCGATTTCGTGCTTCTTCAACCGACGTCGAAGCAGCGCGTTGTTTTGTCGTGCACACCTAGGATGATAGGAGAATTAAAGATACTGGGATTGTGTTACGATTTGTCGAATCCCGCGGCCTCCGATCAGCCGATAGTTAATCCCACGGTCTCGATCACGGGAAAGCGAATGTTCGAGATCAAAGGTCCGAGATTGAAGAACGTTAAGGAAAAACCCGGCACCAATATGTACGGCGTCGACTGCAGGCTCGACATCAACATCGTCGACAGAGCTCCGTACATGCAGGTCGGTAGTTTCACCTGTTTTTGCTTTCGTATAGAGGAAACTGTGTTCTCGTAAAAAAAAATTGAGCTGTCAGATCTTATGGAATTTTGATTTTTTTTTTAATTACTAAAAATTACATAATTCCAGTAAAAAAAGAGTTATCGAGCCCAAATTTGATATGGGAATAAACTAACACTGAACAATTTTTCTCATAGCGAAAGCTATGCGCAAAATCGTATTAAATGAGGAAGCAATGTGCAAATTACTTCGAACCTTTATTTTATTCTTCTCAGCAACGAATGCAACGTCGCTTGATCCCTCGATCACTTTTTGCAGATCTCCTTCACCAAAATATCGCCGGAGATGTTGTGCGGTGAGATGCAGAGGCTCGAGGTGACCTTCGAGAATATCGGCAAGGCACCGCTGAAGAGTATCTACGTCGGTTCGACGAATCCGAAGCTCTTCTGTCTGGAGGACAACAGAGAAAAAATCGGTGGACTCGTGACAAAGATATCCTTGCCGGAAGGTGCGAACGGAGTGTTGGCGCCGGGAGAAAAACACACGATGCCTCTTTGGATCCGCGCGCCGCACACCAAGGGGAGTCACAGGCTGGATCTGCTCTTCTACTACGAGAACGTCGATCCTAGGAGCTTGCCCAAGTACCGTCTGTGTCGTCACACGTGGCAACTAACAGTATTAGACTCCATTCAGATAAGCGCGATCGCCCGTCGAAGTGCCGCGAGAAAGAACGATTTACCGACGTTGACTCTCACCGTACGCGTTAAGAACACGAACCAAGTTCACGATCCCTTCATGAACTTGATAGCGTTGACTCGAGTGTCGCTCGAGAGCGACTCGTGGTCTCTTTCCGAGTACATCGTCGAGCCGTCGAACGTGAAAATAAAGCCTCAGGAAACGTACAGCGTATTGCTTAAAATGACCGGAAGAACCGAGGACGTATCGAGATTCTCCGATATATCGCTCACCACCGATAAGAACGATACGCGCTCGGTCACGAACTTTCCGTACATGGATTTCGTTCGGAAAAGACACATACGGCCGCAGGGCGGAAACGAGAGTTACAATGAGACGCAGTCGCGCACGGCCGAGGAAAGTCCGCTGGCCATAACCATGAGACTCGACGCCACGCTGATAATCAGATGGAGGGCGGAAATAAAAGAGAGCGGCGCCTCGACCCGCCACGCTCTCGGCCAACACCACGTCGATCTCGCGTTGCTCAACAAATCCTACAAACATCCGGAGGAGGCGCGATCGGATCAAGCCGACTACTCGACTCGACTCAAGATCTTCGGACCCGATAGAAATGTTCCGGACTCCACGACCGTCGTGAAGAAGGATCACGTGCCCGAGTCGGAGTATCTGAAGAACGTCGTCTCCTTCTCGTTGAGTCACGTCAGGGAGGGCAAACATAATTTCGAGCGCATTCGCATGTGCGTTATTCCAGTCACTCTCCACCTGCAAAATCATTCGCAGTCTCTCGTCGACGTGAGAATCAACACGATCGGCACGAGCAGGTGAACAGTGCGGAGTTCAACTTTTTAAATTATTTTTAAGCTATTTAAAAATATTTGTTTTTAAAGTACTTAAAAACGTTTGTTTTCAAGCTATTTAAGAATTTAAATTTTCAACTGTTTAAACAGTTTAATTTTTAACTATTTAACATTTCTTTTTATTGAGCAACTTTGTAATAATATTTTCTCTTTTTTTCCTTTGTAATTTTCAGCCAGACGACTCTGCCGAGCATAAAGGCTCAACTCTACTCACCTCAGGCGTCGACGTTTTTTCGCTACGCCAGCCACACGGCCGTCAATTGTCGCGTGGAGCCGCTCGGGCTTAACACGATCAAATTACAAGCAATTATTCCATCGCCAGGTACATACGACCTGGCGTCGAGACTGGACGTGTCGGCGAGAGTATCGAACAGTAGTAAATTCGTATCGCAGAAGTGGTCGATGGAAAGCGTATGTAGTATCAGCGATGCGAGCGTCTAGGCAATTGAAAACAAACACGAAAATTATTTACTAGAAATTATAGCAGAGAACGTTGTATCGAACGTATCGCGAGAGTTAAATTTCATTCCGATCATTCCCTAGGAGAGTGTAAATATTGAATCTGTACGAACGTCAGAATTGTATTAATATTTTCTAGTGGTTGAAAACCAATTTTATTGACGCGGGCACTCGAGGGGTATTCGAAACAGGGACGCCTTCGGGTATTCGAAATAAGCGGTTAAATAAGATTGTTTTTTTTTTCTTTAGTGAAATTCCGCGTCTGAATTCCGGGTCCGGAAACCCGTACAAGTTCGCGCGACAAATTTGAAAAGAAGCTCGTACTCGAAGTTCCTGTTCAATCTAGATGGGAATGATATTTCCAAGTCGATTGTGAAACCGCGAAGGAAACATATCGTCTTGAAAAAAATGCCTCCAATGCAATGATTTGTCGATTCTTCTGAACAAACTCAAAGTGCTTCACTATGAAAAAAAAAACGTATTGAAAGATCAGTCTTCGATGATAACCCAGGTAGTAAAAAGAAATCTGGTACGAAAAAGTTATCTAAATTACGTTATGTATGTTCGTCCGGAAGGTAAATATAAGTTTTCCTATGTTTAAAAGTTGACTCTTTGGGTGGATCGTAACTTTTGGATACCGGCCAGACGGACATATCGAACCCGTTGAGATCACTTTTTGATGACCAATTGTTTTGTACTGTCTGGGAAATCAATAAAAAAAAACCTGTTGACAGCCATTCGTTTTAAAGGCTGTATTGAAACTCTATTGATATTCAAGCGGGAATAATTTGAATACTGTACGTAATTGTATTTGTCATAACGTCATTATTATACTGTATAAAACTGTAAAATAACTTCGATTGTAAATAACTGCATAAAGAAGAGTTATAAAGAATTAAACCGCTACGGGATTACATAGTATATATATATATATATATGCACACACATATATATATATACATATTGCATTATTCAACGTTGCAATATCGTTCGTAGTCGTGGGGGAGCTTCCTATTAACGAATATCTCGGACTCACACAAAGTTTCATAAAACTAAGTTTATACATACACATAATTGTACTATGTAAAGAGTATAAATAATGTAATAAAACAACAACAAACAAGCGAACAAAATGTACGGATAAAAACTTACCGATTACGTGCGAATCGGTTTGTACGATCGCTAACGATCAAACGACTCATAACGCAATATCAATGATGAAAATGTTCGCGTTGCAAATTACTGCTCGCCGAGCCACCTGGTGGCACGACGGAAATTCGTCGGATATCCGAGTCGTCTGCAATTCCGCCGCCTGTTTACGTCAAATTCACCGCTCGTTATCCGCTAATGCATAAACGTTCCGGAAATGAATTCTAATTCCGAGGCCAAAGATCGTTATCTCATTGCCACGTTGCCGGGAGGCGCGATAAACAATGCCGCTTCCTCGTTTCTCGTAGACAAATGAGTTTTACAATTCTACACGGTGTATTATGGTTACGAGATAACCTCTTCCCCCTTTGTTTTCCCCATGAATAGATAGATATTTATTATAATCCGCAAGTATGGGAAACTTTGTCGGCAATACGATAATATGGTGAGTTTAGACGAAAAAAAAAATTGTCTTGAAATTGAAAAAAATAAATAAAAATTGACAATGTTTTGTTTTTGCAGTGCGCTGATATTATTCTCCGTCGGCATTATTTACATCACAACTTGCATAGTAAAGTCGTTGACGGACGGCAACGACGAAATATTGAATCGGTCTTCGTCATACAATTGGATAATAAGACTGAGCCTGAATCTCCTCGGTTACGCCACCGTCCTGTTGCCTGGCTACCTCATATACAAATATGTGCGCTGCAGCAAGTATCTCCAGAGATCAGGTACAGGTACCAAATTTGCCGATGACTTTTGTTACAGAAAATAAAATTTACTTCCGCTTAAAGTTGCTTATGATTCACACCATTAACTATGATAATTATTTTCTAGTATGTACTTCTGTTGAGTCGCAAGTTTCGCAAAAGTTATTGTTCATTGTTAAATGTCGTGTAAATAGAGGGGATGTTTCTGCTCTCAAAGATTCCCACGAGTACTCTAAAGCTAAATTATGAGACTCTAATTATTTTTTAAATTTATTTTATGAAATTTTTTCTTGTTTCTGGGCGTTCGATGGTGCTTCCCGTCAACTTGTAATTTGCCTCAGCCTGTTTCAATTAATTTATTGATTTATTGATTTATCTATTAATGGGAGAAAATCCTTTTGCAATGTAAAAACCCTTTTACCATGTCGGCAATATAGTATAGTAGTAGCAGTAAATGTATTTATTGAAAATATTTTACACGGTATGGGTGCTGGTGCATTTCAAATATTATTTGCATTTCATATTGCTATTGCTATTGCCAATAGGCAATCGACCCAAGTCTTTCAGCCCTCTATAATATAGCTTATATGATTTAACATAATATGTAAATAACAAAAATAAATAAACTTTGACGTTCGTTTTACCAGGCAAGGGCTGCGTACCCAGATTGGTGCAGGCATGTTTCCTGGGCAGCGGCGAGTCGGGACTTCTGGATTCGCCGAACTACGCTCCGTCCGGCTCGGCGTCGAGCGCCCACGCTCAGAAGAGCTTCGCTCACGACGCCGTATTGTGCGCTTATTGCTTCGTCGGACTGCAGATCAGTTACTTGACTTGGGGCTACCTGCAAGAGAAAATAATGACCCAGAAGTACGTCAACGAAGCGGGCGAGAGGTCTCACTTCCACGATTCGCAGTTTCTCGTTTTCGTCAATAGGATCCTTGCTTTTCTCATGTCGGGACTGTATTTGCTGGTAAAGAGGCAACCCCGTCACTCCACGCCTCTGTACAAATACGTTTTTTGCTCGCTCTCCAATATCATGAGTAGCTGGTGTCAGTACGAGGTTTTGAAGTACGTTAGCTTTCCCACCCAGGTGAGAGAAATATTTTGACAATTTATTATTTTTACGGATTTCTCCTTTACATCACTATATAATAAATCATGAATATTAGAGCTTCTGAATAACGATTTATAAAAGTTAAAAACACTTACGATTACGAATTGTAAAAGTTAAAAACACTTACGATTACGAATTGTAGAAGTTAAAACACTCAAGCTTACGAGTTATGAAAGTTGAAAGCACTCCAGCTTACGAATTATGAAAGTTAAAAACAATCACTTGTATGTGACTCTGGTCGGCTAGTAGGCCTCTTTCTTTTCTACATTTTATTGTAAACCCCCTCGCCTAATCACATCTTTCCATCAAATTGATTTCCATCGAAACATTTACGATTTTGTCCTCGACGATGATTTTTACAGTAATTATTTGTCACGCAGGTTTTAGCGAAGGCTTCGAAGATCATTCCCGTAATGATAATGGGAAAAATCGTATCGCGTAATTCGTACGAATATTACGAGTACGTCACCGCGGCTCTGATCTCCGTCGGAATGACTCTCTTCATGTTGGGAAGCACGTCTCAGGAAAGTGGTGAGTTCGTTGGAAATCAGCGTTTCCGCTTCGCCGATCGGACGAGACAGCGTCGCGATTTTAATCATCGACATTATCGCAGACAGGGCGACGACCCTTTCGGGAATAATTCTCCTGAGCGGTTACATGATACTCGATAGCTTCACGAGCAATTGGCAGAACGCTCTCTTCACCGAGTACGGCGTGACGAGCATACAGATGATGTGCGCAGTGAATATGTTCTCGTGCATGCTGACCGCTACTTCGCTCTTTCAACAATCGAGCTTCGTGCAAACTCTCGAATTTGTAATGAAGGTAAGGAAAGTAATATATTCGAGCTTGGGAATAAAAAAAAAAAAAAATTCCACCGATTCATCGACGTTAATTTTTTTTTTCCAGCATCACGCTTTCATAGTGGATTGCTTGCTCATCTCTATATGTTCCGCGAGCGGTCAACTGTTCATTTATTACACGATATCGAAATTCGGTGCGGTTGCTTTCGTAATAATGATGACGATACGCCAGGTGAGGAATTGATACGCGCAGCGATTTCTCCATTAAATTGCGATCAATAATCGAGAACAATTATGTTTACAGGGCTTGGCCATACTACTTTCGTGTTTGATGTACCATCACGATATCACCGTTTTCGGGGCGATCGGTGTTCTGATAGTCTTCGGCGCGGTCTTCCTGCGAATATACTGCAGCAATCGTCTGCGCGCGATCAGGAGACGAAGAGCTGAAAGCAGCAACGTCAAGGATTGATCGGAACGCCGAACGACGATATAGCGATCGGGAGTGTGGGTGATTTCGGAGCATGAATCTTATCCCGTCTACAAAAAGGTACCGAACCGCAGTTGATAATAACCGATGACAATACAACGAGGAACGGATGTAAGGTACTTAGAGAAATTTAAACGATTCTGTAAATATAGTAACTTTCCGCGTAGGAATTCACGAAGCTGTATTCTATTTATCTGAATCTCGAATCATCCGAGAAACGTTGAGTCTCATTGAATGGGTTTGAACATGAATATCGATACGTCGATGTCTCGTAAATGTCTCCGGTGTAGGGACTTGCATCTATGAAAAGGAAACCGAAGAATTTATTATTTAATCTAAAACGTTCAAAGGTCGAAGAGCAAAACTATGATCCGTCGGCGGTGAAACAAAAATATTTTTATTCTTTTACGACGAACAATAAATACTAGAAATGCGAAACGTCGTTTCGCAAGAAAAAAAAAAGAAAACTTCACATGCACACGAAATAATGAGATGTGTAAATAATACGAGGTACAAGATCTGCGTGGACAGTTTTAATTACGGCCTATAAAAAAACTATGTTAGTTAGCGGTACGTACATGAATTAAATTAGTGAAATTCTCAATCGTGAACATGTTAATAATACTTAAGGAAACTAGAGAGGTGTCTCGTTACGCTAGACGTACAATGAATCTCCCCCTCTTACAATTCAGGATACAAATCGTTTACAAACTAGACTACGTCTCCGGGTTATCGCTTAATATGTAAAGTTATTTATCCGGCAGTGTTGGTTTTCTTTTTTTTTATTCCTATTTCTCCGTCGCACGGATTTATAGCAGCGTTCTTTCTTGACAAAGGTCTTCACTTCCATCTTACAGCAAAATTATCAAAATATCGTAAAAAAAAAAAAATTGCAGTTTTCCATCTTCTCGGCATCGTCGATGCGTAGGTAAATTTTTTTTTTTAACCATTCAGTATACTTATAAAAAAAAAAAGAGTGATTAGCAGATATAGAGTGCGATGCCGACGTCTTAAGATATCTAACGAGGTGCTTTCTATGCAGCGGGGGAATAAAATCGATTGTTTCTTCGGTTTCCCCGTGCTATTTTGTGTATCGTGCATAGCATGCCGGATGTTTGAAAAAAATATATATGTATATGTGTGTATGTAAAGATCTTCAGCGGTTCATTCTTCCGGGGGAGCGGGACGCCAAATGGCAACAAGGCACATCACAGAGATGACGAGTTCGCTGACCAACAGAACGAGCTGTATGCCGCACAGCATCCTCTCCAGCCTGAGCACGTAGCTCTGCCATATTAGGAAATAAAGCGTAGCCAGGGCGCTCGGTATCGTCAGTACAATTCCAAGGAGTATCGGAAGACCCCTCTCCGTCAGGTTTCCCTTTCTCCCGAGATAAACTCTACCTCCCTCGGTGGCAATGAGAAATACGAGCAGCGAGAACTCCATGGCGGTCGTGCCGGTGCCGGGCGATGGGAGATTTATCGCCTTGAACAGTCCCATTCCCAATTCGCAAACGGCAAACATACCAAAGTAAAAGGAGTTCAGGTACATTAGAATTTCGTACGTCAACGACGAGTTTACTACCGTGGGCATTTTTTTATTTTATATATTTCTTTTATTTTAGTCCTTTTTGTCCTTCGACGTGAATGCGAGTGATTTCGGACTCGAATATTTCCCCATCGTCAGCGTCTCTCCCACATTAATGAGACATTTTTTTAATAACAATCCTTCGTGGACTCGTTTTTATTTCCAGTCCGCGTTTTTTTTTTTTTTTTTTTTTTTTCACCGTAGATCAGTATTGGAACTAATTTCTACAAATATTCCATTCTGATAGTTTTTATTTATTGCATTTTTAAAATTTTTTTCTGTTTTCAAACATTCACCGTACTACAGTCTCTCGCTGTGCAGTGTTCGACGGAGCGTTCTTGTTTTTTTTTCACAACACAGTTTTTCATGACTCGTTTTAGTAGCTCGAAACTTTGCGGAGGGATTCTTGCGGGTGGGCTGAGCTCTAGAGCTTGCCTCGACAATTATTTCTGTATTCAATAAGAGGAGCGTTTTCCTCTTTTGTTTATTTTTAACCCTTCCGATGACGCTTGTCGGTTTCACCGGAGTAGCCACCGCGCGTTCAGCGCCTCTGGCGGACGAACGCCCAACTTACTTTGCCGCCTGCGCTACGCGTCGCCTTTTTTCTTGATCATCTGTTCGCTGCTGCAGCGAAAAAAAAAAAAAAAAATAGAAAAGTATACATACAGATATGTTCAATGCAGTTGCAGCTGCCTTCGTTAGGTTCGCTTTTGATAAGCGCGAAATGACGCACGCGAGAAATCACCTTCACCCGAGCTGAATTTGAAAAAAAGAAGAAAATGATCGCGACGGAGTGATCATTTACAATGGCCGGGGATGCTTATCCTACCTCGCGATTATAATATTTATAGTAAACACACAAACACACGCACACACGATCAAACGATATGAGGAGCCCTGTAATATCCGTCGGCGATAATGACGATACTATCAAAATTATCCAAGTCATTGAGGCTGCTTCGGTCCCATACGTTTCGAGGGAACTCGACGAGAGCGTCCGTGAGGAGGGATCTCCAATGTCATATCCAGCAGAGGATCAGCCTAAGGCCGAGGCTCGACTTCTTAGCGGGCAACGGTTCAAAGTTGGCGCTAATTATACCGCGAGAATGCGTGAAATGTGAGAACCCTTCAGCGACGAGAGCGGATGAACGAGCGCCCTTGCTCGGTATTATCATCGAGAGTATAATGGTAGCCGTGAGGATTACCCTCATATTATTCGTTGCCAGTGGCTTGTTAGCCTTTTATCTGATGACCCGGATAATTTATACGAAAGCCTTCGCCGGCGCTCTTCTCAGGGGTAAACACGATTGTGAACATTAATTGTTAATTATTTTTTTTACCGCGAGAATTGTGTATTTATTTATTTATTTGTTTGTTTATTTATTATTGTTTTGTTGTTAAATTTTTTTCAACTTTTGCGCAACTTCCTCGTCGCAGCCACCGAGTTTTTGGGTCCGACCTTCATAAAATTGGGCCAATGGGCGGCGACCCGAAGAGATCTTTTTCCCGAAGATATTTGCGACAATCTATCGCGTCTTCAGAGACACACGCCTGCGCACTCTTGGCTTTACACCAAGTGGCTGATGGAGGCGACTTACGGTCCCGGATGGAGAAACTTATTCGTCAAGTTCGATGGATCGGCGCCGATCGGATCCGGATGTTGCGCCCAAGTACTGATGCGCTGCGACCAACGCACCATAGAAAGAAATAATAACAATAAGAAAAATCATCTATATTTCGGATTGTATGTGCGATTGTCCGATTCAGGTGTACAAGGCGTGGATCGAGAGGAAGAACGCTCGATCTCGCGTCCCAGTGGCGGTCAAAGTTTTGCATCCCGGAATCGAGAATCTTATGAAGTAAATTCCGAAGATTTATGTTGGAAATCGAAGATAAGCATTAACGTCTTATAAAGCGACATTTTCAGACGAGATTTGGCGATACTGCGGATTATTTCGGAATGTCTGAATTACGTCGTGCCTCCGTTGCGGTGGCTCAGTCTGCCCGATTGCATTAAGGAGTTCGCACGAATGATGGAAAATCAAGTAAATGCAATGTGCCAATCTGGAACCCTCGAACGATTACTCTGATCCTCCTCAATACCGATCGATATTCCTTCGAAGATCGACATGAAACTCGAGGCCCGAAATCTCGTCGTATTCTCCCGTAATTTTTCCCGCAATTTCGACGTCCTCTTTCCGTCGCCCTTCGTCGATCTCACCCACGAGAAGATACTCGTCGAGAGTTTTCACGACTGCACACCGATCTCCGAATATCTCGACTGCGGGGATCGCAAGCTGCAACGCTATTTGGCCAAGATAGGAATCACGGCGGTATTTCAGATGGTACGTTATAGATCTTTCGGATGATCGTTATAGATCTTTCGGATGACCGTTGTAAATGCTTCAGACGATCGTTGAGATCTTTCGGACGATCGTTGTAAATGTTTTAGACGATCGTTAAAGATCTTTCAGACGATCGGTATAGATCTTGCAGGCGATCGTTATAGATCTTTCAAACGATCCTTGCACATCTGAGAGACGATCGTTATAGATTTTTCGGACGATCGTTGTAGATCTTTCACACGATCGTTATACATCTTTTGGACAATCGTTATCGATCTTGCGGACGATCGTTATATATCTTATCGAACATACACTGATACGCATTCGATTTTTGAGTTGCAGATTTTCAAGGACAACTTTGTTCACTGCGATCTCCATCCTGGCAACATTTTAGTTCAAGCTGTCCCACGTGTGCCAGAGGCATTGGCTCCGTTCGGCAAGATATTTCCAAGGTACTTCGGCAGCAGAGCTCGCCTGGTGTTTCTCGACTGTGGCCTCGTTGCTTCTCTGGACGATAGAGGCAGAAAAAATCTTCGCGACGTCTTTCGCTCGGTGGTGAACGGAGACGTAAGTTTCCAAAATTTTACAATTCTCCACGATAAATTAACAAAATTCTTTGTCTTTTAAAAATATAAATATGAAAACAGTTATGAGACACATTTATATTTTTTGATAATTGATTAAGGAGAAATCCATTAACCAACAAACAAACAAAAATTGTATGGTGAATAAAAAAAAAAAAATCCGATCTTGTCGATAGGGTGAGCTGGCCGGAGAGTACATAATGAATCACAGCGACCACATGGCATCGGACCCGGCGGGCTTCAAGAAAGCTATCGGACGGATAGTCGACAATCATCTGGGATCTCGTCTCAGCCTCGACAGAGTAATTAGAATGATACGAAGTCGACGTCGCACTACGACGCTACTTTAATTTTTTTTCTTCTTTAATCTTGCAATTAAAACTGCCGCCGTATCTCGACTAGCTACGAGATAATGTGTCCTTGACAAACTCCAATTTCCAGATAAAAGTGAGTAGCGTCGTGACCGAATTTTTCGCCGCCATAGTGCGCTACAAGGTGCGACAGGACGGTACGTTCGCGAGTATAATGCTCAGTATGGGAGTGATCGAGGGACTCGGCAGAAGTTTGGATCCGGACATCGATATAGTGAGTGAGGTATTGCCGTTCGTTGCTGGCCGATAAAAAAAAAAAAAATTGTCGTGTGCTACCGGTGAAATTTCACTTCGCGGTCGAATTGCCGGGACGATAAAAATCGCCGAAGAAAACGGCGCATCGTTGCGCGCCCACCACAAAACCAACCACGTTTTAAACGACTCTCGCAAGCTCGGTGCACTTCGCAATTTATTTCGCCGGCCGAAAGACACATTATGCATTCGGAACGTTTGATCGCACGGATGAAAACCCCTCGTTCGTTGGTAACCCGGTAATTTTTGATGAAAAAGAAGAAATAAAAAAACAAAAAAAACTCGAAGATATTCGATGTATGGTGAGCCAGAGGCCGTTCGAGGGACAGGACGTTATCCAGAAAGATTCGAATTTATAAAAGCTTCGGGGAGTGTATGTATCCGAATGTGGAGTGTACGAGCTGTACCGGCATTATATACATATGATCGTACGGTCGTGAATTCCGGCGAGTGACCAGTCGTCCGTGATCACTTCCTGGTTGGCCGGGGGCCGGCTGTCGTCGGGACACGGCCGCCACGGTGTGTACCGATGATCGGCGTGGCCGAGAACCAACCGGCAGCGAGAGCACTGGCAACGGGCTACGAAAACCCGTATCCCGCGTACGTCCTGCCTTCCCCGGACATACGTATGCTCCGAGTCTTACGAGCCGAGAGCGGCGTATCGCACGTTTGTACACGGGGCTCGCCGTTGAATTCTTTGAGCGAACAACGCGCCAATTTTATTCGACACACTGTCGCGCGAACGAAAGAAGAGGAAATCTGATGAGGAAGACACGAGAGATCGATGGTCGATACTGAGAGGGAGAAAGATCAATCGATCGAAGAGAAAAAGTTTCATCTGTTTTGATGGAAATTTTTTTTCGCTGAATGAAATTTTTTGATCGCTCGACGATCGATTCGTATCGATCTTTTTTTTATCACGCCTATCACACGTTTGTACACCATGCTCGCTCTTGAATTCTTTCCGCAAATAACGCGCCGATGTTGTTCGACACACTGCGGCGCCAACGAAAGAAAAACAAAATTCGATGAGCAAGACGAAAGATCGATGATCGATACTAAAAGGGAAATATCAATCGATCGATGAAAAAAAAAGTTATATCTGTATCGATCGAAACTTAAGATGGCTAAATTAGTTCGTGCCTCACCGATCTATGCCGATAAATCGTTTACGTCAATGCGGGCGGACGCCAATAGCGTTCGAGTCTGCGTGGAGGCAAAGAGATCAATGTTCAATAATCGTCGATACATCATCGCGATGAAAATTATATTGATGAATGACGAACGCTGAAAATAGTCGTGAACTTTCGTACCGTGACGCTTCCGTGTTGTAAAATTGATCGCTCGACGATAAGCTCACAGCGATTTTATTTTTTCAAGTTACGATAACGTATTGTTTTGTCGATCGCGAACACGTGTCGTTCGCAGATGTGGAGCGCGTCTGGCTGCACTGCGAAGTTGACCGATAAGAAACGTTCCCTGTTCAAAGATCATTGGCGATGACAGAAGAAGAAAGATGCTCCAGTTAATTCCTTCCGTCTGTCTGTCTCTCGCAGAAGCACGAGAGTGCCCCGTCCGTTCGTCTACTCGTCGATCCCCTCCGTGTAAATACAGTAAAATTCCGGACTCGACGCCTAGTCATCGACTCGGCTACTTCGCATATACGGCGCTCGTGTACTCGTTTTATACTGTACGGACGGTGAGCAGGAAAAGAAGAAGCTACGCTACTATAAAAGGGTATCCTCTTCCGTTCGGCCTTATCACGGCTGCCGGCTCTCCCGCGTAAACAAACCCGGCGCACTCGAGATATTCGCCCCGGAGTACACCCGCTTCTTGTATCTTCGATACCAAAACTGAACCTCTTTTATTTTTATTTATCTTTTATTATTTTTTTTATTTATAAATGGGGCATTCCCTACCATTTCGACCGGGGTCCAACCCTTCAGATCTTGGATTGGACCGGTGATGTTTTATGTGACTGAACTAATTACCAAAAACACTAAGATTTATTATTGGGTTTTTTAAAATTGTTTTTTAATTATTTGTGATAAAAAAAATTGACTTATTGATCGCCACAATTTAAAAATCTGAAAAAATTCCTCAAAATCTTCTGTCATATATATGAGAAATTTTACGATCAGACCCAGGTCGAAATGGTAGGTAATGCCCCACATTTATATATATTTATATAATTTTCTGCATATTTACATAACTTATAAGACGGCCGATGTATTTATTGGTTCTCAAGTGCACTAATGACTCTCGAACTATTTTACTCGGCTGCATCCACAAACATGCGGAGTCGCCATTAATCCATGGGAGTCTCTCTCCGGCTCGGTGCACGTTTCATTATGAGAGATAGTACATCGAATCCGAGTAGCGATAAGCCCGCCGCTCGGTATGCCTCCGGCATGTGAAGTTTTCTTCTCTTCTTTTTTTTTTTGTATCATTTTTCTCATTTCTTTTTTCCCCGTCATTATACACTATCGCTCTCAGCTGCCGCTGTTGGTCTTCCGAGAATGCAGCTCGGCTTACTTCGCCCGGATAAATCCTTCGAGCGTTTTCGCCTCTCCGGGCTCTGCATCTTCCGCCCGAATGACTAATTTTAATCATCGACTATCCGCTTCGGTGCGCACATCCGGATATTTACTGCCTTAATAATTTATGTAACGTTAACATTTTTTTTTTAAATGAATTATTAATGGCTTTCCATAGATTCATTAATGAACGTTGACTTAACTGCGTCTGACATAGTTGCGCGAATTATATTTATAGACGTACGACGCGGCGAAAAATATAATGTAATAAGCCCCGCGCGCGCGCGCGCCCGATTTGCTCTCGAGTCACGCACGAGTCCTCCAGACACATCGACGAGATTTCTCGTCTAGCGAGAACGGGATGTATATCGGGGTGCCTTGATTTCAATGGTGTCTGGTTCTCCTTTTTCTCGTTACGGACCATACCATATACCGTGGACGGGAATACTCGCGCATTTATATCCGTGCACGTACGGCTCGGGAGGACCGAGAGAGGGCTACAGTAGTACGCGCGACACTCTCGCAGCATCCTATTCCGAGAGTGATCGCGCGCCCACGCTGTCTCGCGTGCATTCGTCGTTCTCATAATTTTTTTTTTTTTTTTTTTCCATTCTCGATTCGAAAACGAGTTTCGATCGACAACTCATTCCGGCATTGGAAGGGCTGCTTGTATGGTGAGTCGGCTACAGATTCACGCGCCCCCCCCCCCCCCCCCCCCCCCTTCTCCTCCTTTACGCGCACGCTGCTCAGTCCACCGCTATCGCTATACTGCAAGCTTCCATGTTTGCGTCCGGTTGTACAAATCTATGAACAAAAATTATTTTTCATAATTTTTTGTAGAAAAAAAAAAAAAAAATTGGAAATTTGCGATCTCAATGTTGGGGTACAGGGCCAATGAATGGACACTTTCCATAAGAGCACGTGCATAAAAAACTATTCATTAGCTTTTTCGTCTGCCTAACTGTCCATTCATTGGCCGGTTTACCCGGGAAAACTGGTGCATTTGGACTCTGGTGGTGCCCTTAACCGTTCGAGCATTGCCTTATAAGAAGAAAAAATGAAAAAATCAGAAAAAGATAAAATCTCGAAAAATTGGCTCGTTAACGATCCCAAACCGGAAGTCCAAATGAGTACTCCTTTATTTTCTTCCTCAAGATTACCAAAGCCTCCCTCCGCCGACGCCCCGCCCGAAGGGTTTCCTCGGTCGAGGATCTCGCGCGAGTTCGCGAAAAGGTATTTACCCGTACCGAGGCAAAACAAGCGGTTAATCGAGCGCGTTCGCTTGTGGATCACGTACCCGGATGTAGAGCTCTGTACCGGCTTCGCTATACCGGCCTATCCACGTGGTCTCCCAGCAGCTTCTTTTCTCTCCGCACGTTTTCTCCGTCTCTTCGTTCCTTTACTTTTTTTTTTTCTTTTTTTAATTCCAATCCGCCGTATCCCCATTCTCTTACCCGATCGTCCGGTCTTAGCCGTTTGTCTCTCCCAAAGCGTCCAGAGTCAGCTCCGGACAGAGTGTGCCGCGGCGAGTTTCTGCCCGGCCGTGTGTACCAACACTCGACGGCGGCGCGTCGTCCCCACCGTACCGCGCTCCCCACACGCTCGCTCTATGACATAACACCGCTCTTCCTTTTCCCTTCTGCTTCTTCCTCCTCTTCGCATATATTTTTTTTTCAATTCCTTCGCTCCTTACCTCGAGCTTTTCCTTCTTTCTTTTTTTCTTCTTTTCATTCGTTTATTTGGCGAGCCGGACCTTTCTCGCGTTCGACACGCTCTCCGGTCAATCTCCTCTTGCACCCTCGCGCCTGGTACCGTTCTCTCGCTCTCATACTCCTCACCTCCTACCCTCGTCTCTCCCGAGTGCGTGAAATTCTCGTACGCGGCGCGCGCACGCACGCCGTTTTTTTTTCTTTTTTTTTTTTTTCTTCTCACGCGCCTCCTTTCTTCCTATCTTCCATTCTTTCTATCTCATCCTCGAGGCTCTCGCGGCAGTTCTTCCTCGGCCGCTTCCTGGGTCCACGGGATTATCTGCGGCCGCGCTCCTCCTCCCTCCAACACGCGACGCCATCTGTTCAACGGTGAGTTCTCTTCCCCCCCCCCTCTCCCCTCCCTCCCCCACCCTAACGTTTCATACTCTTACATTCTTTCTTCATCTTTCACTTCGGGGGCCTCTCGCGCGTCGACCTTCCCCTCGCTGGGCCTTACACGATCATTCCTCTTCCACCCTCCCTCCTCCGCCCCTCTCTTCCCCGCCCGCTGTTCCCCCTCCACACTCGCCGGCCGACCGCGCCGAACGAACATGTAAACAGAGAAACGAGTAGATAAGAAGAGTTTGTCTCCGACCGCGAAGCCGGCCACGCGGTTCCCCGATTCGCCGAGACGCCTCGCCGGCACGGTACTCCAAGAAACATAAATAAAGAATAAAAATCGGTTGTGAGGATCTCGGAAAAACTAAAACTAAAACTAAAACTAAAACTAAAACTAAAACTAAAACTAAAACTAAAACTAAGACTAAGACTAAGACTAAGACTAAGACTAAGACTGAGACTAAGACTAAGACTAAGACTGAACTAAAAAAAAACTGAAACTAAAACTAAAACTAAAACTAAAAAAATCTATGTAAATAAATTTTATGAGCACACCGTAAAGTAACAATAAACGAGGAGTAACGGACGTACGGGGGGGGCGCCGTGTACACAATATCATTATCGTCATCATGCGTGCGTGAAGTGAAGTAGCTCTCGAGGCGAGAGAGAGAGAGAAAGAGAGAGACCGGGCTGGCTGACCGTTGCCTTGCCGCGGCCCCATGAATGCGGCCTGGCTTCAGTCATTTAATATCTTTCTCGTTCTCTCCCTCGCCGCGTGTTCTCATCCCCTCTCTCTCCCCCCTCCCGTCCTCTTACACCCTCGCCCGCGCGACTACTACGGCTATATAACAACATACGTCTCTCCGTCTCTCCCGTCCATCCTTCCTCGTCCCGCTAACGCTCCGCCGTACGGATTACCCGTGCGCGTCTCTCCTCGTTCTCGCATACGTTCTCCGTAACGCTTCGCCTCTCATTCCCATTTCCATTCCTCGACCTCCCCCTCCCCCTTTCTCTCTCTCTCTCTCTCTCTCTCTCTCTCTTCGGAGTAACCATTTTCGAAAATATATACCCGTGTCCTGAAAACTTTTTAGGATCAGTACAATCCCGGACTCCCGGGAAGGAGGGTACTGTTTCCGAGGCTCCGCCGTTTACCAATTTTTCGCGAGCCTCCGTTCCCCTCGTCCGCCATTCCTTACTTTATATATACATATATACATATATATATATAAATATACATGTGTTGTACGCATACACATATACAGACATATATGTTTGGTACATATACGTAAATATAGACATATATGTGTGATACGTATACGCATATATGGTTATATATGTGTGGCACGTATCGATGTATGTAGACATATATATGTGTATATATACTTTCTTCGTTGTACACCTCGGCGGGCTCTTGCCACTACCATCGCGGCCCGTCATCCACTTCTACCCACCACTTGCCGTTTAACCACCACCTCTTCGTTTGCTCTCTTCGTTCTCTTCTTCTCCACCGTGGATATCATCATCCTCATCGTCACTACCGTCGTCCGGTGCAGTCCCGGAGAGTCCCGGCCGAGACCACCTTCAGCCGCCTCCGCCGCCTCCGTCCTCGAGAGCCCGAAGACGAAGAAAACGGCTCCGAGTTTCGCCGCCTCGGTTCCCGACAAATACAGCCCGACGCGACCGATCTCGCCGGTCTCACACCCCGTAACTCTCTCGCCGTTCGGCCAGTCGCCGATCGTTCGGCAACGCGGAAATATATCGTCCCGATCGCATTCGCCGATTCGACCGGACCGGACGATTGAGAGAAACCGGCGCGAGGATTATCGACGATCGACGCGTGCCAATCCGGGAGGACACTCGGACTCTGAAAAGTGCGCGGACTTTGTTGTTGTTGTTGGATATCGATATTATTCTGCAATAAACAGGCGGGGAAACGGCTCAGATCTTGTGTCCACTGTGCTTATCGTGAGTATTTATTTATTATTCAAGGCTCATTACAATAACTCGCGCGACGCATGACTCGGTATGGTCTTACCATTGTACACTTATATATATATAGCTGTATGTATTTACATTTATTTACGAATGTACGTATATATACATTTATATTTATATTGAAATATCGGTCTCTGATGTATCTATACAATATTTTCAATCGCGCAGCTCGCGCTCGTCGCTCTCACCGCTAATACTATACGAGCCGGTCGGGTTGGCGAACTATCACCTCTTGGTTAGGTCGAAAACAGAAAAGTTCATAATCGCAACTAAAATTTTGTTCGAAATTGACGAACGGTATCGAAAGCTTTTTTCACATGAACTGGTTCTTAAATTTCAAACACATGTGCGTGCTGCAATTTTTATTTTTTTATAATTTTACTGGCAATTTTGGGGAAAACATTTGTTGAAAGCGCCGAAGGAGTTGACGACGATCAACTCCTTCGGCGCTTTCGATCGGAGTATTCCGGGCAAAAATTGCATCAATTAGGTGATGCAATATACATATATATATATATATATATATATATATATATATATATATCTCTTGATATGTCCGTCTCCGATGTATCTGTATAATATTTTCGATCGCACACTTCGCGCTCGTCACTCTCATCGTTAACTGCACTGTAAAAAAAATCGTATGAAATTTAATGTACTGAAATTGGAAGTTTTTATACATAAACTGATATATTAAATTTCGTATACAATTGTGTTAAAAAATTAACGTCCAGTATATTAAAAAATGTATAAATACTTAAATTTAATTTTTCTATAAAAGTACTTAAAATCCAATAATTTACTTTAATTTCATTGAAAAAGTATATTCATTTTTCATCGTAATGGTACATTAAATTGAATGTATCAGTTTTTGCTTAAAAACTACTAGTTCGGTACACTAATTTTACAGTTTTTTTTATCAGTCTTCGATCGGCAACGACGACGATCGACCCCTTCGATCGGAGTATTTCGGGCAAGAATTGCATCAATTAGTTGACGGAGTTCCTCGAGGAGGGTCCTCGATTCGACATTAATTGGACGTAACTGCAGACTCGCGATCGAAACGCGTTACATCTGTAGGGCAAGTGCCCGTGCGCTTGTGCGCAATGAAATCGTCGCGGTTTCTCGATCTCTCTCCCCCTCTGGAAATATCGAATTCGCCGCGGGACATCGCGAGCCTCGCACTGTATGCATATTAACGGTGTTTCCGTCGATTGCAGCCTAACGGAACCCCTCGATAATTTGCGGAATGGCTCGAGACCGTCCGCGATGTCTTTCTCGGCTTAAACTGCACGGTGCAATTTTATCGCGGCGCAGGAGAGTTTACTGTCTCTGAGTACCGGAGCCCGGTTCAACTCCTCCGGAGATGCTTCGGAGCACGTTGTCCAAACGCATTTTTTTTCGCTTCTATATTTTTACATTTTTATATTTTTATATTTACGGAAGCCCCTTTAACATAGATGAATACACGTTTCAAAATATAATATAGCTCTCAAAGAATAATAACTTGTACAATAATCATCAATGACAACTCGAGAATTTCCATAATTTCATATTTATTTAAAAAAAAAAAAAAAAATCTCTAACGACCACTCGAAAAATGAATTTAAAAATTAAAAAAAAATTGTTTTATTTTGTTTACGCTATCATAGTCGGGTGATAAATTCAGAGGGGTCAAGGTCGCCTTATGGACGGAGTCGCGAGAGACCGGGAAAGACATCCGTTTATCATTGCCTTGCAGGAAGTCGTGCCTGCTTAGAAATCTCATAGACGGTTTCTGGCCGGTGCAATGCCTCGCATCGCTCGGCCTCCCGGCCCTGGCGCTCGGCATTCCTTGCTCTTCCTCTTTGTATACCATCGGGAGATGCCGATATAGACCTCTAACCACCGCGGATTCGCCGTTAGAGGACGGCGAAGATTCTTCGCGGCTCTTTATCTTTCTCTCTCGAAAGAGAGACCTTTATATACCTCCTTGGATGTTACGCTCGCTCGACCGGCGCGCTGCCGCTTGACGCGCTTCGCTGCGGTGGACAGAGAGATATCCGATGCATCGTTTAAATTCAGCGACGACCGCTCTCAAAGTTTCTCACGAGTAACGTGCATTTAAAAAAAAAAATTATTTATATATTTTTTTCTTCATTTTCAATCCCGATGTTTCATTATTATCGATGGGGTGATTAATCGGCGAAAATGCCGAATGCGGCCGTTTCGAAATTTATATAGAGAATGCTCCGCGTTGTTTTACTACTTTTATTTTTATTTTCTTCTTTTTTTTTACGTAACGGAATTCGCAGTCGAGAGCTCATCGCATAGAAAACTTTCTAAAGCCGCGAGGTACGCGAGTGCAAGCAAACTTCGATCGTGAAATTTCTCACTGGAATTGGATTTATACAAGCTCCGAGCGAACCGATAATATTGATTTTTTTATTTCTATTTTTTTTTATCGTCGATGCGACTGAATGAGACGCAATTTTTTATTGTTTGTCGCTTCTTTTCCTCAATGACGCCGGATAAGTGACGTGCAGTAGGTTTCTGCATATCTTCGCTCGGCAATTGCGAGCATACAGACAATGCGAGTGTGTAAGGCGCGATAACAGTTTCGCGGTCGTGCAAATGCCTCGTAAATCAGACGATTAAAAACTAATAAATAAATAAATAAAAATAAAAAATAAATCAGTGCACGCACCCGGCCGAGGTCGAGGAGAGACGCTTCGCTGAGTAATTTACTCCGCATTTTCGCACTCTATGTAAATTTCCCCGAGCTTTCGATGACGCGAAGAATTTTATTATCTTTTTTCATGTATATTTTTTTTACAACTCGTCGCAAATACACGAGTCAAGTCTGCCAGTAGTCCCGAAGCTCCGCGCCCGCAACAGAACGAGACGAGGAGTTTAAGCGACTCATTGCCGTATTAAGGTAGTACTTGCGGTACAGACTCATTTAAATCAAATAAAAAGATCAGAAAAACAAACAAATTATTTTCATGAAGGAAATTAGTTAATTTCCCGGATAATTTGTTGAACAATAATTTTTATCTTCAATTTCTTACCGACAAATTGAAATATTTATTTCACAAAAACAATCATTGCAGCACGTCTCATACACTTGATTTTTTCATATTTTCATCCCATCGAGAAGTGTTCGAAATTTTCGCAATACCGCAAGTACAACCTTAGCGTGGCTGCGCGCGCATCGAAACAAAAAAAAAAACAATTTTTTTTGTTGTTTCCATCCGCGGTATTAAAAAAATGGTACAGAAAGGTCAGTCCTGACTGACCTTTCTGTACATTTTTTTTTTCTTGTTAACATAAAAGTCAAGGCCTGAAAGTAACATATTGCGAATACGAAACTCGTTGCCGTTAGCTTTCCTATTTGAAGCTGCACTTTACTATTTTCTGATTTTTATTTTTTTCTTCGCGTATTAGTTTCGCAGCCGCCGATCTCGCAGATCCGTTCCAGCATAACTTTTCACCGCGAGATATCGTTCCTCCGTCCGCTTTTCCTACTTCGAACTCTTCGCGCGCGCGGTCGTCGCGTAGAAAGTGTTTATCGGACGTATGTTAGATAGAGGGAGAAAGAGATGGAGAGAGCAAGAGCATGCGTAACCAGCCTGTCGCGAACGACCCGTGTTACCAACAAATAGGCCAGACAAACGATACCATAAATCGCGTCCGTGGTAGCCTCTCCTCTCCGGTGAACGCGCCGGGTCCCTTCTTCTTTTCTCCCATCGGTGTTTATAGATCGCTCGCGACGATCTATCGCCCCGACGCTCAAACTTACTCTCGATTTTAAAGTGAAAGATACCGATGAACGACCGTCGAGCACGCAACGACGGATTGCACATAGAGAATCTTTAGAGATCCTTTTGAGTAGAAGCGCCCACGAGTCGCTTCCACCGTTGTTTCCGGTGATATCTCGATTGTTCGGGAACCTCGCGTGGGACTCGGGAACATTTTCGAACTGACAAAAAAATTTCTAAATAGAAAAAGTCGAAGCCGTGAAAGTGCGCAGGCGAGATCTCACGACGATGACTGCAGTCGATTCTGCACCGAGACAACTTGACGGTAGGGCGGAATCTTCCGTCACTTCCGGTACGGAAATCTCACTTTTCGGGCGGAAGTAACGTCCCACTGGAAATATGTCGCTTACGGTTTGAAAATCCCGTTTTTCGACCGGAAGTGACGGGACACAGGAAAACGTCACTTACGGTTGGAAAATCTAATTTTTTGACAGGCACTTCGTCACTTCCGTTCAAAAAATGAAATTTTCTAACCGGAAGTGACGTATTTCCGCTTCGTGGAGTCTTTTTTCAGTGATCATTTGACATACAGCCGTTTTAAACTGTTACGCTTTTTATTTATCTTTTTTTTTAAATAAATTTATTTCAATCGAATTAAGCGAGATTGCAAAATCGGCAACTTCGAACATGGTGCAATAATTATATGTGTGGAATGCAAAAAAAAAAAAAAACAGAAGAAGACTAAGAAACAGTGAGTGAGGAAGAAAGAAAAAAAATGAAGTTTCACAACTCTTTGGCTATATCCGTTGCGTTCCCCTATCTGCAGAGGCCCTGGCATTGTCGCATTGTCTCTCGATGGCCGATTAAAATACATACGGGTATAAATAACTCGCCTCGACGTTGCACTGGTGTTCGATGTAAAATCGATCGATTTATTTTTTATATATTCTCACGCGTGATAAATCGAGCTCGGTCCGCGCGGTTCGCCGTACTGATTAGAGCTAAATGCATCGCACAGTCGCCTCGACACTGCGATTAATCGTCGGATCGGAGTGGTACGTTTCGCAAACGCGCTTCCGATATTGAATAATCGCGCGTTTTATCTGCACCGCGATACGTAAAATTAAAAAATTAAAAATATACATCGTTACCTTAATCCTAACTTTTAGAAACATTTTCAAAAATTTTAATTCACTTTGTATTTCGCAGGAGCACGCGAATACTAGGAAGAAAAACACGATATGCTGCTCTCCGAGGCTTGGTTCGAGGCGATCGCCGCCGCGCTTTTCGCCATTCTCGTCTTCGCCACGAGCTACCGTCCACCGTGGTGGTTCTGGAGCGGAAGTTCTCACCAGCCCGACAGTAAGTAAACGAAAAAAAAAAACAAAAAAACACGAATCGCTCGATTCACAACAAGAGTGAAAAAAAATAGAAAAGTATTTTTTTTCGATCGATGAAGATAGTCATTCACCGATGTCCCACTGTGCTCGCGCTATCGCCGGGTTACGTATCAGTCGGCCGTTGCCGGTGCGCACTGAACAAACTACACGACACAGATATTACATCCGTATGTGTGTGTCGAGCGAAAGTTTATTTTTCTTTCTTCAATTTGTCTAATCTAAACGAAAAAAAAAAAAAAAAAATTGAGAGAGAAGCTTTGGTGGCGCTCGATTGTATGCCAAACGACAGGTTTCTCGACTTATCGTGGCTGCTCGACGAGACGCCACGATAACCGATTTGCCTTACCCCTGGCGGGGGCGCCTCGGCGTGGAATATCTTTATCCGAATGCCAGGTGCTTATCGCATTGGCCTGAAGAAATTGTGGTCGGAAGCCCCTCGGCGTCTCGTCGTGTCGAGATAAAAAATAAATAAATAAAAAAAAGGAAGAGCGCACTCACGGTTCGGCATTAAACGCTCGCGCGCGTGCGCGACGAGTTTCATTGCACCTTTTTTTTTTTTTTTCTATGCAACCGATTGTATTTGTCCGGACCGTCGCACACGATCTTCTTATCTACCGGGCCACTCACCTCGGGCTCCTCTCGTTCGCCTCCGCGCGACACGAGGCTCTCTCGTTAAAGCCGCGGAGTCATCGACTCCGATGACTCCCGGCGAAAGTTACACCCGGCAGTTCCTGTGTGTGGCGCTATCGGTGACTCTTAATCTTCGGAATCGGTACGGCAATAAATCGTTGTGTTCGGCCGTAACTCGGAGAGAAGAAAATAATAAAAAATTCCTCCTTTTTTTCAATTATTTTTTTCTTCTTCTGGATATTTTCGCGTCCTGCGAGTACACTGAAAAAAAAATTATACGTTTTTTGCGGGCTGCCAAAGAAAAAAATTGTTATTCTGATCCGACTTTCAATCCTTATGATTTCACATAATATTGAAACAACGACGGCAAGACTGTCAAGGTGACATGTTATCGTTTCAATCCCGTATGGAATTCTAAAAATTAAAAGTAGAATTGAAACAACATGTTTTTTCTTTGGCAGCTCGCAATGGAATTTTACTTGAGTCAATGATATTTTTTTTTTCAGTGTACGGCAGAAATCGACGTGTCTCACGGATCCCATAATAATCCAAAATGAGTCTTAATCTTGGTAATCGGTACAGCGATAAATCGTTGTCTTTGGCCGAAACTGGGAAGGAAAAAAATAGTAAAAAATGCTTCATTTTTAATGATTTTTTTTAGATCCTTTTTTTCTTCTTCTTTTTAAATTATTATTTTCTTCTTTTTTCTTCTTCTGTTATTTTCTTTTTTTTTTATCGAGCGTTAAATTACACGGAGAACGAGAGACGCGCGATAAACATGGAGGATAGAATAATCGCGTCCCGCGAGTACGGCAGAAATCGATGTGTCTCACGGATCCCATAATAATCCGAGAGCCGGTTTCATAACGGTATCCTTATTGGTGCCTAGGCGTGGTTCCTGAAATCATTCCTCCTCTTCGTTTTTTCTTCTCCTTCGCCCCTTCGCCTTCTCGTTCCGTTCTCTCGTTCGGCGTTCGTCCGGGTGTGCGAGAAACGGGCGCGTTCGGCCGCGGTCACGCGCGTGCGACTGTTCGGAGCGTGTCAAAAACGAAGAAGAGAAAAAAAACTCGCTATATTTAGAGGAAGAAAAAGTTGCGAATTAGCATCGGATCGTAATTGCCGCATCGTTTATCTCTCGCTCGAGTGTCAAGTTCAGGGTCGTCGAAATTATATTCGTGATATCGCGCGAACTGTTGCGAAATAAAGTATAATACTTACCGATTTCGTTTCGCCCGCTGTCGGGATCCTCAATGCCGTTTGGTCACATTTGCGTAGCTTCGTTCCTCGAAATGTCGTTTTGAGATTTAGTCTTCTTCTTTTTTTTATCTAATCGATAAAATGATTTTTTTTTAATTTGCATAATATTCGGTATTATAAATCGCGACTTCAGCATTCGAAGGCCGCAGCGAGTCGCGGGTCGATGATATGTTAAATTCGCGGACGCGGTCATCTTCTTGTCCTCGCGCCAATATGGCCCTAAGTCCTCGACACGGCGCCGAGCGCGAGGACGATTGACCGTGAGATTGAATCGAGTCATCGCGAATGAGCGCCGATGATAACTCCGGCATTTTATTTTCTTCTTCGTTCGTATTTCATACACAAGCAAACAGGCTTTCGTCTGCATAAATTTTCGAATTCAGAAGCCTTCGGATCACCAATCGACGACGGGTGAGAAAGAGATTCGTGAAAAAAGGAGAAATAAAAAAAAAAACCTTGGTTCCTCGCGCTCATTAACGTCGTTGGCAAATTCGTAGAAATTTCAGCCAAACAAGTCATTAACTCATCGAAATTTTAGTTTTTATGCGACTTCGTTATTCGCGTATTGGGTGCTCTAACGCCGCAACGCCATGCGGGAGATTGCTAGAATAATGAAATGGCAACAGCAACGAAGCGAGGCTGCTCGTTTATAATGGCCTCTCGCATTTATGTCACCCGGATGCTGGAATGATTTTGAATAATTTTATATTTATTTCACCCAAACCTAAGCATCATCGAAGGATAGGATAAAGAGTCGATACCAAACGGCGCAAGATGTGCCCGGCCCATTCGCGCTGCCGATCATTGGGACGCGATGGATATTCTCGTGTTTCGGATGGTACCAGATGAACAAGATCCATGACGCTTACAAAGGTAAGCATCCATGCACATTCCATGCTTCACATCGCTTCAATAAAGTCTTACCTCACTCGAGTTTCTTCCGATAATTTTCTTGAATCAATTTTTTTTTTGTTATTAATTTTTTTATTTAATTTTTAATTATTACGATTCCGCAAAGACTTTACTGTATAGTAGATCAGGTTCGAGCTAACGGCAAGCGGGGGATTAGATAACGATTGTCGAATGCAAACAAACGAAAAATGTTAAAGAAAAAAATGTTCACGAAAGAGTAACGATGTCTGGCTGTGACGGGGGAAAAAAAATACGAATCCTTGTAGCGAGGGATGCGTAAGTAAAAAGTGATTAATTGACCAACTGACTGATCGATCGGCCCGGTCGCTAATCCCTGATTTAAGAGTAGACCTGAACCGGCGCTACGGGCCACTGTGCAAGGAGGAAGCCCTCTGGAATTTCCCGGTGATATCGGTTTTCTCACGCCGCGACATCGAGGCCGTGCTGAGAAGAGCGTCGAGATATCCTCTCCGTCCTCCGCAGGAAATAATATCGCAATATCGCCAGTCAAGACAGGATCGTTATACCAACCTTGGTCTCGTCAACGAGTGAGTAAAACGCTTGTTTTATAATACGGAGAGACGACGTGGCGATTATGCAAAAAGGTCTAGTTTAAGGTCTCTCTCGAGGCAGCTATAATACATATATAGCTAAGCAGGAGCGACGACCATCCAGCTCTTACGAGTCCAGACGCTGACAACGTAAAGCCCAACTCTTTAAAAAAATTAGTAGCCTTCGCTGACGTTCCAAGGACGACGCCGTCTCGTTCCCATATCGTTTGCTGTCCTCCGATTTATTTTTTTTTCTTCATCTCTTCTACTATAATATAAATATTCTATACGAGGGAATTCTCCTGTTGCCCCATTGAATTATCACCGTGTATCCGAAGCTGAGGTCTCGTGATCGGTTTTGCAAAAGTCGTCCCAAGCGATTTTTGACGGTCAAACGTTTGACATAAGACAGAAGAAACCGGTATTTCGCATAGCTTCATATTTTATTGCATTAGCATATATTTTGCGTTATTACAATCGAAATATAATGTATACGGAGAGGAATTATTATAGATCAGTTTTGTTTTCGCAAGATCATGATCCGAAGAGTAATGGAACGGTTATGTGCAGGCAAGGTGAAACTTGGCAAAAGTTACGGGCCGCACTGACGCCGAAACTCATGGGCGCCAATACTGTGTCCGGATTCGTACCAGCTCTCAATCAAGTGTCCGACGACTTCATTAACCTGATACGAGTTCTAAGATCCGGCGATGACGTGACCGGCTTCAAGGAACTCGCCTACAGAATGGGACTGGAGAGTGAGTTTTTTGTCTGTTTGTTGTCACTTCTCGTCTTCCTCCTATTCCTCATCTTCCTCCTCATCTGCCTCTTCATTTTCCTCCTCATTTTCCCCCTCATCTTCCTTTTCATTTACCTTCTCATCTTCATATTCTTTCTCATATTTTTTCTCACATTCTTTCTCATATTCTTTCTCATATTGCTCCTCATATTGCTCCTCATATTCCTCCTCATGTTGCCGCTGATCCCCCGCAAAGTTCCGCATTTTGTGGTCGACTCGGTTTCATTGCAAACCAGACTCATCAATCGGCTGCGGAACGACAGTGCGGGTGATCTCTGGGCCTCGTCACCGATAATTTGTCTGACGAACACCTTTCTTCAAATCCGCGTCTAGGCACTTGCACGCTGATTCTCGGCCGGCATCTGGGCTTTCTTAAACCACATTCCGCCACTTCTCTCGCCACGAGACTCGCAGAAGCTGTGAGAATCCACTTTACAGCGTCGCGCGACGCCTTCTACGGTCTTCCGTTTTGGAAAATACTACCGACCACCGCGTACAAACAGCTTATCGAGAGCGAAGACGCTATTTACAAGTTAGTGCTAATAAATATTTGGACGAGGAGAAACTTTCGTTTGCGCAATCGAATTACGTCTTCTTTTTCTTCTTCGTCTTTTTTTTTCAATCTCCAATGAAACTATCGATATTTCAGCATAATATCCGAGCTGTTGGAGACCACGATATGCGAGCAGCAAAAAAATGCCCGAGACGAGGGTGTCGAGGCGGTTTTTCAATCGATTCTACGCGACACCAATCTGGACATGAGGGACAAGAGAGCCGCTATAATCGACTTCATCGCGGCGGGAATTCACACCGTGAGTTGACTCGCGGTATAACTTAAATTATCGCCTAGTCGCTACCCTGGTGAAAATATTTCTCTGAATACGTCTGAAACATTCTCTGAAAGCCGCGGAAGATTTATCAGCATTTTGTCTGAAAAGTCCTCTGAATGTCTCAAAGTTTGCATTTCCGAAAATTAGAAAAGTATGTCTCTAAAAAGTCAACTCTTGGTACGAGTAACAGAATGAGTAGATCTTAAAGATAACTAGCATTTTCTCTTAACGTACTTTATCGGAAAAATATGAGAATTATCCAGAATTTTTCGGAAAATGCTCTGAATTTCTCTGATAAATTGTGACTACTGGGAATTGTGTCGAGAAAATTGTAAATATTTAGCAAATAGCAGAAAAACTCAGAAAAATTTGGGAAAATCGCGGAAACGATGCGGTTAGAGTTTTTCAGAGAAATATTTTCACAAGGATAGTAAAAAAAGCAAAGAACACAAATCAAGTATCTAAATTAATTGTCATTTCCCAGTTAGGAAATACCTTGGTGTTCCTCTTCTACCTGATCGGAAGCGACGCCAAAGCTCAGAAGCGTCTTTACGAAGAGGTTGCCGATCTCGCGCCACCCAGTTGCGACATTGCCGCTGATGATCTTCGAAACGCGAAATATCTTCGAGCTTGCATTACCGAAGCTTTCAGGGTAATTCCCACGGCACCGTGCATCGCTCGAATTCTGGACGAGCCCATCGAGCTCTCGGGATATCATCTCAAAGCCGGAGTGAGTATGAATCCGCAGACTTCCACTGTTAAAGAAATCCGTCGCTTGTTGATCAAAGACAAAAACAAAATTTCGAAGATGAAAAGTAAAAAAAAAAAAAAAATTGCGAAAAAAATGTTCTCTCAACTTCAGACAGTAGTTCTCTTACATACGTGGATAGCAGGTTTGGATGATAAAAATTTCAAAGACGGTTCGAAATGGATACCAGAGAGATGGCTGGAAAGCACCAGTCCGCATTCGCCCCTTCTCGTCGCCCCCTTCGGTTCCGGTCGGCGAATATGTCCTGGCAAACGCTTTGTCGAACAGGCCTTGCAGCTCATCGTCGCCAAGGTAGAGTATTTAAGGAGTATTTAAGTCGAATCAAAATTGAAAAATTGCAAGATTGAACAATTGAAAAATTGAAAAATTGATTTCCGCAGGTTGTACGAGAATTCGAGATCGTGGCGAAGGAAGAGCTCGATCTGCAATTCGAATTTATCATCGCACCTAAGGGACCGGTATCCCTTACATTTCGCGATCGTACGGACAGCGCGTAAACATTCCGTCGAGTTACCTAAAAAGAATTATTTTTTTTGTTCTGATCGTAACAATGTCGTCTCGCACGAAATCGTGTGCCCGTGAATGTAATTCACGTGCGTAGGTTTTTTTCTTCTCCTCATTTTTTCCTTCCGCGTTATTCGCAGCGAAAAATAATTTCCGATCATAAACGATATTTTAAGTAATGTATTATTTATGTTTTTACTCGTTGAAAGGCACTTTCGAGTCCATTGAAGGTATTTATTGTTACTTTCCACTGTTATAGTATTTCTATTTAATTTTCTCCTCTGAATATCGGGATCGTCTCGTGCCGAATTACGATTAACCATAATCAACGGCGATGCGCCAAGGTGTATTTGTCTTCGGCGTCTTGTAAATATTACGCATTGTAATTTCGAACGGGACGATATCGATATTCGCATGATTTAGTCAATTTATGTATGACTACGAACTCCTTAGTTTAAGCTTATTATATTAACATTCGAATCACTCCCTGTTAGAGAATTAAAATTGGGGGGTTTTTTTTTAAGGGGATTCATAATTAATTGACCGAAGTACTGTGTTATGTTTTTGCTCAAAAGTTTCAAGACTGAGATAAATTTTCATTTCTTTTTTTTGTACATGAATTGTCCCTGAGATTATCTATATTGAATCTGTGTCCACTGTGAGATTTATATTATTTGTTGTCCCGCTAGGCGACAGTGGCGCAGACAATGGCTAAGGTATACGTATGAGAAAATGAAAATATGGTATGGAAAACCGTGTAAATATACGTAAGAAGAAGATTGTACATACATTATTTGTATAAAAAAAATAAAGGGTATATTGAAACGTTTAACAGATTTTTTGCGTCCGAGGTGTCCCAGTGAACACATTTTATTACGGCGATATAAGATGAAAGTTACATGTCATGTCATAATGTCATGTCATAAAAATTAAAGTTTATACATCAATAACGGTGCGTAGATAATCCGTCTGAAACGTACATAAAGTTTTCAAAAATTATTTTCTCAAGTAAAAAATAGCCCAACAAGTATAGTCGCCGTCTGCAAGTCCGGGGATCCTAAGTTCGTATTCCGCCGAGGGTACACAAATGAATATCGTTTTTCTGATATCTATTTCTTCCTATGGATAGAGTAAATCGTGTATCGATCAGTCGAATAATATGCAGCATTTTTTTTTTTTATTAAAGTTTACCTTTATTCATCACCATATTTTCAATGGTCGGAATTTGATTTATTAGTCAGTAAATACAGGCCGTGTATAACTATTAATAATACGTACGTTGGTCTTCGAATTCTTCGTCGTGTAATTGCTCCTACAAGCAAGGATAATACTTGGTATCATACAAAAAAAAAAGTACACATTGAGCGTTCGGTGAAGATTTCTAAGAGGGGTGTCCGCGCACCGGGGATGGCAAACTCCAGCGCGAGTTGCATGGCACTTGCGTAAAATATCGCGGAGAGCTCAGTTATTTTTTTTTCTTCATTTTTCTTTTTTTTTTCAATTTTATCATATTACATTCTCTCTCACGTTTCGAAGAACGAAGTCAATAATCGCGGCACCATGTTGATCGAGAGCCCACGGTAAAAAAAAGAAAAAAAACAAGAGAAAAAAATGTGGATCACGGTGACATCGAACGAGCGTCGTTATCTAAACGTAAATATTTTTCATCGGATATTTTTCTCGAGTACAAATAACGACAACAGAAGTCTCCTTGAACGTATATAATCGAGGAAATAAATTACATCTCCCTTTCGTAACATAATATTTATCTACGTTCGGTGCTCTGCTAATGATAAGAAACGTATACGGAGTTTTTCTTTTTTTTCGTGCATTTCGTTACGGTCTTGGGTTAATGTATATATAAAAAAAGAAATCGTTAATTCACTTGCGAGAGAAGACTATTCATTTCGCGAGCTTAACGTAATTGCTAATCGTATAATCCCGTAGAGAAGAGATGCTGCCGAGTGTAATAAAATCTGCACGCTGTGTCGATGTATATTATACATCGTCTTTTAAGAAAACTATTGTATATGCTCAACATAGTATATAATTTTCATTTGGTTAATCGTAGTAGCGCACGCGAATGGTCCACGTAATTCGTGAGAGATTCCTTATTTTTTTTTTACCAAACATGTACGCTACGAATAATTCAGTCATTGATGAGTCATTAAACGAGGGCGATAACGAAACGGGGATAGGCCTTGGTACCGTACCGTATTCGAAACAGCTACTACGTATAGTGATAATATATCGATCGTGTATCCGTATATGTTATTAACCACCTCGACGAATCGACTTATTTTACCAAGCTCTTTATGCTCTTCGGAAGATTTGGAATAGAACCCTTGTTAACGCTGGCCGCGGTCGGCCGCATGAAGCTGTGATTGCGCGGACCGGCGCGCGGCTGGACCAATCGGCTCTTCGTGCTCGCCAGCATTTTTCCAACGGGCTGCCGATTGTGCACCGTCGTTTGCGGACCGACGCTGCTGCCGCTACTGCTGCTCCGCGATGCGACGACCGGTCGGGCGCGTATGCTCGCCAATTTCGGCGTGTCGCTTATCACCTGAAGAAGATCATACGAGCCATCAGAATTCCGTTTTAAAATAAAGTTTTTTAAAACTGTTTTAAAAACATTTTTGACAATAATGTTTCAAATCAACTTTTCAAACCAACTTTTCAGATCAACTTTTCAAATCAACTTTTCGAATCAACTTTTCAAATCAACAGTTCGAATCAACTTTTCAAATCAACTTTTTAAATCAACTTTTCAAATCAACTTTTCAAATCAACTTTTCAAATCAACTTATCAAAATCTCACCGCCGCAACTTTTCGAATATTCTTGGTAACGGGCCCAACGCTGCTGCCGCTGCTGCTGCTCCTGCTGGCAGGAATTCTGCTTGAATTCGTTCTCGGCGCGGAGCGTCTCTTCTCGGTGTCCTTCGGTGCCGGTGGAAGGGGCGAGCTGGCCGGGCTTTTCCTGAGATCGCTCGTCATGGCGCAGATGGCAGACGTGTAACTTCCCAGATGGGCATGACTCGGTGCCAACTTTCTGACGGTATTGACGGACGTTGCGCTGTTCAGGGAGCTTCGCGAGCTCCTCAGGCTGCTTCTCGAGCCCGAGCGTTCGACTTCGTTTCTCGCGTTTCCGGTCGTCGTCAGGGGCGCGGTTCTCTTCACCGAATCGATCTTCCTCGGCGCCTCGCGCTTCAGGCTGCCCGTTCTCTTCGGCAGGAAGCTCGATTTTTCTGCAGCGACGCGCATCGAACCGGGCCGAGGGCCGAAAGCCTTCAGCCTCGCGATCTCGTCCTTCCCGATGGTTCTTCTGCGCTCCGGAGCTTCCGGTTTCTGTCCGGCCGCGCTGTAACGCAGCTCGGCGGCCGGCGAACAGCGCGGCGAATCGTGGGTGTCGGTCTCGTAATTGCCCGAGGACGTTTCCTGACTGAGACTCTCCGAGACGAGGCTCTGCGTCTCCTCGAAGCCCTCGTCGTTCATCTCCTGCTCCTTCGCCTTGCCGACCAGAGTCGGCGTGCTCGTTATGCTTATGTCCGGAATGAATCGGCTCTTGAACAACGAAGACGACTGCTGCTGCTGCTGCTTGGTCAGACTCGCCGGAGGTTTGTCCTCGATCGAGATAACTTGGTTTTTCGCAGGGGCGCTCTTGCCGATCAGACTCTTCGCCGGACCGTCTTTCTGATCCGCGTCCAAGACGCGACCGACCACCTTCTCGTCGCCCCGATCCGGCGAGGTGACTCGCAGGATCGGCAGGCGTTCCGTGTCACTCGTCGGACTGACGACCACGGCGCTCGTCTGCAGCACCTGATTCGGCGGATTGCTCGCGAGCCTCATGGCTTCCCTGACCTGGCTCGGATCTATCATGCTCCTGTGTCTCTCCCGACAAGGCACCGCTCGCTCCGGCCATATCGGCGTCGTTTCCCGCGGTCTCGACTCCTGCATCACGGGACTCAGCACCGTGTTCGTCACGGCGATTACCGGCGCCGGCTGCGTCACCGGAAGTCTCGAGCTTCGGTGAGAGATCGGACGGCCCAGTTGCTGAATCTCCTCGCCGGTCTTCGCTATGTCCGCGAGAGCCATGTCTATGTCCGTCGAGGCGTGACGACGCTTCAGCTTGTCCTGCCAGATTCTCAGCATCGTGTCGTCGTCCTGCGTGTCGGCCTCCGTCAGCGACAGTGTGCTGGGTCGCTGAGGCTTGTCCTCCGCGTAACTCTCACCGGCGGCGATGCTTATGCCGTCCTGCTTCGCGCCGTCCTTGTCCATAGGGCTGTCCTGATTTTTTTTGTATCTTCGCGTCTTTCTCGCCGCTGCGTACCGGTCGAAGTTGCCTGCGGACAGATAAACTACGATCAACGGTGGACGAATCATTTTTATGGTCTGGTTGAGGCACGAATCCCGGGTAAAATTCCCCTAGAAAAAATACGCTCGAAAAAATAAGCCCGCAAAAAATTCCCCTGGAAAAAATACCACAACACATAAGAGGGGGGGGAGGTATTTTTTTCGGGGGTATTTTTTCCGCCTACCGATAACTGTAAACTATCTTACGTCCAAAAGTTAGCTTTTTGGATCGTAACTTTTGCACACCATCCAGATTGATTTTAATTAAGTAAATAGTTACTTAAATGAAATAAATATTTATTTAAGTCAAATAAATATTTTACTTAAACCGAATAAACGGTGGGCGTCAAATAAATTATTTTTCTGGGTGTAACGGGACTCTCGCTAGCACACGACCTGCCCCGCACCCTGCGCGCCACCCTCCTCAATACGCGTATCACGGAGCGGTGGTTCGCGTATCGGTTTCGACAAAATAGTTCGTAAACTTTTTGCACAAAACCACCACGGTGGTTTCGAAGGTGGTTCGGTCGGTGGGTCTGCCAGAGTTTTCAACATCGTAACCGAAGATGACGAAATACGTACCGCTGCCAAGATCGGCAGTCGTGCCGCTCGGTTTCGCCGCTCCGGCTTTGGCTTCGCGTCCTTGAATGGAACTGCTGCATCGTTCTCTCTTGCAGGGCTCCTTCTCAACCGGCTTGACTTCCCGCGGTGGACTGAACACCCTTCTCGTGGCCGGCGGGGTTTCGATGTTGTCCGAGTCGATCTCTATCTTGTCGCTGACCCGCTCCTCGTCGCCGCTCTTCCTCGCCAGTTTCGTGAAACGCCTCACCGCCGAACTCGGCGCGGTGGTCGAGGGCTGTCGAAGGTATATCGTGAGCTCGTCCTTGCCCTCCGGCGCCGACTGATCGCTCGCCTTGTTCTTCTTACGCTCTTCCTCTCGTATCGCCTTGATAAATTCATCGCACTGAATAAAATCACGATTCTCGAACTATGATATTATTTCACGGTATTGTCGTTACTCACTTGCAGTGTGCTTGGCCCGAGAACGTTGTCGGTCGCGAGCCGCGACCTTACCCTTCGCGAATAACGCGGATCCGCGTCTTCGACGCTGCTCGGAACGTTCAGACTCGACTTTCGCCATTGAGATTTGTCCGTCTGTGACTGATGAGGTTGCGCTTCTGCGACAAATTCATTTAAAAGAGAAATATCTTAGACGGACTTTTGTATTTTAAAAAATAGTAATTTACGACACTAGTGCGATAAAACTTTTTCTGACGAGTCTGAGTTTGCAGTACGAGCCGAAAGCGAGTGTTGCTATCACACGAGTTAAGAAAGAGTTTTTCAAGTATTGCACAAAATTTTACTTCACACAGTGTGAAAATGGGTTTTTTACGCAAAGCGTGCGTAAAACTGTGATTCTCGCACCAAGTGAAGTAAAGTATACTATCTTTACTTCACTCGGTCTGTCTGTCTCGCTATCTTTTTTTAACATGACGTCGAGACACTGCCGTGTCTATTGATTAGAATCTTCGCGGATTGGTGTACCTTCTATTGCTTCCATCGTTCTCATCACGTCAGTTTTCTCGACCGACGGACGCCAATCGTAGACGTCCGAGTATCCTCCGTGCACCGAGTTGTCCTCTGCCAGTGTGTTCATTATCGAACTCTTGCCTTCGCTTTCTGTGAAATTTGTCGCCCGATTAATCGATAGCTCGCAATCGTCGGGGAAACAAATCTGACCGGGAACAACAGCTCTACCTGAATCTTCGAAGGACTTGCGATTGGCTTGAAGCTGTCTCGCTTTTCTTTGGAGTTCCTCGCCCGCGCGTTCTTCCTTCTCGTTTTCCGATAACCACGCCTCGATCTTTTGTCGCCAGGCTCGCCTGTATAAAATATATAACTCATTATAAAAATTATTAGCAGGTCGTTGTGGCTTATTTAGTAAGTGTGTAGCTTATTTTCCCACCGGAAGTGACGTCATACCGTAAATACGTCACTTCCGATTTGAAAATCACATTTTTCGACCGGAAGTGACGTCATATCGGAAATACGTCACATCTGGTGTGACGTCCCTTCCGGTCGAAAAATGAATTTCAACGTATTTCAACGCACAAAGCCACGGCTTTCTGAAATATGTACAAGATTATCAATCGATTAATCGTGCCGATTAATTATCCGACCGTACCCCGTTGGCTTCGTCTCTTCCTCCTGCAAGAACGGTTTGTTCTCAGCGAGAGGCGACGGCGAGCTTGGCCTCTCGCGATCTCCCGAAAAATCGGCGTTCAACAGATCGCCACGACGCGGTTGTCCTCGGGCTCTTCGGGCCCAGGAACGATCTAACAAAAAAGAGCAATCGTTGATGACTCACTTCCGGTTGGCTTTTTTTTATGAACGAATAATAATGTGTGGACTCACCCAAGCTTCCCCACGACTTGCGCTCCCGCGTACTCTCCTGGCCGGTGGTTCGCAGAAAGTCCATCAGATTACCCTCGTCGTCCTCGCAGGGTATCCGACTTCGGCGTCGGCGCAGCGTCCCGTTTGGCGTTACGTCCGGCGAATATGTTTCTTCTTTGGTAAATTGCTGATCGGGACCACCGGAGCACGATCCCAATCGTCGTCTTATGCTCGGCGAACCGGTCACGGATATATCCTCGTCCGATGTAACACCGCCGTTTTGTAATCTCTTCATCTTCGCCTCGCTCCGATTGTACTGCTTGTGCGAGAAACTGTTGTGTATGTCCAGAAGACCGTAGTCCATGAGATTGCACTCGGATTCCGAGCCTGGAGTCTCCGCCTGATTGCTTACTGTTTAAGTGAAGAAATTGAATATAGAAATTAAGCGAAGAAATAAAATGAAGAAATAAAATGAAGAAATTAAATAAAGAAATTAAATGGAGGAACGAAATGGAGGGATGAAATAAAGAAAAAATTACAATCAATGAATCGACTAACGCGAAGAGTCGAGATGGAGATAAGAAGTTGGATACGGAAGAGTCGACTTACACATTCGCTTCCTCGCCAAAAGCTGCTCTTCCCTCTGCTTGCGTCTGGCGATCACTTGTTCCTCTTGAATCCTTCGCCTCTCGTTCTCCGCGACGGCCTGATTGAATTTTTGGCAAAACTGATGGAACACCCGGTAACACTCCTCCAGCTTGAAGGTGTTCGTATCCTCGCAGAAGAATTCCGCGAGCGTTCGTCTCACGCCCTCGAGCTCTTCCATGTCGCGTTTCAGCTGGGCCATTTCTCGTTCGGCCATCTGTATATTTAATTGTAAATTGTTTTCAAAACTCTTCGAAGTGTCATTATAATGTTTGGACGTTGTGTAAATATCGTCCTGTGAAAGGTTTTACCTATAAATAAACAAATAAATAAATAAATAAATAAACAAATAAACTGTACCTGCAAGAACTGCGCCATCTGCTCCTGAATATCATCTTCCGTCGAGGGAAGCTGTATCTGACTTTTTAGCTTCTTTATTTTCGTATCCAACGTATTGAATTCATTGGTGAGTTGTTCGATCGTCGTTCTTGGATGGAGATAGAAAGGAAAAAAATAATGTAACGAGCGAATTGAAGAAATGTACGCGTTTTTTAAAAAGTTTAATTGGCACTTACTTCGTTGCCGCCTCCAGGGCGCTCATCCCCCTCGTAAAGCTCAGCAGATCTTTCCTCTTTCTTTCAGCTTGCTGAAGAAATAAAAATAAAATAAAACGCATTTTTCTCAAGACGATTCTTTTCTTAGACAAGAAACCACTTCGCAACGATACTTACGAGTGCGACGTAGTGAATGAGATTCATTCCCGGTTTGTTGGCGCGAATCTCAGTGAGCTTCTGTAGAGAAGACAATTTAACTCCAGCCGCGTTCCCCGCGTAACCACCCTGCGAACAACGATACACGATACAAGTTAAAATGCCTGTAATCAATCGATTAATCGGGTCGATGTAATGCGAATGAGGAATCACCGAATTGAGAAAGTTTCCAGCGACTAGAACCATGTAAAGCACTTCCTGGAGGGGCTTGTTCGTCATTAAATCTTCCCCGGCCACGATCATCGAGTTTATGCTGGGCTCCAGATAGCTCATGTTCGCGGCGAATTCTTCTTTGAGCAGCATGCATTCGATGCGCAGCTTGTAGCTTTAACGGTAATACGATAAAAGATCGGACGTTGGTTCGGCGATTGATCGACCACGTTAAAAAAAACCCTCCTCACTTACTTCGGCACTTGTATGAGCTGCAAGAAAAATTTCTCCGCATTTCCGAGCTTCGATTTGTCGCCATCGAAGCTCTTAAGCATCTCGAGCTCGTCCACTTCCGGCAGTATCTTCAGCAGACCCCGAAGCTTCTCGGCCCCGATATCGTCGTGACCGCCGTCTTTTATCAGCTGAATGATGTCCTCGTTGGAACTGCAAAATTGAAATCACGACGTTCGTTATTCCGTCCATAGCAGATAGATGGATAGATAGAGATTGTTGAGTCCTGAGATAAATCTCCTAAGGAGATTTATGTACTGCACTGTAAAAAAAAAGAATTTCAATTTTAATGTACCGGTATTGGAAGCTTTTATGCATAAACCAGTATATTAAATTGAATGCACAAATATTATGTAAAATTACAGCACTTTTTTAGTAATTCAAAAATACTTTGAGTATTATTAAAGAACTTTTCTTAAAAATACCACTTTTTTATCATCTTTTTTTTTTTACTGTACGTTCATTTCACATAAAATTCGTATATTAAATTTAATATACTAGTTTATGCATAAAAGCTTCCAAAACCGGTACATTACATTTCAAGCAGATATTTTTTACAGTGTACATGGAATTTAATATACCACTTTTTTCGTAAAAACTTCCAGTTCGGTGCATTAAATTTCACACCAACTGCTTTTACAGTTTCTAGATAAAATAATAATGAATTGCAAAAATTGATTGAGAAATTGATGAGATGCAGATGCAGACAACAAAGGTAGCTCGTTCCTCGGCATGCTTGTCTTCGATGGAAATAAGATAACGCAGTAACGATGAAGGGAACAAAAATGTTCATTTGACAAAATTGTTTACCTCCTGAATTGCTTCAAGAAGATGTTCACGTTCAGGCTTCGCTTTCCGTCGAGCAGAGCGATCTGAAAAGAGGAAGATACGGGGATAAACAAAAATGTGCCTGAAGATGACGAGCGTTTAATGAGGCTTTCGGGTACCTCGGTGGGTTCCCGACGACGCCGGTCCGCGTCCGCCCCGGGGCCGTAAGGCGTCGAGGAAGCGGCCGGCGGGACGATCGGCGGCGCCTGCTGGCAGAAGAGTCCCTCCATTTCCGCCCAATCCAAATCGGCCATCGGCGAGTTCGAGTGCTCGTTCGCCACCAAAGACCAAATGTTTCGCTTGCCAATGACCTGCGGACAAAAAACGAAGTCCCGGTCTCGTAAAAGCTATTCCTACTCACCTTGAACCCCCCCAAATAACCGGTATAAATATCCTGCGTTCGCGTCCTTGATTCCCCGTGGAGGGTTAGCGATGATGCTCGGCCGCAGCTCGAGACCCGTTCAATTAGAATTCGCGATGTACAATGCGTATAAAAAAAAAACCGAACAAAAACCGGTCCTCTCGTCGTCACACGCGAAAGCAGGATAAATTACCGAATTATGCGAGTTAAAAAAATCAACGGTTATCTGCCTTCGAGGCAATTGAATCGTAATGAGGGGGCAGCGTCGACAGACTCTCGAGTATAATTAGCGTCGAGAAACGCCAGCTTCTTTTTACAAAAAAATTAAATACATGAAAACAAGAAAATAAAATAAATAAAAACAAGAAAATAACGAACAAGCAATTTCTTTTAACCGGTATTCTACCTTGTGATTGGGAATCTTGTTCCAATTGATGGTCTTCATCTTCGTCTTGGGGGTGGGAATTTCTTGTTGCGGCAAGAGTTTGGCATGGTTGTTCGGTGGATCGGGTGTCGGAGCGCGGGACACTGCCGGTACGTTGAGCGGCGGAGGTAGAGGCGGTTCCATCGGGACATCGGTGGTGACAACGTTGCCGAGGAGCGGAGGAGGCGGAGGAGGAGGCAGCACGAAGCCGGTCGGAGGACTCGGCGGCACCGGTACCGGAAGTGGGGGCGGAAGCGGCGTTGGATTGCTGGCCGGCAAAGAGGCCTTCCTCGATGGACCGCAGGTCTGATCGGCGCCTCGGCAGTGGCAGCAAAGATTTATCTGGTAGAAACAACATACAACACATAATTAATCATGCTATGAACCTTACTCGACGGAATACTCGAACCATTTTTTTTCCTCGCTACTGAAGAGATGAAAATAAATGAAAAAAGGAAATCATGTGCGAAGTAATTTGCACATGACTTGTGTATTAAAAATATTGAAAATATTTTATTTTCAATAATTTACTTTAATTTCAATGAATAAGTATATTAATTTTCCATCGCGATTGTACACTAAATTTAATGTACCAGCTTCTGCATAAAAACTTCCAGTCCTCTGCAGTAAATTTACAATTTATTCTTACAGTGTAGCTCCACGAGGAAGCAAACGATGTGATAAAAAAAAAGAACCTACCTGAAGACTAGGAGACCTCAGGAGTTTCGTGGCATCCTCGCGGCTCTCGAGGAGCGTCGCTCTGTGTACGAGCGTCTCGGCGGTGTCCCAGGCGAGATCGCTCGCGGGCTCTTTCGGATCGAGACGCAGCAGATGCTGGAGGATGCTCAGAAAGGGTATTTCCTGAGGGGTGTCGGCGATCTGACCGAGTATGCTGTAGAAGACATCGACGTGGGACGATAGATCGATGCCCGGTGGTCCGTGATTCGACAGTTCCTCATCGGTTTCCCGCTGATCGTCGAAGACGTCCAGTTGCACCCGTAAATCCGGAAACTGGCTCTTCTGCTTTCTGCAAACATAATCGACGTATCTTGCTTTCGTTATCTTGACGCCGACGGGCTCGATCCTCCTCGCCGAGGCCGGGGGTTTCGCGAGTCCACCGTAGCGCGTCCTTATCATCGCGCCGGTTTCGAACGATCGTTTAGCGTTCGCATCGTCCGATTTATTCGTCGTGTTATTTTTTAATTAATTCCGATTATCGAGACCGCCGTAGCGCGGGTTTATCATCGCGCCGGTTTCGAACGATCGTTCAACGTTCGCATCGTCCGATTTGTTTGTCGTACTATTTTTAAGTAATTTCGATTGTCGAGACCGTGCTTCGGGACCGCGCGTCACTTCTTTTTCATATCCGCCCGATCGAAGGAGCGAACTGTCACTGTTGTTATGAACGGAGCGCGTTTCCGGTCGGACCGCGAGTCGGCGAAGAAGTATCGGTATCCCATCCGCGTCTCGCAACGCGGACCCGACCCGTTATTCATTATACTATATATTGTCGGAGCGATTCGTCGCGCGCGTTATAACAGCGACTGGACATCGATACGTTACTTCGCCGATGCATGCGGCGCTATAGCCGATGCCCTGAAATATTTGTTGCGCTTAAGGTCGCGGAGACGGTTGAAGAAATATAATATTGAGGCAGATGTATTTACTGTTACTTTTTTCTATGCTCGGAAATTTTTTAGGTACCTGCGAGACTCGGGTCTCAATCGACTCTCGAACAATGTTTTATTTAAAAAAAAAAAAAACACACGTTATTGAGGGTAAAGGAAGAAGAGAAAAATCCCCAAGGCCGAAGATCGAGCGCGTCAAGCGAGCGATATGGGAAGGCGCGCACGCGTCGTACACCAATTCACGAGTAACGAAAGAACCGGCGGAGTGGCACGTGGAAGCGTGGAGCATTCTGTGGTGTGAAAGAGATACTTTAATCGAAAACTTGTAAATTTACACGTCACTGTAACAAATGTTGCAGAGACGGAAGAAGGAATATAATATTTGTACAGATATTAATTGTTACTTTTTGCTACACACACGAATATTTAAATCCATTGAAGATTCATTTATAAATATATTTTTCAATTATAGATAAAATTGAAGAGATCCCTCGCAGCTCTCAATCACTTTTGTTTATTAAAAAAAAAATCACCAGCAGGGCTCAAGCCTCGCGGAAGCCGCGCGCGTGCCAGACAAATCGAGAAGCGATGAAAATGAAGAACAAATAATTCAGATATTAAAATATAAATATAAATTATATTTCTTCTTCATGTGAAATATTAATTGTTACTTCTACCTATCAACACAAATATTTCAATACCTCCGCGACTCGAATCGCTCTCGCCTCTATCGCTTTTTTTGTTGTCACCAAAAAAAAAAAAGAAAAAAAAAACACCAGCGCGGAGCTTGCGTAAAGAGAGCTTCGGTGCGAAGCCGCTTACGCGACGTACACTAACGCCGAACAACGAAAGAACCGTCGGAGTAGCACGTGGAAACGTGTAGTATTCTGTAGTGTAAAAGAGGTACTCTGACTGAAAGTCGGAAGAAACAAGGGCTCGAGCCTCGCGGAAGCCGCGCGCGTGTGAGACAAATCGAGAAGCGAGGAAGAAGACGATGAAGAAGAAGAAGAAGAAGAAGAAGAGGCGGAGGGCCGAGTAAGCCAAGTCCGCCGTACTCTGCACTGTGAGGCCTATTCTCTCGTTCCAGCATCGGCGAGAAACATAGCGCCCCGGTTGCACTCGCAGGTGCATCGGTCCCGACGGAAGAGAGCCAGGCTCGAGAGGCCTGCCGAGTTAATTCGGGCTTTCACTATTCCCGCTCCCTCCTCGGCTTCTCTCATTTTTATCTCATTTCTGTCCCTCCTCGTCGTCCCTTTCTACCTTCCCGAGAGTTCTATCGTGTTCTCCGCTCGCTCGGCGTCCCTCGAACGGCGTTACTAAGAATTCGGAGAGAGCGACGGAGATAAGGAGGGCCGGAAGGGGCGACGGAGAAAGCCGAAGCTACCGAGACGACGCTATATTCCGTTCTATTTATCGCTCTTTGGCGCCGCTATGCATTTCGCCTCTCCACGTTCTCGTTCGGCCGCGCGAGAAAACGCCCGATGGTCCTTTTTCTTGGCCCCGTAAACTCTGCATGTTCCAAATTTGAATACCCCCTTTCACCTCCCGACCGCCCTCGACCGTTGCAAAGAGGCAACGACCAAATAACTCACCGGGCAACAATTATTCGAGCTCCGTTCCTGCACTCTTGCCGGGTCAATTTGCGCGAAATTGTACTCAGGCGGGGGACATTTTTGAGTCCCGAAGCTATCACCCGTCCGCTGCTCGGGCGCATATGGCTCATCGATTTGGAGTAACGAAAGAGTGCTTGCCGAAAAAGAAAGGCAGAAACGAAAATTGGCTCTGGGTGCAAATTTGTTCAAGAGCCAATTTTCGTTTCTTCCTTTCTTTCTCGCGAGCACTTTCCTTTGAGAATGCGTGAGTTTAAAAAAATAATATATTTCGCGAGGACGTTTTAAGCACCGGGTCTGAAGTTCATTACAGGCACTATCCACACCTCGTGTCTAATATACTATAGTACCTACCCGATAAATTTATAACTGCTTAAAAAAAAGGGCAAGAAGATAATTTATATTTACTCTCTGGGGCTTTTTTTAGTTGAGATCGCGATTTGTCGTGTACTTACCGAAGTTCGTTGAGTATCGGCAGTAGTTTCAGGCCTGCGAAAAGAAGAAATACGATTATCGCATCCACCGCGCAGGTGTAATTTACATTGAGATGCACGCTATAAACAAAAATCATAAATTTAATGTATCGGATTGGAAGTTTTTACGTAAAAACTGGTACGTTAAATTTAGATGTACAATTATACATGAACTGTTTCTGAAATTTCAAAAAGATGTGCGTCTCAATTCTACCGTAAATTTTTTACATTTAACAAAAAAAAAATTGTAAATTTCATGCAAAAGTAATTTTAATATCTGGTGTTTTTACTTTACAGAAAAAATTACATTGATCTTCAATTAATGTAATTGATGTAAGCAAATTTTACGTTCCGGTACATTGAATTTACAATTTATTTTTAGAGTGCAAAAACGAAGCTTCCTCCCCGAGGAAGCAAAAAACTATCAAAGTATGAAATTCGCTCGAGTTAATTAATTTTTTTTCTTTGTGCGTGACTCACCGATGAATTCGTTGCGAAGTCTGACTCGGTCCTTGAGGACCGGTGTCGAGATGACCAGACAGTTGATGAACGCCAGTAGGGCGGTCTGGTAATCCTCGGCCGTCGCTTTGTGAAGCTCATCGACGACGGCTCTCAAGCGATAGCGTTCGCCTTTTCGTTCCTGCGACAGAAACATCGATTATCCGTATGCGTAGTTGATTTTTTTTTTCACCGCCCACGGTACGAATAATAGGCGATTCGCTGTACCTGGTAAATGTGAAGAGTGTCGATGGCGCGCTGCCGACCGTCCTGACTGTAGACGCATAGCGCCGACAATAGATCGACTACTTGCTTCTTCACCGAGGTGCAGGCTGTGTCCAGAGCTGAAATTTTTATAATCGCCAATAAAAAACAAAAATTCGAACCCGCAACGACCATCCCGGAAAACCGATACACTAAACACTCAAAATTAGAGCTCTTTCTGTTACGGCGCATGTGTTTTATTACCTGAAGCGAGTTTGTTACAATAATCTGGGTTATCCACAATGTAGTCAAGACCGACGTGGGAATCCATGTTGACTGCATTTGCGGGTAACTCGCGTCGCAAACTGCAACGAAAATTCAAATAAAACAAAAACCGAGAAGAAGATATTAATTTTTAAGATTTTGTCGCTTCTTCATTAATCCGCACTATCGAGTCATATTCTTCGTGAGGAGCCTCCGGCGGTCGCGAAATTTCTAATACTTCCGCGGAATAGACCGGCTAGTCGCCTCGTTACCCAAATTCGTATAGAGCGTGACTAAAAAAAAAAAGAGAAAAAGAAAAAAGAATTGCGTGCAACTCAGTCGAGGCCGCGATGACTCGCGTTATCGCGCTCGCGGCTCGGCATACCCACCTGAGGAGGCAGTACCGTAAAAGTGCGACTCGAGGATTTGCGTTCGAGGTGAGCGAGAGATCCCCTCATGGGTTGCCGGTGGCAGACGCGGGACGAAGACTCCTAAATAACGACGCAGGGTCACCGAAGCTTCGATCTCTCTCGAAGCCTCCGCTGTTCGACGGGCATTGCAATTCGCAAAATCTCTTCACAAACGAACGTAGGGGAGAGCTGGGGAAATGGGACGGTGGAACAAAAACGCGCGTTTCCAATCCGATTCCGATTCCGAATCGATGGGACTGAAACGCGAGAGCCGCTCGACGTTTATTTACGGAAGATGAGGGGAAGAGGCGGTATCGCGATCTATGCGTTACGCGCACAAGAGAAGCGATTATGCCCTCGGTGCGATCGGCTAATTAATAACAAATATAAACTGGAGTGAGGTCGAACGTCTCGAATGCATCGAGAGGGACACACAGAGCGTTCGGTTGAAGTTGCTTCGAGCCGGCGCGAGAACCCAGCGATCGCGGCTCTCTCGCCGGCTAATCTCGAGTGGTCGCTGGACCGCGCGGCTGAGAGGCGTCTGTGCAACGGGGCGCTCGGTACGGATTTGCCCCTCGACGGACCCGAGCTCCGACTCGGCAGGAAAACGGATGTGTCATCCAGACGCGGCGACGAATCGGTCTCCGCGTTATTCCCATTTACGGCGGAGGGATTAAAGAAAAAAATAAAGAAAAAAAAAAGGAAACACCATAACGTTTCATCGCGTAGACGCCCGACGATTCCGTCGGTCCGTCCGTAGCGCCGGATGGAGGTGCGGAGCGGCACCGGAGAGGCGAACGAGGAATGGGAAGAGGGATCGCTCCTGCACACGTGTCGTTCGCATGTGTGCGCACATGACATGTGTTCAAGCCAACGTTGTGTATGCTAACTAACTAGGAGAAGGTACATCTGGCCGATCCGGCCGCAAAGGACGCGCTGAAACTACCGCGAAGAGGAGTAGGAAGGGGGGGGGGGGGGCATAATGGGACAGGGGGCAAAACGGGACAGTGAGCAAAACCCAAACTTCCAATCATTTTTGGATGCATAATTTTGTCTCGTCAGTACATCCGGATTTTCTGTAACATTTTGTCCCACTATCCCATCCAAAAAATAGAAAAATTGCGCCTTGTCCCACTGTCCCACTTTGTCCCACAATCCCATCAAAAAATAGAAAAATTAGGTTTTGTCCCACTGTCCCAACCAAAAATAATTGGAAATTGCGGCTTGTCCCACTGTCCCGTTTTGGCCCACTGTCCCATTTCGCCTCGCTCTTCCCTACAGAGAGATGCTGTAATAACTCTCGCGGTTCGCGGATGGACGCTATCGGACCGAGTGAAGAGTACGCATGTGTGCATGTTTGTACGAGAGATAGAGGGAGAGAGAGAGAGATGAAAATGTGGAGAAAGACCATAGGATTGCGTCACAGTGCGCGCACGCACATACCATCGAGTCACGTTTAAAAATAGATTCTCTCGGATATTAAAGACCCCATACATACATGAGCCGGCCTCTTATCCTCCTCTCGTTTGCGCGCTATCCAGCCCCCCCCCCCCCCCCCCCCCCCCGTCCCACCGGCTATAGAGTTGCATCTTCGAGGCTCTACATACATCTTATAGTTTATAGAGTTCGGATGAACGGACGCGCATGGCAAGCCGGCTGGGAGAGACCGCTCGTTTCGTTACACAGTATATAGAACGCAACCCGCGTGGCGCGACTCCGAGACGGAGTGATTCACTCGTCGTATGTACGAAAGAGGCGAAAATTGAGTTTCCTTCGAAACGCGTGTACACGCGGCTCCGCGGACGCTTGCCGACCCCGACATCCATTTCTACTGGCGCGCGCTCGCGCGAGGCCCTCCGGCCGCACGCGTCTCGCACCGTATCCACTCGACGAACGCGCTCGCGTGCCTCGGGAAATATTGAGAGTTTGTGACCCGAGTTCTCGGTGTGGAACTATGTTGTGTCACTGTCATGGAATTCGTGGGCATACGATTATTATTTTTGTTTTTTACTATTGTTTACTCGTTTTTTTTTTATTGATGCTTTTTTTATTGATTTTTTATTAGTGTTTATTTTTATTTTATTTTTTTTACATTCGGGGATCTTTGAGCCGATAGTTTACTATCAATTGATTCCCTACGATTTTTTTAGTCGAAGCTACCCGCATGAAAGAAGAAGATCAAGCGTGAAAAGTATCGAAAAATATATCGGTGACATACGAAATGTATTTTAGCTCAAAAATGTTTTTTCACATATTCACGATATATATTTCCGAGAAACATAAAAATTTCTGTTTCACGCGTCAATAATACGAAAAACCCAAAATATAATATATCACCAATGTTTTACTTTCTTCTCCGTAATTATTCGATTTTTGTGGGTGTAACAGTCTGCCTCCACGTTGCAGTGTCGATTACGTAGCCTGTCTATAGAAATCGGCAGGAACCGGCAGTTTCCTCCGGGGACGTTCGACATTGAGACGTAAAAGGCAAAGACCAATTTTTATATGTATATATATATATATATACATTTCGAAGGGATCTACAGATTTTCCCACCCGTGAGAACCGTCGATCTAATCGAAGATAAGTATACATTCGTGGATCACGAAATTGCATTTCGAGGCTCGAACAAGCGACGGGTTGTCACTTCTATACTAATCTCGTAGGCAGCTCCGCAACAAGGCAGTCAGTCAGGTATAGCGTATACGTGCATTATGCGCACGCACACATGTGTGGAACGGCACTCACGGCGCGGACGTTGGATACCATATCGGGCACCTCGTTGACCTCGCCTGTCTTCTCTCTGCTTTAACGCATTCCGTCTCTCTCAGACGCGCACCCAACATTAACTGTATATAGTACATGTATATATATATGTATACACACATGTACGTATGTATCTATCTCCCTGCCCTCGCGTCCTCAGCCTCCACTCTTTAACCGGCCCGTTTGACAATAAAGGGATTTTCTACATCGCGGCATCACCAATTTAAGAACTCGTTATACTATACACTTCAGCAAGTCTATCCGTGTGTTATTGCACATCATCCGGTTTCATCAATCTTCCTCTATCTATATAATTTATATGTATATGTGCATAAAAAAACCGTATCTATCTTCGCGCATCGCACACACCTGCGCACAACTCTGTGCGCCGATCGAGTCTTTTTTTTTTTTGTATCGTAGTGGAATTAATTATAATCGGCACGAAAACCGGCGCACTGTCGACGAATTTTCATCGAGAGCGAGCTTCCTCATCCGGATCAATAATTTTTTTTATACATAAAGTTTCGTAAAGTAGAACCCCGATTAACTCAGTGACTTTGATTTGCTCCGCGCATTTAAAAAAACCTGGGTAGACGCACGGCTAATTCGCTTCCCGGTTAATCCGACCCCAGTTAATCGGGATTCTACCGTAGTGGGGAGCGGGGCAAAATGGAACAATGGAGCAAAACTCAATTTTCCAATGATTTTTTGATGCTCCATTTGGTCCCAACGATAAACCATCCAAAAGTTATTGGAAAATTGAGTTTTACCCCACTGTCGCATTTAGCCCCGCTCTCGGCTTTATGTATAAATATATATGCATGAAGCTTCATATCTATCTGCCTGACCTCGCGTCCTCAGCCGCTCCACTCTTTAACGATAAAGGGATTTGCTGAATCGCAGCATCACTGATTCAAGAACTCGTTATATTATAACACTTAAGACGTTCATCCTTGTCATTACGCATCGATGTTTATTACACATCATTCAGTTTCATCAATCTTCCTCTATCTTTATAATTTATATATATCAATACATAAAAACGCGGTATAGATCTTCGCGCATTGCACGAAACTGCGCACAACTGCGCGCCGATCGAGTTTTATCGCGGTGGAATTGACTCTTAAGGGGTGGCTCAACACATATGAGTGTGAGAGTATCAATGATTTTTATAGACTGTAAAAAAAATTGTCAATCTAATGCACCGGACTGGAAGTTTTCATGCAAAAACTGGTACATTCAATTCAGTGTACAATTGTGATGAAAATTAATAATCCTTTCCATGGAAATTAAACAAAATTATAAAAATCAAAGAGCTTTTATACCAAAATTAAAGCCCATGATTAAGAATAAAGTATTTCCAATGTTTTTAATGCACCGAACATTAAATTTTTGTCATCACAATTGTACATGAAATTGAATATATCAATTTTGTTTGCATAAACTCTTCCAATCCGGTACATTAAATTTCACGCGATTTTTCGTCTAGAGTACATAAAATCCCCTTCGGGCCTCCCTCGAGCCTCGAGCCTGATCACCGTCACGAATACTTTGTGCATCGTTCGCGAATTGAAAGATCGCGTACAATTTAAGGTCTCGCGCGACGAACGAGTACAATAATTGAGGTAGATCAGTGACACAGCGGGTAGCCGACGGGAATTCGGTTCACTCGGTCGCAAGCCAAGCAGTCAGCAGCGGCGAACATTACCGCAGGCCGCTCGATCGTCCCACGTGCGTTCGTCCTGACAATGCGCCGCCCCGCGCACCGTGCGACGTTTACTTTCCAAGTATTCGTTGCGCGACGCCACGTAACGCTCTTGCGAGAAGAATCTCGGGGTCTCGCAGCTGTTTCCACGGTGAACGATGCCACCCGGGGCAACAGCGCCGGTGAAAGCGCACGGAGCCGAATTCGCAACGCGACTCGCACGCGCTGCCAGCTCTCCTCGGGGCCAGACTTGCGATATTTTTGTTTTCAATTTTTTTTTTTTCGAAACGTAAAACGTTACGACTTTAATCGTTGCTCCTCGATCCCGCATCGAATCCCTCGGTCGCGAGTGTGCGCGCACGCGAGGTCAGCCCGGAGGCTCCGAGAGCGAACGCTCCGATTCATTCTGCATCGTCGACGACGGCGACGACGACGTCCCGGCTGGCTCGCGTTACCTTGCGGCAACGTGGTCATGGCCCCGTCGGCGGCCTGCCGGTGGTCAGGAGCGCCTCGAACACTCCCCCCTGGCTACTTCACTTTTACTTCTCACGGCGAGTTCTACCCTACCCCCCTTTTATTTTATTTTTTAATTTTTATTTTTTGCCTCAATGCATATTTCGATTATTTTCGCTTGTTTCTTTGGAATCGATCTTTCTCAATTTTCGGTGACAATATATTTGCCGCTCGATTTATTCTAGTTCCTTTTTCTTATTAGTTTGTTCTAAGTAATGTTGAGGTTTTTTGAGGTTCTACTGTTTTTCCGGTAATTTTTTTTTCGCTCTGACTTATTGTCCTGTAGCACGATAATTTGTATTTTAGCACGATGCTCTTAGAGAGTTTACTCCAAAGCATGTAATAAACACTACTGTCTCTCTCATGTTGGCGCATGTTGCCTTTTCGTTTTGCCTGATAAAACACTTTGTTTTAAGGAACATTGCAAAGTTTCTATAAATGGAATCTAGTCCTCTTTTTACATTGATAATATTACGTTTTATGGAATTTTCCCCTCTCTTCATTTCTCGCTCTTTTAATTGTTTTAAATTGTCTATAACTTTACGAACCTCTACTAATTATTCTTTTTCCTTATTTTCTTTTATACTGCAAAACACTCAACCGCGTATATTAATAATTTTTTTCGTTTTGCATATAATCAGACAACAGACGCTTGACAGGACTTGTCCGAGAGTACAGAATGAGTATCGCTTTCTCTCTCTCTCGCCTCCGACTCGCCGATGACTTGTCGTCCACATTGCCGATCCGCCGAGCCGATAATATTCGGACGGAACGGCGATTACTCGCGGGGGAGAGAAACGACGAGGGCCTTCGTAATCGAATCTCCCGCATGGCCCCGAATTAGGACACCTTCGCCGGTGACTCCCGTGGCGCAAGTTAGGGAAACGACATTCGTAATCGGCACACCGGTACCAAAATGGACGGTGGCCTGCAAGGTCGCCGGTGACGAGCCCCGCACGCACGTTCGACTTTCTAAGGAGAGACGCGGAACACTCTCGGCGCTTCGTAACCAGCTCGTTGCGTAAATGGATATATGTGTATATTTTTTTTTTAACACGATTACCGAGGATGAGTTACTCTCGATACTGCAAATAGCCGTGAGATAACATAGCTCAGTTTAAAGGTTTTTTTTTCTTGACGATACGATGGAAGATGATTTGAATGCGCGGTTATTGTTTTATGCAGACCGTTATTTTTTTATATTATTTTTTTTTCGTTGTTAAAAGCATCGGAAGCTCGGTGCGTCGGTGACTTCAGACATTCGTGCTCTCAGTCCCGGTTAGCATTTAAAGAGAAAGGAACACACACCGTGTGAATGAATGGAATTTTCATATCGTCAGTTAGCGATCGTGTGTAGCCGAACCGATTAGTATCACGGTCGTTTACGATTTCAAAAAAAATAAGAACTTCACAAATCACGCGATCGCAGCTCGAACTCTCGGGGCACTCCGCGTTAAAATCGTCGATCTTCGAATCCAGGATTTCAAAGCCCGTGCACGAACGAACGACGCGGGAGGCTCCGAAGGGTATTTTTTTCGTCCTTTTCCGTACCCGCGAGTTTGCGCAATCGTCGCGAACGGCAGAACGATCGGTACGCGTATTGATACATTACCGAGAAATTTTTTTTTCTTAATTTTTTTCCGTTTTTTTTTATTCCCCCGCAGGTGTTAAGACGGAAGTTGTTGCGAAGGATCGATCGCTGTTCGACTGGCCGGTCTCACCTTCTCTCTTTTTCATCAGCCCAGCTCGACACTCGTCCCGCTGACGACCGACATCGCAGCACACTTTTTTCGTCTAGCACCGATTCGCGGAAACTGCGTTTCAGGAGCGCGAACAACGGGAGAACGAGCGATACCGAGGAGCCCGCTTAGTTTGTTGCGCACGCGCGATCTCTCCCCCACTTCTCCGTCCGCGATTGACTTGAGAAATTGTCCCACCGTGTCTTTTCCCTACCGAGACGGCCCCGCCGACTCGGAGCGCTCGTTGGGACTCGGAGGAACGTGCGCGCGGAGGCGACGCGAGCGAGCGAGAGACGCACACGAGACCGTGAAGGCCCCGGCAGTTATCGTGGCATCCGCGCGCAAGCGGCTCGCCACGGACTGAGGCGTCTCGTTCGAGGCGGACTTAATCCCTCCGGGACTCCGTCTTCATTTGTATGCAACGGCACAGCCCCGATGAATCGTTTCTACTTCTCATTCGCGCGTCCGATCCGCCGGACAACGAGCCGCGCCGAGGATGCAAACGGACGCGAGAATCGCCGGTGGTCTCCGCCGCTGACGCACGAACTTCCGAATCTGTATAGCAGAGAGTGTATCTGTATACACTGTATTATTATTGGTCGCGAATATAATTGAGAGTCTATTTATATTTTTTTATTTGATTTGCTGAGGCCTCGGAACGGTCTAATTTCGGAATTATCTTCATTTTGGGTTTCAATGAAGAGACCCGACTGCATTTCGAGCCTGGTCAGGACCCTCTTTGGAACGAAGTTTATTTTTCTTGGTTTTCTTGAATATAATTTTTTTCTTTTTTTTTCTTCTCCTTTTTGGGTGCTCATGGCGTTCTTATTAATATGATTATTATTTGTGGGTGATCCTCTATTGTGTGTTCTGTTGTATTGCTTGACTATGTGCGACAGCTGATTAATGTTGTTTGTTATGTTACGCCGGTTTGACAAGCGTCTCGGTTGTTGTTTGTCGCTCGGGAAGCCGGTAGCCGTGTCGATATTTTACATTTTATTTCACCCTTCAAGTACACCGGACTGCTCGCCGAGGGTCAGACCCCTCTTGTTCCTAAGAGGGGTCTGACTAGGATCGAAAGGTAATTACGTAACCTCATGAAAAACCAAAAAGAAGATGGTTCCGAAATTAGACCTTTCCGAACCAGCAGCAAATCAAAGAAATAAATGTTACCATCGGTCACAGCCTTCGACAACTATAATCTCTTTTTTTTCCTCACCCCGCCGAACATCGCGAAAACCCGAACTACGAACACCGACTATCAACCTCGTCGGACTCTACGCGACTACCGAAATCCCACTGGGCCGGAGACGCTGAGGGCAGGAGACCTTCCACGGAACTTTGCAATAAGATATATAAATAAAATTGTATTATCGTTATTATCGAAGGAATATACACAGAGAGATCGCTCTTAATTTGGTCGATTTACAAATTGATGGTTAAGTTGAATGAACTGATGAGATACGTGTCGGGGAAACGAACGTCGGGGGGGGATCCGTCCTAATGTCTAGAAGCGTTGATGAAAGTTCGCCGGCTGGGTCGGCTGAGCGGTAGAGTAAACCATTCCCTGCGGCTGCTGATGGTTCATCGCGTGACTCTGGTGTTGGTGAAACTCCGGAGCTCCGTGCGGACCGTTCAGTCTCACTCGCTTGGGATTCTGGCCGTGATTGTGCTCGCTGTTTCCCTGCTGCGGCTGATTCTGCTGCTGTGTCGACAGTCACGATAGTTCGAGTAAAACGAAAATATAAATATTGGTACAAATGTCGGGTCGATCGTTACCGTCTGCTGCTGATTCTGGCGAGCTTTGTTTTCAGTCTTTTCTTCGGTGTCGTCGTCCGTCAGGAATTCTCTCTTGGGATACGGAATCGGGCATCCGGCGAAGATACTGCGGAGGAGCGACAGGGGATGAGAATAATAAATATCGTGTTGCTACAAGAAAACGACGAATCGAAAGACGGACGGTGCTTACTCCTGAGTTGGCAGTGGATCCTCCTGGAAATAGGCGTCCAGCATCGAGTGTTCCGAAGTAATACGCTTATTCGGATCCATCATCAGTAATTTTTGTAACTGAAATTGTACAGAGATAGTTTTTTATTTTTTATACGTAGAGGAAGTTTTGTCTTCGGAATTTTTTTTTCCCGAGATTTTTATGTAAAAGCGTTCAGAGTGTCCCAAAATGTAGAAGAATCGTATTTAAAAAAATATGTGCATGTAGAGCAGTTGCGTGCTACTGTTTGTTACAATTTACGCAAAAATTGAAACATTCGTTCAGATTTTATCAAATGTTCACATTTTCGAAATAAGTGTATTCGCGCTCCAGTTTTGGCAATTTGTGAGTTATCGGGCTGAAACTTTCTACGGAGGTAGAATAACATGGAACATTTTCGCTATTGAATTTAGTAAGAAACGATCTACCTGTTTACATTTTTTTAAATGGTGAATTAAAAAAAGACAATTGTACCTCACAACCGACGCACGTTTCCGTTTCAAACATTGAGGTAGAAGCTAAATAAGTGACAGATCGAATATGAGTATTTAAAAAAAACAGCAGATGTAGAGCCGAAATTGTGAATAAAGAACTTTTTTTTCATAGGACATTTGTTTCACCAAAAATGTACGATTTTCAGAATCTTCGAGGTAACTACACTTCATATCCTTTTTATTTAACATGAATTAAAAAGTATATTGAACTTATCATTGGTTTTTAAAATATCTTTTTTGTGCTTCATAGAGGAAACTTGATTTTCATGAATATGAAAAGCTTCCTCTATGAGCAAGCAAAATGGTGCAAAGTAATTTGCACATGGCTTCCGGTTTTACTGCAATTTTGCGTATAGCTTCCTCTATGAGGAAACCGAAAATTGATCAACAAACTTTTCCATAGAGAATGCTATGCACAAAATTGTAATAAATGAATTACTTTGCACCACTTTTAATGTCGAAGAAACAACGCCGATACTCACTAAATTGAATGCTTTGCTATCGGGTTTTATTTTATGACGGTCCATGTACTTCGTCAGTGAACAATTGGCGTAACTGGAACACAGATATAAAGATGAGATGTAAATATGTATGGAATTTATGGAAGTGTGCGGGGCGTCGATGGTTACGTCTCGAACGGGAACTCACTTGGATCGTTTGAAATCCTTCAGGAGAGTAGGATGTTCCGGCATCTTCTTGATATCTTCCCAATCCTTCTCAAGTGGAAAGCCCATCACGTTGAATATTCTGATCGAATTATTTTAACTCGTTACTGCGAACTATAAACGGTCGAATGGACATTTTTAATACACGATATTTACCGATCCAACTGATCGTGATGATAGGGATTGCTGGTCTTGATGTCTTCCTGTCTGCAGTGGAATATCGGCTCGGAGGTCAGAAGCTCCGCGAATATGCAGCCGATAGCCCATATGTCTGTGCGATAGGAATAACAGTTGTGATTAAGATTCGCGTGCCAACTTTCGCGTGTGATGCAGGTCTGGAGCTACACGACCTTGTCGGTCTTATAAATTTTGAATAACAATAAAACACTTTATACTGACGATAAAATATTAATTTACAAGAATATAATAATCTTGAACATTACTCTTCAAAGATTATTTTTCCGAATTCCGATATCATGCATATTTTTTGAGGTACAGCAATTTTTATGCCGGGCAAAGTATTCGCTCGCTACAAGAATCATTCGGAATCGAGGTCCTCGCTCAGCGAGGATCCCGTACGCAAAGGGTTAAGAGAAAACCGCCGACGTACCGATCGCTTTCGTGTAATGCCTAGCACCCAGAAGTAATTCGGGCGCTCGGTACCAAAAAGTTACGACTACCGGATCGAGATCCGCGAGTGGTTTGAGGGGAGCGTTGAACAATCGGGCGAAGCCCATGTCCGCTATTTTTACCCGACCTCTCTCGTTTCCTTCGCCCATCACCAAAATGTTTGCGGGTTTCTGGAAACAAAAAAAAGTGATAATAATATTTATCAAACAATGGTAAATAATTTTGTTAAGAAAATTGTAAGATGCGCATTGACTCACCAAGTCCCTGTGGAGAACCCAGTTGGAATGTAAATAATGAATGCCATCAAGGATTTGATAGAGCAAGGATTTCACCATGCCTTTAGGAACCATAACAGGCTTTTTGTTAGCCTTAGCTGCTCTGTGAAACTTAATGATGTGCTGCGGAGGAAATATCCATGTTAACCCTAGAATTTATGTACGGGGACAAAAACAAACTCCAAAACATACCCAGAGATCGTGTTCGGCAAAATCAAAGAGCAACCACACTTTGCGATCGTTGTGAGACAGAAATACGCGTATGAGCGTGATGACGTTCATGTGCTTCAATTCCCTGAGTAACTGTAATCAGAGTAAATAATAAGATTCAATAATCGCAGTTTCTAATGAATAAAAGTATCGATATTGCATAGTATGAACCAACCATTGGGAATTTTTCAATCTATCAATCTTTTTGTCTTTTTTTCATTCCAATGTGTATTTCTAACGCATCTTTCTATTATATTCTAAAGACGAATAATTCAAGCTCAGCAATTTTCAATAAATGTATATACTTTTTTGTACGTAAAGCTATAACCATATTCTTTTAAATTTATAACTCTTTATAATCGCTTAAATTGTATTCTAATTTTTATTATATTGGGAACTTCTGTTCACTAGTTCGCGATTATTTTTGTGATATAACTTTGAAGATATAAACGGGCTTACGATATCGGTCACGACTGTTTTCTGCAGTGTACTTGTAATTTGTCGTGTAAAAGGAACAATTCGTTGAAATAAAATTAAGTAAAATTAAAGACTATTCACATGTGTAAAAGGGCGCTGCCCGTTGATGAAATAATTAAAGTAAACAGATAAATAAAAGTGATCGGCGCGATAGACGACCTTGCCGCTGGACTTACAGCTATTTCTCTGCACGCCGACATGGAAAGTCCGGTCCCCTCTATCTGCTTGAGACCGAAGTCTTTCGTGTCTGGACGGGATTTTAATTCGCTGTCCGGCACCCTGGAAACGACGAATTATGTTTACACGACGAATTCCGGGTCTCCCGGACCCAAAGTAACCACCTTTAAGTTGTGGAGCTTAAGGCAAAAAAATAATTTGCCGCACACAATCGACGAAGGTCTCGTACGGAGAAATTCATTTTCGGATTGAAGGAAATGCTGGGAACGAGGGTAGATGCGAGATTCGCAAAACCGATCGACGAAAATAATTACAAAACTAACCCCTCTTTCCGGCGGGCTTTGTATACGTGTCCGTAAGTACCGCGTCCAACTTTGCAACCCTCGAATTCGAAGAGATCCTCGACTTTCGTGCGATCCTTCTGGGTCTTAATTTTAAATTCGTAATCCATCATGTTTAGTGTTATGAGAATAAATATCAACTGTAACGAAACATTTTTCATCGGGCGGGGGGGCTGCAAGGTTTCTCGGATAAGCCCGCAACTTGGGTTGATCTCCCCGAGAGCGAGGCTGCGCATGCGCGCTCCGATTCGATGGGCGCGTTTCTACGGATGATCTTCGATTCCATTTGAAAAGGAGGCGCGCACGCAATTCCGCAAACTCCCATGATGTTTCGCATCGAATCGCGATTCATTTGGTTCGCGGACGAACGTTAACGTATTTTGCATTATCGTGCGGCACTTTGGCGGGAAGCTGCTCCGTTACTGTGCTTTTGAAATTCGATGCTACTCGCAGCCACTTGCTTGGCCCTCGATACAACTGGTCTCTTATTATAAGGTACGTGACGATCGAATAATTTTTTAACATTCTCTCGCACAATTCGCACGTTATGCCGAACTGCGCAACTTACACTTACAGTACAAATTTTCAGTTCGCTACGCAATCCTTCTCGGCCTTATCCGACATTCGCATAACCTCTTCGCCAGTTGTTGCCGCACGAAGGTCGTCCGAAATCAACAACGAATGAACAGTACAATCGGGCAAACAAAACCGCCGCATCGCAGACCCTTACCGATAGACGATCGCTCAGCATGATGGATCGTTTCAGAATGATGGACGACGCAGTCATCGCTCGCCTTAAGACCTACGTCGTCGACAGTAACGAAGTGCTCGAATTAAAATTGGTACGCAAGGAGCAAGACATCGACGACGAGGACGTGAGCTTCAGTCCCGAAATGTCTCACCAAGTCTTCGGCGATAGGTACGTCGATGACGCGCATCAGTTTATTGATAATTCTCTAATCGAATAATTCGAATAATCGAAGATTCCTTCCTGCTTCCAGCGAAACGATATTCGGCTACCGAGACCTCCGTCTCAAGCTGTACTACAGCGCCGGAGCTCTGGAAACTTACTTGGGTATAAGCTATTCGGAAAAGCTCAGCAAGGAGCTGTACGTGGGAGTCGCGCCGGACGAAGTGTTGTCCAAAGTCTCTGAGAAACTCGCTCCCCAGGTACACAACAGCTTGGATTCTTTCATAACTTCGCTGCAGAAGGACGACAACTTCAGACCCTACGGCGAGCTGTTGCACTCTTTCTCTATAAATGGTAGATCTTGTATTTGGCACTAATATAGTACAGGCAATAATCATTTTCGATATTTAAAAAAAAAAAATTATATCGCAAATTGTATGAATTGACATAGCTGGTAAGTTAACTTTAATATACAATTGCGAGTTAAAATGAATGCTTGGTATATTCAATGTAGCCTTTTTTTTAGGCACATTTTAATATAACTCAACAGTTAATTTTACCTCACTTTTGTACATTATATTTAATACTAACAGGTTGAAAATTTAAATTTTTTGATAACTACCGAAAATTTAAATTTTTGGCGATTTACCGGAAATTTAAATATTCGGAGATTCACTGGAAATCCCTCGCCTCCGGTTTGAAAAATCTTATTTTTCGACCGGATTTGACATCAAATCGGAAATACGACACTTCCGGTCGAAAAATTAGATTGTCGAACAAAAAAACAATCAACCTTCCAAATAAATAAACTATATACTAGTTTGTGCATAAAAAAACTTTATGATTCTGTTCGTGAATGTTGCTAAGGTTTTTAACGGCGTTGAAATTTCATTCAGATCAGGGCAACAATCGCCAGTTCGAAGTATACAAGGCCGACATGTCGTACAAGGGCTTCGCGACCTATCACCAACGTCTCCAGACTTTCCTCCTGTGGTACATAGACGCGGCTAATTTCATCGACAGCGACGACGATCAGTGGCACTACTTCAACATGTGAGCGAACTTGCGACCATGATCGATTGTAGAAATTTGACATACGTCGTTTTTTTTAAAAATAAAAACAAAATTTTATGAAAACTTTTCCTCTCCAGGTTCGAGAAGTACACTTCAACGTCGGGCGAGACTCGTTACGGATCCGTCGGATTCGCTACGGTCTATCAGTATTACGCCTATCCCCATCACACGAGGCCTCGCATAGCTCAGGTCTTGGTCCTACCGCCCTTTCAGAATTTGGGACTCGGCACACACCTGCTGAGAGCTATATACCGCGAGTACATGGGACGAACCGAGGTCAAAGATATTACAGGTATATTCCAGATGTCCGGAAACGATTGACGATTTTATTATTCATTTATTTATTTATTCATTTATTCGGGTCAAGCTTGTTAAAGTACATATAATAGATACAATAGATGTTTCTCACATTCGAAAGTCGACAGCTGGTATAATTGTTACTTTTTGATCACATTTTCAGTCGAAGACGCATCCGAAAGTTTCCAGCGTTTGAGGGATTACGTGGATTCGCTCAACTGCATGACTCTGCCGTGTTACGCGAGGGAACACTTGGTTCGCGGGTTCAACAAAACCATGGCGCTCGCCGCCAGAGAAAAATTCAAGATCAATAAAGTGAGCAAGCGTTAAATCAAGGGCGACGGCCGTTATCGGCTTGGCTGCTTAGCGGATTAAACAAAAATGGTTTTTAACATTTTTCTTTTTGTTTTTTTTTTATTCTCCGCCAGAGACAAGCCCGCAGAGTATACGAGATCCTGAGGTTGCGCTACACGGATTTGTCGAACGAGCAAGAGTACCGTGACTATCGTCTCGACGTTAAGAAAAGATTGAACATTCCGTTCAAGAGGGATCAGCACGATCAGAAAAAGCTCGAGGCGGCATTGAAGAATCACAACAAGGAGGGAAACGTTAGCGTTGCGCCTGCCGAGCAGCGCATACAATTTTTGGAGAAGGAATATCGCGCTCTTGAGGAGGAGTACAAGAGGGTCATAAAACGCTTGGACGACGCGTCGGAACAGTGAGAAAGAAAGTGAGTACGCGAAGTGATACAAGGTAATGTTCTGAGAAAAAAAACGAAAAATTGCGAGTCATCGAGCCGTATTCCAAAAACAATGTGTGTGCGCGGCGCGTCAACGGTCGAGCGTCTCAAAGACTGCTTCTCACGGAGGACCGATTAACTTTTCCTTCTGTTTATTATTATTGTTTTTCTTTCCATCTAAGTTATCTATTGTCATTTTTATATCGCTCAGTGAATATCAGCACGTACTATGGATTCCTGTTGTTGTGCATCGAAAAAGATTGAAAAAAAAAATACTAAAAGAAAAAAAGCGACGAGATTCCATTCAAAAATAATTTCATCTCTACAATAAGACGTTCTTCCGAAAAAAATTTATCGAATTTTTGATCCATTAGATAATACCGGCACATGTGCGAGCAGAACAGTGTGCGTTCCATTTTCATTTAAAAATATAATGTATTATACGCGCGGCGGTATGGCTCACAAAAAACAAAAAAAAAATTAATCTCGCAACTTCAAATATTTAAATAATGAGACTTCAAAGTTTCAGCGGCGCCAACGTCGCTTAAGCTCCGGATCGGAATATCAGCACATACTATAGGTACTTCGTTCCTGTTGTGGTGCATTGAAAAAGTAAAAAACCCTGAAAAAAAAATTACATAAAAAAAAATGCAACACCATAAAAATGCAATACCATAGGACGGTCACCTTAAAAAATAAAAATAAAAATGGAATTTATAATCCAGTAGATAACACCGGCACATATACGATAAGAACATAGCATGTTCCATTTTGAAAAGATATATGCATTATGCGAGCGCGTCATACGGCTCGTAAAAAAAATTAATCTCGCAACTTCAAAGGTTTAATGAAACGCGGCTTCAAAGGTTCGGGTAGCGCCAATGTCGGTTAAGCTCGTACCGGCCGAACGAGCGAACGCGGGTGAAATAATATTCAAGATCGCAGAGTTGTTAGCGGCTCGTATAGCTTTTGTAAATGAACACCAAACGAGTGGTGTGAAGCGTCCTTGTGCGGGGTAAACTCGCGAGACCGCCCGGGTGCCGTACTTGAAACATATATATTTTTTCCTTTCGGTTCTTTTTAATTAGTACGGTAATTAATTAAACAAAACTCTTGTCTCGAGCGGGTACCCTCGGTTGTCGGGACCGCTTTTCCGCACTTGAGGAATTTTAATGTCGCTAGCCGTGTAAACACGCGCGGGGGAGCCCCAATTTATTTTACCGCGCTGGAAGAGCGTGTTTTAAAAGGGGGGAAAGGGGGGAGGGCTTCTCCGCCGACCGTTCATTTCGCTAGGATTTACGGGCGTCGATGGGAAACCGCGGTTTGCCTCGAGGGCTCGGGCCTCGAACTCGCCGCTGAGCAAAAAAAAAAAGAAAGCAAGTCCTGGCCGGAATAAAAAAGAAGTTTTACTCTCGTTCGGCAAAAATTGTAGATTTAGCGTTACGCGGAAGTCGTTTACGCGCCGATGGAGTTTAAAACGTCGGGAGAGTTTCGTCTCGGCGAGTCGTCCGTCAGAGCTGTTGTAGAGCCAGTCAATATTTCACCCCACTCTGTATGCAAGCCCGAAATTGCCCTGCGAAACGGCAACAAAAGCCAAAGGCCTCGGTTAACTTTGAGTCTCGTCGAACGCGTATCGCCACACGTCGGTTTTAAGGACACGTCGCACACATTCCATATAGTCAGAAATTCGATAGAATTAAGATTGTAACTATGCTGACTGCTACATCACTCGTGTTTTTTTTTTTTTTTACTTTTTCCTGAGTATCCGATGGAGGAATCAGTTTTAAAAAATGAAAAAATAAGCGTGACCCACCGTGACGCGAAGGCTTAAATTCGTTGGAATAAAAATTTGTCGCCCATCGGTCGAACAGTCGCTCGAGGCACTCGCATGTCTCGCCGGTGCCGATGCGATTAATTATAGATAAAAACAAATAAAAAAACAATCCGAACATCACTTCCATTTCACTCTGCATCCGTCGGCAGCAGCGAAGATAATCTTTTTTCATTGTCTTCCAACGTTTTTTTTTATTAACGCTGTTCCGTTCCCGTAACATTGGTGGTCGAGACCGGCGGAGCGTTAATCGTGAAATTTCTATGAAAAAACGAGAAAGACTTTACACACACATTACACTCGCACACAGTACAAAGCTTCGCGAAGCTGAATGAAATTATAGCGGGAGAAGCAGACAGATTAAAAGGCTAAGGGGGACAAGGAGGGGGGGGGGGGGGGAGGAAGGGCGGTCGGGAAATGTGGATTTTCGTTGCGGGTTAAATTAAATAAGTGGCAAACCCCTCGGTGGTCTGCCTCGGGTCGCGAACATATCCCGCGTGTGTACGTACAACCTGCTCCGGCAAAGTTATACCTTCTTCTATGTCTGTATATTCTCTCCTCTCGTTACTTTCATTATCCTTCTCTTCACCTCCCCCCTCGCATCTTCCCTCTTCCATTTCTCGTCCCTATATGCGGCCCGTCCTCATCCTTCTACTTTTCTCAACGCTCACGGAGATCCCTCTGTTACTCTACTCTGCTCCACCTCTGCTCCGCCCTACCCTCTCGTCTCTCTGTATGCTCTTACGACCTGACGACCTAAATTAACGTCCCGTAATGCGAACACTCGACGAGAGATGCGTGTCTAATTTGCGCGGGCACGTGTACCGGAATGCCGCGTCTCGCGTACGCGCCGCGAGCGACTGACGAGTCCCTCCCGCAATCTCCGCTCGCACTGAAGTATATGTGCATGGCCCTCGATTCGTAATTTACTCATCGGGGGGGAGGAGGTGATTTTCAAATTCTATGGATGAATAGCGAGCTTAACTCGAACTTGATGGTAAATGTACTTTAGTCGCGGTTAATATCGTAAATGTACTTTAGGCGGGGAGAGGTGGGAGACGTAATTCTGTACCGTGAAGAGACTGTCGGCGGTAGTGAGGACCCGAGAATAATTTCGGGCGAGCGATGGACAACTTTTTTTTTTATGTTGTGAATTTCTGTATGAAATATTGCAACAGTATTTCTCCGTCGAATCGGAGAGGCCTCAAAACATTTTCGGGGCAGATCTTTTGATACATATTTTTCAAATTCTGACGCGAATTCTTGTAGGAAATTTTGCAATGATATTTCTTCTTTGAATCTAAGACCCCCAAAGAAATTCTCTGCTGCTCATCTTTCGATGTATCTATTTTTGGTCTCAAACTTGGCGTATCCAAAAAAAGATGCTTCCGTTTCCGGAGCTCCCGAAGTGCCTCGCAGCTTCCCTTATTACACCACGTCGATATTTCTTAACGATATATACATTTATTTTCAGACCGGAGAATTCGTCGACCCGAAGAAAAACCTGTGAAGAAAAAATTGCCGATGACGTATCGAACAACACACTTTTTTTTTTTTAATTAACGAGGACGGATTACGGTCGGCAGTGTGTTCGGAGCGAGGTCGGCATTCGTTAACCTCGCCTCCACGTGAAAGAGCATACAGGCGTTGTTAAAGCGGAGCGGGGAGGGAGGCGCTCGTTTAGCTGATACGCCTATAAATATTCCAGTGGCAACCGGTATTTATACATTTTTCACGTCACGAGGCGGGATAGCCAGGTAGAGAGCGTCGTTGCCGGCGTTGACGGGGTGGAAACGCGGCCGCATCTGAACTTTACGGGTTCGCGGCACGTATAGCCGACCACTGTGCACATACGTACGTGCCGATCTCGTTTTACGATCGCGTTCACACGAAACGGCACGAGGAGCAGCGGCGGAGAACGCGCGTGCAACGTGTAAGCCCCGCAGGGCTATCTCCACGGGCGAACCCCCTGGCAGCCACTCCGTATCGATGCGAAAGTACGAACCCACCCCGCGTTCGCGCTCAGTCACCTTTTGACGTATTTGCCACTGGCCCTGTTCGAGTTTCCGGAAACGGGGAGGACGCCCATTGCTGCGTCGTCGAACGACGGCCTCGAACGTTACGCAAACGGAATTCGAAATGTCAATTACACGCCGGGTAGAACTTTATCGAATTCCAACACGCAATGCCCTCCAGTCTCGACCATCGAGCCCACGTCCCCGGAAGCTCTCTTCAGAGGCAAAATATCGAAATTTATCTACCATTGTAACGAGGTTCGAACTCGTTTTTTTTTTGCACATCTGCACGCATTCGACATCGTTCGCTGGTTTTTTATGAATAAAAAATCGCGAGGCGAAGATCGTTTGAGTCTTCTATTTTTTTTTCTTTTTTGTTCTTTCGATCTGTTTATCGTTTTGCACAGTATTATATAACAATGGAAAGTGTGTCAGAGTGTTCCGTATGGGCTTTTCGTTGATTATTACGGGGTGAATGATAACAGCCGGTCGTTAATTTTATCTTGTTTTGTTATTGTTTCTTTGCAGTTGGCAAAGTTAGCAGAACAGTGTTTCGCGGGTCTATAGTGGATGCAAGCGAAAGTAGAAATCCCGAACGATGATACTGAGGGCTTTACGCTGTGCCGAGAGTTTCGAAGTTATCGAATTCTAACACGCAATGCCCTCCAGTCTCGACCATCCAGCCCACGTCCCCGGAAGCTCTTTTCAAAGGCGAAATATCGAAATTTATCCTCCATTGTAACGCTTTTCAAACTTTTTTTGCCATCTGCACTTATTCACCATATCGTTCCAATAAAAAAATCGCGAGGAGATTGTCGTTTGGCTCCCCTATTTTTTCTTTTTTTTTTTTCTTCATCTCGCTTTATCGTACACAGTAAATAAAAGAAATGGAAACCCCGCGAAAATATTCCGTATAGTCTTCTCGTTAATTATTCCAGAGGGAACGAAAACAGCCAGTCGTTCGCTTTGTCCTTTTTCGTTGTTTCTTTGCAGTCGTCGAAGTTAGCGGAACTGCGTTTCGCGGGGTCTGCAGTGGATGTGAGCGAAAGCCGAAATCCCGAGGGAAGACACTGAGGGCTTTACGGTGTACCGGTAGTTTCGAAGTAGCCCCGGGCACAACTTTCGCGTCCAAGAGCGCGCGGAGAGTAGCAGGATGCGCGCTGTGCACTTAGGTCCAAGGCGCAGAGACGCGGTGTACCCTCCGACGAGCTGAGTGTCTGCGGTACGGCCGAGCCGAAATTACAGGGAAGCTTAATGGAGACTCGGCTGGTGCAGCAGCCAAAGCGCCGACACGACGACGATTCCTCGAGTGAGAGAACTGTCGTACGACGTTTCGCGTCTCGCTCGCCGTCCAACGCGCGAGGGTTGCAACACTTCGTCCAGCTCGTCAGCACCCACCGCAGTTTGGATCGGCAACGCCGCAACAATCGGAACCGGAACGTCTCTTGTAATTTCTCGGGAAGCAGCGTTTTCCTCCACCGGAACTGGCGCAGCTGAGAATCTTGTCGCAGAACTGGCCGCCGTATACGCCAAAGGGATGATAATCGCTGCAGGACTTGCATCTACAAAGTTACATTGTACTTGCATCTGCAACGTTACATTTTTCTTGCATCTACAAAGTTACATTGTACTTGCATCTACAAAGTTACATTGTACTTGCATCTACAAAGTTGCACTGTATTTGCATCCACACTGTACTTGTGGAAAAAAAAATTGTTCACTCGTGGAGCTTCATTCTCCAAGCGAACTTCCCTGAGCGAAGTCTGCGCGATAAAAAACACAGCCGTCATAATTCGATGAATTTTTGTTTCGTGCAGATATATTCAGGCTCATAGACCCGGCATACGCTACGCGACTCGCCCAGTCTCACTTGCAAGGCAGTCGCTTCAGGATCGAACCATCGTACGACCTTCCGCTTCCTCGCCGTCGAACGAGCGACGTCGCAGCGCTCCGTCGAGCCCCTCAGCAGCACCCGCCGCAGTTCGGATCGGCGCCGCCGCAGCATTCGGATCCGGAACGTCTCTTGTAATTTCTCGGAAAGCAGCATCTTCCGCCGCCGGAACCGACGCAGCTGTAGATCCTGCCGCAGGACTGGCCGCCGCATCCGCCGAGGGGATGATAGTCGCTGCAGGACTGGCACTTGCATCTGCAAAGTTGCATCGCATTAACGGCGCCGCGATACCGAAATCCCGAGGCCGGAAGAGCCTCGACGCAGAGAGGGGAAATCGAACCGGACGAGGACGTCCGGTGTACGCTGTGCGAGGAGGGTCGCAGCCCGGTCTCACTTGCAAGGCAATCCCCGGGGTGGACTTCCGCCGCAGCAACCGCCGTCGATCTCGCCGCCTCCAGGATTATCCGAGCAGGCAGCACCGCCGCATCCTCCGCAGGGACAGCATCCCTTGGCGCTCGTGCACGAGACCTCGGCGCAGGTGTCGCGCTGTCTCCGGCAAGCGGGCAGAGGCGGCGGACAGGGCCGGCAGCAAGGGGGCGGGTCGGCCGTCGGCCCTGATCGCCGATTTATCGATCTCACCGAGCGATCACGGCGCTGATCGCCGGTAAAAGGCTTCGAGGTTCCCGTCGACGATTGCGGGAAACCACGGCAATTGCCGCAACCACCGCGGTTCCTTTCGCCGCGTATTAGGAAACCATCGGGTGTCGAGTGATAACCGCAATCACCTTCGAAACTTCCCTCGGCGAACTCCGAGGACATCGGGTAACCGCAGGCTTCGCGCACACTTCTAGATGTTCCCGGGAGTTGAGATCTGGCCTCGGGCATCGAGGAGCTACGAGCCTCGTAGATGTTCCTCGAAGTTCCGTGCAGCGAGCGGTCACTGCCTCCCCGCAAACGGTTTCCTGGATGTATGGGGGTTTGTCATTTTTTTTTTTTTTTCTACTTGAGGATCGATCGATCGAATTCTTTATCTACCGGTGTCGCAGCAGCACTGGGTTCTGCATCCGGCTCGGCCGAAACCGGGACCCTGGCCCGGAAGCCCGCCGCAGCAATTCGTGCAGGCTCCGTGTCGCTTACGGTAACGCGGATACACCTGGTCAGTCTCGACTCTCGTTCGATCGGTATCGCCCGCGCGGTTCTCTGTTATTTGTTCGATTATATTTTTTATTGTTGTTGTTTTTTTTTTTTATAGACACTTTGGCGTTTTAACGATTCCCCGTCATCGGGATCATCTTAAATGACTCTGCCGCAGCGGACAACCGCGGGTGTTGCAGTACTTGATGATTTTACCGGTCTGGTGAGTCGCCGAACTCGGCGGTTCCGGATGGGGCACCGTCGCGGAAATTGGATCTTTCCTCTTGCTTGGAGACTTGGGTTTCTTCTCCTGAACGTGAACTCTTCTGAAAAAGAAAAAATCGACTCGAGTTGACGCTAAATCTACGTAAAATACACATCACATTCAACAGATAGCCAACATAACCGCTAGTATATATTATAATAATTTGATGTTATCGATAGACAATATTCGATACTTCACTTCACTTTTGTCACGGAGCTTGACTTGTCCTGGCTCGATTTCAGGTTTTTCCTAGAGAGGAGATAGACATCAATGGGGATGAGAGAAATTCGTAGTTGGAGTGATTTAAGGTGAAGTGAAACGCCCTCCGGCACACTCAGCGGGTAACAAAAACTGCAATAAATGCCGTTTTCAGAACGCAGACAGCTGAGAAAAAAATTGTCTTGCCCTGCGGCTAGAAATTCTTTGGAGAAAGACCTCTTCCTTTTTTCGTAGCTTTTTTGTGGGCTGAAAACGACATTTATTACAGATTTTTCTTACCGACTGCGGTATTTAACATCTACTTGACTCACTCGATTGAGCCTTCAGTCTCTTTAGCCTTCGCCTTGTTCGTCTTACCTCTGCGGCATAAAATTTCTTTTGATAACGATTGATAACGATTTAGTTTACTTCGAAGGAATTCAGCACATACACTTTCTCGAGCTTCTCTCTTTCCTCGGCATCTTCGAATTTCCTGTCAAACGCGAACCACTTTAGAACAGAGAATCCCCCACTACGAATCAGCGTATATTTTTCGTGTTCGACTCACTGCTCTCTCTCGCGCGTATCGGCTTTACTCTTCTCCCGCAACTTCTTAAATGCCCTGTTCATTCCCGAATCGATACGTCTCGTATAAAACTGAATTTGCGAGTCTTAAAATAATCCGAGAACTCACTCCTGCGCCGTTTCCATCTTTCGTGGCTTCGGAGCTTCCATTTCCATTTTTTTTTAAATTCTCTTTTCTCTTCCTTTTTCGTTGGAAGGTTTTTAAGATTTTGAGGCCATGAGAGTTTGCGGTTTAATTTCGTAAGTTGGCCAAAAAGGTGACAGGAGCGTTTTTACGCGGATTACACGGACTACAATTTTGAGTCTCGACAAATGAGTATCGACTTTTCTTTTTTTGCGTCTCTATTCGTGGCAGCAACACTTGTTTCCCGAGTTCAAGTCATCGCAGCCGTTTAACGCAACGTTTAACATTTTTTTCCTAGTTTTATTTTATCTTATCAGTTTCTAGTTTCTTTTGATCGGGTTTCTTCTAGAACTGTTTTTCTTTTTTTAGTTTCCATTTTAACCATCAATTTCATCTTCCTTTTTATTTGATATTCGAAAGGTTTTAAATATTGTTCAGCAATGATATTTCCGTTTCAATGTCGAAAGTTAGCCAAAAAGTTACGTCAGGAGAGTTTCATCAGAAAATATAATTCGGAGCCTCGACAAGTGCGCATCGACTTTCAGTTTTCTTTTTTCCAATCCAATCGACACCTCGCAACGTCGTTGCATCCCTATCCGCGGCAGCAACACTTGTTTCCCGAGTTCAATCCACCGCAGCCGTTTCCGCATTTGCAGTACTTTCGCCGAGCTGCCGGATCCAACGCTCTATCCCGGTCGTATCGTTCACCGAAGTTATTGAATTCCGATATCCTGCAAGTTCCCGACACCAATTGTCGAAATTCGTTTGTTACATTTTCTTTCGGCTTTGTAAATTTTCGTAGCGCGAAGACGAACGGTTCTTCGCGCTTGCATCCGAAGACCGGTTGTTTCTCATCGACGGCCCGAAATCCCGCGATGGAAGCGTCCGCGAGTCCTCGGTTCCTCGGCTTCTCACTGGTGCGAGTTTTGCGACGTCGCGGTGCGACCTCGTCAAAATATTCGGTCCCAAAGTTCGTCTCACCTCCAGGAAGGCTGTACGATTTTTTCCTCGTCGACGTCGCGAGCAGTCCGGCCTCGACGATAGTATCGATATCCCAATATCCCAAAGAGCGTAAATTTCTACCCTTGGTCTCGGTGCTTCCCAAACTCAATCTCGTAGATTCGTGCAGAGGCACCAGCGTCGATTCGCTGTCTTCGTGATCGTCGAGCCAACTGCGCGTGCTCTCGTTCCGCAACCTCGAGGATCCTTCCGGAAGTCGGCTCTCCTCACCGTCATGAATTCTCGATCTTCCGGATCTTCGCTCACCCGATGAGCTTCTTTCGTGTCCGCGCGCCGATCGAGTTCCTCGGCGATCGGCTCGGCTATCGTCCTGTCTCGAGTTGCTCGATTTCTCCTGAGGCGCGAGTCTCGTGCTCTCGATCCAGGACCTCGAGGACTCGTCCGGAAGTCGGCTCTCCTCATCGTCATGAATTCTCGATCTTCCGGATCTTCGCTCACCCGACGAGCTTCTTTCTCGTCCGCGCGCCGATCGAGTTCCTCGGCGATCGGCTCGGCTATCGTCCTGTCTCGCGTGGCTCGATTCCTCCTGAGGCGCCAGCTTCATCATGCCACGCTCTTCGTGATCTTCGATCCAGGACCTCGAGGACTCGTCCGGAAATCGGCTCTCTTCACCGTCATGAATTCTCGATCTTCCGGATCTTTGCTCACCCGACGAGCTTCTTTCGTGTCCGCGCGCCGATCTCGATCCTCGGCGATCGGCTCCGCCATCGTTCTGCCTCGCGACGCTCGTCGCTCCCGCCGAATCTCCATCCGCTGCATCCGCCGATCTAGCCGATTCATCACCGCCAAACGTGCCCCGCCTTTTGCGCTCCCGAGTCCTTCGGCTTCTCGACCGAGATTCGGATTCGTCACGAGAGTATCGCCTCGTCTCCTCCAAGGATCGCCGGTCTCTCGAGCGAGTTCCTCCTCCGGGCGTCGCGCAGTCGTCGCAGGCCTCGCAGCTCACGGATCGCCGCTCGCTCTCGTCGAGCGACGCCCGACCGTCGTCGGCTTTTTCCCGGCTCGCGTCGATGATGATGGACGATCCTACCGCCGCGTCCAATCCTCCGTGAGATATCGATACCCACTTATCCGTCGAGGATTCGCAAGTCTCGCACGTCGCTACGTACTTCGGCTTACCGGTCAGCTCCATCGGGTATGGAAAACATCTCATCGTCCCGTCGTAAATCAAATCCGCACCGGTGTCCACCGACGCCTCGAGCAGTTCCTCCGGACTCGCCCCCGTCGCCTCCCCGAAGATCGACCCGGATCTCCGTCCCTCTCGCCTCCGTTTCGCTCCCGACCCGCTTGCCGATTCCGCACACGCGTCCGTCTGCGCGGCCCTCGACGTCGACGGATCAACGAAACGTATCTCGATAAATTCGTCCGGACCGCTCGAGCTGCTGACCGTCTCGCAGCGACACGACACTTGCGCGTCCGCGGTGGCTCTTCCGGTCGTCTCCGTGCATGCGTCGATCGTCGAATTGCAATCGAAGTACGTCTGACTGGATTTTTGCTCCGACACGCTTCTCGCTTTGCCGATGTCTTCGAGATCGGCCAGGACGTCGCTGGCTCGATCTCCTCCCGGAACCGACCCGCCGATCGCGGCAGCACGCGGCTTCGATCCTCTCGTGCAGACCCAGCGTTTAGTGAACTTCAGCTTTCTTCCACCCCCGGTCGACGAACTCCTCGACGACGACGGCGCGGCGGAGTCCTCGAGGGCCTCGCGACGCTCGCCGATCGCTCTTTTCTCGTTCGTCCGATTTTTCATTCCTCAGAATTGTCATTTTCAAAACTGCGTCGCGTCACGGGAAGAATTTATGTTTTGACATTTTTTTTTAAAGGTTATCGCTGGTTGCGCTTAAAGCTGCGAACGTTGTCAACGTTGACCTTCTTTTTCTAGTTCTGCTTTTATGAACGTTAGTTTTTTTCCACCGCCGGTCGAAATTCTCGACGACGCCTCCGGCGCGGCGGAGTCCTCGAGGACTTCGTGACGCTCGCCGATCGCGCTTTTCTCTTCCCTCCGATTTTTCGTTCCTCAGAATTGTCTTTTTCGAAACTGCGTCGCGGCACGGGAAGAAATTATGTTCTGAAATTTTGTTTTTATTTATTCAAATAAATAAATAATTTGTCAATAACATTTTGGAATTATTATTACATAAAAACAGTATTTGCAGCACCTTCCATACATTTGATTTTCATCCCATCGAGAAGTGTTCGAAATTTTTTATGAAACTCACATTCTGCGGGACTTTACCGCTCGGACCACCTTAAAGCTGCGAAAGTCGTCCGCGTCGACCTTTTTTTCGGCTACCCGCGAGAGCCCCCTTGGGGGCCTGAGGGGGGGGGGGGGGGGTTCCGCGCTCGATGTGAAGTTTCACGATTATGGGCTTCCGGTAAGAGCGTCAGAGTGATGCTCCGGCAGAGGTCGTGGAATAAATAGTCGACATGGCTAGTCTCGGCGCCGGGAGTTACCGGGCACACGTGAACGGCCGAGGGAGACGCGCGTAGAAATGGAAAAGAGCGAGAGAAACCCCCGGTGATGGATGCAGCCAGGGGTAGCGCAGGGTTCAAATTTCGTGCGGGAATTCCAGCTCGTTCGTAGGTGCGAGACACGGAGTATATCCACGCACAACCCCTCTAACTTCGCGGTTCTCCACCCTTCCCGTGGCTCTTATATATTTGCGAATCTACCCCGCGGCCCCGGAGAGACCCGGCGCGGCAGTAGATTCACACCCTCGGCCTACCGGAGGGTTGCAGCGAGCCCTTCCCGCCCGCGTCGCTCTAACACGGCTGCCGCCGACGGAGAGTAAAATTTCTCTTGCCTCCTGGCTTCCGCCCTTCGACTTTTTTTTTTTTGCCCGTACGAGCGACGAACGAGCGCCACATGAAATTGTATGCTCGGCGCAGAAAAAAAAAGGGTACACGAAATTTTTACACGCGTGCCTAGTCGAAGGTCTGTGGGGTGTTTCGCACGAGCCGGGCATCGGCGCGAGCGGGCTTTGGAATTTTATTTAGCACTGTGCGTGTAATGGACGCGCCGCACGAAGAAAAATGGCTCAGCTGCCCTAACAAAATGAGTTTTGCTGACAATGACCTCGTTCTCGCGGCAAAACGATTAGTAAAAGCAGCAAAAAAATTACTACGTCGAAGCAATTGTCCGAGTAGGAATTTTCGAGCGTTACATCGGGCCCTGATAAGGCCTGATGTATTAAATTCATCCATATACAGCAAATTTCAAGAGTTCGCAGTTCCATTCTATTTTTTTAAATTTTTACTCGAAAATAATGAAACTATTTCCTCGCCTCTTTGTTTCGATTTTGCGCGTCGAGCGTCTCAAGCTCGTCATACTTCCCGGCCCATACACGCGCCCCACTCACATATAACAAATTTTTTTCGTTACAGTAACAAAGGCTCTTTTGTCACGGTAACAAATCGCTCCAAGCAAAAAATATTGCTACTTACCCCTTGTTTTGTTATCCCGATGCTAAAAAACTAAATTTCTCGCGGTAACAAACATTTTTTTTCCCCGTCTGCAAGTCGCAGCTACGACGGACCACCGAATTTGTCCGCGACGCTCGGCGCGCCGGAGACTGTGCGCGGTGCATTTGTCCCGGAAGCGAAGGGAGAGTCGGATGAGCCGGGCCGAGGCGCGCCCGGGAGCGCCGGCAGAATATCTCCGGCTATCCGTCGCGGCTCGCCTGCATTCTCATGACGACGACGTCGGGGATGATGCACCGGCTAGAGTGGGCCTCTTGAGACACCAGACACCCCTTCGTCTGTCTGCGGCGGTCACACACCGGCGGCGTGCGGGACTCGAGGAGGAGGCGAGACCATCACCGCCCGCACACGCCGTCGATCCGCGACTCCAACCCTTTTTTAAGTGCCGAGTATTATGTCACTCTTGCGCTTTAATAGACACCTGCACTTTTCCGCAGGACTGTGGCGTGTGTGAAAAAGACGAGGAGGAGGAGGAGGAGGAAGAAGAAGCAAAAAAAAAAAAAAGAAGCTGCCTTTTTTTTTGTTGCACGAAGCTGGAGGTGCAGTCGGCGACGCCGAGGGGTGAGACAAGACTGCGGGTTTGCAGAGTCAAGAGATGAAAAAGACATGGAACAAAGAGGGAACGAGAGTACTGGAAGCGAAAGGAAAAAAAAGAAGAAAGAACGGGCGAGAGCGAGGTTCGGAATTGAATACGGGTTGTCCCTCGGTCGCGTCCCTCTTTCTTCGCCGGGGCTCTTCCGCGTCGTCTTCTTCTCGCGGGGGTTGAAGGAGATCCGGCGTATGCCGATTTCTCGTGCGCCGTTATTCAGCGCGCATCGAGCGCGGCGAGAGAAACGGAGGGCAAAGAGTAACGGAGGGACGGACGAGGGAGAGGAAGAGGAGCGGAGGGTGGGTTGGGGGCCGAGATAGCTCGAAGTGAGATTCAGAGACTAGTCTTTGAGAGACGATTTACCGCGTCTCTGTTAACCCCCGGACGCGCTCGTGGCAGACGGAAAATTGGGGTCGGCGAGGCGCTTTTGTTTCCACGAGGGCGATATCTCTCTTCGCTATCGTCGGAGAGCAACAGAGTGGCGGCTGTAGCTGGATTCTGGGGGTATTCGGAAATTTATTGTGAGACCGCTCTTCCCCGACCTCCGAGGGATGATCAGCGGAGGGGCCAGGTGATTTCTGGATAAAGCGTAGGCAGACGGTGCGCCGCGCGGAGGCAACCGACGGACGGTCGAGTTACCCGAGCGCGCGACGAGATCGGAACTTCGTTCGACAATCGAATATTCTTTTTATTTCGCAGCCATATCGATGGCCGATTAGCGCGCTGTTCGGTCATTTTAAAAACACGGAATGTCACCCTTTTTTTTTATTCCGTCCTAAAAAAAGGGGACATTCCGTGTTCATCGTTTCTCATCGTGACTGATAGATTGAAATAATGCAGGTCGATGTCGCGTACTAATGTACCGAAAAAAAAATGTATCGCTCATAATTATCACTTGAGTACAACAAGCGTGCGAAATGTACGACAGAGAAGTAAATTTGCGTGCGAGAAGTAAATTTGCGGGCGAGAAGTAAATTTGCGGGCGAGAAGTAAATTTTCGTGCGAGATTTGTATTGCATGCACCGTGTATTTACGGTACGCCTTACTGTAAAGTGCCGCTTAGGCCACTATCGACAAGCACGAGAAGTAGCACTTTTCATGCACACGTCACAAAAAATTAATTACAAGACTTGAGAGGATACAATTATCTTCAGCTCGCGAGTATTCAAAACGCGGCTCGATAACATGTACTTAGCGAATCGATTATCGAAAGGCTGTTTTGCCCTCCCCATGGTGGTGCTCTCTTTTCATCATCGTCGCCCACGAGGTTGCACCTCCGAGCCCGACTTCAATACCGCGACACACGCAAAGCTACGACATACGCGTGCGCGCGTGCGCACACATGAGCGATATCGGATGTCCGTGAAGCGCGTATATCTCGGATTCAATGGAAACTATACGAGGTTGTTAGAGATGCATGGATATTCATGCTCGGCGGTGTAGTATATCGGGGGTGGAGTGTGCACACTAAGCTCTCCCGCGACTTACGGTCTTTCCCTCCCATTAGCATGCTGCGAAGAGTTTCCTCCGGGACCGCCGCGACGAAGCTTACCCGGCCGCGGCTAACGAGCGTTTGAGCTTCCATCGAAATCTCTCACGGCTGGGGATGCAGAGAGAAAGAGCCGCGTTACCGAAATTATCGAGAGTCAATCCCGCGACCAGTAAAAGTTCTTGGAGTCAATTGTTAATCGAATGAGGAGACCCGATCGATCGATCGTTCGCAACGACGTTGGCGATGGTTAAAAAAAAAAAAAAACATTCGGGTACGAATATAAAATGATTGTCAACGATTAATTTTTCTTAAATATCAAAAGATAATGATATTAAAAAAAAAATTTAACTTCTATAATTTTTTATATACCGCGGCAGAGAGAAAGAGCTGTGTTACAGAAATTATCGAGAGTTAATCCCGCGACGAGTGAAAAGTTCTTGGAGAAATTGATTGAATTTCTTGATTAAGGGGACATGAAACAGCTGTGCGTTCGAGAGAGATAGTTAAAATTAACTTCATTCAACGGTCTCACTTTATTCAATCAAATTTTTTGATAAAAAAATGAATTTGTTTTTTCCTCAAAAAAATTAGCAACATTGAGAAAAGTTCATTACAGTTTCCATTACCGACCGCGATATTTCGCTTCCCCTTAAGGCGCACTACAATGCGATTCGGATGTCCGTCACGGTCACCGGATTTTCCCCGTGCATGAGTGATTTCCCGGAGTTTCCCAGGCGGCAAACTAATAACACGAAAGTTGAATAAATGTTGAAACGACTATGTCGGCTTCAACACGCGTCGCTACGTCCCTCAAAGTTTATAATGGTCGCGTGTACGTTCGCGAGAGGAAGGTCGACAGAGAGAGATGGGGACTGGGTTATGGGGAAAAGCGTCTGTGCGCAGTGGGCGCTCGCAGGCGTTGCGGACGAAATCCCATCAAACTTTGCACCCTCGGGCTATCCTCGGGAAATTTTCGTAAACGCGGAGCCCCGAAGGAAGGTAAGTATCAGGGCCGAGCGAGGATCCCTTCGCCGTCCCGGATGCCTCTTGCTTCCGTCGGCGATGCTCGGTCCCGTCTGGAAATGGCACATTAACGTTACCGAAGGACGGAGGAATTCCCCGTCTCGCTTCCCTCCTGGTCCATCCCCGTCTCTCCGACCCATTCTCTCCGGGGAAATAACCTTAGGCTATTTCGCATTCTAACGCCCTTCATCCGAAAGCGATGGCTCGTTGGAAGAGCGAGCGGGCCGCGTCAAGCGTTCCCTCGCGACCCACAACAGGTCACTCTCGCCTCGGTGAATTGCAACGAGGAATAAAACTTCGTACGAACGAATCATTTATTTCTCTCGATCCTCGCCCCTCCCCCCAACCCTGCGGCCTTTCCACGAATTACTGAAAATGAAAATGGAACGTTTTTCCATTCATACACGTCGGCGATAACGTTCGTAACGAACGGAGTGCTCTAGCGATATAAATTTTTCATCTCTCGATATTCGATATCCGTTTATTATCGATGTCACGCACGCCGCGACCCCGGGGCGCCCGCTTGTATCCGGCGAAACGATGGAATTATCAGCGAATTAATAACAAAATGTACCCCCCACGGTCTCCGATAAACGCGGATGGTTCTCGTCGACGAACTGTTTCAGCGGTGTTTTCATTTGCGGAGGGTTGTCACTCGGCATTCATGCGTTCGATGCGTTAAGCGAGCTTTGATAGTCCATCGAACGGGATTAAATTTTGCGAACGCATTCATTAATTTACCCGATTCTCTCGATGCCACCGACGATTGTGCGACCGGTCGAGTATCGGCGGCGCGACCGAGGACAGGGCAAAATGGACCAGTCTCCCCAATTCGGCACGAGACTCTTTCTTTATTTTTTTACGTCCCGGCCGAAAAACGCATCGAAATCGTCACTTTCGCTCCGGTGTGCCATCTTGCCTCGACCGCCCCTGCTTACCGCACGAGGATTGAACTATAACGAGATAAACACCGGTGCAATTATGAAGGATCCCTCTAAAAAATTCAATCGAAACGTCCCACATTGAATCCGCGGACGTTAAATAAAATTGATGAACCGCGATTAAACCGCCTCGACGGGAGGACCAGCGAACAGAGACGAAGAGGCGATGCATTCGGCGGTGAATGCATCAGTTATTTCCGATGAGGTTTGATCGCTTCGATGAAGCGAAACAGCTTTATCCCATCGATCCGGGGAGGATGAGGAAGATGAGGAAGATGAGGAGGTTCGACATGTGGATGATAGAAAAGCCAAGGGCAGCGACGATGGCGAGGGGGATGGTTTAAGCTGCAGACAGCTAAAGGGCTCCCCGCCGAAAGATGGATAATCAAGGCCAGACCGGAGGTGAGCCAGGCATATTAAACGAATCAATCGCGAGAGGGATCGCCGCCGAGGCGGGAGGCGGGGGCTTCGATGTCGAGAGCCGGGCAGGCAGGTGAATCGACCGGGAAGAGGAATAGAGAGACAGTGAATTCTAGGCTCACCGGCCGGGAAACTAGCAGCTCGGGGGGGGGGGGGGGGGGGGGGTTGGGCGAGGGGCCGCTCCTGCCGGAGGGCTCGGCGATAGATTCGGTCGGGGATGCTCGGGCAATTACCTAGACCCGATCTAGCCACGGTCCCCCGAGCGTAATCACCAACACGTGCTGCTATTAGGCGTGCACGTGATCGATGTATCGGTCCATCGGAAAACCAGACTGACGCTGCCGCCCTGTTCGCGGATACGCAACGGCCGCGACGGGTCCCAGATTTCGTCCTGCGGGAAAAATAGAGCAGCGGAGCGAGACCGCGATGGGCAAAAAAAAAAAAAATCTCGGCACACTCTCGCGCACCGACGACTCGCGTACGGATGCCTACATGTCGTGCAACATGCGACGAATGAGCCTGCAACGTGTCTCGATCGTTCCGGACAAAACTCTGTACAACGACCGGGCGCGAGACGGAGAGAGAGCGTCGAAATCCGATCGATCAATCGCTCGGCCTCCAACGAGCTCGCCCTGTCGTACAAACTGTTCGCGGATACTCGTAAATTTTTTTTTTTTTTTTTTACATTCGGGGAGTATTCACCTTCATAGACGCATTTATGTTGCCGAGAAAAAATATTGGAGCACTAAAAAACATCGCTGTGTTTACTCCGATTCGGGTCCTCGCGATTCCATGTGTTGAATGTTTGTTGATATATTTTTTATTACATTTATTGATACATCGAGTGGGAAGAGCGATGTTTTTTATTTAACGTTTTTGTTTATTGCAATTAATTTTTTTATTGGATATTTTAATTAATGTACAGCTTTTTTTAATATCGCAGCCCTCCAGTGTTGTTCGGAGAGACTCGGTAGCAGAGGATATTTATAATGGTGAAATTGTTTTATATCGACGATGGGGCCGGGAGAGCCGTGGGTATGATAAAGTGGAAAATATAATGTCAGAAGTAAATTTATCCGACCGCAGTGAATCCGCTATTATGTGATCGGGCTACGGGAAAGTACACTGAGATTCCCGAGTCGGATTTTTGCGGCGGGAATGGTACATAAGTCCCGGATCGGTTCGCGTTTTTCCGTTCCACCTGTTTTCCAAGCTCGGCTCCGCGCATGATAAATGAAAATCCCCCGTAATATAATGCCCGGGGCGGATGACCCGTATTACATTTCATGGCTCCCGTTTGCGGTCCCGCTGGTCGGCCAACGCGCCCTGCTCCGTGCATACGACCGTAGTTCTCCCGTCCGGCGAGTCGGCGTCCAGGGGGTGGCGCGCTTTTGCTCGGGCTAAGGAAAAGGCATTGCCGGTATTATACAACCGGATTACGGTTACGGGGTCGTGCGCTCCGGGCGGGGAGCTGCACCCACACCCGGGATACATCAGATATCCGCGTTTACCCGCGAGACATTTTTTCTTTCTTGTTTTCTTTTTTTTTAGATTTACGCCGATGCGTCGAGAGAAGAGGCAAACGTCTCGCTATCGTAAAATATCCTATCACGATTTATTGTTCCCCCCCTCGAGACGAAACATTTATCCTATCTCTATCAGAGAGATAGGTATAAAAAGTCTGGAGACGAAGCTTGGCAAAACCGCTACAATATTTCACTGAATATAATATTGGTTATTATTATTAAGAATATTTAGTGCTATTACCAGTAATCGTTGTTGATGAGGAATCGTGTAATTTGTACGGACATTGTTTATTTCTGTAAAAATTCAACAGCATAAGATTTTCACCGGACGCGATGATAATTTTCTCCACGCGAAGAGTTATTTCCAGAGATAACTCTCCGCGACATACAATTTTCGCTGCACCCGTTTTTTTCCGGCATGCCTACCTTCTACCATATCATCAAGACCGCCGCTGGTTCTACATGAGCAGAAGGCGTTGAGAAGCTAAGTGTGACGGATTCCGTCACCATGACGACCCGGTGAAACACGAGAGAAGGATATTACGCCCGTTGGGCCAGAGGCTAGTTTCCCGTTACCCTATCTCGGTCGGCTTTCCCCTTATCGCAGTACACGTACCGGTGTACACAGGAGTGCGCGGCGTTGTACGGTACTCACGGTGAAGGAACTCCTACAGCGCTAAGAGAGTGAGCCTCCGTCTCGGTGCTACGGAGTAATGTAAAGAGGACTTTGCCGCCTCGCAAGAGCATCCTGTAACTCGATCGTGATCTTCTCATATAACGCGACGGCACGCAGACTCGTGAAATTCCCCCATAAGAGACCGAGGACTCTTCCACGCTATGTCAACGACTGCGACGAAACTAAAAGTTTTCCTCTTTCAGAAATTCTCCCTGTTTTCTCGAACTGGCACTTTTTTTCTCGCAGTCTCTTTCGTTCTTTTTTCTCTCTTTTTTTTCCCGTTAGATCTCGCCCGTACTTTATACAGAGTACGACGGGAGCAAACTTCCGGTATTCATGACCGACGAACGACGATTCTTTGCCGGAGCTTTCTCTGAGCGTGAGTCGGCGAGGGACGCCGAAGAAATACGACGATGAGGGAGCTTCGGAGCACGGAAGCTTCGCACCTGAAGAGCGGAGGGAAGGTTTGAGAAAAATGTATGTATATATGTGCCGGCGAGAATCCACTCTGGAAAACAAGGTCGGGAGCGTAAATAGACCGCAGCCGTGGACTAATTCAGAGCGACTCCTTCGGTACTCTCGTATAATGTTTATCGCGGCAAGTCCACCCTGCCCGGGCCGGCTATGGCTTGACTAACATATTTATTCCGCGCGAAACTTTACTTCCTACCAACATTTTGTTTCCGACTCTCCACTCTCGACCGCCGGCATTATACGCTTCTTACTTATTACGAAGTTCTTGAGTCAGGAAGATATCGTCTCGGAACTATTCTGCATATCGGCGTTCTAACGTTGCGGCGAAAGTGGCACAGCCGGTGAGAACCTCGAATCGCTTTAGAGGACACTTTTCGGTGCTTCAATTGCAATAAGGAATTCTTTTATGTAAAAAATAATTGTATTTAATTTTTATAGATTGCTTTAATTATAATAGTAAATTAGGTATAGTTAACAAATTTCAATATTTAATTTTTATACGTTGCCTCAATTACAGTAGTAAATTTTGTATATTTTTAACATTTTTGGGTAGGTTTTTTATGCGGCGAAGTGCCGGGTCTTCGCGCTATTGCGGTGCGAGCCGAAAACTGATGAGGTATTCGTCGCTATTTTTCAGGTAATTCTGTAAGTCAAAAGTGCGTAAGTAGACCCGCATTTTACTTCCGACGCGCCACTCTAGTTCGTAGACATAATACGTTTCTTACTTATTGCGAAGTTCTTGAGTGAGGAAGATCTCGGAATTATTCTGAATCAGAATTCTACGTTGCGGCGAAAGTTGCATGAGATGCCGGACAATTTTCACAGCCTCAATTGGAATAGTAAATTTTTTATATAAAAAAAACTGTTTGCACTTAATTTTTGTACATTACTTCAACTGTTATAACCCACTTTTTAAATTATAAACAAAATGTATTTAATTTTTATACAGCGAAGTAACTAAGTGTCTTCGCGGTATTGCGGAGCGAGTCGATAACGACGGAGACATTCGTCGTTATTTCACGTACTTCTGTATTTCGAAAGTGCGTAATTAGTCGAAGCCCGCCGAAAGGCAGAGGTGAGCACACGAAGCCGCGAGGAGGGTGAATTTAATATGCAAATGGGCGGGAGACTCCGCGCCGGAGAGAGTTCCTTTTATTTAACGTCCTGTCGGCGACGTAGTCTCACGATGAGAGAGTCGCGGTCTCCATTTCCATGGAAGTTCCAACGCGACGACGTCGACGACGGAGGCGTTCTAAGTAGTTTTGCATATCTTCTTCATTACTCTGAATTACAGGGGCGGGAGATGTGCAACGCCGTCGAGCTGTTACGTGTATTAACATTTGAGACGGTCGGAAGAACATTTATCCACTTTTGACCGCCATGCGGCAAAGCACTCCCAGGTGCATTCGCGAGTTGACTGAGAAAAATAAATTGTTGCATTAAGGAGGTCGGAGGGTTTCGCACCAGTCAAATGAGTTCTACATTTTTAAAGTCGTTTGTACAAACTTTTTATCCGTCAATCGATTATAGTGGACGGTTATTTGTATTACGGCAGATGTTCTCGATCTAGAAAAACATTAACTGCCACGGATTTGCAAAAATATTAACTGGTTTGTGGGCGTTTTCGAAATCCGTAATTTTCGCTCGATTTTGATGTATTAAGACTCATTCTCTCCTTTCAAAAATGCTCTACGAATTCACCGTCTAGATATTTGGCAGTATTTTTCATTAAAAAATTACGGCTGTTTGTTTATGAAGGAATGTCTTCGATAGATACACAAAAAGCTGTCACTTTCATACGAAAATTCGTCGAGCATCTTTCGAGGAAGAGAATGAGCCTCAATACATCAAAATGTACAACAAATTACAGATTCTTCTTTGATAAAAAAAAACTGAACGAAAATGTAACTTTTTAAAAAATGTGCAGAGCTGATAGGGCAGAGTTGACGAATGACGACCGGTCAAAAAAAAAAAAAAAAAATGCCGTTAAGAAAAAAAGATTAATATATCGAGGGCTCTTGACGGCTTCGTTGTTATGGCGATTGGCTGCAACGACGATAGCTCTAGCGGAAGCTATCCACGCTCTTTCCACTTCTGTGTGCCGCGTTCGTCGAACCGTGAAATGTTCGCTTCGCAGATAACACGCTATCAAAGACTGTACCGGCTACGATGTGTCTGAGAGACGACAGATACAAGTTTCCATGAGGCTTCGGTAACCGGGATACTTCTACAATTACTTACAGTTTTTAAGTAATTGCTATCAAAGGACCTGTAGTACTGTGCGAAGATGTTGTGTGACTCTCGAAGAACGCCGCAGTCCACCGGAGCTCCGTGCTTCTCTTCGCAGCTCGCCCTTGTCACTCCGAGTTCCTTTCCCGAAGCGACTCCATGTCCCGGAGGCGTTGCTTTTTCTCGGAGAACTTCACCTTCCGGCTTCGCGCCCTCGCCATTGTACTTCGCGACGATGTTGCGTAACTTTCGAAGAACGTTGCAGTCTTCCGTGCTTCTCTTCGCAGCCCATTCTTGTCACTCCGAATTCCTTCTCCGAGGCCGTGCGATGTTCCTAAGGCGTTGCTTTTTTTTTACTCCCGACTGCCCGTTAAGGCAAAAAAAGACGGGAGTTATGCGTTTCACTGCGATCCGCCGGCTCAGCGACTTTTCGCAAGTGCCGATAAACGACGGATCGGCAAAAAATTACTCAACAGCTTTTGGTATATTAAAACTTTGCAGCCTGATCTATGTTTGTGACAATACTTTTGTGAGCTCAAGGTAATAAACCCTAATTGGAGAAAGCCGGTTAAAAGTTCGCGGTCACCTATCGAAAAATCATAATTTATTATTATTTTTTTCCTATCGACATTAGTTATACAGTTCTAACTCAATCGCTGCAATGTAACGTCAAATTCGCAAAGTGATATTTGCCAGCGATATAATTTTCCACGTGTCTTTCTTCTTCGATGACATTTTTTCTGTGTCGTTCTTCTCCGATGCAATTTTTGTTCTCGCACAACTTCAACTTGACGTTGCGGGGGCTTCCGCAACGTCCACTTCCGGCTTCGCGTCCTCGTCCGCCCCATCCGGCGCCTCATTCGAATGGAATCGAATGAAAGCTCGATCGACGTTTTGACACCCCCGTACGAACAAAAGGGTTGGCACTTACTCGATGAAATTCGTTTGTTACCGCTTCGTCGGGCTCGGCGGTGTGCGGCAACTCCGACTTACAACGCACGACCCCTGTTCTAGCGAGGCTTCTCTTTCCTCCCTCGCCGTATCCGAGCTTCCGTCTTCGCCTTCGCATTCCATCGCCCGCACGAGACCCGCAGGAGTTGCGCCTCGATTTCTTCCACGCGGAAACTTTCGGCTAACGTGATCAGGTCTCCCCGAGGTTGAGGGTTCGAGCCGCTCAGGTCTCTCGCAACTCCGAGCTCGAATGGTAAAAAAAAAGGAAACCCTCGCCGTACAACCTTGCTGTCCGCGGGCTCGATCTCGTCGCACCTTCTTCCCTCCCCGCATAGCCGACTTCCCTAAGTCACTTTACCGATAGTTTTGATCCCCGTCACGAATAACGAGGTTACGAGCAATCTTTCGAAACGCTCGCCCCGTCGGACTTTCTGCCGTTGCTCGTGCGCGGTTCGGCGAACTCCTGCGCGACCGAGCTTATTTTCACCCTCCCCTCGCCCTTCCGGTAACCGCTCTTTCCTTCGCCCCCGTACGGACGGGGAGGAAGGGCGCCGAGGCGATTCACCACAGGGCACCACTTCCGGTCCGGTCCTCAAGGACGTGCGATCGTTATGTGAAAAGTTACGTGCACTTTCGCGAGGCGGACGAAGGGACGCGGAGTAACTTTGATCGAACCCCTGGCAACCTTCGCCACCCTCCCCGCCCCTCTCCCTGAGGAAGGGTCGACCACTCTGTTATCGGTTGTCACACTTAACCGGAGTTATCGTCATTACTATCTGTGTTGCGAAAGGGAGTCGGGTGTACAGTAAAAAAAAAAGTTTGCATTTTAGGACAACTTGTTGGGCACGAACGTCCACAATTTTTTATTCGCGAATTCTCCTTTCGTACCATTCAGCATCTAGTTTTACAGACTAAAGTGCAAAGTAAAATTGTCAATGACACGGGAGATAAAATGACGTACTGTAACAGTACATTGTAAATTTAATGCACCGGAACTTGAAATTTGCTCACTTTATTTTCATTAATTGATGATTAATGTACTTTTTTTTTGGAAAATAAAAATACCAGATGTTGAAATTACAAATATTTCGCCTGAATATCCAGACTACATCCAGACTTGAACAAACGACTTTGTCACTTATTTAACAAAAATGTGAATAAAAAAACTTTGTATTCCGATTTTACGAAATTATTTTTTACTGTCTGACATTGAAAAGAATTTTCGATCGCGTACATCCGGTAGGGGGGGGAGGGGAAGTGCGATTTCTCGCGAATAAGGAATCGTCGCGTCATCCGAGCCATCGAAGCGGGGCCGCAGAGTATCGGGCTTCCATCCGCTCCCCTCCGGGAAAATCTGCGAGCGTTCCTGCTTATCACTCACACCCAGAGTTATCGCCATTACTATTTGCTTTACGAAAGCTTGGAGCCTAGGGTGACATTGAAATGAATTTTCGATCTCATACACCTAGGGAGGGAGAGGGGGGGGGGGATTGCAATCCCTGCGAATAAGCAAGCGACGCGTCATCCGAGACATCGAAACGGTGCTGCAGGGTATCGGGCGTCCATCTGCTCGTCTCCCGGAGAATCTTTAACCGCTGCTGGGAAAACGGCCACGTGGCTCGCGTCTTACGGGAAGATATTCGTACCCCACCTAGCCGTTCGTTTGAAAATGAGGGACTCCCGAACGGATAACAAAGTAGATACCGTACAGTTGGGAATAAAAACGCCGCGAGTTCCGCGTCCGCGCCCTCGGGCTGTCCTTTGGACTCGTGTGCAAAGTTGCCCGATGGAGTCCCTGAATGACGTTGGCCCGCGGGTCTCTTCGCTTCCCTTCTGTCACTCGCCGTCCTCGCCTTCCTCCCGGGCAACGATAACGCATGTGTGGCTCGGCCGTAATACCCGGGGTGAATTAGAGTCTCTTCCTCCTTTGTACGTTTGCCTCCGCGCGAAGTTGTCCTAGCGACGCGCACACTCACGCGCAACGGGAAGAAAAGAAAAAGCTCGAGGATCAGAAGAGTGGAGCCTCGGCGAGGTGGCTCGACTCCGACGTGGCTCACGCGTGCGGACCACCGGATGGGATATTCGTCGGTGCTAATCCTCCAGCGTGGTAGCGGAGACCGGGGAGAAATGGCACAGCGGGGCAAAACGCGACGGTGAGGGCAAAACTCAATTTTCCACACCGAAAAAAAGGTTTGGTAATGTCAAACTAAACTGCGATTGATTGAAAGACATATTTAGTTGATTGAACGAATGTTTAGTGGTTTGAACGAACATTTTGTTATTCGAACGAATATTTAGTTGTTTGAACGAATGTTTAGTTTTTTGACCGAATATTTAGTTGTTTGGCCGAATATTTAGTTGTTTGTGTGTTTCGAAAATTGTGTTTCGTCTCGTTGTCCCATTTTGCCCCGCTGCGCTATTTTGCCCCGCTCTCCCTCACACACACGAGGTGTGCACAGGCACCGGGACGAGGAGAGTTCCGGGCACCCTCGCAGCCGACCCGATATATACTTTCCCTCCTGGATACAAATCCACAGCGCACATCCAACCTTCCGCCGTTCCGTCTCTCCGCTACCTTATCGCGCAAACTCCGAGGAATAAGACGAAAAAAAAGGTACGGAGAACCTTTATTCTCTGCCGGGCTGTTTCCTTTCACGATTTTATATACCCTCCCGGCGATTTCAGCCTCGCCGGGATATTCGGGTTAGAAGGTTTACGAGACTGGGTAGATATTTGTTTTCCTGTTGCTACTTTTTTTTGTTGTTTTCTTCTGTTCTTCTTCATTTCGTTTGTCCCTCAATCATTCGAAAAGGGATCGCATTACGGGGGAGGAAATTACGAGGGATTCTCCAGCGGCCGTCTCGTGCGCATTTGGCTCGGACCGCGCGCACACGAAATTCTCTAGGGTCGGTCGGGTGGTATAGCTATGATTTTTTAAACGATGAAAGTTACAGGTTTAGCGTAAAAAAAATTTCAAAATTTGTGATTGAGTTTTAGTTTTTTTAAATAGAATTATATCAATTAACATGTTTTTTAGACCGAATTCTTATGCCAGTGCCTTAAAAAAACACGTTTGTTTTGACAATTGAGAAACTCCAACGGATTTCTCTCCGAACACCCAGAAAAATAATTTATTTAACGATCACCGTTCATCTGGTTTAAGTAAAATATTTATTTGATTCATATAAATATTTATTTCATTCGAGTAACCATTAACTCAATAAAAATAAATATTTATTTAAATGAAAAAAATATTTCACTCAAACCAAACAAACGGTGTCAGTCAAATGATGTTTTTAATTCCGGGTGTGTGTTCGTGTCCTTTGCCGGAGCCGGGCAATTCGTGCGTTTCCAGAGTCGCGCAAAGCCACGAGAGAGCGCACGGCGACGAGGATCGTCGCCGACGGGTGGGAAATTCTACCGAGGAACCGGTGAATCCGAAACAGGGCCGAATCTTTGCGGGACCTGCGGTCGTCCGCCAGCGCGTCCCGAGAGTCAGGTGATTCAAGCCTTCGGGCTTTCGGGAATTTATCCCGGAACGCGAAATTCGAGGCACACGGGAACGGGGACCGAGAGTGAGCACCACCTCGAGCAGGGGGGGGGGGGGGGGGGGGGGGGGGGGGTGAGGGAAGGGAAGATTGAGAACTAAACCCCGGGTGATACTTCATGAAGCGAGGGGTCTCGCGCGTTACAACGCTGCCCGTTTCCGTGAGTAATTTGTGTGGGAGACTGCCGAGTGTCTTTTCCGACCGTTCGCATACGTTCTCTTTATACCTTCGTCTCTGGCCGGAAGCCTCGAGCGTTTCTCCTCACCTCGAGCCGTCCGGGATCCTCGAAAGCTTCGTCCTGTATCGCCTTTCTCGCACACGTCTCTCCGATCTCACTCGCGTCACGCGTCTGTCTAATTGACAAAACAGGAATAAGGGATTTACCGTCCGTTTGATCTCGCAGCTCCTCGCGGATCGGAGAGACGCGATAAATCCCCTGCGCGGCGAATTCGTTCGGCATTGAATCGGGACGGAATAAAGAAGAAGAAAAAAACCGGCGAAGCTTCAACGAAAAGGGGGGGAGACGCGCGGCACGCTACAGCGAAGAACGAGCACAAATCCCGAAAATCCTTTATACACGTGGATCGTGGACGGAGGGAGGCTGGTTGGGCGAAGCTCTCCCTCGACGGGATCCGCGCGAGCCGGAGGACCCAGATGTTTCCTCGTCGATCGTGGCCATAAAAAAAAAGATGAAGAAGAAGAAGAAGAGAAAGCTCACGGACGGTTCGGATTCTCACTGGCGGCAGTAAAATAAGTAGAGCCCGAAATTGAAAAATATATAAAGGAAAGGCGTCGTTCCGTGAGGACATTCAGCAGGGAGGAGATCGTTCCTGTGGGAAAAATCCGATCGGCCGAGCGGGACGGAGACGGCTCCACCTCTTACTCGTTCTCTCGTTGCTCACCTAGTTTTTTTCTTCTTTTCCTCTTTTTTTTTTGTTCCTCTTCACTCTCGACTCTGGCGGCCTCCGCCGGTTTCGGCCGGGCAGGCCTCGGCGCGGCGGAGAAAATAAAGTCGGCACCGAGGAAAATTCTCTCCCGGGGCGTCGACTCGGGAGATAAAAAATATTGATCTTGTAACACGTGTCTCGCGAGGGTTAGCCTACATTTATCGGGCGTTTGTTGGCTCCCGGTCCTAAATCAACACGCCACTCCGAAACCGGGGAATCCCCTCGCCCGCACATTCGGCCGATGCGTCTTCCCTTCGTCTCTTTTCTCCCGTTCGCAACTCGTGTTTACACCTGCCTTTCCGGTCCGTTTGCCACCGTCGCGTCGGACCATGCCAACAACTCGCGCGTCCCTCCTTCAACATCCGAATTTATATCGCTGGCGCAGAGCAAACTTTCTCCACGCACGCACTATCCTCCCGACTACCGGCGAAGTGTAACGAGCCGCGCGACGATGCTCGCGCTGGAGAACTTCGAGTGTTTTGCTCCGAAAATAATGTCTGGAAAAATCAGACGAAAAATCCGCTTTTCGATCCTCCCAGCGGTCTCGGCTCAGCCCCAGTTCTCCTCGAATAGACACTGAGAGATGGATCTGATAGAGATCACCATAAATCTGATAAAAATCGACGGAACTTTCAAGCATATCGGAAGTATAGTGAAAAAGAATTCTTATGAAATTTAATGTAGAGGATTGGAAGTTTTTATGCAAAAACTATTAAATTCTATGTAGGATTGTGATGAAAAGTTTACGTTTTGTGTATTAAAAAAATTGGGAATACTTTATTTTTCACGTTAAAAGATATTAGGGGTGGCTAGCTCAGCCCGATTTACCCTAAGTGACAAGCATTTGACTTGATAGTTTTTCCGAGACCCTTTTCTCTCAATGTACGCATAGCGGTAGCTTCAGTATATATATATATATTTGTTGTTCCAATTCCACCGTATACCCTTGTCGGGTTTTTACGGAACCCCATCCCGATTCCCCCCTAGCACTCCCTACCCGCACTCAGCACAGCTACCTAACTTCCAGTGCGTCCGTAGCCGACTTAGCTACACTGTACCGCATTTGCCGGGGACACGGGGAAACTACGGAAAACCCGTGCCGGTACAGACGGCCATATTCTACTGATCCACTGTCATTTTTGCACTTGAGTAAAGTGCAGAAACACCAAAGTCTCAGAAGAAAGCGCCTTCCGCTCAACGGTCGATGCGCCAGCTAGCGCACGGCTAAGCGGTCACCCATCCAAGTACTGACCGCGAACGAATCAGCTTGACTTGGGGGACCACCAGAGCCGTGCGCCAACCGCGCATCCACCGCTGTCGGTTAACACATGCAACTTGTATTTTTTCCGAAATTTGAAAAATTCACCATTTCCAGCATAGGGAATCCTATGTTAAATTTTGCGAAACGACACTTTTTTTCAAAAAATTTCGGGATATCGAATTAAAACCTTCGCCATTCTTTTCAAGTGGCATATTTACCAACCGGTTTCAGTAAAGAAAAAATTCTAAAAAAATTTTTTGAAAAAATACCATTTTCGTCGAAAAATTGTAAGGGTTACCCCTTCTCATTTTTCCACTTTCAAAATGGCCAAATATTTTTTTATACCGACAGCGCATCCACCGCTGTCGGTATATATATATATATTTATATATATAATTCTCTGAAGAAATGCCTCGCAATCAGTGGTACTCAGTTGATAGATGAAAAATACAGCGTACGCTCGTACCGAGGGAACTCGGCGCGCAGTCGTTTGATCCCCGAGTACTCCAGATTAATTTTTCATGCGCGCGAGGACAGACTTAGACTACTGATAGCACGGAAGCCTACCACTCGTGGCCACTCGAGACGTACTTATTCACACCCTCGTCAAGTACACCTGCAGCCCCAACTCCGTCTCACCGTACTCGAACTCTTTTCCTTTTCGTGGCTCTACCGAGCGACCGTACCCACATGCTCCCTCCACACGCTTCCTGGTCCTTTACTCTCTCTCGAGCCTTTTTTTTCAAGCGTCCGCCTTCATCCGCAGGGAAAATCTCCGCATGGCGACAGAATTTTCGTACAATCCGTTGAAACTGCGAGAATAAATCTCACTAACAAAACAGTAATTTGCGACACAAGTGCGGTAAAGCGAACTTTATACGCACGCTGCGAAGTGAGTCGACTCACTCGACAGTCCGTGGCGAAGTGATCGACTCACTTGAGGGCTTTGTAACGAATGCAGGAGAAGTGCTTCTCCGTGCCTGCTGATTGTGACGCTGTACAGCAAGCCCTACGCACTTTACGCACTTTAGGCACGCTGAAGCGTGCGTAAAGTGCGAGTGTAAAGTAAAAAAAATATGTATATTTTTTATAATTATGCAAATTTTATAATTATGCACCCAAAACTACCCTTTGAAGTTATCACTAAAATTCGACTTCACGGAGGACGAAATAGAAGAAAAAAAAAAAAAAGATCGTGTGACACACACGCTCGGTACTTCCGATGACGCGAAGGAGCTCGTTACCCGCTGACGCCCGTACACCTCGGCGATTCGCGAAATTTTCTTAATTAACGGAAACGTCGACCTCGTGTGTCGGCGTCGTTGGAGAACGACAGCTGCTCGGGTGTCGACGAGCCAGACGGTGGAAACGAAAGTGAGTACATTGCGCGTCAAGGTACAACGAGCCACAGCGCAGGCGAGAGTTTGTTTAATTAATCCCATATGTAAACAGCGATAGGGACAGAGCGAGAGTGGAGAGCGAGAGATTCTCGTCTAGAGCTCGGTGATTAGTTTTCAAAGTAAACTCGCGACGCTCGACGGGGTGGCTTTCTCGAAGGGACAAGTAGGCGAACGACTGGAGCAGCGGAAGTAGGCAGCAGCAGTTACGAGTATATCCAGCATCGAGAAAGTACAGAGCTGCAGTTCCGCGACGAAAGTCCTCGACAACGCTTTCCGATATTATCGAGTCCCGTAGCTTCGAGTAACTTTGCACTACTTACGCAAATCGTGTTTGCCGTTGATCGCGCATGGCTGACTACATCGTTACCCGATCTACTCGGGATGACTTCCGGGGCTCGTAACGATTTTTCATCGGTCGCTGGACCGCGAGGGATTTTGTTTTATTTGCGAATCGGCCGGTCAAGGATGGGAGGGAAATGAGAAAAGGAATAAAAAAAACCTCTTCTTGACGGTTCCGTTGCACTCTTCAAAAATACACGGAGAAAAGTAGTTTTGTTTCTCTAACAAAATGTAGATCGTTAATAATTTATTGTTGTGGCAGCAAAAATATTTGGCTGCTGCAGCAAAATATTTGCTGCCACAGAAAAATATTTGTTGGCACAGCAAAATTTTTTTGTGTATTGCGATGGATGTTTCTCACACGATTATTATACCGGTTAGATGGATTTCCATCTAGCCCGTGTAATTGAGCCCGGCCCGTTTTTGAATAAATAAACAAATAAATAAATAGAAATAAGTAAAAGGATTTTACTCGGTATTACTTCCTCGGTGCAAGGAACTGCCAGTATTTCCGGCTTGGCGTGTACGTCTCCGGTTAACGACCGGCTCACGGAGTACCCATGGCAGTTTACTCTATCCGATAACAACATTTAGGCTCTCATTACGTGTCGTGTCCAATTACAACGATCCACCGCGGTGGGGGTTAATGAAGCCCGGCTTCCGCCGCGCTCAATGCCATTCTCGCCTCGACGAGGGGGCACAACGGAGCAAACCCACGTTATCCTACGCTTTCTCTACTTACGCGCAACGAGAGCGGTGGCACTTTGTCTCTTCGTACTGTGATTGTCTTCTCCACCGCTCTATCACACCGCGCCGCTGTGCATGGCACTGCGAGCCCTGCATTCGTGGGTCGGGCAGTTTATGACACGAAATTCTCGTACGGAATTGAGCTGGTCGGCGAGTCAATTTGATACTTGGCGGAAAGAGCTAATTAATGAGCGCACAGATTGCAGCCGACCTCTCATTAAAAAAATTAAAAAATCCACTTTCATTTTTGACGAAAATATTATACGGCAGAACAAGATGCGTGGCTGCTTGAAAATACCGAAAATCGATGTTTCTGGCGAAATTGGCTGTAAGGATTGTTGATTAAAATTTTTTCATCATTCCGCACGTATTTTTGTTCGACCGTCTGCATCCGTGTTGCGGATACCTGCTCAGTACACTCGTACGGAAGTGCTTGCCATGCATGCTCACTTTCTCCCTTCCTCGTTCCTCATCTCCAACGTACCTTTTTTTTTCCTTCTTTTTTCCATCCCCGCACAAAAGCATGATATACGGTTATGCGCTCCTGCGGCCAGCGCTAGTGCGACTCTAAATTTCCGTTACGAGCAGGCTCTAGATATTTCACGATACGATGGGAGAGAGGTGCGCGGCGGGTAGCGAAGTTGCTTTTCCGATAGGTACTCGCCCTCCCGGTACCGGAGTCGCCGCTCTCCCGGGGCACACACCCTGCGCGCTCTCCGCACCTCCATTAACCCCCGGTGGCCCGCACCCACGTCAGACACTTTTAATACCACGGCCGGTCGGTCGGTTATGAGGCGGGACACGTTTTCCAAAACTTTCGCCTCCTATCCACTGTAATACTGCCGCTCCCCCCCCCCCTCCCCCCCCCCCCCCCGTCCGCCCATATAATAACGATTCTTGACATTCCCGACGACACGCATGGAGTTCGTAACTATATAAATTTCATACGGTCACGGTACCGGGCTATCCTTTATCGTTATATATTATATATATATGTGTATATATATATATATATATATATATACACAGTCCTTCGATCAAACTTAGAGCGTCGAGGTGAAACGGTCGATGAAACGTGTTTCCATAACGAGGAGTAAATTTTATTAACCGTATAGAAGGGATGCAAGGCGGAACGGAAACATTCGCCCGGAGGCTCGGTACGGGGTATCAGCGAGGGGGTTTGCAGAAGGGACGAATTCGCGGTATGCAGTCTCATCGAAATTGGTTTAGGGGCGAATGCGTTAAGCTCCCTGCGGCCCCCGACCCGCCCTCCGGTCGAGCTCAGCGCAGCCGAGGTGGGCAGCGTTCTGCGGTGAGTAACGTTTTTAATTAATCCGGAATTAAATAAAACGGTTCGCTGGTCCGCGAAATGCAACTAACTGGGCGTCGCCGCCGGTTTTCAGCGTCGTAGTGGCTCCGGTCTACCGACCGCTGATCCTTGACGCTGCGGCCTCTGCTCTGTGCACACCGGCGCCGGATGTGGACCTCGAGTTTCGCCGAGCCCTGTGACGCTGGTCCGTCGCTTTGACGACTCGTTCAGAACGCGGGTGCGTCGATCAATCGGCACGGTCGAACGGATCGAGCCGCGTAATCGCCGCCTGGCAACGAATGCGAATGCGTCCGGCACCGTCTGCGCAATTTCGTACGACGGCCGCGACGAATTCACCGAGGCGGAGGATTGCGACGGAAGGTATCGTCGGTGGTACGTGCAATTTTTTCCTAACTCGGCACGAAACGGAATAATAATCGCGCCTACTTCGCGCTTCGCCCGCGCAGCCGGAGAGCCCGGAGGAGAAAAGACGAGTGGAGCTTTTCGTCGCGCTCGTCCGGAGATAAATCAGGCGCACGGGGCGTCGTCGTCGCCGTCTCGAGAGACTTCCGCGTTTGCTCTCGCCCGTCCTGTTCGCTCTCCGTCTTTCCCGTGCATTAACAAAGCCCCGAACAAATACGAGTTTCGAGAGCCAGAGGTATGCGTACATATATTATCAGCAGCGTGTGCCGAGCGCAGAGACCGGAAGCACCAGAACCAGAAGCAGCGCGAGCGGACAGTCCAAACATTCCGTCGGAGGGTGGGGAAGGGAGTCGGGACGATCGAACAAACCGCCCGAGAGCCATTATGGCACGACCGTATATACAGGGGATGATGTCCTATAGCGACCGCCGGCTTTTATTCTCCGCGGAGGTGGCGATTCGCGGCACAATTCCCTCGCTCGAATGCGCATTGTTCCTCATTGATAGATGGGCCAAGTGCGAGCGAGAATGCGACGGCCGCGAATCCTCACCGACTGCGGCTCCTCCGCCACCTCCTCGTCCTCCTCCTTCATCTGCTGTTACACGGCGGAGTCGAGGTGCTACCTCAAAAGCATCCTCTTCAACTTCGCGCCCGGCTATGCGCGGCCCTAACTTTTCAGCGGGCTTCGCTCAACGTTCCGTTGTGACGACTCACTTTCGTGCAGTTCGATGAAGAAGCTGGTTGATTAGCTGACGTCATACCGTTTGAGAAATGTCACGACGAGAAATACACAAGACAAAATGTTTAGGGGAGTTTCGGAATCTTTACTTTGGTTACAGGGCGAGAAAAAGAGTAAATAATATAACGTGGCAATTCGGATTTTACTTCTACATTATTTTAAACCGCCGGTCGAAAGCTCTCTCTATAGGTAAGCCAATTCTTGCGGAGGAACTTTCGACTCACTTTCGAGAAATTCGGTATTGCTTCCTAATTCGTTGTTATCGTCGCTCGGAAGACGCCCTCTGTCGGGAAGCCAACCAATGACGATAAAGAAAGTGAGGAACGAGGAAATGCAAGGTGAAAATTTAATTTCCATGATTTTCTTTTTTTTTTTTCCTACGCTTCGCCGTGCATGCCGAGTAAGAGCAAACCGGTGTGTGCGCCACGTGGAGCAGTGAAAGAGTGCAGTGTAGTTGCAGGGCTGCTGCGTTGCAGCGGTGGCGAGACAGCTACGTCAGGATGTACAAATAGTGCATAAATCTCGTTGGAGGGACACGTTATGTACATCAACGTGTTAAGGCTCGCACGTTTCCGCAGGAACGGCGGGCGCGAAGGTGGGTGCATGTACCGCATGTGCATACATTGTCCCGCTGCCGCGACCGGGACGAGAGAGTGGAAGTGCCGGAGATACTGGCACGAACAGGCTATAAATATAACCGTGGAAAAACTACGAAAAGCCGAAGCGGCCGGTGCACACGCGAACCCTTTAATGGCGCCGGTGTCGAGGTCGCCGAGTGCTGCGGGCTCTTCCTGGACCACATGGTGCATCGTGCGCTTCGCTCATTCCGCAGCTACCTCGTATTCTCTTCAACATTAACGGGCCGGAGCCACTGCGGATCGCGCGGCTGCGATGCAAGAAGAAATCTAGCGCAAGTTACTGCACGAGACGAAATCTACCGGAAGTTAGGGCGCAAGAAGAAATCCACCGACGGAGGATAATATTTGCTCGATCCGAGACGGAGTTCGTTGATGGAACTCTCTGCGTGAACGAAAAAAAAAAGAATAAAAAAAGAGTAGCGAGTCCCCGACCGACGAAATTGAACTACTCAGTGGGAATGAGAAGTCGGAGGACAGCCTTGAAAAACAAGCCTTGAAATTGAAGCGATCGTCCACCCGGAGCTGCCGCAATCAACGAGCAGAGAGCCACCCCTCCCGCCCTCGAAAGGGTCGTGTCACGCGCCGTTTGCAAAGTCTCTTCTGCCCTCGCTAGCGGGAAATGTGCCTCACTTCGTGGCAATAAGAGAGGAAACACGAGGGAATGGAGGAAAACGAAGGAACACCGACGGCAGAAAGAAATCTGTGTCTGGGTCAAGTAGTTCTCGCGTTCTCGTCAGTGTAATCTACCCGCTACGGTGAAACCGAGCGGACGGGGATGCAGAGTTAAAATATAGCGGACGGTGTCGTGAGGAATAAAAATGCTTAGAGAGGGCGGAGAGCGAACGAGCTTTCGTTACTTTGGCTAATGGCGCGATTAATATGTGAATCTGGTAGCCCGGAGAAGAAGCAAACGAATTAAAAAAACGGCATGGGAAGAGAAGAACGAGCATGGCAGCGTGTGCGATTACAATTCGTTGCGCACTCTCAAAACCCCCTTCATTCCCGTGAATTTTCCATTCGGCCTCGGCGCGAAACAAGTCTTGGTGTCGAATTTTTAGACTTTAGTTTAAACTTCAGATCGCTCTTGAGATCGAACTTACGATCGAACCTCAGTTTGATCGCGATTTCGTGCTTGCGTTCGAACCAAAGTCTGAACTCAAATTCGATCTTAAATTCGAACTTAAAGCAGTGAAAATAATATGCATAAAATCTTCGAACTAATATAAATACAGCAGCTATTCCAAACAGCGCAGTGGAAAATACAGAACAATACGAACAGAACTTTAGGAAATACATTAACGAGCCGAGTAAGTGTGTATAGCAGAGTCAGTGTAAGGGCCGAGATAATAAATAAATAAGCAGCGATAATGGACAGAGAGAAACAGAGAGAAGAAGAGAAAGCGTAATTTATTTCGTATTCTGGAGCGAACGCCCGAACAGCACCGTGCCAAGAAGAGAGACTAACGAAACATAGTTGGATGTCTCCGGAATTTATTCATGCAATCGAACTAAACGAAGTAAAAAAAAGCGGCACGAAAAGACAAGCCGGAGCGTCGTCGCGTGTGCGATTAAGATTCGTTGTGTGTCCTCACCTCCCTTCGGCCCCGTGAATTTTCCATCCGGCCTCGCCGCGAAACGAGTCTCAGCGTCGCGGAGGAGGCGTCTCTTCCGCCGGTGGAGATTCGCCTCAGAGGCCGTTCTCAACGACCCGCGCGGGTAGGAGAGAGACTAACGAAACATAGCTGGATGCGTATGGAATTTATTCATGCAATCTCATAAACGGAACGCATTCCTAGAATACGCGAGAATACGCCCTTCGTCCCTCTTCTCTTTGCCCGAGTAGGAAGCACACTCGCGCGCGCGTTGGTCGACAGCGGTCTCGGGAGCTCCGAGATGGCACGGAGACGGAGGAAGGTTGGAACATGGGCTGTGTGTAGGTGGGTACGAATCTACTGGGGCACGAAAAGCTGCGGCCAGGCGCGGTCCAGGCAGCCCCTCCGCACACCGGCGCGCGCGATTCCCCGTGCTCCGTTCTCACTGGGGATGCACATCCCATTGCGCAAATGCGTCGTTTGGATTCCGTCGACGACGGGAGAGAGTCGGAGAGCGAAATGTATTTTATGGAGGTGAGAGATGGTTACGGGGGTTCCGGACCATTCGGCCCTCCGCGAGGAGCCAACAGTCCGAGAACCTGGTGCCCACTTTGACATAGCCTTCTCCCCCCCCCCCCCCCCTCCCCTCTTGCTCTCGATGATATCGTATCTAATTGAGCCCACTACTTTTTCTCAATTTCATCTGCGAGTGAAGGTTTTCTCCTCTGCCGCGTCGCGGCTCGAGATAAAAGTCTCTCTCGTTATAATAATAGCTTCCTTTTTTTTCCGTCATCTCGTTACTCAAGTCGGCGCAAAAAAAAGGTCTCTCTTGATAGCCTTTTGATACTTTTTCTTCTCTATCCGTCATCTCACCTTCCCTCTGGAGCATTCTTTCCGTCGATTCGACCAACCTGCCTCGGCTCCAACGGTATCTCCAAATTGGCTTTGTTACACAGTCGAGGGAAATGAGTGAGAGAGCATTTCGCCGAGAGAGCTTTATCTCTTCAGCCCTCAGCAGGAGGAATGCTGGCGCGCACCGGCCGACGGGGCTGCCTTGGGCGCGAGCCTGGAGCGCGTCGGGCTAAAAAAAGTTATCGCGACTATAAAGCCGGGTTAGTCCCGTTTGCCCGGTTTTACGGTCGCGTATCCGTCGGGCTACAGTGACGTTGGCCACGACCGACCGGGAGGCCCGCGTCCCGTGCCCTCTTCTTCTATCCAAGGCTACCATAATCACTTGATTTCGGTCGAAGGCCCGCACCCGTACGAGTTTATTGGCCCGTCCGTGCTTTAATCAATGCCGGTCGCCTGGGCAATACATTTTATGACCCTGGCGATGCAACGCGATGCATCCCACCCTTTCCTCTTCTGGCCCGCGAGAGAGGGGTCCGGAGGGATGGCTCCTCGACTCGTTTGAAGCCCCCGGAAGGGCTGCAAGGGGAGCCCGGGCAGTAAACCACCTGCGGCCGATGGCACAACCCAAAGCTCCGGGACAATCGATTCGGGGCAATCGGTCGTTTGAATTCATTTTTTTTTATCGCTCACTTTATCCTTTCTCGTTAGCTTGGTTCATCCGCAGGGAGAGGTAGGACGAACTATGTTTTTAAAATATATATCGTTAAGTATATGTCTTTAAATGTATATCTTTAAGTATATATGACCATGAAAATTTCTGCATCTTCAAAAATTTACTTTGGCAACTTGTAGCGCCTAAATTATCGCCTTGGGAGAAAAATCTGTAAGGACTTTTTTGTGCCTTTTTTGATTCTCTACCAACGCATTTTCTCGAATTTTTTTCAATTAATTGTTGAGCTAGTTTTTATGAATTTCATATTTTGGAACGCTGAAAAAATTTTTTTAGAATTTTTTTCAACTTCACAACATTCGTCGAAAGACCGCTTTTCCGTACTAGTATCGCAAAGTACTATATTTCAACACATAAAATCAACATATAAAATTTCATTAAATCGTCTCAGTTTTATTATGTATTTACTTATTCAAATTATTTAAACTTTTTGAACATTCCTTTTATTTAAATCAAATACCTTATTTTAAACTTATTTAAGCTTGGTTCTACTTCGAACAGTCTTATGACGATCTTTGAACAGTGGCTCGTTGGGCGGTGGCGATGTTTGATTCGCAAGGGTCGCTCGATCTTGTTAAAAATTAAAAATCAGTTAAAAAATACATCCGGAATGCAGAGAGGGTTCGACCGATGGATCGAGCATTATTGCCTCGAGTCCCGATGAAATTCCTGCGCCAGCCACGATTCCCAGATGTTTATTCAAGGGGGAGCGGAGGTATTGATAATTATTCGAGAAAACGGCGGATATTCGCAGGGTCGGGGTGGGGAGGTCTTCGGGAGCCTCGAACACTGCGGGCATGCATGCAGTCGCTGCTCGAGGGTTGTTTAATGGGTCAGGCAAACATTCTCGCGCGGGGATGGCTCAAACCCGGCGAAGGGAGGAAATAATGCGTAAGACAGGAGTGGCAACAGCAGCAACAGCGGCATCCGCAGCAGTGCCAGAGCTGGGACGAGCCCCAAGCCGCAGCACCGCGGGCGGGGATACGAAATAGTTCGTGGAAGTTTGTTAGGTAGTTGGAAGCGCGGCAACGGCGTTGCGTTATTAATAACACCTTATTAGCCGCGGGCTGACGATCATACCGTTATACTCTCGTGCTTTTAGTTAGTAAGATGGATGGATACGAGAGTCGACTTTCCGTCGAGCAGATAGGGGGAGATAAGAGCTTCTTTGTCACGCACGTGATGCGTCCCAGTTAAAACCCCCCCCCCCCCCCCCCCCCCCCCCCCCTCCATCCCGACCTCTACCTTGCGTCACGTCACAAAGCACTCCGATGTTATACATTTCGTTCTCTGTGCCATCGATTCACCCGGCGATAATGTATTAACGCGAGTCGGCGTTGGGAATATCCAAAGTGAATTTAAAAAAATCAAACAAATGAAGAACTTACTTGCATAAATTTTTTACGTGCATGCGTTAGGAAAAATAAATATAAATATTAAAAGCAATAACAGAGATCCGGAATAATATGGAAAACGTATCATTCGAACTCATACTCCATAATTTAATTACATAGCATCATCGAATCATCGTAACGCAGAGCCGAAGTTATTTATTTCCCTTAATTAATCGATTCCACTTGGATTCGACGAACGTTCGTGAATTTCGAAATTACCGAATGCACTGCCGCACGCATGGCCGACGTGATACGAGCGTTTCAGTCGCTCTCTCCCACGTGCCCCGGAACTGTCTTTATTGTTACGTCGATAACAATTATCGCACATCACAGGGAGCGTGTTCGGACAACGGGCGAGGCACGGACCGTCATCATCAGCGGCGGGGTTCGTCATTCCGCGATAATCAGGAGGACGAACAGTGCGCCATTACGGTGGTATTTTAATTGAACGCGATTGCCATCCTCGAACCGGCGCCCTTGCGCGGATGCGCCGTGATTGCGCTTCTGCAACAGCCTGCCAAGATGCATATGACATCCGTCCCTTCCGATATATTGTCCAGCATGATTTAGCAATTAAAATTCGATAATCGCACTGTCACGATTCATCGCCGGCGATGGCAACCACAGTGGGAGCGACGCACCGGGCCGGTATCGGCGAGGCGTCGGCCGTTGTTCGACCGACGTCGGCCCGCACCGATCCTGCGTGTCGTTCCCGCCAGCGACGCTCCGCTATCGAACGAGCGCGGAATTTTTCGCCTCCGCCGATCGCGCCATCATCCGTGGAAAATTCCACGTGTCTTTTTTCATTTGTACGCGAACGGCGAGGAAGCGAAGACCAGCGAAGATGACTCGCGTTTTCACCGAGTCGAGAATTCTTATCTCATCCAGCGAGTCTCGTCGAGCCGAACCGGGACCGCCGCTGCCTATCCATCGAGTCGAGCTTCCTCCCACCGCGGAGATATAAAACCGAGTATTATATTATGGTAATATCGCGGTAGACGGTATGAAGTTCTCGCGGGACTCGTACCTCAGGGCGGCGAAGCTCGCGGAAGGAACGCGGCCGCGCTCCTTTCGCCGCTGAGAAATATTCGCGATTCGCCGACCTCCGCCACCGCCCGGCGAGACTCCCCCGCTTCTCGTGCCCCTCGAGCGAGAAGTTAACGAACCTTCCGCTGTCTCCGGCTCCTTTACCGCCGCGAAACTTTGGACCGTCCCCTTGGCTCCTCCGCGCGCCGGCTGAAGCGCCTCATTTCTTCGAATCGCAAAAACTACCGCGCCCGCTTGTAACGAGGCTCTTTTGTCGCCGTCTTTTAACTACGAGCGATTCAGCTACGTCGCGATCGGCAGATTTTTTTTTTTCAGTCGGAAAACCTGGTTCGACATTCCGACCCTCCGACCCGACACGCTCGCGTCCACGCTCCGATATTTCACAATTACGAAACAGGAAAATGACGTAAACTAGAGTTGTTTGCGGGACGTTGGGGGAAAAAAAGATACGAAGAGAACGAAAAAACCTGCGAACTTCCCTTCGGTAGAAAATGAAAGGTTTTTAGCTGCGAATCGCTCGGGCGTTACGCCCCGGCCATTGGAAATTCTTCGCGTGTGTGCGACTCGCCGCTTCCCCGTTGCCGTTTTTCCCGTGCACGGCTCATGGAGCGTAAACGCCGAATTGTACCCGTTGCCACCGGATTCCCCCGCTGCGCGGAATCAAATAACAGAGCGCGGTTTGTTTGCAAGCCACCCCCGCAACGCCCGGTGGTGGATAAGCGCGGCGAGCGGGTTACACCGGGTAGTCAGGCAGCGAGGAGTTCCGACAACATCGGCGTAGCGGTAGAGCAGTTCCCCCGGCAAACAGGCGTACCGTCGAGCACACCCCCTGTTTCTCCATCGGCAACGGTGGCCACGGAATTCACGTTGCTTGTTCGCCATCAACTCTCCGCAATCTGGACAGCGGGACACGGAAAATCCAGCGAACGAGGGTGAGCGGGTGGGCGAACGCGCGATATCGCTGCAAAGTCGGTTGGAACGTTCGGTCGGACAAGCGTTCGCCGCACTACGAATGCGGATTTTACCGTTTTACGTAGGTCTTTCGGTCAAAAGGAACACGCGGGTGAGCGTCGGAGGGAAACGGTTACCACCGACGTCGACGATTTGCCTTTGACCATATCTTCTTCTTTTCCCACCTAGCGCCAGATTTTGACCATGCGGCCGCGTTCGAAACCCGAGTGCGGCGCGAGAAGTGTTGGAATCAAATAGGACTTGTGGCTGAGCGGGGAAAATTCAAATCGAAGCAGGGTAAGGCGAGAGCGTATAGGAGTTTAATGATTATATGGATATATTGGATTTTGTTTAAAAAGTTCATAATAATTGAAATCGACCCTTGCCCTAACCTGATCGAGGCTGAGGGAACGACCGGAAGGGTGGGTCTAAACGACGCCTCTGGTGTTGCGCAACTTGCCGAACGAAACGACCCGTCATAAAGCCTCGAGTGTCGCACAGTTGCGCCGGGTTTCACGTTGCCAGGGCAGTGCATACGGGAGGACTCTCTCCATGGCGAACCTACCGAATGTTCACGCTATTGCTATGGACTCACCGTACTCAAACGCGGTCCTCATGGCTTCCTGATTGGAGCTCCGGCTCCGGCAGCGCCGGCAGCGGCCAGGGAGTGACGTTAATGAAGATCAGACCAGGGCATTCCAATTTGCGTTCGGCTCTGGTATCCTCCCCGGTTCATCCACGGTCCCCGTCCGTTTTACCTCGATCCACGGATTTCCGGACTCTGCAAGAGACGATGGTTTCATATAGCTCCCGATTTTATCGCGGCTCTCAAATTATAAAACCGTCACTCGGAATAACTTTGTTCAGGTTTTTGTCAAATTTCTTTCGGTCGTCGACTCGAACGTTTTTCTTCGGCAGATCGAATATTTATTTAAATTAAGTGAATAGTTACTTAAATGAAATAAATATTTATTTAAATCAAATGAATATTTTACTCAAACCAAATAAATGGTAGCCGCCAAATAAATTATTTTTCTGGGTGCAGTACTTCCTACCATAGATGGCGCCAGAGTGCCACCTATGGCAGAAAGTCTCACATTTCCAACAATTTTTCTCAAATTTGTTTCGTTGACGAGGAGTGCTTTTAGAACGAAACAAGTGTCAAAAGGGCGTGAAAGTTTCAGACGTTCGTTGACGAGAAGAGTTTTAAAAGTCCGGAAACTTATTTCCACGGTGCACAGAGTTGATGATTTTTCCTGTCGACATCGAACTCGGAAGTTGAACGCTGCGCTACATCGCTGTAACCGCGTTTCTCCGGTTTCCTTTTTCCAGCTGCGGAAGAAAATATGCAATTACGTAATTGTATTATGGCCTAGAATCGTCGAAACGAAACATCCTGCTAATGTAACTGCGGGGACCCAAAGTTCACAAATTTTTTTCTCCATCAATGTAACAAAAAAGTTTTTGTCCCGAACACAAATATGTACGTACAGCGAGTACGCGCACATGCAGATGCACGGACACAATAATTCTCGGTGATTCTTGCAGTCCGCCGATGCGAGGATCGGGTCGGGCTCGACGACGTCGAGATTCGTGCATGCAAGTGAAAGATGCCGGCAAAGTTGTCGGCAACAGCAGCGCCGCTGTTGCCGAGTGGGCACGCAGTGCAGGATGGCGAAAACCCGACAACTTTTAATTGACTCGGCGCATCTCGTAACTCTGCAGCCACTACTTTGATCGCCGCGTTGCGTCCTCGCTTCAAGCATCTATACATATACTATTATGTACATGTATACATGTATATACCAAGTGGAAAAACAACTTTACGGAAGAGACGTTACCTCACCCTGCATCCCAAACTCTGGCGAATAATCCGTCAACGTGCCCCAATATTAACAAAATCATAAACATTTCAATAATAGTCCACTCATGTCGCAGTCAAAATGGCCCTTCGCTGTGTAGTTTACAGTGAAAATAAAGTACACAGTGCGAAAGGGGTAGAAAGGAGTAGGGATGAGAGACGGATTTCTCGGGCAGTACGTGGTGCACTCCGTGGCGTGGTTGCGGCTCGAAATTAATGGGTACCGTTGAGGAACACGATTGCCTGGCAGGGACGGGTGATCCGCCCGGAATTTTCCCGTCCTCTTTGGCGAGGCAGACCGTTGTGGCCGGTGAGACGCTTTCGATTTCCGGGATCACCTACGAAAGCGACGGAGCCAGAAAACCCGGGCCCGGCACTGCGGAGGACGGCGAAGCGGCCGGGCTCGGGAACGTCAAGGGGACGGCGGCAGGAAACTCGGAACCGGTCTTCGCGTAGGAGGTTTCCGGAGGGGCGGATGAGAGAGGGTGATCGACGGAAGAAGGGAACTCCCGGTCGCGTCACCTACCTGGCAATCGCAGCCGGTCCCGATGCACCATCGCCAACGCCGCCGCCGCCTTCTTCTCCTCGTTTCATTAGAATTCCGGGCTTGTCGCGGTCGTGCGGAGATAACGGAGGAGCGGCGAAAGAGAGCAGAAAAACAGAGCCTACTATCGACTCAATTCCTCGAGCGAGAGCGAGTCTGGGGCGAATGGAGAAGAGAAGACGGGGGGAAATTGGAGGCACGAAGTGCTGGAGGAAACGAGCGACAAAGCAGCCCGGAAAGGTGGATAGAGAATAGATTGCGTACCTATAATAATAAGGTCGAAAGAGAGTTAAAGGTGGGAGAGTGTTTCGGTGAATTTACGGTGAGGACGATTAAAGCTGGAAAAAAATTGCACAAATTGCAATCCGATCGACGGAAATAAGATCATTTTTTTTTTACCTCACTTTTCATTCCGCGTATTTTAGTCCGCCCTGTAAATTTCGCCGGAACCACGGGACGGTCTGCCGCGCATAACGACCCTCGGTCTCGTTTCACATAAATATTCGCACCGCAATACCCCCGTGAACGTACCACACGTAACATACACGACATACACGAAATATCGCGTATGTCCCGGGGAGAAATTTCACTCCTGTTACGTTTCGCGCTCCATCGTTCGCTCGTCGCTAAAAGCCGATTTTGTTTCATGGCGAGCTTGTTGAAGGTCTGAAAAAAATTGAATTAAAAAATGAAAATTCAAGAACTGCGAGTAAGCGGCGGAAGTAGTGTAAGTCCTTTCGGAGCTGTTTCTATTTTATTTCATTTTTTTTTACGTTACCGCTGCATTTTTATCCTTTGCCCTCGAATCTCCCAATTCCAGTGACTCGGAGCAACGGTAATAGCCCGCACCTTCCACATAGAAGGTGAATACACCGCATAGCCGGGGGGAGGGCTTGAGGGAATATATGAGTGACGCGTGCCTACGATGAATTCAGCAATGCAGGATTCTCGTTGCGGCACGCTCGCATGCTAAAGATACCAGGGCAGCCGCTCGCGCACACCGATCCGCTTTTTCCGGGCGTGGAACGAAAACGTGACGAGGTTTCACCAAATCGCTTGGCGCACCGGTGCATCCGCTAACCGCCTTCGCGCGGTTTGTTTCCGCCGAGCCGAACAAAGTCGATATCGTTTCGTTTGAGGTTGCAACATTTTCTTCTACCTAAAAAAATAAAATAAAAAATTATATTTTTAAGATAAATAAATAAAAAGTAAAATACATGATATGAATAAATAAAAAATAAAATACATTATATGAATAAATAAAAAATTAAATATATAGAAACTCGTACGAGTCCTTAACGTAAATTATCATATTTCGTTCGCGAACGCGTGTCTCTCGAATCGATACAAACTTACCATCCTAGCCGGCCCATTGGATTAGCGTGCTTCGCAGGGAGCAAACGTGGGATAGGCAAGAGCGCAATAGTCGCGAGAGACCTCAGAGAGCCAGAGTAGCGGGGAGGCCATGTGAGGAGGCCGAGCGAGGTGCACAGCGCGTCGGTGACTCCGCGCCCTGCGCCTCTGTCCTCTCCTACCCTCGCAGCACAGCTGTCGAAACTATGAAATTCAATGCGGTGAATTTGCATGCTAATCCGGGAAGCGCCGTAAAGCCACCGTGTACTCGGAGCGTTGGGATGTGTCTAAGTTGTAATTCAATGAAGGCAGCGAGCTCGCTCCTCCGCCGTAGCTCTCCGTCCCTCCATACAGGACCGGCGTTTCCCCGTATTACTAGATTCTGCTTTCCACTAATACTGTCTGCTGTTGATGCTACTGCCGCTGTAACCGTAACTCGGTTAACGCTCTCGCTGCTAATGACTTTACCAACGTATATACGCGGTCAATCTCGCCGGCAACACGGACCGGCACGCGCATACAAGCGGCAATTGCCATCCCCCCCCCCCCCCCCCCCCCCCCATGCACCTCCGCCTCCTCCTCTAACGACGCTAGACCCCTGCGATCATTCTGGCCCTGTCAGAGAACAGCCTCCGATCGTCGCAGTGTATGCGCCGCTCGATGCGTCGGTAATACAACCGGTCGGTGTTCTCGATATTCCGTCGTTCGTTTCGGGCGCGCGGAACACGATATTCCGTCGTTCGTTTCGAGCACGCGTTAGGTGGGGAGGAAGGTGTTTCACGTGACGCTAACTCTGATCCGGGCAACGACCGACGAAACATGTGACTGCGATTTTAAATATCATGGTATTTTCGAATCGTGGCTCGTTAACACTTATTTCTGGCACTCACACGATGTAATGCGCTACGATGTATTACGGGGATCTTGTGTGGAATTTTGATCTTCGTGGAGTGCTGAGAATTGCCGCGTTTGGCGAACATCAAATGTAAACGTTCGGGGCACGAGGAGTTTAACTGCCGGTGCACAAACCGACCGTGGCGACACCCCGTGGCAGGACTGTGCGGCGTCGCATGGCGAAATTATTTTAGTTTTACCGTCGCCGGAGGCGAGAGTACGTAGACGATATTCCTGTCCTCGCGTTGCGGTGGAAGTTCGTTCGGCGCTTCAACGAAGCACGAGAACTCTAGAACGACAATAAAACGTCTTTGAAATAAGAGCCTGACGGTGCAGAGTCGTTCGACGCGCGGGAGCTACGGCTGGGTCGGGACACGCGCAAGTGTTACGTTTCATGAGACTCGCGGAGGTACGACAGAAATTTCCTTTTTTTATATTAAAAAAAATGTTTACCTCGTTCAACATCTTTCTTGTGTGTTGGCGAGCAGGCCAGCTCGACCGTTCCGACGACTGGTCGAACACTGTCGAACGCCTGTGTCAGAGACTCGAAAACCTTTTTGTCTTGACGAGCAGTAAACGTACCGCAAATATTTTGTACCTCGACTGTACACCATTTTTCCGTTAAACAAACGAGTCGAATTATTACTCTTATCGTTTCGCGCCAGTCTCCGATCTCCGAATATGCGAAACGAAAAAAAAAACAACTGTATTATCCGTAACTGTGAGACATTATTCCGACTCGGTGAGGAACGAGACGCGTGGAGCAGGTTAGAACTCGTTTTCCGCACGGTTTGTTTACATCGCATGCGCACTGTTGTCATGTTTGCCATCCTGCTGGCCGGACGCAGCCGCTCGACTCTTCCAGTCGCCGGGAGGCGTGCGGATGTTTTGCATCGCGTCGCGCGCGTTAGTTCGTTCCAGCCTCTCCATCCGTATTTGTTCCAAAGTAAATCGCGTGTTTCTCTGCCCGTGTGTGACACGAAAAATGTGGTTCTTCGCGTTACGTCGAGCATCGACACTCTCTGCTAGTTGATCGGGTATTATAACCGTATAATTATTCGTGTATAAATCGTAACGCTCACAATCGTCGCGCGCTTGGCAGTAGCGAGTGAATGGTTTTGTGTTCGGGCGACGCGGACTGCCGGGACGTGAATTTAGTCTTAGCGCGACCGCCTGTTCTACAGTCCCGTCCGTACACGAAGCGCGTAGATACGATCGGCCGAGTGAAAACTCAAAACAGAGTAATCGCGTCGACGAGGATTGATTGTATGTACATTAGTGGCGTATTGACGCAAGTGACTGAGTGAAAAAAAAAGTGTGTGTGCGGGTGTGTGTGGACTTTGCAGAACATTCTATCGGCTCGGCATCGTGGAAGTGACTCGGCCGGAATACATCGCACGATCTCCGCCCGGTCTTCGAAGGATTACCGAGCAGTTTTTCATGACGCCTGGACATTGTAAGTAACGCATATTTTTATATCTTCACTTTTCAGAAAATCATCGAAGATGGTAATATTTTTGGAAATATCGTCGCAATGTATTGATGTAAATATGAAAAAGTTACAAAGTACAAGTAGACATTTTTTTATGTTAGGGAAATAGTTGTAAAGTAATTTAGACATGGCTTTCGATATTTATTACAATTTTGCGTACAGCTTTCTGTACGAGACATCTCACGTATGAACTCGTGGCGGACAAAAAGTAAAACTTTTTCGAAAAATTCAGAAATTTCTAATGCTCATAAAACTTAAGCCCGATAACCCAATGTTTATTTGAATTAGACCCTTTTTTTTAGAAATAACACAAAACTCAAAATCCTATAAAATCAAACGCTTGGATAGATTTCAGCGAAATTTAATACCAAAGTTCTTCGATCATTGCATTATATTTGTATGCAGATTTAGGACGATGGCTCAAAATTTACGCACGATAGAGCTACCACATTTTTTTCAAAAATTTCGAAATCGCATTCACATCGACTAATCGAACCAGTAAAAGTTTCATTCAAACGTTCGATCGACGAAGTCCCGCGAGGCGAGCAGAGCTGTGAATTTTTGTCGTTCGAGTTTCCTCGCTCTCGCAACGATGAAAAAAAAAGTAGAGACAAAAGAAATGCGAAAGAAAAGCGTTGTCTCCGTGTGGGGTGTTGCACTATATAGTCTTCGGGCGACGATACGATCGACGGCATTCACTGGAATTTAATTTTCACGGTTCGTTACGGCTTGGCATCGGCGCGCTTCAGCCGACGGTCTCACCTCCATCCTTCGTTCCCTCGCGCTCTCCCGTGCCCGCCTTGAAGCGTCGCCGAGCGCGATATTTCCAAGGTAACGGCGCAAGGCTATCGATACACACCCACGAGCCTCGTACCTGCAATACCTTCGTAGGAAGTTCGTGCTGCAGTCCCTCGAGCATCGTGGGGAGGGTTACTGTTCGTCGCCGCTATCGGTTTATTAGGTTTTCAAAGCGAATCGGCGCGAAGTACCCGGAGAGCGTCGCGGAGCGCCCGGTGTGCTTATGCGACGCTACAGTCGAGAGATACACACACACACACACATACCGACAGAGCAACGGCGCCGGCACGGACAACAGATGGCGCTGTTGCCGCTGCCTAAGTATCGTACGATAATAAAGTATATACACGCTGAACAGGGAAACGAACGAATAGGCAACCGCTGTTGTAATATATCGTTCGGCGCGCTTTCACCGCATAGGCTCGCCTACCCCGGCGTGCACTTCGGCGCGTCACGTGATAGACCCTTCTTCATTAGCGCGAGCAAATCGTCGAATATCATACACGGAGAAAAATGGCTCAGCTGCTCTAACAAAATTAGTTTTGCTGACAATGACCTCGTGCCCGCAGCAAAATGATCAGTAGAAGCAGGAAAAAAATTGTACGCAGAAGCCGTTGGTTTTGTTATCACGACAAAACTTTCTTGTTACTGCGACAATTTAGTTTGCTAGAACAAACGACGTCTGCTGTGATTTGACGGCTGCGCAATGACTGGAATTAGGACAGTTATAGATACGTACTTATATTTATTTGAAGATTAATTCACTGCATTTTTGATTTTATCATTTTATTATATTGAAAATGATGTCTGCATTTGCGATTGCGAATTCTTGGAATTTGCTGTATATGGATGTATTAAACTCCGAAAGGTATTAAACATTTCGCAGTTTATACATCCATGTACAGCAAATTTCAAGCGTTCGAAATTCCATTCTATTTGTTTTCATTTTGCACCCCGAGCTCGTCGTAGTGTTGGCGCATACACGCGCCCTACTCGGTCGTGTAACAAACTACCGCAACAAAGGCTCTTTTGTTGCGGTAGCAAATCGCTGCGAGCGAAAAATGTTGCTATGCTTACAATCTGGTTTTATTCTCCCGATACTAACAAACTAAATTTGTTACGGTAACAAAAATCTTGTTGTACCTACATTTTTTTTTCCTTCGTGCACGACGAACGTGCAAACCTGTAAACATGCGCGTCAATGGAGCGGAAATTTATCAACAGCACGGTAGATTTTTGTGGAAAAGCGTAAAGAGCGACGGATCTTTGGATAATTCCTCGTCGTCCTGCTTGACGAAATAATTAAATATGGCGGGTTTATCGATGCAGTAGATTTTCGTACAAATGCTGAAAAACGACACATTTTTTAATAATTCCTTTTCGTTGTAATGCAAGCGTCTGTTGGCATATCGTTCGCCGGGTATTTATCGTACACGCTCGCTCGCGGCATGCACTTCGGCGCGTCACGTGATACACCCCTCTTCATTAGCGCGAGCAAATCGTCGAATATCATATTGCGAGCGTGCAAACGTGTAAACACGCGCGTCACTGAAGCGGTGATTTATGAATGGCACAGTACATTTCGGGTAGATGATTTATCTCAGTAGACTGATGGATTTTCGTGAAAAAGCGTAAAGAGCGACGAGTCTTTCGATAATTCCTCGGCGTTTTGCTTGACGAAATAATCAAATATGGCGGCTTGATTTATACAATACATTTTCATGAAAACGCCTGACGAGCAACCAATTTTTTGTTATAACTCCTCTTGCTCCTGTTGCCACATCATTCGTCGCGCATACAGCGCATAGTTCGCTTCCGGCGTGCGTCACGTGATGCACCCCTCTTCATTAGAGCGAGCAAATCCTCGAATATTATACGGTGAACGCGCAAGCCTGTAAACACGCGGATCATCGAAACGGGAATTTATCAACAGCACGGTAGATTTTCGTTAGAGAGCGACGCATCTGTAAATAATTCCTCGTCGTCCTGCTTGACGAATTAATGAAATATGGCGTGTTTACCGATACGGTCGATTTCCATTAAAACGCCTAATGAGCGACTAATCTTCGAGCGACCGCTCGTCCTTGCGTTTACCCACGTCGGATGGATGACTATCGGAGCTTTTCGGAGGCTCATCGCGTAGGCGCAGCGTCCGGATTAACGGGACAATTAATTAGCGAGTTCGCTTCCGTTCGGCGCGCGGAACGAAAGCAATTTCGAAGTGCGTCGCGTCGCCGCTTTAGCAACGTCTGCACCGACGTACCGAGCATATCGCGCATTGCGGGCGACGAGGGTTCTTCAACGCGACGAACTTTATCCGTTTCCCTTCCGCCGGTTTCGCTCGCCCCCAACGCCGGTCCGATCTCCCTCTCTTTCCCTCACCGGGAACGGCGAGAGATACAAGAGGCGTAATAAAGAGCTTCATAATTTAAAGTGACCTGTCGAGATAGGACTTATAAATTGTTTCGGCTGGCAGGGTGGTCAGCATTATCGCGTCATCGGGATTACGAATGCGACTTCTCGTCCGCCGAGTCGAGCTCTCGCGTAGCATAAATATATGTATACATCGGATGCTGAGAAACAGAATGGCGTATCTCGCCGAATTTACACGTTAAATCGTCCATCATGCGCCCGTCTGTTTCTCAGTCGGCGATATTTGTATATACAGGTGTATATATGGGGCATTCCACACCATCTCGACCTGGGTCTAACCCTTGAGGTCTTGGATTGGGCCCCGCGATTTTATATATCACTGAACTAACACTCGCAAGCACTCAGATTTTGTAAAATTCTTTATAATTATTTGTTATTTCAGGGAATAAACTTATTGATCGCTACTATTTAAAAATCTTAAAAAATTCTGAAGAATCTTGTGTCGTATATTAAAAAATTTGAGTGCGCCGGCTTTACTTTCTATATGTTTCTAATTTATTTTGAAAAAATATAGTGAAAAAAATCAGACGATTGTGTTCATTGCTTTTTTATCATAAATAATTGTAAACGATTTTTTTAACCTAATACAAATCTGAGTGCTTTCGAGAGTCAGTTTAGGCATATAAAAAATCTCGAGCCCAATCCAAGATGTGAAGGGACCCAGGTCGAAATGGCATGGAATGCACTATATATATATATATATATATGAAAAATCACCACCACCACCACAATGCCACTGTACTTTATACCCGAGCGCATATCCTCCGTAGGACCGTCTCGCGACTCTCGCCCCATTCCCCGCTCGCGTAGTTCCGAATCTTTATTGTTTTCAGCGTTGGCACGGATCATCCCCTGAGCGTGAGTAGTATTCGAATGAAAGTGTGTACATGCGCTGTACATACGCTCGCGCCAGCTCCAGCTATATACCACCTCCCCTCCCCCTCCCCTCCACTTCATCTGTTTCCGTTGGTGATGCTCTGGAAGGCTTTATTGCAATTTTTTTTCACGACTGCTCTTCTTCTCCTTTGCCTCGGTTGCTCTCGTCAAAGTATCGCTCACTCGGGTCTCTCTGGAATATAAATTACTGAGCCTCCCACTTCGCACCTCTGATCGTGTCGGGGACTCTTCTTCTCGATTGTTCATTTCGATCGAATCTGTTCAATTTATAGTTTATTCATTTATTTATTTATTTTTGTTATATATTCTTTTAATTCCGAGTATAAAGCTACCGATATGAGGTGGGACAGCGGACGACAGTTATACAAGCTAAAAGCCTATTAAGCCGGTCGCAGTGACAAGGGGATTTGATACTTAATCTTTTATTGCGGAACTCTGGGCGGGAGTCTCCCGATGAAAGATTCACGTTTCGCCGGGGACAGTTTTCACATCCGCTGACGGAGCCCGGCGCATCCGGGAGTGTATGTTCCTCTAGTGGAGAATTCGCGCGTTGCGGCAGCTCGTTCAATTTCTCATTTTCGCGCGGGAAAATGCGCTCGGGTTGCTGCGAGAGATATGGCTGGATGGGAAGAGCGAGGATGGAAGTTGGGCGGAGGGGAGCGACGTTGGAGGGAAGTGGGCGAAGGCGCTGCTGGATGCGATTAAACTGCTCGACAAATATGTACCATCTGGTAGGTGACTCGGGAATCCATATCCATTTACCCGGATGCTCCAATTTTGCACACTGTTGCAACCGGAGCCGTGTGCACGCGCACTCGACGAGAGCTCCTCGCCTTCGGCACTCCAACACTCGTATAAATCTCGGTACGTAATTGCTCCGGACGGAAACTGCGCTGTCCGACTGCACCATCTTTCGGCACTTAACCGTTATCTCTTTGAAACTCTTCCCGCTCGAGTCACCTAGAAATAGATCGACGATAAAAATGTCTTGCGCGGAAGTACCGTTAGGGCGAACGTCGTCGCCACACCGAGAAGGGCCCTCAAGGTCCGAGTTGACCCTTCTGAACGACGCGCACAGCAAAATTGGAACTGACTTTTCTTGTCCACAAATTTCTACTCTTCTGTTCTTGTTGATTTAACAAAAATGTTTGTTCATTTTGCAAAAATGTTTGTTAATTTTACCGAAATGTTTGTTACTTTTACAAAACTCATTGTTAATTTTACAAGCTTTTTGTTATTCGTACGAACATTAGTAAAATTACCAAGACAATAATTGTGCACGTTCGTCGACAAAAGAAGTTCAGTAAAAGTCCAAACCTTTTTTGTTGTGCGTTGACGGGTTCACGACAGACAATTCAGAAATGTACATTTGGCGAAGCCTCTGCTCGAGCCTTAAGATAGATAAGATCGTATCACTGCTCCACCGTCGTAGATATCCTAGTTGAATCTTGAATTTAATTTTTTTTTCCATTCCCTCGTATATCAGCATACACATACGGGGGGTTGTTCATCCTCTATCTTTACTCTCATTCTCGATTCAACTCATACCACTCCGGCTTCTTCATCCTATCCGGCGTCACGACTGGTTTTATTTCATCGCCCTCTTATGTTTTATTGAGCAGCTTTTTATGCTGTTGTCTTTCTTTTTTACGGCCACTGCCGAGAGAGGAACGTCAACGACGTTGGTTGCGTTCGGTGGGCGAGTCCCGGCAGTCTTCACGGCCCTCCCGCAGTGTATTTTACCCATGACATCTTCCTCGCTGACTCCATGAATCATCGATGTCCCGATTCTTCCCTCGGCATCGACGGAGCCAAGATAGACTTCTTCACCCTGGCTAGCGGGACAAAAAAACGCATAATCACATAACAGGTGTCCATTCAATGAGGCTTGAAAAATTCAGACAACTCACAGCTGCCACACGAATTCGTGATATAGTACAGAGAAAGATAAGCCGTACACACTTTGTCACCGGAGAGGCACGAGACACAGCAGAATGGCTCGCGTAAATGGTGCAAGAAAATGGCACCAATCGCAACGACTTACTACAAACGGCCCAACTTCATAGATTTCTCGACAGCGTAGCAGGATTTTACCTTTTATTATTATTATTATTTTTTTTTTTTCGGAGTAATGAAAGCGTAAATGGTATTAAAAAAATGGCACCAATTGCAACAAATTAGTCCGAACAGTCCAACGTCATAGATTTTTCATAGACAGGGTAGCAGGGTTCCATCTTATCGAATATTCTTTCTTATTGTTATTGTTATTTTATATATATATATATATTTTTTTTTTTTCGGAGCACCGAAACGTCCAGCTTCGCGCGAAAGCCCGCGCGTGGCTTCTGCATAGCCTGTAGTTTGTTTGCCATTGGCGGTACGAGGTGTGAAACGATTCGAATGTATTCCGTCCGAGCTTCTTCCTTCTATCTTCTCGAAAAAGTTTGTTCAGACCCGAGTTAGATCCCGGGGATCTGCGAGGACGCGTTCGGTAGACTCCCGTCTTTCCATTGAAAGCTTTTTCTTTCGGGCACCCTCCCTGACGGATCGACTTATCTCGAGTCCTGCAGCTCCCGAGTCCTCCGTCGGCTGGTATCAGGAAATGGACGAGAGCGAGCACGGGAGCAAAGCCATTCAACCCCCCCCCCCCTCCCCCCTCCCCCTTATTCCGCTTGCCGGGCTCCGGCCGAGCGAGAGATAGAGACTCCGGTTGAATAAAGTCTAGCGGAATAAGAATCGGCGGAGAGGTGTGTTGAGTGGGTACAAATAAGGCGAGAGGAGCCGGCAAGAAGAGAAAACTCGCCACACCGTAGACGGGGCACCTCCATTCTGGTATCGGGGAGGGGGGGGGGGGGGGGGGGGGAGGGGTTGGTTTGCTGCTGATGCTCCGGATGGCGAGAGGGATGAGGAAGCCGGCTCGAAAGCGAATCGAAAATAAGCAGAGAGAATCCACAATGGTCGTCCCGGAGTCGAGTCGGAGCGAGGCTCGAAACGCTCCAGATTTCCGATTGCCGGCCTGTGAAATAACAAAGCCTCTCCGAGGACGGTAAAATAAAACGAAACCGATCGACGTTCTGCCGGGAGACAGCTTTCTCGGATACCCTTTACTCGGGAGGTTCCTCTAGCGTATTAACGAATTATTTAGATCAACTGCAATCGGGGACGCCGAAGAATAATTCGAGACCGATAATGGCGACTTCTTTATTCCATGCCGGAATAGAGGTGCGAGAGACTTTGATGTCGTCCGGTGCGCTCTCGTCGATGTTGCATATCCGAGGGAAACCACGAAGGCGTCAGGGGTGGGACGGAAAGGCGTTCGAAAGGAGGCGTAAAGGTTTCCTCAGTCGTAAAAATGCAAAGCGTGCCGGGCGAATAAAATGCCCGATCGTTGCGAGGAGATGCGCGGCTGGTGCGAACCTCATGAAACTTTCAAGAGGTGAGCCGGCAGCGGCACCGAAGGGGCAGCAGTCACGCTGCGTGTGGAATACGCATCGTCGCACATATATTCTTCGTTTCCCGGGCCTACTGATCCACCGGATTCGCGCGATTCTCACAGTTCAGGCTTCTTCGGGAGGGAACGAAATCGGCTCGTAATCTACGGTCGAACAGGTCTTTTTATCACCAGTTTTTGCATGAAAACTTTCACCTTGCATAAGTTTCCGAGGACTACCTTAAGGACTACCTTAAGAGCATGTAAAACACGTTCTCGTGTCTAGCTCGCTCCGCCGAGAGCGCCACTGATGCTATCTCTCTCGCACTTCATAGTGTTTCACATGTTCTTAAGATCCTATCTGCCACGAAAGAGAATTCCTAAGTAGAGCAGACCGTTGTCGGTCAGCCGGGCCTACGGATCCACTGGATTCACGCGATTTCCGCAAGCTTCTTCGAGAGGCAACGAAACCGCCTCGTATTCTACGGTCGAACAGTTCTTTTTTTTTTCCTTTTTGCCCAATAGGCTCAAGCGAAGATTTTTACATTCGCTGTACACGCCAGCTCGGTAATTTATTAGCGGGACGAAAAGGAAAGTGATCCTCACCCAAGCTGCCTTACGGCAATGTTCATCCAGTAGTTTAGATCCTATCAGCCACAGAAGAGAATCCCTGAGTAGAGCAGCCCCTTGTCGGTCAGCCGGGTCGATGGATCCACCGGTTCGTAGTTTTTTCCCACAGGCTCAAGCGAAGATTTTCACATTCTCCGTGCATGCCCTCTCGTTAATTTACTAGCGGGACGAAGAGGTAAACGGTCCTCCTGCAAGCCGCCTTGTGGCAATGTTCAGCCAGTAGTTAAGATCCTATCCGCCACCGAAGAGAATCCCTGAGTAGAGTAGCCCCTTGTCGGTCAGCCTTCGCCTCGTTCATTCATTCCCGAGCCGCAGATTCCAAGATTTCCCGCATGCTCGCCTCGCTCCCCCGGTTCGGGAATCGCTCCCGGTTTCGTTCGAACTCTTCGACTCTTATCGTTCCTCAGCCGCGGGCAGGAGCTCGCCACCTCGGAGCCCTCGGTTACATAACTCTCTTCGTCTCAGCTCTCAACATAGACCATTAATCGTTCGAGGATCTTCCCGATTGGCCATCGAGCTCGTTTAACCTTAATCACAACTTTCCCACCCTGAAAGACGGCAGCGCGTCTTCGCCTTTCCAATCTCAGAGGTTAATCATCGAATCGCAGGCTTCATCTCCTCCGGTGTAGGATTTCGTGCTATTGCCGCGATAAAGAAAGAACCCGGAAGGCTTTGGGACATTAGCGAAAAGAATACGGGAATGAGAGGAAGCCGGGACGAAGGCTCCCGCTTCGTCGGACTCGGTTTACTCGCGGAAATCCTTCACGTATTCTTGCGCCGTCCCTCGTTTTTCCTTTCTATCGCTACCTTGTCATTACTCGTGTTCGCCACCCTTCGCCCCCCGGCGCCACTTTTGTCTCCCGATCCTTCCTCGCGGAGGTCCTGTTCGTCCGTGGCAATCGAAACGCGATCCTTGCATCAGCAGTCTCTCGCTTCGTGTATCTTCCGTGCTTCTCCGTTCGGAGACCCGCCGGCTGGGGCAGGGGGAGAGGGGGGCAGGAAATAAAGAGAGCCTGGGAAAACGCTTGGACAATCGAGCACCGCAGTATAACTGTCTTTTTGTTCGTACCATCTCGTCCGTGTTTCATTGCTCCTTCCGGCACGTTGGAACCACATCGGCCGCGAGGATGTATAGGTGAGACCGGGGCAAAACGGAAACCTCGACTAAAAGTACGGATTGGGGGCAAAACTGGCACTGTCGTAACTTTCTTATAAACGATTTATTTTAGTTTTTTTTTTTTACGTTCCTTACATAAGAAAAGGGCAGAATAGTCAAATTCTTCATGAAAAAAATATACATATCTTAGAGACAAAAAATTATAATGTTGCCTTAATTTATTGTTTATGATTTGCCAACGTCTTTTCTATCAATAATAAACACAAGAAAACAAAAAAATAAACGAAAATTGTAAACCATTTTTTTATTGTTGAATGTAATCGTTTTACCCTCAAAACCTATTTTCAATTGAGGTGCCCGTTTTGCCCCGGTCTCCCCTATACATAATATATACACACACACACACACACATATATACCGCGTGTGTTAAATGTACCGGGCGAAATAAAAGCTCGCAATGAGAGAACAACGAAGTCTTTACAGGCTGGCTACTCTGTACCTGTCAGCTGTAGTTAGACCTGTGCAAGAAGCGTGCCAAAGGATTTAAAAAAAAAGAAAAAAAAAGAGGCATGCAACATTCGCGCGAGCTATAGGTTGCTCTGAAAAAGAGCTGTTGGCGGGCGTGGGGAGAGAGGGGGGGGGGATACTTTGGGCTGGTGCACGGACACGTTGCATGTAGGTCACTACGCCGAGGCTTCCGAGGTCACGAACTCCTTTCCTCCTGGGCTTCTCTTTCGTTTGCTCAAGAATCGCACTTTTTTTTTTTCTTCTATTTTCTCAGTTTTCCCTCCTCGCTTCGTTCGGTCGCGCTTTTCACCATCGACTCCGGCCCTCTCCGTCCGCCCCCCCTCCCGTGCACCCCCCTTGCGATTCGACGCTTTTCATCACCCACGAAGGAGTGCCGCTGAGGGAAAAGAAAGGAGCTGCGCCGAACAGCTGCACAAGGATGTAGTAAATAATTTTGCTTCTCAGCGCCCGAGCGCGAGGCTTTAGAGATCTTTTGGGAAAAAGCGTTCCGCGCAGAATATCGGTGAAATGAACAATTCCGGGCTTTCGGATCGATAATGTGTTTGCACATTTCTCTGGGTAGATAGATAGGTGGATAGAATTTTATTGGGTACTGCGATATCTCGCCTAAGGACCCAGGCCATACAGATAGCTGAGTAGGCGGATTAAACATAGCTGAGTAGGCAGATCGCCCGGTAACTAAAAACGGATCAACATAAATAAACAAAAACAAAAATGGACAAGCGAGCAGATCGCTAGGTAAGCATAAGCAGTTCGATGGTATAGAGTAATAAAAAAAAAGATCGAGAGTCGATTTTATTTACAGGAGATACAGAATTTAATTAATTGACCCCTCGCGATCGGTGCGGTCTATCAGGTCTCATCCCGACGAGAATAAAAAAGGAAAGGCGTCGTGAAATCATAGCCGAACGGGCACGGACGAGCGGGGACTGTTGCTCCGCACGGGAGTTACAACCGTGGTTGGGTTTGCGCGTATGACCGTAAAGATACAATTTGTTGACCGTAAAGACTGAGCGGCCGCGGGAATCGCCGTAACGGTGGAAATGGGAAACCGAGCGGGAGCAGCCGGAGAGTTTATACGCGTTATAGTACAATATCTCGACGGGCAATCCGCTTCGTACCGTTCACCCGGGCGCGGATCATTCCGATCTCATTCCCCGGGCAAAAACATTCCAAGCACCGTGACAAAAGGATACTATTGCCATTGTGCATTGTGTTTGTACAGTCTCGATAGCGAGGATAAACTTCGTAAATCAGAATGCGAAGCTTTCAGCGAAGAAGGAGGGCGAAGAAGGAGCTCTCGCGAAACGCATTCTTTGTAAATAGCTATCCGAGGACCGAGGACTAGCGGATAAATTTTCTCGACGGTGGCGCGCATGCGTGCGCGCGTCCTTTCAATGAAGGATCCACTGGTATACCTCGAATGCTTTGTGCAACGGTGCACAGTGATCGAGTTCCTCGGCAGTGAGTCTTCGACCTTTGAGTTCTTCGAAGGAAAAGAGGAGAGACAAAAAAAAAAAACGATGAAAAAGATCCGCTCCGAAGGAAAGAAATAAAAGGAAATTCAAATATAAACACCGAGATCGAAGCGTAGCCGGTAGATTTTCGTTCTCCTCGTTTCGTTCGCTCGGTCGGATCTCTCTCGGTCGGTTCGGGAAACTTGGGGCAAACCGGGGCTCCGTGACCGAACTCTTTTTTTGCCCATTTGAAAAATGTTGTTCCCGTCTTTCCGAGGTAGCATCCGCCTCGCCGCTGGTAACGGTGATGTAGGTCCCTCTTCTCCTTTCCCGGAGAGCCGCTAAACTGCTTGAAGAACTGGAGCTCCTCATCTCGCGTCTTCCGGTCTCTCTCGCCCGTGGCGTTCTCGACGCGGAAGGGTGAAGATTTCTCTCTCCTCCTCTCACGCTAAATGTATATTTTCCGGTACATTAGACGGCCGAGTTTCTCACCGTAGGTTCTTCCCTCGCGTCATCCCGTTTCACTTTTCTTATTCACCGAACATCATCAGCGCTCGAGCATAATTTGAGGCTGGTAATGGTCGGGAGTAACTTTTTGTTGTTTTAATTTTTCTTCCATTTCTGAGGCGAGTTTCGATACGAAGTATTGATTTCGAGGTAAAACAGGTGGCCGATCGATCGGATGACAATCGATCGGGTATTAACGATTAACGGTAAAAACATTCCTACCCATTTTTTACATACAAACTCCGGTGTTTCCAAACAGTTGCATCTTCGCTTCCAGTTGCAATCTTTTTTCCACACCGAATAAAAAACAACCCACTTTCCCATCGTCTCGCCCAGGAAAAAAATCTACCATTGAGAAACAAAAAAAAAAAGTGTTTCAGCCTTCAACAGTTGCATAACGACGGAAACAGTCCAGTAAATGAAGAATCCCTCCGTCCAATAACAGAACTGATTGCGAAGAGAAGACATCGCTTCGCTCTCGGTTAAAAACTTTTCCGTCCCTTCCGTTCTACTTTCCATCGAAAGTTTAACAATCTTCTCCCGGCTTCGGCTTCTTCCCTCCGGCCCGCGATTGTATCGCCCTCTGTTCTCGCGGTCTTGGCACCGGTATCGGGGCTCGATGATAGTAGACCCTGTTGCTAACTCCAGTGCAATTACCGATTGGCGGAACAGACGAAAATTTAGGTACGCCGACCGAGCTGCGGGAGTCGGTTTGTAATTTCGCCTCGATCCAGCAAACTTGGTCGATGCCTGGGGGTTATTGCGGTTGGTAGCTTTTCCGAGGACCACCAGTGGAGCCGGGAGTACGTATTTGCCTAGTGGGAGTGCCACGAAGGGCCGGTACTGGCACCGCGCTGGCCGGTCTTTGCCCAACGTCGGCCCGTACAGCTCCTGCGCGTCATCCCCATTAGGGCCGTTCGTAGGGCGAGTCTCTCCCTTCCGGCTCTCGGTAGTCGCAAGCTACTCCAACGTCGTTCAACCCCCGAGGCAGCGCAAACGCTGCCGATCGTTGGAGGGCGGCCGGAGTACGCCAGCCCGGGTACGGAAGGACCGAGTTCCACTTCCACGGTCCGTGGATGTGAGTTATCGGCGTTACGTTAGACGTCACCGGCAGTCCCGCCGGTATAGCAGCACCCCGGCTCTCTCGCACTCCTGCAGAGACCGCACTATCTCCCCGGGAATATATATATAGTAACGCAACGTCGGATGCAAGACAAATGCCTCACTCGACGACGGGGACGACAGTGGAAACTCGCTGTACGCCGATGCGACGGCAAAACCGGCTTGGCTAGCGAACCCCGCCGGGCCATCCCCGGAGCCAAAAGACACGGGGAGAAGTCGGGATGCGCCACACTATGTACGACTGCGGACGGCAAGCGGCTATACGAATCTTAGACACTCTACGACCAAACTTGCATTTTGGGTATTATAATATAGATAAAAATTACATCAAAAATAAGAAAAAACGTTTGTGAATTTTGCGAAATGTTCTTACTTTTACGAAAAATCTTCTCAATTTTACAGGAAATCTCCTTAATTTCACAAATATTGTTTTCGTAAAATCAGCGAGAAGAGAATTCCGGACGTTTGCCGATGAGAAAAGTTTGTTAAAAGTACAAATCTTTTCTGCAGTGGAACGTCTCAATCCGTCAATTGTTCGCGAAGGCAATTATTTTCGACGTCAGGATCCGTGAGATCCGGCGCTGCGGCCCCGGTCCGTCCGCACGGACAAAGGCGAACACCCGCGAGAGTCGGTTCTCTCGCTTCCCCTGGAACTCCACGGGAATAATTGTCCTCGGCGAAGTTTTTCAATTATTCCCTATTTTATAGCCCGGGAGGAAAGATTTTGCCTGGTCCCGGACCCGGCGCATCGCCAGCGGGATTTCTACGCCTCGAAATTGATATTATCGATTCTGAGCTGGCACCTTTCGATATCCGAGGAAACGAAGGAGTTCTCGCTCTCTCATTTTCTCTTTATCTCACTCTCGCTCTGTCTCTCTCGTTCTTCCCGACGACGGCGAGAATTTTCTCCACCGGAAGCTTATTCCCGGGCGAAGAGTACCGCCGATTTAATTGGATATTGGTGTCCTCATCATCGAGTGACTCGAAGCTCCATCCACTATTTTTTTCTCTCTCTCGATTTATTCCCCACTACCGGCACAGCTTCGGCAGCTGTCACATCATCTAATACTTCAGTTTTTTAATTTTTTTTTATCACTCCACTCATCCCCCGTCTATCCGCGCGACGCCGGAGCTCTCTCCGCCGGTTCGCGAAGCCCGATTAATTTCTCTCCAACGACATTCCCGTGGCGAATTCTCCATACGCCCAGCTCAGCGAGACTCCCGGGCTTTTGCCTATCTCTGCGCCGGATCGAGCTGAAGCAGCGGAAAAAGTTTTCGGAATGACAATGAACAAAAAAAAAAAAATGTCAAAAACCTCGAAACGACTGAAACTACTTTGCGCCGCGCGCGGGCTTCTTGTTTCCCGTGTGGTTACCCGCGCGGGAAACAAAAAGCCTACGCTGCGTCGCGGAAATCGTCAGGGTTTCTTCGCGATGCAAAGTAGAATTGAAAGTAGAATTGAAGCAACATATTTTTTTTTGCCAGACCGCAAGCAAATTTAGCTTCGATAGTCGATATTCTGTTTTCAGTGCAGAAACTTTATCCTAACCAGCGGCGATTCGGATAAGCGGAGGGTTCGGATAATGGGTGTTCGGATAATCGAGGTTCTCCTGTACTTTCATTAGATTGTTTATTCGCCGAAAAAACTATAACGGCAACTTTGCATCGGTATGCGCGCGACGCGTCTGCGGGATGCCTCGCTATAAATAAAATAGTCGCGAAGAAGGAATAAGTAGTCGGGACGTCGGAGTCGTAGACGTCAAAGGGGAAGAAGGCTCGGCTAGTTCGAGGAGTACACTGCGGGCGGTGCACGGAGCCTCGTGTGATCGATCTCGAAAGTCGTACGAGTAAAAGAGGGCGAACCGGCAGTGGCAGCGCAGTAAGAAAGCGAGAAAAGAAAAAGAAGCTCTCCCGGATGGGGGATGTGTGTGGGTGGGCGCGCCCGCGCGCTCGGTTCCCGACTCGTTCAAGGAAGTAGGTCGGAGATATATCCAGACCCATCCCTCTTTCCCCATATTCTTTCATTTTTCCAACCCTTCCAACGTCACTCACGGCGCGGACCCGAACGCATAGATTAAAGCCGAAGTATCAAATGAGATTAGCGACCTCGCCCCCCTCTCACCTCTACCGCATTCGCGTGACGCGTTACATTAAGACAGAAATGCGGAATTTATTGAAAAAATTTAATTATGATATTCATATGTGTCACGAGCACTCACTGCGAGTGAGTGGCAAATTTTCATTGCTGGAGCTAAAATTCAATAGGAAAATTTTGCTCATGAATGGAATTCATTCCATTCCATGAGTTAAAATTTAACCGTCCTGTATAATATTTTATGTATACTTTATATGTATTGTTTTATTATATTGTAACGATCGAGCGAATGAGTGGGGCACGAACAAAATTCTAGGGCGAATATTACTAAGTAAAAACGCAGCTGAGTATCTCGAGCTCGAACTGTCACACGTCTGCTCTCTTTTAATGTCCGATCAAGACTCTCGCCATCTGGTGAATCGATAACCTGTACGTTTGTCATTTGTCATACGAGCTATTCCGGTCATCCATGTAACATCGTGTTTCTCGGTGAAGCATCATCTCAATATTCGTTACAATATAATATAATATAGGCCATAGAATGGAATAAATTCCATTCCATGAGTTAAAATTCAACAAATTAGAAAATTCATTCCGTACGACGGGCAGAATTTTCTAATAATTAAATCTTAGCTAGTTCATGATCTGGAATTTCTTACATCCTATATGCTAAAAATCAACCACAACAACACCAGCATATATATATATACACACACACACATATATATATTGTCTAAAACTTTGGGCCAATGCATCTGGCATCTTTATCGACGGGAAGCTCCTCGAGAATCGGAAGAGGCTTTCTCGACCCGAGAGCCTATAAATCCGTTCGTCGGGGCAGAGGGACGTGGGGAGAGGGGGGGGGGGGGGGTGAGTTAGGGTGGGGATGAAATCTGTTCGAGAAAAGGACGCCTATCTAAAATCGCTGGGAGTGGTTAGAGCGTTAAAGGACGGTCTATGATGAGAGGAGGGAAAAGGTCGAGGTTCGTACCCTCGTTGAGTTCGTTTAGCCTGGCCGCGACAAGGCCGAGGGTCCTCGGAATTGGATGTACATTCGTCTTGGCCCGAGCGTGAGTTTCCTTCCCCACTTCGAACCTCAAAGTACAGCCGTAACGCCGAACAGCCGTCCGTACACGAATAGGTGTTTTCCCCCTCCGTTTCGGTGCTTTCCGCTCCACCGATGAGCGCCTCTCGTACCCATCGGCCATTCGACCTCGCGCATTGATGGAATACGTGCGTCGACTGCGTCCAGGATCCTGCGTGCGGCCTCCGTAATCCGTTTTCCACACCGCTCACTCTTTCCTGTTTCTTTCCGTTGTATACCCCGATTTATCTCGCTTCCCGCCGGCTCGTGAGAATCCGGAAACGTAGTGCCTAAAAAAAAAAAAATAACAATAATAACAAAAATAAAAAAATAAAAAAAACCAATAAAAAGTAGGCCGACGAGAGAACGTGCCTTAACTCCGATACGGTCCTTCGATACTCGTCACGCCCGTGTGCCGACCAACCGGATACACCGCGCTCCTCCCCGCGCCTCTAAAGTGTGTACCGAGTGCGCTGTAAACGCTTTACTCCGGAATAAAAAGCTCGGTAGGCGGATGGTTTACCGCTGGAGTCGCCGAGGCCGCCGGTACTGAGTGGGATGAATCGGGAAAGGGTCAGCTTCACCGTGGAAAAGCTCCCGGCGCCCGTCGATTTGTTATCGCAACGCCGTTGATGGTGTTTGCCTAACAAATCCGGAGCCGCAGGCCGGCTGGTTCTGCTCTCACAGCCACCCCGGCGAACGCTTCCCGAGCACAAAGTCCTCCTCTACCTCGGGCTTTCTCGTCCTCGCGGACGCCATTGTTCTCGAGTGCAGTCGAACAGATTCCCTCTCCGCAACACCCTCCAACGATCTCTCGCTCTTACACTTAGAAAACCATTTTATACACTTTCCGAACGGGGCGTAAAGACTATCTGAATGTTGTATCAAACAGTCCGTCGAGTGCACCTCTGCCTCGAAATAACTGTGCAACCGCTTCGACGTCGCAGCAACGGTTCTCCAACCTCCTCGTCGAATAGTCGTTATAATTGCTGATTTTAATTGCCGACCTCAAAATCGGGACATCGACTTCCGTGTCCGGTATTGCGGATCGGGAAGATAAACTGATCGACTATCGTGGCACAATTAAAATCCTATCTCGCTAAGGATCGCGATGAAACTGGGCCACGTTTCTCGGGGGTGGGGGGGAGGGGGAGGGGGGGTAGCGAATGGGTAGCCCGCAGTAGCAGGAGCTGTCCGACGTGGATTCGAGCAGGTTGCACACACACACACACACACAAGGGGCAGAGAGAGAGACACGGCTTAAATCCTTCCGGAAAGCAACCTATATAGAGCGGCTATAAATCAGCCTAAGATTCCGGAAATTTACGCGCGACCCGGATCTACCAGCGGCAATAATTCCTTACCGGTGACCGGGGGCCGCAGGGAACGCAGAGAGCGAGAACGAGGTTCGCTCGTTCGTTCTGAGGCTGCTGGTAGAGGCTCGTCGGTGCGCGAAGAGTCCGCACTGGGCAGGTCGGAGGAAAGGGTTGGGCCACATATCGGTACGAGGATTCGAGCTGCGGCCCGGCGAAGACGGAAAGAGGAGAGTGTTTGCGCGCTCGCGGGGAAAAAGAAAATGCGGAAGGAAGTCGTGGGGCGGCTGAAAAGACCGCGTTGTCTGCGACGAAGATCGTAACTCAGGAAGAGGCTATCGCGGAACAGGTTCCATTCCTCGGGCGCTGGTGGAGATCCTTTTAAAATTCGAGCTCGCGGATTTAGTCCCTTTGCCGGGAGAGTCGTGCTCAGGCGGAGACGGAAAGATGAGGATCGGAGCGATCGATCGGCGGGTCGATCGACAAGGCGGACTGTTCACATTATTCGGTGATGGACATTTTTGAGCGTCACATTGTTGGTCTCGTGCGGCCTTGTCGGGAGTTTATGGAACGCTCCAAAATTTCCGCCAGCGACCAAACTCCGCAAGGACTTAGCAACGAAACCGAACTCGATTCAGCGATTAATCGGGCCGAATCTTAGATACGTCTCTCCCCGGGAAACGTCAAATGCCGGGACGGTCTATTATATTCGAAGCACGTAGGCAGAACGTGGTAGGTGCGTGAGTCGGAACAGCCGTCTCTCCGCGAGGAGGTTTCCGAGCGCGGCGAGAGGCACCGTGTCGGCGATGTATTAGGCGAGCGGTGGAGCGGAAGCAGCCTGTACCGCCCCCACGGACTCCCGCGGGATTTCCCGTTAGTGGGACAATAATTAATGCGACAGATTTCATCGGGATCTTCGCGTATTGCCGGCGCCGCTGCGGTGCCAGCAGCAGAAGCCTCCGAAATGTATAGCGGAGCGAGAGAAGCCGTTTGAGCGGCGAAATCCAACCCCCACTCGGGAACCCACTTCACATCCCACCGGCGGTGACGTCAATTCAATTAAGTCGCTATAATGCGGCGAACCGTTGCTAAATATATGGAAACTCACCGTGCGGGTCCTTGCGACCCGATTTATTAACACCGCACACATTTTCGTCAATGCGCTCGCGGATCGTCGGTTGTGTTTGCAATCGGGGATAATTAATTCCCACAATTGTCGTTAGACCACCTGCGCTATAACAATAATCGTGTATCGCTCTAATTACAATAGCGCGTATGCCCGAACACCCGTTGTTCCGCGGAGCGGAGCGGGGAACACCGCGTTAGCGGCGCGCTTCGATATTTCTATGCGACCTCGGACGAATTGGGCGGTCGGGAATCGGGGTCACATTGAAATATTAATTCTCCGCCGAGTTCGGTCAATTTAGCGGGGAAACCGTCGGCCGATCATTGCACCGACGCGACGGGCGTAATTCAACCCGTCCGCGTCGAATCGGCCGATCGGCCAAATCCGCAACGCCGGAAAATCGGACGTTCGGGATTGAACGAAGCGCGAACGGTGATGTAAATCTTCATCAGCGTCATCGTCGTCATTGTCTTCCGACCTGCTGCTCGGCGTCGCTGCGCTCGTCGACGTCGCTACGCGCGCCCGAGTGTGTAACGGGGCTGTTGCGCGCATCTCGAATTAACGGAGCCAGAAGGGGTTGTCGCGCGAGGTTGACACCGGCGCAACATTGGGAAGGGGGCGACGGACCTTACAGTCGGACGTCCAGCTTGCACCATCGCGCAGCCAGAGGTCGACGACGAACGCCCAATGTTCCACTGCATGGAGCACTACCACTACCGGCCACTACCTCGTTAATCGGCCTAATGAGCTGTGCAACACCGGTCGACTCTCTGCTCCCCCGGCTCAAACGTCGTAAACTCGATTGGGGACGAAAATAAATGCCGCTAATCAAGAGACCGAACGGGAAATTAGCGAGGCAAATTACCGCAATACCTGCAGGAGTTGCGATACTAAAAGGCTCGATTTAGTTCGAACGCGACCCGAAATTATCGTTCGCAATGACGATGAAACCCGTAACGCACGGTTTAATTATCCGAAGTGCTTCAACATGTGCCACGGTCGTTCACTGTTTTCCGTACGGTGTTTGTTTTTAGTTTTTTTTCGGCAGATTGGTACTTTTACATGAATCGCGATTGGAGAGAGAATGGGTAATCCCCCTTCTCATTTTTCCACTTTCAAAATGGCCAAATATTTTTTTTCGAGGTATCGATTTTTTTCCATCTCCATTGGCTTTAAGTGGCCCATTCCGGCTCAAAACACATGCAACTTGTATTTTTTCCGAAATTTGAAAAATTCACCATTTCCAGCATAGGGAATCCTATGTTAAATTTTGCGAAACGGCACTTTTTTTCAAAAAATTTCGAGATATCGAATTAAAACCTTCGCCATTCTTTTCAAGTGGCATATTTACCAACCGATTTCAGTAAAGAAAAAATTCTAAAAAAATTTTTTGAAAAAATACCATTTTTGTTGAAAAATTGTAAGGGTTACTCCTTCTCATTTTTCCACTTTCAAAATGGCCAAATATTTTTTTTCGAGGTATCGTACTGGGTAATCTTCGTACCCTCTTTTTACACCCAGAATTTTTTTTTTTCGCAATTAATGTTTTTTTAGGTTAAGGACATCTACTGTAAAACAAATAACCATCCACTATAATAAATAGGTGCGTAAAAGTTTGTAGTGTGTCGACTAGTGTGAGGCGCTCCAACCTCCTTAAACAGTCCGTTACGAGTGATCGCAGAGCACTGTTTAATTATCCGAAGTGCTGGTACACGTGCGACATTATTTCACTGTCATCCATACCGGGATTTTTTTTTTCCTACGGAAACGCAAGTACTTTCGCATGACTTTTATATTACTTTTATATGAGCGATCAGAGAGCGAGTCCGTAAGTAATATGTCGACGAGTGGGGGGAACCCGTTCGTGGAATACGTGAATGAAAAATTCTCGTTTCCGCTCCCTGTATTCCCTGTTCGAAATCCTTTCCGTGTCTTTGTACCATGCGGACTTCGGATCGGCTATTTTTTTTTGCACTCAATACTCTTCATTCATCGCGGGGGTTTTCATTTTTCCAAGCAGATTTGCATTCACCGATAGCGTTCGCGTAGCGATGATACGATGCATTCGAAAAAAAATCACACATTTACTGGGTGGAAACGATGCGAGCATTTTTCTTCGAGCTTTTGTCCGACCATCGACGATCATTCGATAGCCTGAGAGGAGAATTTGAAAAAAGAAAAACCCTATGCTCTATCTCAATTTGTCTCTATTTTCTTCCTTTTTTTTCACCTTCCGCGCGCGGACAGCGAGAGAAAGGTTAATTAAAAAAACGAAGCGCTCTACTATCGAGTTCGCCCCCCCCCTTTTTGTTTGTCCCCATTTCGACGAGAGGTAATCGGCTACGCCGGGTGTCCGCGGGAATGCAGGGTTTCGAGCGATGTAGTAGGTACGAAGTGTACGTACGCGGATGGAGAACGAGAGGCGAAAACAAAAAAAAAAAAAAACAACAACAAACGAACAAGCCACCCGCGGAAACTGAGTGGAGTGGAGGAGCGAGAGCAATTTCGCTCGGCAATATCATTCCGGGTACGGATGATCGTACGTTTACCCGAGCGGCGCGGGGCTTTAGGACGCACTAAGGCAGATTTTAGGAGACCCGTGTGACGCTAACCGATCAGCGTGTGTGCGCCCTCCTCCGCTGCACCGCGGAAATTCGCGCAACCGACCCCGCCGGCTTCCATTCGCGCGACAAAGTAACGAGAGCCGTCGCGCTCTCACGTTCATTTCGAATCTTCCGAATTATCCCGGCAGCGATCGTAAAGCCTTCGTCCCGAGATTCGATAACGCTATCGGGGTTATCTCTCTCGTGCCATTCACCGTCGGGCATTTTACGACCGATCCCGAGCTCGATTTATTAGCCGATAAACAATTCCTCGTAACGTCTATAACTGTATCTGTGGCGGGTCGGGCGAAGCGAATCTGCAAGATTCGTAACGTCTATCCGCGCTCCCGGCTGTACAAAAAGATAGCGCTAATTAAATTCGATACATTTTTATTACTTCGATAGCCGTTAGAGTTGATCGGCTTGTCCTACATGTTAGGTGAGGTGTTTTTCTTTTTTTTTTTTTTATTTAAATAATTTTAATTTAAGAGAATTTAATTTAATTAAAATTTTTTTAAATATATGATATATTATACATTGTGGATTTGTTTGTCGGTTTTAATATTTGTCGCATCTCCCGACCCCCTCCTCCCAGCTGAGCCCCTTTTTCGTAGCAACTCCCTCCCCCCATATGGCATGGAATTCGTGAATCCATCCCACACGCTATATTTCCGAAAATTCGGTTTTCATAGTATATGGAATGGATTTCCGCACGCTATGAACCACGCGATCCATGCTACGGCGACCCAACACAACCGCTCGTATAATAAATAACATACAAATCCATCTTTTTTCTATCACGCAAAGTAACCGCAATCAATGTTATTTCCTTATGAAACTTCGTCCCTCCATTCTCACCCACATGTCCAGGCGTCAATCGTCGCTGGATCTTTAATTTCCTACCCATCGCACAGCCCGTGTACGACTCGACCAATACCGCCGAGTTCCCGTGTGCACTGCATCGGAATGAAAAGACTCGTTTTTAATAATTTTTTTGTTGTTTTTTGCAAGAGGTATCGGTATCCAGCACATATCCGTTCTCGACGGTGACTTCGGAGCTCCCGCGAACAGGCGTGATCGATCGAGGGTGGCCGATAGCGCGAGCGTGGAGAGGGAGGCGGCGGGTCGGAGGCGAGAGGGCTGCGAGCAAGGGTTTGACGCGATAAAGGGGACGAGAGACAAGTGCCAGGCCTGGCACTGTACCGTCGCGCCCGCGACGCTCGCCAAGCCGCGCTCTCGCAAAAGCCAGCACGGTTCGCGCGTGTATATGTTATCGGAAGCGAGAGAGTATCGATGCAACAACGCCGCGTCGCTGGCGCTCCTGTGTAGATGTTGCTGTTCCTCGTCTCGTCCAAGAAGTGTACAACTATACGGCGCGCCGCTTCAACCGGGTGTATCGGACCCCCAGGGGCTTCTGGTAAATCCAATCGGCCTCGTCGTCCTATGGCATGCAACCCTCCGCACACACACACACACACACACACGGGGCTCCTTTCTCGTCATCGGATATAGACACGCCGCGCCAGATGAGCGTTCGAGCGTGTCCTACCGGATAGCGTTAGACACGTAATACGTGCATACCGCGTTATGCTCGCCGTGGGCGCGAATTTATCGGGAGGAAGCCGCTTCCCGCGTCCCCATTCCGCGACTTCTCTTGTCTGGGTTTGTCCCGACTTTGTGCCCGCGAACCGCTCGAATTCCGGAGCCGACAGACGATTTCCCCGATGGAGCGGGACGAACCAGCGAGCAACCAATATGCCGTCGGTACACGGACGAGCCTCGAATCCACCGCGGCGTGTCTGTTGTTTCAGTCCTCGGGCTCTCCGGCTCTCGAAAACAAGATTGGAAAAGAGAGGAGCACGAAAAAACGTTGAACAAATATATGTAAGTCCGATCGATTCGCCGACTCGATAGTTCCGTGCTTTTTAAGTTGTCGCGGATCCGCCGATGTCGGTTCTCCCGGCGTGTTTACCCTCGAGCGGGCACTCGTCGACGCTGCGGCGGTGTGCAAATACACCGTGACGATTGCCCGCGCGGGGGAAACAATGAATTTTCACCGCGTTGTTCTCTCGCGTATCGCGGTGCGGGGATCTTAGGTAAAACCGTGTCGCGCTCGCTCCGCGGCACTCGAGCGCACTTCCCGTGGTAACCCGGTGTCGCCGAGGCACGCGTCGCTTAGCTCTCCCCGCAACCGCGGTTCCACTCGTCGAGAGAACCCCGGAGGGATATTTTCCTTTGCCTCTCGACGCACCAGCCTGCACGCGGTGCGCGCAGACACACGCGCAGTTTTGCGGCTACGCGACCAACGCTGACTCCCTCACTTCCCGTGCGATGGTTCTCTTCATTCTCTCGATCCAACCCCCCCCTCCCCCCCCCCCCCTTTCCAGGCCTTACGTACCGCGCCCGTGTTGTGCAGTGTGCACAACTCGTCCCCCCCCCCCTCCCCTCCGTCGAATCCCATCAGACCGTCTGCACAGGGGTGTCTGAAGCAGTCCTCAAGCTTCCTGCTGCACCTTCTCGTGTCACACCTCATTATGCGACGGGTTCGTTAACAATCCGCTCGGTTTCTCCGCTCCCGCTAGAGTTATTCCAGTGCGTTACACCGCACGTGTAACGCACTTGGCGTCAGGCATTCCCGACTGTCTCCGAGACTCGGAGTCTCGATTCTGTTCTCGTGAGGACGCAAGACGCATCTCGCGGTTATCGAAATTCTACCGGAGGCGAAGATGTCGGCCATTGGTAACCTGGCAGAAATCTTGAAACGTTACAAGTCCTCATTTGGTCCGGAAATGACCTCTTCCTATATGCAAGGCTCCGAAATTTCTACCAGGGAACTTAATTCTTACCAGTCATTCATATCCGAATTTGCGTATGTTTTATTCACCTGACCGGTTGATGGCAGACCTGGATCGCGGGTCGAATCCAGCAGCCGCAGAGCAGCAGGATTTATAATACGATAATCTCGATTCTACCGCAGGCGAAGATTTCGGTCATTAAGGTGAAGTGACGTTCTTCGTCGCTCTCTCTCGCTCCACCGTAAGACCAATGCCGCTATCTTCCTCACACCCCTGGCTCTGTCACGTGACTGACTTCGCCTTAATATCCTGGTAGAAAAGACATCCTCCCGCTCAGGCCATATGCGGAGCTCCGATCGGAGCTCTGGTAGACACTTCGAAATGTCTGCCAGAGATTCCTACCATTTATTTATATCGGAATTCGCGTACGGATATTTTATTCACCTGGCCGGATGATGATAGACGTGGATCGTCGGGGTGAATCCGCCAGCCGAAGAGCAGCAGCGGGTTAATGCTCCGGAGGCGTTGGTACGCCCGTAAAGGGAGAATCACCACGGATGGCTAGGCAGTCCGCACTCGTAAACCAGAAACTTGCGCAATCACAAGTTGGCGCAAGTCCGCCCGGGGGGGTTGAACTCATAAAACTACCGTAATTGTAAAACACGAGAGGCAGGTATACGCAAGACCGGTAGGTTTAGTCGGAGCGAGCAAAAGGGATGAACGAGGAGGATAGAAAGCGGTGGATGCCAGTGAATCATTGGATACCACGAGAGCCAGAGCTTGTCGGCGAGAAGCAACTCTCTCTGCGCCCCCCTCAATCTCCCCATGGAAAAACCATCCCCGCGCTCGAATCAACTTTTATTTCACTTGTTGAAAGGCAACCTTCCGAATGTGTATATATAAACCTATATAGTGTCTATATATATATATCTATAGCCGTTACCGCCTGAAACTCGCCTCTCGCGAAATCGTCGGCAATCGCGTTCGAGCCCGAAAAACTCATAAACTTTTAAAGATTCGATCGATCGGAAAAAAGCTTCGAGCGGAAGCTCCGATGAGAATCGTTTTCCACCCATTATTATATCGCGCCGAGTCGTTCTTCCACGATCCGACCGGGAAGCGTTCAACGTTTCGACGAATGGTCGCGAACGGTTTTTCTGTATAAAATAGTTTTTCGCCCGTGAGGGAGACAGAGAGAGGCGTGAGAGCGCGAGATGCTCGACGGAGATTCTGGAGTCCAAATCGGTCCGGAGCGAGAAAGCTTTTCGACGGGGGAGACATAAACCGAATTCCTGAAAGGTACCGGGGAACGGGAACGCGGGAGCTACCGAGGAACGGCGGCGGAACTGCGACGACACATGCACACCGACGGAATGGACTTTAAATTTTCTAAGAGTCGGGAGATCGCCTCTACCTCTTCTGACTCTCCATCGGCAGTTGTCGTCCCCCGACGTGCCCGTCGAATGGCTTTCCATTCGGACTTCCGATTGCTTATATCGGGGGGTGAAAGGTCCTCGAGGCTCTATTTCCTTTATCGAACTCCAGTATTCGCTTTCGTTCCATTCACAAAAGCCACTTCGACGAGACGCCACTGCTGATGCTTGGCCCGCGACACTGACTTTACCGACGAGGCAGCCTGAAATCTGGGTCCCGTCCAACCCAAGCGAATAGCTCCGGATTACCTCGAAGCGACGCCAACACGAAGAATACCGGCGGCGTTTTACGCAACAATGCGACGTGTCGCTCCCCACGGAAAGTCGATCCGCGAGCGGAGAAGATCTTCAGTCGCGAGTTCACTCTTCGAGAGCGAGTTCCATCGGAACGGTATCGAATGGACCGCTCGAACGGACGACTTTGGAACAAATGACGGTGAAAACCTACAATGGAAAAGTTCCTCGAAAGAGGCCGTGACGGAATGACGCGCAAACGGAGCGACAACGACCAGCGAAGTTTCTTGATTAATTTGTCTCATTTGGCAAATTTTTCATCCTCCCTCCCCAATTTATGTAGCCCCGGGTCCAACACTCACCGGTTTGCGTATTCACGAAAACCGGGCGGTTTTATCCGGTGTAGCGAGGATTCTCGGAAATTATACCCAACGCTCCAGGGACTTCGTGGAATTTGAAGGGCCCGGGGAGAGTGAAGAAGGAATGTCGCCCGTTTGGCCAAATTCTCGCCGGTTCCCTGGAACAGTGAGGGGGACGCGAAGGGCAGGGACGCCGATTCGATAGCGGGGTCGAGGGGAAGCTCGAACCGGCGAGGTAATAAACAACACTACGAAGGGGCGCTTCTTGCTCGTTTGCCGTCCCTCCGCCACTGTTATAGCCGGTCACCCGCAACATCTTCGAGGATTGCGCGAGTTTCCAACGGTCCTCCCGTCTTCGCCGCTCTCTGGCTCCCGGGTGGAGGAATTACTGCGGCTGCGGAAGGCGAGTCGAGCTATAAGCAACAGCGCGATTGCACCCGTAGCTCCCGCACCGCACAACCCGTTTGACGCAATTGCCTTCAACCTGGGGATATACGTCGAAGCAGTCGGGACGGGTCGGGCCAGCTCCGCTGGCGCGTCTCAAACGGCGAGCCCGGAGCTTACGGCTTTCGGATTGACAACTGCACGAGTATCTCTTTCCCGGGCTTTTTCCCCCACGAAGAAAATCCACGAAGAAAGGTTTTTGTTTTATTTAGGCAATACCTAAAATTTCCAAGAATTTCGATGGAAGCGATCTTAGGTGGGTCTGGCCAGTCTCGCGCCAGCGCCGGGCGGTCTTTTCACTGGAGTGAGAGTCAAGCTCGGGGATAAAATGATGGGACAGATTTAAATCGGCGATGGGCGAACCGCGGGATCACCCGGTGATAGACAGCGCAGACTAAGGCCGTCGGGCGGTGAAAAGATGAAGAATACCTTATAGCGGGAATCGCGGTAGTTTTCTCCGGCGGTGGAGGAACCCGGCGGCGCGAAGAGGGGTTGTAGGTGCGGACGAGGACGAATTCCACCGACGACGCCGACGACGAGGGACGTGTAAGACGAGCTCCCGGTATAATCCCCCGGTACCGCGCCGCAGGAACTTTATCTCCGGGCTCCCCGGCGAAAGGAGCGAAAACGTGGCTCCGGAGACTTTTCAGCTCAGGCTGCGTAATCCGCTCGCATTACTCAAACATGAGTGGATGCCCGGGCTGCGAGGGCCGCGGCCGACGGGAGTGTGCGGTGGGTTTTGGTCGCCTATCCGGGAGAGAGGGCGATTCGCCCGAGAATCGTAAGAAACTTACGAGAGGTGCGAGGGCCTCGCCGACACCGCCGGAGGGCCGAAACCCTCCGGACCGCACGCGCTTTACCGCTGACAATGAACGTCGCTTTAAAAATAAAGAGCTCCGCTCGGCGAAAGCGGAATACACGCAGTCGAGCACCCGTAATCCTTACTCTATCGGAGCTTATTGCAATTAATCTTTCACATAAAAGCTCTCCCGCTTCACCATTATCAATTTATTTTCGTACTCGGCCCGTAAGCTTTTTACCTCGTGCGAACAGGGTGAAAAACTCTCGTTCTCCTATTTTTTGCTGATATTTAAACATTTTTTTAAATTTATTTTTGAAGATTAAAATTTGCACTTTACGCTCGCTAACGAAGCGTTGAAAATATTAATCTCCATTCGCTTCGAGGCGATCGTCCGGAGAATTTTCGGATAGTCTTTCGAGGGTAGATAAATTTACGTCCCGGTTGCAAATGTGCCCTTGTTTCGATGTTTTTTTTTTGCTCGTACCATCGGCGAGCCATTATAAATGATGTGTTACTTTGTGTTTCTAGGTTGAGACGTCGCCGACGTGACTCCAGGCTGCTGACCCGAATTTTGCGCGTCGGTCGATTAACGCCGAGAGACTGCCCAGGGGTGAGTGTCGCTGTTCGTGTGTTCTCTTTATAGCGCGGCGTTCCTGCACCGTCGATCATAGAGCGCTCGCTCGCTCGTCTCATTCGACCTCGCTGTGTCGTGATATTTGGAATCTCACAAAAAATTTATTTGACCTCACATGACTTTACAAAATGAGAAAAAAAAATGGTTGGTTTTACCACGAGTCGCGGCGGCGCTCGATCAAAGTTATTATTTTTCGCTACGAATAATAGCTTCATTATACCTAAATTAACATGAGTTTATATGTATATTTATAAATTTATTAATAATATTACATTTATCATAGCGATTATTATAACCATATTGGTACAAATAATTCGTGCACTGACTATTCGCCTCGATCGACTAAAAATATCTTTATTAAGACCAACATTTTTCTCGTACCAACCAAATAACGCCTTTGAACTCGCGTCACGACGCTCGAAAAATCCAGCCATTCATTTTTCTCGGTGCATGACTCTGATTATCTTGTCCATTTATATACCCTTGTCAAATATTCCCGTCCCGAAACTATACATAGAAACATAAGAAAAAAAAAAACTTAAATACACAAGCGAGGGAATATCGCGGGACTAATGGTGGCACCGAGTCTCGAGAGCGTCACCTTTACCTCGATTAGGATTGAGTTCTATATTTGGGTCGGATCACTCGTAAAATTTGCCGTGGCTGGCTTCGATCTTTGGGCCGTTATCTTGCGGCCCCGCACGAGATGGTCTTGGAATTATTTAGCGGCGGATAAACCGCAAAGGTGCCCCTTGCCGTGGAAGACCGAGGTTAATGGCTTCGATTCCCACCGGTGGGCCTCCTCTCGCCCTCTCGCCGCACACCGTAATGCACCCTTCAGCGAAAACCCGTACAACACAAACACGCACACACATACGCGCTAACACCTTTCCCATAACTCGAGTATAGATTTTCCCCTGTGCGTTCGCCGCGTTGTGGCAGCCGGCTAAGGGATAAGGAGGGAGGGGGGGGGGGGAGGGTTAAAACGTCCACATAATTAAAGAGTACGACGTTTCGAAACGACCCAGTAGCGCCGGGGCCACTCGTACATTATTCAGAGTCGAGTAAATGGCGCACTTTTCGAAATGAATGAGTTTGAGTACGGGGAGCGCTCACACCGCATAACGCTGTCCGATATTATGTATTCATAAAGCGTTTTTAATGCAGGCTGTATTAGGCTTTACTTAATGGAGGGGTTGGTGAAATAATAATAATAAAAGTAAAAAAAATGAAAGAATAAAAAAAAGAAACTTTTCCACGGAGCTTATGTAATTAGAAAGAAAATTGTGATAAAGTAGAGGAGCGGAAGGAGGAGGGATGGAAGAGGATTTGTGCATTATTAAAGAAGAGTATAGCTATAGTGGCGGGACCGACACGGCGGTGAAAGCAATATACATATAAAATGCGCGAATCTGCGAGTTGAGTGCCGGGAGATAATGGAGGGGGGAGGAGGAGGCTCCAGCGAGTCCTTCTATCCATTTTCCGGGCACGCGACTGTACTGATTGAATCCTTTCGGGATTATGTTCAAAAACGATTCGGGCGGTGTGCTGTCGGAATGTCGGTTCTCGCGGCTCTCTAACGTGCCGGTCGCCGGGGGGAGCTTACTCCTTCATCGTCCAAGTTTTCCCCGGGGGTTCGGTTTTAACCCCCCCCCCCCCCTCCTCCCCCCCCCCCCCCTACAGTCGTGCAAAAGTATTATGTCACCGGCTAAATTGAATTCTTGCCCCAGTGCCTCCCGGAAATAATATTATGTTTTATACCCGCGAAACCCGTCGGGCGCTAGCCAAACCCCCCTATCGGAATTCTTTAATGGGAATTTTTCACATTTTTCTGCCGTTAGACCGCGAATAAGACCACCTGGAGGCGGCATCCATTGGCACGAAGAACCCTCGTCCCTCCCCATTCGCCCGTCGCTAACGTCGCTTTCTCACGCTTCCGGACCCTATAGGGGAGACCGGGGCAAAATGGCACAGCGGGGCGAAACGGGACAGTGAGGGCAAAACTCCATTTTCCAATAATTTGCGGATGACCTATTTTGTCCCGATACATCCGGATTGTCAAACCCGTTTTGCCCCACGGACTACCATCGCTACCGTCCAAAAGTTATTGGAAAATTGCGTTTTGTCTCATTATCCCGTTTTGCCCCGCTGTGCCATTTTGCCCCGCTCTCCCCTACATCTCCGCAGTTTCTTCTTCCACGTCTCACTCGCTCTATCCCCCGCGCATTCGATTTTCCGCGAGGCCGGAACCGCGGAAAATTTCCATCCCATCCGTCCCTCCCGCGCCGATTAACATCCGGTGGATTCTTCGCGCGAAATTGCTACAGTATCGGTAACGTGAAAAATGCGCCAATTACCCGGGGCGCCTCGGGAGGATTCCTCCATTATTACAATTCCAGTCGATAAATATCATGACGGGATGCCGCGAGGATAATGCGAATGAATGTCCAACTTAGGGCATCATTTTCTCAGAGATCCGAACGGCAGTTTCCGCAGCGGAATGACATTCCGCCCATCAATCAGTCATCGGGAATTTCGTTTCAATCGGTCCGGTGTTTCCGGGCGCACATCGGGCCACTCGCCGCCGCGGATCGAATTCACTGGCGATATACGGTGTATCGTCAACTCGCTGCAGTTTCAACGAACTTGCCAAAAAAGCTAAAAAAAAAAAAAAAATGAAAAAAATAACAAAAACAAAGGCATTTTCATCCGGCTATGGGAGGAGACCGAGCCGGAGCATGGAGCCGGACGAAATAAAATTTTAATCACACGAATCGGCGAGTGCTTTTTGTCTCCGGGGGTGACGAGATGAATGCGGGCCGAAAGGACGAAAAGCCGGAGAGATATAGAGAGAGCGTCGGAGTAATATTCGAAACGAGCCGAATGAAATTGAAATTGCTTTTCGTCGCGTGACTGTACGAAACTTAATACACGAACCAATCGTCCCGCCGGGCTCTCGTATTATTCCCGTTCTCTCCGTCGGCGATTCCGGCGCCCGCGACGCGAGATCCGGGACGACAGACGGGGAACATCGCGGAACTCTCTCGATCGCGATGGAGCGCCCGAGAGACCCGGTAAAGACGGGATCTTCAATGCTAGAGACGATAGAGTGGAATAGAATAGAATATGTAATTTATTTGTCCTGGGATAAAATCCTCTAAGGACCAAGCGGCAGAGAAAGGCGATACAATTATAAAGTTTGAGTGTGAGTACACAGTTGTCGATGGCAGCTCACGTATTACACGTAGGAAAGTAAAAGTAGACGCATGAAAATTTTGTAGAGTGTAGATGAAAACTTATGAAGAGTAAATAGCGCAGATGAAGTTGTAGAGTAAATAGCGAAAACTTAATTATGCATTAAAGGGTAGTAGAGATATAAAACCACTACAGCGACATGCCTCACCACCTCACACGGAGAAAAATAGTTCTGTTTCTCTAACAAAATGTAGATCGTTAATTATTTATTGTTGTGGTAGCAAAAATATTTGGCTCCTGTAGTAAAATTTTTGTTGCCACAGTGAAACATTTTTGTGCCTGTAATGCGTGGCGAATGTGGCGCTTTTTCGTAAGACGTGCGAGAAAAATACGGCGCATGCGCAGATCACGATTCTACTGTAGAGCGATAATAACATAACGAAGTTGATTGGTCCTAAGGGCGGGTCTTCGACATTTCATTCACGGCCCATCAGGGACGAGAAGAAGAGCGCCAACAAAAAAATATCACCCTCAACAGGGCCGTCTTCGTTGGCCTTACGGCCCAAGGGGTGAAAAAAAGGGCCGAAACGTCGAGAGGAAACGTAAGCCGATGCTTTGCCGCGAATGCCTGCGAGAAGCGTGGTACAAGTACCTATATTCCCCGATACTGTTATAGGTTACTATATTCAGCGAAGCTGCAACTTGCTCGGCGCGTTTCGAGTGGCAAACGGCGAATTAGCATAAAAGCGCGTTCGTACGAAATAAGAACCCGCCGGAAGCCGGGCCGCACTCGAAGCACCGAAGCTCCGCGCTGCGTAACGTTTCGTTCGCTGAATTACATTCAAATGTATTCTAAGGAGATGTTTCTTTGGCTCTCTCGCGAGAGGGGGGTTTTGGCTCACGGTTTTACGAGTTCATCTATGCGCCGAGCCGAATGTTACAACGTTAACGGCGGCTGAAAGGTGGAAGCAGACGGGTCCCGGTGCGAGGCTCGCTCCCGAAGCTCCGAGGAATCTTTCGCGTTTCTGTGTGCGAGAATTCAGAAGGGAAGAAAAATGCTCGCGAGGATGTAAGGGCCTGTCGAGGCGAGGAAACCGTCGAAAATTGGCGGGACGAAGAAAAGAAAATTCCCAGTTTAACCGCGCGCGGTTGTTGGGCGAAGCCAATTTCCCGACCTACACTATACCATTTGCATTTCATACAGCAAGTTTTTGCGTGCGGGGATATTGAGATAAGAGATTGCCGAGGAGAATAATCCGCTTCTTGAGGGAAAGGATCCTGCCGAGGAAACTCCGTGTCGCGGAGAGGATCGAAATAATCGTGAATTATTGTTTTTCACTTGGCGAGTGCATTGCTGATTACGGTGTCGCTGATTTACTGATAGTTGCTGATAATTAAATCGTTATACTGTCACTGTTTTACCGACAGGTTGAAAATTGTTGTTAGCAACTTATAATGACCGGCGTGAAATAACATTTTCTGCCAAAAGTGCTCTAGAATTTGTGTTCGTCACGGAAACTTTGGTAGGAAAAAAAAAGTTTTTTCGGAACCGATGCCAAATATTGCTTTTGCCGATTACCTTTCGGTGGCTCTTCTAACAAAAAAGCGAATTTATCCGTCACACGAGACCGTCATCCTCGCCATTGTCGTGGCCGATTACCATCTATATAAATTCGATATCCCCGTAGCGAGGCGAGTACGCAATTCGAGATAAAGAGTCGGTATAGCGAACGTTCGACGCCAATCGGCTCTGCACGTAAACTCCGACCGGGAGCTCGGAGGTTGGCCATCGTTGGCGTTCCCGTCGAATGGCTTCTCACGATCCATTATCACGCGAAAGCTCGCACACGGAGCACCGACGCGCGACCCTCCGTGGAACGGAAGTTAAAGTTCTCGCGTGCGAAAGCTTCGTAAGAAACATTACCCTCGGATCTCGATATCGCGGGGATGCTCGTCGGCGAGCTATTGACTTCCGTTCGATGGGGCCACTCTATTTACGTTCTGTACAACCGCAAAGAGAAGCCCCAACCCAACTTACACCGTTCCAAATACGAGCCAGACATCTTGTATTTTTTGCCGATACGCGGCGTTCGACATAGCCACGATAACTCGTCCGAAGCGATAAGAAAAGACGGACCGGGATGAAATCTGGACCGGGCCGTATTCACCACATTCACCTTATGCCGAAATGATTTATTTCTTTATTTCTTTATTTCTTTATTTCTTCATTTCTTTATTTCTTTTTTTCTTTATTTCTTTATTTATTTATTTCTTTATTTCTTTTTTTTAATTTCTTTATTTCTTTATTTATCCAATAATATTTTTTATTATTATTAGTCAGAGACTTTATCTGATTTTTTTGTGCTTCAGCTCGAATTGCAATGTGAGACTTTATGTGGGCTTAAAATGCAAAACCGGGCACGGCTCTCGGTAATTCGTCTTCGGACAGTCCAGCCTGATGCATGACAAAACAGTGACGAATGTTTCTCAATTACGTCGATTCATGGTGCGGAGTTTGGAATTTTCGATGAGGCTCGGAGTCTGATGAGAGGCCCGAGTGGGCCGTATTTGGAGCGCGACGAGTGGGGTTACCGTCGTGGAAACAACTGAATATTGATTAAACGCTCTAGCGCCGTACGAGACGACGAGGCCGGGGAGGCCTCTGCGTGCAGGTAATTAGTAGATGCCCGGAGTTTTAATGGCACTATAATAACACGCAACATCGAATTATAAAGGGGTCGTAGAACCCGCGACCGGCCGATTACGAACGTGTGCAAACTCCATTTACTTGCGTTCTATATCGTCGTGGAGCGTGTTACCAGTACCGTTTTTACAGCTTAAAAAGAAAGAAAAAAAATATGAATAAAAACTGAAAATAAAAAATAAATAAGTAGAGACGAACTTTGCACCTCAATTCTGTCCGAAAAAAATGGCAGCACAAGCCTCCCTGGGAACGGCTGTTTACAGCGAGAATTTTGAATGCCAGATTTTTTAGCGATGTCACGGGCAAGGCAAGGGTGGATGCGAGGTCGTACGCGGCGACGGCTTTTTTTCGCATCGACTCAATTTTTCAGGTCGTCGGTTAATTGGTTCTCTCCGCAGGGACGAAAAATGAATTTTCACGCGTGAAAAGCTCGGTTGATTAGTTGCCGCGGAGCAAGCCGAAGAATCCGTATCAGAAAAATCACCTGCCTCTATATTGCATGTTCATTCAAAGGCTCTCTAATCAATACAACGGCGACAAAAAAAAGCCCGTCGGAGTTACGGCTTATTATAAATAATTGAATGTTCGAAGCGTATCTTCGACGACCGACCAAACTTGAATATCGTTTGAAAGATATTGCTCGACTTCGTGCTCCGTTTTGAACCTTCCTTATCTTGCCCTACGGAAAGTCCGGTCGACTCTGTGACGTCTCGATGAATAATCAAAGTCGCGATGTGCATCGACCGTTGCGGTGCAGCCTACAACTGTGCACAGTCAAAAATAATTTCGTAAAATCGAAATAGGAAGTTACGTAAAAATAATTTTGGTAAATAAGTGACAAACTTTTTTCAAGTTTGAATATACAAAGCTCGCTATTTATTACCCGTATTGTTAAAAATTTTGGTTTGTAGTTTTGTTTATCGGAGTTTACACTTTTGATTGGCGCCCTCGTTCCATATCACTATCTATGGTAATTTTTCTTGGTTCGCTAGTTTTTACCAGTTCCTTCTCTCAGTGCACCTTCGCCTCACCATAGCAATTTCCAAAATTCTTTCTCACGGTCCCGAAGAACAAAGTTTCCCGGCTGCGTGCCGGAGGCAGCGGAGTCCGCTCGACGTACCGTCGAGAACCGCAACAGCCTCGATGAATATTAATTCGAGAATGTCACGGGCCGATTTCGTGCGGTCGCGGACCGCAGATATCCGACGGGACAGATGCCCCGCGTTTCGTCCAAAATGTCTCGTGACCCGCCGTGCCCGGTGCGTTTCTGGCCGCCGTCACTCTGTCACTCGCAATCTCCGTTCCATCCGGCTGCCGTTTAATCACGAGAAGCTGCCGAGCCTGCCGCGCAGATATCGCGATTGCCCGGAAGGATTATCGTCCGCATTCTCGTGCCGCTAAACGGAAGAAAGCGAGCATGAAAAAAAAAAAAAAAAAAAAAATTCCACATCCGAGACACCGCATCGGGAGCGGCTTACGATATTCATGTAAAAATATGTGCGTCTCGTCGAGAGTCGCGGATACGCGCAATTTTTATCCCGATTTCTCCGGAGTTTCGTGGGCCATAACGGGAGAAAAAGCGAGGCTGAGGGAGGAGCGAGGGCGCACCGACGTTTTGTCCTCTTTGCCGGCGGAACCCCGACGAAAAATTCTGCACATGCTCGCCCGTTCGGTGTCTGACTTGCCGGTGGGTATGTGCGTGCGCGGAAGACGCGCAGAACCTCGAGTACGGCGGAAAGGTGCGCGAGGAAACTATACGCTTCGCAGCCCGACATTGCTGGCTCTGCGAGAACAGCGAAATAAAAATAGGAAAAAAAAGGGAAAAAATTCCTTTTATTCGAAATAGTCGGGGGTTTCGGTGGTGAGGCGGCGGGTTGGGGGGCGGGCGGGGAGCAGGTATTGCGTTTCCTTCCGTGGCACGTTTCTCCGCTACCGCTCCGTGCCGCACGTAGCTGCGACTCTCCGTGGCTCGGATCGACCACCTAACATTTTCCACTTCTCTCCGTCTCCGCAGCTCGCTTCTTGTGGCAGTTTTGACGCGCGATTCCCCGCGTCTCTCGCCGGCTGCTCGGGCGCGTATTCCGCCTCGCGGAATGGCACGCCGGCCCGGGAAACGCGCTTCGGCCGCGGATTTTCCTCTTTGACGCGCGATACCGGTAACGTCGGATACGCCCGCCGGACTATCGTCGACTTATACCACTTCGCCGTTACCCAGACAATGGCGCACGACGGGCGGCGAACCGCAACGGATGTACTGGCAGGTGAAGGTGGAAAATATCTCGGTTTTTCACTCTCGGTGAAAATGATACGTTATTGTCTCATACCTTCCATTCAAGATCGTTTACCGGTATATATGTACTGTTTCACTCGTAGAGCGCGGTTAAATATACGCGCACGAAAGATTGATAATGCATACGCGCGCGACACCGAAGGACCGTACATATAATAATAAAAATAATAATAATAATGATAATAATTCTATTCTATTATATTTAATTCTTATTTATTTATTTATTTATTTATGATTATTATGATGATTATTATTATTATTCAAAGGAACGTGAGCCGCGGAATTCAACGTCATAAAAACAGTCTAAACATTTAGATATCCAATACAAAACACAACATTTTTTCCACAGTTTGTTTCACCGAGAAGAAAAAAAAGGCCAAAGAGTATTTTTACGAAAAACATACCGCGGACAATGGAATGCGTTCTCTTGCATGATTGGCTCCGAATATCCAGGATTGTCGCAAAGGAGGTCGCGCGTGGTCGAGAAGGGAGACGTCGAATTATCGTAGCTCTTTCGGGTTCGCAACAATCGACAAGAGCGAGCGAACGGTGGTTACGTAGTTAACGGGGGCGTGCGGAGGGCGACGCGGGAGGAGGCGGGGTAGAACGGGGTTCGCGTCGCTGAGGCGGCAACGCGACGGCGCCCCGCCGAAAGTTATCGTAACGCTACAGAAGTTTGTCTTCCATTAGCCGTCGGTTGTGTTGGTATCTTCAATTTAACGGATCCGCTCGGCACTTGTTTGGACGCCGTTAGTTTTAATGAGGCAACCTGATTGTTGGGCCGTGGGACGAGTTCGCGCCAGCGCGCGCAACCACGGAGCGATAGAGACGAACGATCCGCAACAACAGTTTCTCGACGAACGTTGCAAACACTCGTCCGCACATCGAGAACTCGATGTAATTCGTTGCCGATGTAATTTGTGCCGATGTAATTTGTGCCGACGCAAATTTGTGCCGATGCAAATTTGTCGCACGCCGGTGCATCGACAAAGGCCGCTGCGACCGGGCGAGCACTCGAGCGGATCAAACATTCGTTCGGTTAACAAAATACTTTCGCGTATGTTCATTGCAGAGGCAAACGGGCGAATCGGGCGCATCGACTCTCGGCATTATCAAATTTCAATCGCGCGCCCGTTTCGGCAACACGCTCGCCCGACGAGCCGGGCGCGAATGTATCGGGTTACGCAAAGAGGGATCTTTCGTTTCCAGAAACAGAGGTTGAAGGTTCAATTTCATGCGACCCCTTTGTCACGTCGACGCGGGTCGGGCGCGCGGGATGAGCTTCGTACGAGGGAGAGAAAAAAAAATCGTTTGAACGGGAAAAATCAATATGAGAATGATATGGTATCGAATGAACTTTTACTGTCGGAGAGCGGGGAATTTTTTTTTTTTTTATTGCCCCGCCATGTTATTCGCGCACGATTCTCATTTTCCGACGCACGGACGGCCTTTAATCAACGGACATACGGTTAATCGAAGTCCATGGGGAGAGCGCCCTCCGGCCGAGCGTCCGGTGACCCACAGACGTGGAAATTGCATTTCACCTGTACATGTCTAAAAAAAAAAAAAAAATTCTCGAATACGCTTATAGTCAGACAATTTCGGTGGAACTGCGAGCGAACTTTCCTGGAATGCTAACTCTCGAATCGACGAAATTTCGGCGATTTACGATTCGCAACAGCACGGGGGACAAATTTGTGGGTAAAATATCGCGTCGGAGATTCAATGAGCGTTATGCAAAATATCGGCACCGGTGTAATTCCGGAAGTAATGGAGGGCAGCGTCCAACCCTTTGAATATCGACGGAAACGCCCGTCCGGCGCGCTTATTTCGAACAAGCCACCGGAAGAATAAACGTAAATAATAGGAAAATATCTCCCTCGCACGTTCGCGCGTATGTATATATCTGCCCCCCTTTCCCCCTCGAAAAAATCTGGGATCGAAACGTGTTATTTATGCACGTCCATTTATACGCTCCGTTCTCCAGGCTCTCCCCCGAATCGCTAACGCGCCAAGCTCGGAACCTCCACCGATAAATATTAAAAGAGACATTTCATTATTTTACATTTTGAGCTCATAAGCCGTATTTACGAGGGGGCGGGGAGGGAGTGGGGATTGCTCTCTCGGTGCCCCGTTCACTTTCCGCTATCCACTCCTCTTTCACTCAAGTTTCGCCGTGCCTTTTTTCCCTTAGCCGGGGCACGTTAAGCACAAAAGTTTCGTCCCATCGGGCGGCTGAACTAACTTTCCCGGGGAAAGCGAGAAGATCCTCCCCGGCTTCTTTTCGGTCCCGCGGTTCCCGGTTCGTTCGGGGCGTATCTTACCCTTAATGCCAATTTGCGCGGGAAATTTTTTGAAAATATAGAATCTAATTTCATTTCGTCCGATAACTATCGGGAGGGGTGGGAGGGGAGCGGAAATACGGAGATGCTGCGGCTGCTAAAAGTAACCCCTCGTTTCGCCCGCGCTAAGATGCGCCTGGTCCACAAAGTGTGTGTATCTCCTAGGTCCCCCTTTTCGCGGGCAAAGCTCGTTTGGGGAACGAGCTCGTCTCACCGGTACGCACACAGGGCGTCGGGCAGGGGCGTTATGCGCCGGGGCAGTTATCGCGGATGCCAGCGAGGGGTCGAATTAGCTTACGAAACACCACCAAACATCCGGGACGCTCGTTATCTTCATCTGCTTCGAAAATATCGCGCACACGTGCTTTTCGTGTTTATTAATTTTTTTATGTGTACAATCATTTTTCCCAAACGTAAAAAAAAACAAACATTGAAATTTCGGCTGATTAGATGATAGTGGAGAGTTTTCTTGCGAATCCTCTGGAACGGAGTTCCGGAGTTCGTTCGCCGAGATAATCAAGGCATGCCCGGCTTCGCGAGGGCGGATGCTGCAAGGTGTCTCTTTAGCTAATCAACGTCTTTACTGTCGTCAGCATTCGCATATGTCTTCGCTGTTGGCGCTCTCTCTCCGTCAGTTCCTTGGTCCGGTGTCGTTGAACCGCCTAGGAATTAAGGCAGAAAATCGGGTAACAGTGAATTACTTCCGGCCGGAGGGTGCGACGAGCGGCCGGTGTGCAGATAATCTAAACGGGGTGTGATGGAGCGAGTTTACAGGTTGGCCCGCCACTGCTGCCCCCCGGGAGAAAGCCTGTCGGGGGCTTGATGGATGGATGCGAGGCACGTACGTTTCAGCCGAAGAGGGCCTCGGACCGCCTTACGCGTTCATCCGACTTCCTGGACTTGTTCGTCCTTTAATTGGAAGCGAAATATTCGATCCTCGCGCGACCTACAGCGGTATCCCTGGTAGGGTTGGTCAGGCCGGCTGTCACAGTAGTGGCGTAGTCTCGCGCCAGTGCTGGGATGTAACGGCCAGCCAGATCTATCCTAAGGTAAGCGGCCCAGTTTCCGCCATCTCCAATTTTTTAATAAAACATTTTATAAATAATATGTACGTATTGCGGCATTAATCAAGAGTAAAATCAGCTCTTCAACATGCCGTCAATTTGTTTTCGATTTAACGGAAACTCTATTTATTATTTATATAAATTGCGTTCGATGGCGGTAACTGGGACATAGGCGGAAACTGGGGCGTTTACCTTATCTCTTCAGGTTGCTTCGTTTTACGTTAAGGTTTGTTTGCTGTGTTTGGCTGTGTTTGGTGCTGCACGGTGCTCTTCGGGCATCTCGATCTCAGAGCACAGAATAAACACATCTATCTATCTATCTGTAAAACAAATTTTCTATGTAATGCACTAGAACTTGAAATTTGCATACATTGTCTACATTAATTGAACGTTAAAGTATTTTTTCGTAAAACAAAAAGCAGGTATTAAAATTACAAACCTTATGCCTGAAATTTACATAAATTTTTGTCACTGTTAAAAGTTTTACTGCAAAATTGCCCATGTGTTTGAAATTTCAGAAACGGTGTAAAGCGGCTTCCAGTACCGTTAATTAATTTTCAAAAAATAATTGGTTTTACAGTCTATCTAGCTTGGAACCGATTCGTTCCCTTTTAGCTTTGGGCCGAGCCTCTTCGAAACTAATTTTCCCTGCCAAAAAAAGCTTGTCGGAAACAGCGACGAACACCAGCGGCGAAATCGATGGGTTTACGCTGGTACCAGGTGGAGGGCGTGTGTTTGCACGCGCGCCGATATTCCGAGCTCGCTTTTGTTTTTTTCTTCAATTGTCGGAATCGACGGAGCAAACAATTCGGAGAATTTCATTTGAGCTATTTTAATCGAATATCCCGCTGTTTTCTCTGCGTTTATTCGCCGCTTTATCGAAGCTTTCGGATTTTTAGGATTCTCCCCGATGCTAATTGGAAGCGAGCCGCGGGGGCTAATTTGTTTCACTTTACCGGCGGATGAAACGTGATTGAAAATACCGGAGTATACACGCGGACGAGATACCGGCCTCTCGTCGGGGTCGGCAGCCTCGAGCCCGACGGGAGCGCGAGCCGGCATCGCGCGGTTTGCGAACGGTTAGTCAGTTCGGGCATTCGGCGAAAACCTCTCGTTGAAGCCCCGCGAACGGTCCATGTTTTCAGCCGATGTCCACTCCCGGCACTCGGGGCCCCCCATAAATTCACTTTAAAAAGCACTTTTGTCCCGTGGGCCAACTGCGGCACTGCCGCGGATTATGCGAGCGGATTCGTCGGAACCAAAAATTTGTCGGAACCAAACATATAACCGAACTGAAATTAATGGCTGAGGTAAATGCAGCCGCACCGAAAAAAACCACCTGATACTTTTTTGTTGTAGCCCTCTTTTTTTAGTGCCGGTGAATGACGGAAAATTAAATTTCGTAAAAATCGGATGACCCTAAAGATCTTCAGGGTCATAAAATCAGCCGCTCATCTTCAAAAACTTGGCGGAAAAATAACCGTTATAATTGGCTTCCTAGATATCCGTCTATACGTTTTTGCTACGATCATTATGATCATAATAAATAATTCGATTAAAAATAAGAAAAAAAACGCCGAATAGCTGTCCGTACCCCACCGGTGGCGCACACTAAGTTACCCAAACCTATCATAATTTTTAATATTTTCCCACGACTTGTCGTCAAATTTTCATTAGACCTAACAGAATTAAATTTATTTCACTGTCCAGCACAAACAATTTCATAACGTTGGGCGAACACTGACCGACGCTGTGCCAACGCTGGCACTGTGTGGCACTCGCACTAGGGTACTGGGACGAGGAGAAGCGAGAGAAGGTGCACATTTTTGGCAGAAGCGCACGTAGAGTCGAGTCCGGGCCATGTTAAATTCGCAGGCGGAAACGTTGTGTTATGAAACAAATAATAACAAAAAAACACCAGAGATCCTGGCATTGCGTTCTTTTTCCGGCTTCATCGGCACGGGCGGCTCACTCGTATGGTCGACCAACGCCTATTGTTAACGCGGTGCTATTTCGAGTAAAACCCTCGACGCTGCACGCTCCGGCCCGGCTCGATCCGTGTTTTGCTGAGCGTCGCCGGAAAACGACGTTATTAATCGCCGTGGGCCGCACGGAAATCGGGTCGCTCCACTCTTGCGGTGAGCATTAAATGAACAAAAGAACAAAACCAAAAAAAAAAAAAACAGTTAAAAGAATATATATTCACACAACAGGAATGACGAATGGTTCGGGTGTTTGGAAGTGCGTGAAACCCGCGAAATAATTGTTTCGCTATACGCGTCCTCCCGCATTTTAACCAGATCAATTGCCGGCGAGACTTCTTAACAATTATCGCTCCGTCTCGCGTTGCCTGATAAATACCGAACGGAGTAAGTGCATCAGTTCCGTATGCGTACACTCAGTTTATCCCTCCAATGCGTGCTCGGGATTCCAACTCAGATGGCGAATACAAAGACTATAGCATAAGTCGGAGCGACATGGTCAGGCTTTTTTAAGCAATGAAAATTGGAGATTTAACCTTAAGAAAAGCTCTAAATTTCGGTCGTCGCCAACTCCAGAAACATCGAACTGAAATAATTCACTCGGAACTTTCGATAGCTATATAAATGAATATTTGCGGTCGACTATATCAGTTGGACACCACGGGTGATATTTCCATAGTAACAATGACCCTAACACATACAATCTTATAATTTTCGGTGCAGTCACATTGTATCCACATATACTAAAAGCTGTTCAAGCGCCATTCGTTTCTCAAGTTGAATGATATTACGGGTTTCCATATCACCCGCGTGGTCATATCACCCGCGCCTATTCCATCGAACTCGCGAAAGTTCGCCCCGGCATCTCCTCGGCCAAAAGTTCGGGCATTCGATCCTGGTCTTTTCGTCTCGGGTCCTTCTCACAATGTTGATAAAACAAGGGTTGGGCTACGAGGGGGGAAAAAAAATAAAAATAAAAATAGCACCACCAGCAAAGTCGCCAAGAGTGAAGCGAAGAGTGGGAGAGACAGCAGCAGTCGCCGCGTCTCTCGACGGTCTCGCGTTTCCCGGGGACGTCTCTCGTCTGTGCTCTCGAGATCGAACACAGCACCGCCGCCGCATGGGAAATAATATTCTTCGCTCGCTAGGGCCCGCGAAACCCCGAGGAAGATCACGCGTTGGTGTACGTAGGCGACGTACACAGGTGTCCTCCGTCGCACAGCGCCACACGCACGCCACCAACACCGGGTGAATTCGGAGTCAGCGCCGGGTTATTGTTTTTCGAGGATTCCATTGCAGTTTCCACCGAGCTTCTTCCCGTTTTCGCTATACCTCCGCCCTCTCGGAAGTCCTCGAGCGTCGTATCGCGCTGAGCTCTCCCCGCTCCGTTCGTCCCTCCGCGCAGCACGAAACTTCTCGAGAGAGCCAGGAGACAAGGACGTTGAGAAATTTCAGACGTTTAATAGCCTGAGGAAACTCACTTCCCTCGGCGAACGTTGGAAGCCGGCGACCCCCCGGAGCAACCTCTTGACGTGCGTTTAAATCGCACGTAGGGTAATAACTCACGTGGCGCACCGACGGCCGACCCTACCTCGGAACCCGGCGATCCCCCCCGTTTCGTACAGCACACATCGAGCTCCCTTCTCCTCCCCGAACTGTAACATACCAGCCGTGCGCCCTTTTCGCATCCCTCTCGGCAATGCCGTTCAGGGAAGGGACGAGTATCGATCGCATTATCGGTAGATCGTTGATCTTATTTTTCCCGGTCAAAAGTCATCGAGAGGTGATCCCGAGTAGAAATTTTCGAGCGCTACAGCCGGTCCTGATAAGGCCAGGCAATTTCTCACAATGCGCGAGATCGCTGAGTCCCTCGTGGTGTTTATGCGGTTTGCATTCTCGTCGAAAACCCTCGATGTTCCCGCGCATTCTGCCGCAACACTCCCAGGTTAATTAATTAAAAGTATTCTGAAAAAAATTCCACCGCAGTACGATGCGTTATCCATTTCGCAAAAGACCTTTCTGCTTGAGATACAAATTGGGCGCTAATAGATTCGCTCCTTGCGACGATATGGAGATAAATCTTGGCTCGAGTCGACCTCCCCGAGGTCTTTCCCCGGCGGTTCTCCGCTTCGATTTCCTTCCACCCTCGTCGGACAATCGAGGATTCCTCCTCGTCCCCGTCAGCGACGTCTCTCGCCTCTTCCCCACCGTGGCCTCTGCCCTCCGGGCGATCTGGAAAGGGTTGCGCCATCCGTTGCTCGTCTCCCTTCCTCCGTCTTCCGCTGCGACCCGGGGATGAGTCCGCGCGCGTCGACCTGGAGAGATTCCACCGGCTGCCTGTCATCCCCCGCGGGAGAGCTCGTCTAATCAGGATGAATGGCTCTGGCCACTGGCCTCCCCATTTCCCAACCAACAACTTACCACCGCAGCCAGCGCCCGCCAGGAAAACGCGACGGCGATGCCGTGCGAGCCACTCCGTCGGCGCACCACCGATGCGACCGCGTCCGCGCTCTCCCCGCCACCCGGGGCGGCCTCCCGACTGTCATCGGTCTTCATTATAAAAGAACAGGCCCGTACCTAAATCTTGTTTACTTCGTCCAATTCCCGCCTCTTGAGTCACCGAAAATTTGTTGCCCGACATTCACCAGGTGATCCGTTTTCCCGTCCTCCGCTCTCCCGTCGACCTCGAAGACCTCGGGATGCGCTCCATTCACGTTCATTACCGCAGCCTTCCGATACACGAGAGGATACAGATATCCTACCGTTCCTCCGGCTATTCCCGAGGGCCGAAACAAATATCGGCGATATCGTTCGACCGGGTCTTTGATACACGTTCGCTCACTGTTTGTACTTCCAGTTACTAATACAACGCGGTGATCGAGAGCACGGTTTTCTTTTTTGGGCCCGGCCGGAGCTGAGGCAATGAAGATGGTGTATTTTTTACCACGAAGAGCACAGATCGATCGTTCTGGGTGTCCTCATTTTAAGAATTTTCAAAACGTTGAACCTCAAATTTTCATTGTTTAATCATGGCCATATCATCCCGACTTACCCTAAGAGACCACTGTGTACCTTCGATAACCAATAAATTATCCATCTAATTGCGCCGCTGCTGCGGAACAGCTTTGTTTCAATTTTTCCCGTTTATTGAGCGGAAAATCTCGACGCCAAGTCCGTAAATAAATTAAAATCGCAGGGGTCGATGTCATCGGCAGGAGCGATGAACCACCCGATTCAACGCGATTAGCAAGACTGATATTAAAATCATCGGGACAGCCCATTAATCAATCCCGTTATCGTCGCTCCAAAAATGAGACCTTGTCATTACGGCGTACCATAAATCCTCGGGAAATTCTCGATGCCCGCCGAAAGTGGCAGGGTTTTACCTTGTTTAGAGAAACTTTAGCGTCGAGCATCTTTTGTTAGTCCCGAACGATGCTTCAAGCGAAGTATATCCTCGAGTACTCCTCAGCGTCTTGTCTTTCGGCGCGCTACTGAAACTATCCCCGAGAGCCCCCGGAAGTCCCTCGGAGTTTTCTCGCTCGCTCCCGCGAAGCCGGATTCTTTCCTCCTGCGGATCCCCTCCCCGGCCCCCTCCGCGTCTCCTCTCGCAAGTACCTTCTCCGTTTTTATTTTATTTCCCTCTTTTTTTTATTCATTTTTTTTTGTCTTTCCACGATTATCGTTTCTCCTCGCCGTCGCCGCCCGCCCGCTCGTCCCTCGATCGATTCCCGTCGTCTGCCGAACGTTACAAACAAGAAGAGTGTAAACACGATGGAAAATCGAGGGAACCGAACGGGAGTGAGAGGAGCAAAGATAAATCGGCGGAGAACCCGTCACCCTCTCCGGGTCCTCCGTCGCGGAAATCGTTGAGCATTTCTACGGCGTCGGAGGGCGAACCGGAGAGAGCCCGGCCGGGCTCGGCGAATGCTCCGGCCCCCGTCGTGGAATAATTAAGGAAAACGTCGCTGTCGACTGGCGCTCGAGGAACGGTTGGGTCTGGCTGGCGGGGTAGCTAGTCGACGAATTAGTGCCCGGCGTGCTGGAGGGGCGATTAACCCCCGCGGGAGATTTAATCTCGCGGAAAACGAGAGACGATTAAGGCGCATTCGCTCGACAATTTTGCGAGAGTCAGCTGTAAACTCCGCTTCTCGCCGCCGGTAAACCCCGAACCTCTCCGGGTCTCTCTGTCTTCGCGTGCTCGCGCGGGCGCGGACGGAAGCCCGGCTATCGCCCGAGGCGCGGACACCGCATTCTCCGCGGCATTCTGCCAGGGAAGACTCGCGGACGAACGAACCTTGCGCCACTCCGGCCAGACTCCCGCGACCGCGAGACACCGCACGGAACGCTCCGTGCACGCACACGCGACGCCCTCACACATCGTCCCCGCGATACCCGAACGGTCCTCGTACGCGCGAGGGATCCGACGTGAGCGCGCGAACATGCTCGCGTATGAGGGTCTTCGCCGCCCTCCCCGACGGCGGGAACCGCCGGGGCCGACTCCGCGTCCGATTCCAATTAACGCAGACTAATTGCGCGGCGTTTCGCTCGCCCCGCCCCGCCGAACTCCCAGTCCCGATGACGGCTCAGGTCGTCCGCCCGTACCTCGTTCCGCGGACTCGATAATAAAATCCTCGAGGAATCGATCCGATGGTTTCATCGCGGCGGTGCAACCGTGTTTGTTCTCGCACTTACCCGAGTAGGCATTTTCGAAATAGAAATTTTCACGCGTTACATCGGACCCTAACAGGGCCCGATGTAACGCTCGAATATTTCTACTCGGGTAGGTGTCCGATTTTCTGCCGGCGCGGGAGGCTCGCTCGAGGTGTCGGGAACTCGGCGTCGCATTCGGCTGGCATAGCTCTGCATGGCCGGTCTCTACGCGAAGAGGGTACAAGCTGCACCAGGTGTAAGTAGCCGGGGAGGGCCGAGCATCCGACGGCGAGAAAGGGCTTCTCGGTATTACGCTAATCCCGTTAAACTGAGAACGGGTCAGACGGTGCCGGACCTTACACCGACGCGGTGCCGTTGTATTAAGACGATAACTGCGAGAGGGTTGGACGACGTCCCGGAGTGTCGCGGCAGAATAGGTTTACCCCGTCCCGGACATCTGTATTCGCGGGACTGCGGCATTGTTTGTAACTACTGTAATGAATTTAATTTTTGTATTTATTCTGAAGCAAGAGGAGAACACATGTGATCACAAACTAATTCATATAGTTATCGAAATGTTATAATTTTGATAAAACTGTAAAAGCCGTTCATCAACTATCAATATCAACATCGGTTTCAATAATTATGCTGGTACAATCGTCAATCCAGGATTATACCCTTATTATATATATATATATATATATATAAGGACCTTACACCGACGTCGTGCCATTGTATTAAGACGATAACTGCGAGAGGGTTGGACGACATCCCGGAGTGTCGCGGCCGAATCACCCCGTCCCGGACATCTGTATTCGCGGTGCTGCGGCATTGTCCGGTTGCCTCGATCGAAAACACGACCGAGATAGACGCGAGCCACACACGCGGCTTCGACACCGTCCGTCGGAACAATGCTTCGACCACTTTATTCGGTTCGGTATTTGTATCGAAACTAGATTTTCATCTCGCCGATACGCCAGGATCGATAACGATTCCCGATGAACGGCGTGATCAATGGATAAATACCAGAAGCCTGTATTATCCGAGGTGGAAAATATTTCACGCGTCGCTCGCGCTCCGCCGGCCGATTCTCTCTATTCATCGGCTCTCGCTCCCTGCGGTGAGGCCGCTCAATCCACGAGTATCGACGAGTATCGAACACCCGCGGGCAACAAAGGAATCCATCGAGACAAAAGGGTACGCGTCCGCTCGATGATGCTTGTTGCGTGAATTAACACGCGTGTCTGTGAGCCGCCTCGGTTGACGGTTTTTTTTTTTTTTTTTTTTTTTATTTCGTTGTACTGAAATTTTCAGAAGAGAAACAAAAAATAAAACGACGCGGAGCAAATGAAAAATGTGACAGACTCGTGACTAAAATGAACTGGAGGGATGTATTCTCGAGCACTGCGATGTATACGGATCCCGTATACATCGTACAATTTCTTCATTCATCCGTGGGAATTCCATAAAATATATTAAACGCATACAGGCATGAAATATCCGTCCTCTCGCGGGCTATTCAACGTTTCCTCTCGGCGGAGCTTCTGCTCCGATGCTAAACTACACTGCTTCCCCCCCCTCCCCCCCCCCCCCCCCGGCCCTGCCGACATGGCTCGCGATGAAAATCGTCTGAGCGCGGGAGCGCGATGCATTAAATATTTCGCGATCGTCGGATATAGCGCGAGTTGCCTGCCCACCGGGACCGTATTCTCTTTCATGCGTGCATAAGTTTCTGAGCTATGCGCCACGTTTTACCCACTCGCTATGCTTTTTTTTTATTCACCTCTTAACATCGAATTTAGCGGGGTTACAGGGGTTTTGTTGAATCGAGCGGTAGAGTTCGATCGGTTAGCTGCGTCCTCGAATAGAAGAATTCAGTCTTTATCTATTTTAAATCATTATTGCTTTATCTATTTTAAATCATAATTCCTTTACGTATTTGAAATGATAATGGGTTAATCGAGTCTGCAACTTGGTAGCGTTACGAAATCTACATGTTCCGAATCGGGTGTTACGTAATGCGCAGGAGACGTTCTTTCACGAGGAACATCACCCAACAAGTACGGTAGCGAGTTCGACAATAGCGCGTTTGCTATACACTGGAAACAGATGTTCGGCACTTGGACTCACGGGGCATTCTTTGAACGCCTTTGTGAAGATAGCTAGAGTCAACGTGAAACGGGGGAAAACCGATCGTGTTGCGCTCTTCCGCACACTCTCACGAGTGGGGCCGAACGTAACACGAATCTCCGAACGACAGAGGCTTTCCACGTGGCTTTTGCCGATCGAACTGAAACGATCGGCGCCACAATCCTTGATTAGCCGATTTGCGCGCCAAACCATTAGGCGATAATTGATTCCCGATTATTTAGTTCGCTAAAACGGTGTCTGTTCTCTAGCCACATCACCGACGCGCCAGCATCATCGTCCAATATCCGACGAATGCTCGTTTCATTATCAATCAATTAATGACGGAGCTAATAATGTACAACCCCATCCGACCATCCTACAGCCTAGCGCAGTCACAGCGGTTTTGTTAAATCGTGGGTTAGAATTCGACCGTTCAGCCGTGTGCTCGAATAGAAGGATTCGGTCAAATCTCCGAACGATCGATGCTTTTCAAATCGGCATTCCAACATGAATGATCAACTATCGTATATAGTTTTGCCGGTCGAGCGGAAAGAATCGGCTCCTCAATCGTTGATCAGCCGATTTTATACGCAGAACCATTGGGCGATAATTAATTCCCGATGATTTAGTTCGCTAAAACGGTATCTGTTCTCTAGCCACATCACTGACGCGCCAACATCATCGTCCGATACGAGACGAATGCTCGTTCCACTATGCGTCAATTAATGACGAAACTAATCATGCCCGACCCCGCCCGATCATTCTAAAACGGTCGTGATCGATTCCCGACGGCGAGCGAGTCGGATAATCGGTTTGAAGCCACAGAACTTCTCTTCCCTGTTGCATCCGGAGGTCGCTCCATTGCCATCCATTCCTTCGACTTCTTCCAACCGCTTCCTTCTCGGTCCGTCTCCCTCCCGCCGTACGCCGGATTATGATAATGCGGCGCGCGCGAGCTCGGGCCAAGGCCGCTTTGAACTCTCCGGAGAAAATTTGCCCGAGACGTACCCTCGGCTCCGGCACGTAAATATGGAACAGTCTGATTGAAGGTGCAGGTGACTGAGGGAACGGGTGCGAGCGCGAGCCAGAACCGGCGTCTTCCTTCCTCCCGCGAATCCAAGCTCCCACGGGCGCCGTGCTGCGAACGCCGGCAGGGAAGTGGAATACGAAGCAGTCCGAAGAACAAGCCGATGCAGAGAGTCGGCGAAAAAAAGGACGAGTCTGCGGAACCCAAGAAGAAGTTCCACCCGAGTGACGACCAGTGCAAAACGTACCCTTTCCCCTTTCTCCAGTCCTGCCGACTTCAACCTCCGCCCCCTTCGGTCCTTCGTTCCCCCCTTCCTTTTCCTCCGCTTCCACTTCGTTCCCGCTCGTTCCCTCCTCGTTCCCCCTCGGCCAGTCTCTCATTTCCACGCTCGCTCGGGAAAACGATTAACGGCTGCGGACCGAAGAGGAGAAAATCGAGATTGGAGACACTGTGCTCGGGCGCGATATCGCCGCCGCCTGCTGCTGCTACTGTCGCTGCCGCTGTCGGGTTTTCCTCTCGTTTATTTTCTCCGCCGAGAGAGCGACGGGAGTTGCGACGGAAAATTTGCCTGACGGCGGTCGATAAACGCCAGTTGTGAATAACTCCGCCCGTCTCTCGTGCCGCGCGAACTCGACGTTCGAGCCAGACCTCACATTCGATTGTTATGAAAACTGGACTTTAAACGGGATTGCTGAGGTTAGTTTTTAATGGCGTCCATGTATACGTGTATACATGAATGTCGATGGTGTGTACACGCCTGTGATGCATCGAACGTCTCGACTGAGCCCGCGGCGATCGGAGGTATTTGCCCGTTCCCGAGAAAACATCGCAATTCTCGCTGACGGGGTTCGAGTTAAATACTCGAAGCTCTCGCGGTTTTCGCGTAGGTAACTGGTGGGTATCGCGAACGCAACAGGTGACGCGACCTGTAATTTTTAAGAGCAGTTATTAAAACTCCCCCGTTCGCGGGGCCCGATTTCGCTCAAGTGCCCGACGGCCGTGCCATTTGTCGCGGGGACATTGTTGCCAATTAACGTGTCGGCTCTATCCAGAAATATCATTTTCTGACTAACTTCGCGGTAGAATTTAACGTCGCCTTCGATCATTCGTGCTCCGTGCTCCGATTTATGGTTTTCCGGTCCAAAAAAATGGTCCAAGGATCGGGCACGTCCCGGTCATCGAACACTCGTATGCAGACTTGAGTTATCACGAATTTAAGTATTAGACATCCAATTTGACACTTTTAGTCCAAACTACAAACATTATTTTATGCACAGTAAAGAGTTATACAAGTTTTAAGACTAAATTATTTTCTCTTGTTGCATTTTGTTAAAATCAATACATACGTGACCCAGTAATCAGACAGTTCAAAGAAGTTAGGTTAGGCAGTTGTCCACGTAGCTATCTTCAGTATTGTTTCGCGTAAATATAATTTTTCATTCATTTAAATAATAAATGGCAAATTAATTAATTTCGTTAATATGAACTTGTTGAGTTCGTACATCAGAATTTTCGAAATCTATGATTGTCCGAAAGATCGGGACAAATCGTGTCCGAATATAGGGACGTGCCGAAAAACCGCGTCTGGTACATTTGCATAATTGAATGACCGCAAAAGCAGTTATTGAATAACTGCAAGAGTAGTCATTAAAAGTCACTCATTCGTGGGTCCGATTGCGGTCAAGTACCCGACGGCCGTGCCATTTGTCACGGGTTCGTTGCTAATGCATTGTTACTAATTAACGTGTCGACTCTACCTCGAAATATAATTTTCCGACTAGCTTCGCAACAAAATTTAACATCGCCTTTGATCTCTCATGCTCTATGCTCCGGTTTACGGTTATCCAGCCCAAAGACACGCATATCTCGGTCACATGCGCTAAACCCTCGAGCATTCGCGTCGCAACACCTCAGGGGACATTATCCCCGACGTTCCGACTCCGCTGCCGAGAAGTCCGGATTTCACGTAGTTTGACGACGGAAGACTAGAATTTGTAACGGATAATCTATTAATGTCGGAATTTGTCCAGGTGCTCTTGGAACGCAGCCTCGGCTGCAGCGAGTTTGCACGCAGGGATTGCAGTTGGCTCGGAGCCAGTGTCGACTAAGTGTTCCGAGTTCCCGGTTCGCATGGTCGGGAACGTCGGCGGTGCTCCACACATACTCGTCATCTCGGTCCCCGTCCTCGTCGTCTCGTCACTTACGCGAGTTGAACATAAATTGGTCGCCGAGAGTTCCTCCGACCTTCCCGCTCTTCCGGAGGTGCACGTACGTTTGTTAAACGAGACGACGTGATTTTACTCCCGCGCACAGTGCCAATCCTCGGCGAAGACTGTCGGCCGGAAATAGTTTCATCGCCGATTAATATTCTCATCGAAGTGCCACTAACGGCTGTGTATTCCAAGTGGGGGGGGGGGGGCGTCGAACCGTGCGGTATTATGCAATGTCTGATAATTAACGTTCCCCCGGGAATCCACATGGCATTTCGTGGTATCCGGCTTCAGTTCAGAACGGGAGGGGGGGGGGGGGGGGGTGGGATCGAAATACTCTCCGGTAGGCGAGAGCAATTGGTATTCGGTTTCTGCACTCCTATATCATACCCGTGATTACGATTACACTAAAGCATCCTCGTCGACGTTTCCGCGGGATTGTCCCCCCCCCCCCCCCCCTCCCCCTCCCTCTGTTGGCTGGCACAGGTCGGAATTTATGCCGCGAGCTCAAATCCACCGTCCATTCTCCACCGCCTCCGGACCTCCGCATGCACACCTGGACCATCCGTGATCGTACATACGCGCGTGTTCCGCATGTGCCGCCGTTAATGTACGCGTAACTCTCGGGAGGATCCTGGAAGCTACCGGAGGATACACTTGGTTACTCCGATGGCGAAGCTGGACATGCTGTTTATCATCGGGCGCGGCAATGCCACGGGGCGCAGGGTTGCGAGGCTGACGCAGCGAATGCACAGGAAGAGGGCAGCAGTCGCGGGGACGGGAGAGGAACGTCGGTTCTCGCAGACTTTACGCCCAAACGGTCGGACGACCAACAATTACTGGGCATAATTACGATGGCGTAAAGCAAGCGGTCGGCAAGCGCGACACGGAGGACACGAGGAGAGTTTGTGACTACCACGGGGTGGATTCTCATCCCCCGGCTGGTAGACTCGCCGCACGACTGGCTCGGAACACCCTGGCAGCGGAGAAACCCGACCGACTATGAAGTTCCGTCGTTGGACGAATAATCGTGTTTCCTCGGAACGCAGAGATTCTACACGGACTCTCGGTGCGATTTCGGGCTTGTGGGCTTTTCTCCTGGCTCGCTCGGAGCGCGCGTTTCCGGGAGGCTGCACCCTCCGGACCTCCGACGAACTCTGAAGTCCCAATGAATTCGATGCTTTGACCGAATCTCGAATGTTCCGTGAATTTCGTACGTATCTTATTTTCGCTTCGTCGTTCGAGCGATTTTCAATTATTTCACATCTGTCGGAGTGCCAATCGAAGAGAGTGCTCTCGAGCAGCTTTTCTCTTCGGTTCGACATGTACGCGCACGCCCTGAACAGCCACTCGGTCGGCGTGATCCACCACTACTCTATCAGCTTCGAGAGATCGATGCCATCCCCTTTCAATCAAAGTCAGCATTCTTTGAATCTGTTTTTCTTTTAACCGTGATGGTCAATCGAAAACAATCGAAACAATTTCGATTGGAACAAAACACTGGCAAAAAAAATGTGGGATTAACCATGGGATTGTGGAAATGTGGGATTAACAATAGTCGCAGTGACACACGTTCAAAACTGTTATCTGGTCGGTTTGACTGGTCGGTTTGCTTTGGCCCATGCTGCCAGTTCCACAATTTGATACCTTACACTACGCCTAATGCAGGTCTACTGTGAGATGACGTCCAATCCAGAAAGGAGTTAATGTTGCATCAACCGTTGGATCGGTGAGCCGCGTGTACTACCTCAACGTTTTCCGAGGTTTCACACTCGGGCAGTTACCAATAATTATAGCAGCACCGTTGCGTCCATGCAGATACGCCGGAGAAACTACCTCAGAGACAGAAGAAACATGTATCTTAAGCTGCCTTCGGCATCATCGGCATTAAGTCATCATCGAACCCGAATCGAATTTGGCTCGTGCTGCCGCTTCCACAATTCGATAGCTTACACCACGCCTAAGGCAGGTCTCCCGTGAGATGATGTCCAATGCAGAAAGGAGTAATGTTGCAGCAACCCTTGGGTCGGTGAGCCGCGTGTACTACATCGACGTTCTCGGAGATTTCACACTTGGGCGGTTACCGATAATTACAGCGGCAACGTTGCGTCCATGCAGATACGCCGGGGAAACTCCCTCTTGCATTGAGGTTCCGCGGCCGTCGCTGTCGCTGCCTGCCGAGCACGCTCTGAATAGCTGATACGGCTCGGCCATCGGTGTCCCGGTTACAGCCGCGTTCCGCGAAGAGTATCGAGACACATCCGATACAAGAGAGCCGCGGCAGCGAACGGAGAAGCGAGTGATAGCGGTGCGGACGAACAAGGGCTGCACGGAGAACGGAAGGAGACGGAGAGAATTCGTTCGACGACGTTGTCATCGATGTCCGTGAAGCACGAGGAGCGTCGAGGGGTTCGCTATTCCGATGTTCGGCTAACCGGAAATCGGTTGAATGCCCGCGCGTAGCGGGACGACAATGCGCGACGATGTTGCCACGCGGATCAGACGGGGGAAAAAAGAAAACCCCTTCGAGCCCGACTCTATCGTCGGGATCCTCGGAGATTATAGCATCGCGAGAGAGCAGCTCGGCATTCTCGTCCGCGGCACAATGCTCCGATACGCGACGGAAAGAAGCTCGCTGCTGCGAGCGCCAGTCTGGTCGCTGATCGATAAACTTCGACGGTCCCGTTCCCGATTTCGCACACTCACTCGCGCCACTTTTCTCAAATTATCGTTGATAATACTCTCCATACAGTCGCGCGCAGCTTTACAGTCTGCGAAAGTATTACCTAGCGGACGGCGTTGGGAGAGACTTTTGTGCGGCGCTCTTTCGATTCGGACGGCGACGAGACGGACCCGTTGGTAAGCTCGTTGTGAGGGAACGGTCCATCGCGCCGGGCCGTCGGCCGGCAGCTGCGACCATCGCCTTCCCCGATAAGAAGCGCGCCTGCTGCGCTGGAAATTACGAAGTTTCCCTTTAATTGCGAATTTCTGCGGGGTCTCGATGTAATTAAAAGGGCCGCGTTATGCGAACGGCACGCCGTAGGATTCACTTCGACGGCTTTGAAAACCCATTCGGCTCTCCCGCGTGTCTCCCCGGTGTACGGTTTAGTCTCGTTAATTGCGAAAGCTCGCAACAGAATCGCGCTTTCACGGCGGACGATCGTGTAAATCAATGCGGAACCGAACCGGCCGAGTTTCGATAGAACGGCGTTATGCGGTTTCGCAATTTCCGGTTTTCCGGACTGGCCTCTCCACGGGCGAGCCGGCGGCGCGCACGACATGATTTCGAATCGTTAACTCGATTTCTCTTTGGCTCTAACGTTATTACGCGTACGAATCCGTACGGGATTGGATCGGATTTAGCTCGGGTTTTCCGAGTGTACCGCTACACGGGCTCACGCGAGATTCCTCGCAGTCGCCCGCTCCTCTGAATTCCCTCGCTGAATCTTTGATAAAGCTCCGCACATACGGTAATCTCTTCGCATATCGCACCTCGCGGTTCCTCGCCGTTTAATAATTAAGGGACCCGTTGCGCACGCGGAGATCCGGGATTTCTCTCCGAGAATTTTCAACGTTCCTTCGTGACCCGCTCGCCGAAACATGCCTGGAGCGAACGAGAGAGTCGCCCAAGATTTTTAAGGTGTAACTTTCTGAAACAAAAGCAGGGCGCAATTTTTTTAAATAATCCAACGATAACGTTGGTTCTACGGAAAACCCGTGCCGATACAAACGACCATGTTCTCCCGATCCACCCGTATTTTTGCACTCGAGTGAAGTGCAGAAAGACCAAAGTCTCAGAACAAAGTGCCTCTCGCTCAACGGTCGACGCGCCAGCTAGCGGCTAAGCGGTCACCCATCCAAGTACCGACCGCGACCCATTCGGCTTGACTTGGGAGACCACCGGAGCCGTGAGCCAACCGCGCATCCACCGCTCTCCGTTAATCATCAATCATAATAAACGTACATATTCACTTGTTCAGTCATTCCGTCACTTCATCACCGACCATTCCTGGCAGCCCATTGCAAAGGCTCGTCGGGGATGCGCGGATGGATTTTCCTCGGGCAGGTGGCGAAGATTCCGTCGCATCGCCGTCGACCATCCCGGCGCCCGGGCTGACCCGGACTCTCTCCATTCACGATAACGAAGCCTTGACTGCGTCCACTCGGCCATTAATACCCGTCGCGTTAGCCCAATTTCCTTGATAACGTGTAACGGGTTTCCGGCGAGAGAATTTGCGGTGGACGATTCCACAGCGAACCTGTGGTACACATAATGAAAGTGGATCCCTAATACCCGGTGCCTCGCGGCGTGTACCCCAGAGCGGGTTGCACCCACCGCGCGTGCACGTACGGAGATGGAGCGCAGGGATGCGCGCCGTGACGCCCGAGTTAACCCGCCAGAGCCAGGACGTACTATTACGGTATCGTGCACGTAGAGGCGGGCACCGAGACCTCGGAACTGCGATTAACCCTCTGAAATAACGCCAGTGTCGTCGACGAGAGTTATCTAATTACCTTGCCGAAGAGCCGAGGAGCGGATGGGGAAAGAGGAATTCCGTGAGGCTCCGTGTAACACCTCATAACCCAGCTAATTCGTAACTACGTCAGACTCAGTGAATACGACGCATCCTGTACAACCACCGGACGAGCGATGCTTCCATGCTCCGCTGTAAAATCGCTCCGGGTCACTGCTTGCTAATATATTTCAGTCGGAGAATACCGAGCGAGCTGCACGCGCGAGACGCTGCGTTATTTATTAAATCCCCGTTCGCAGCGAGAGGACAAGGTTCACCGGAGTTGGATAAGGTGAGGTGTGAAATGTATATTAAAAAAAAAATCGCGTTACGCCGCCGCAGCCCATCCTTCCTCATCCTTCGCCGCTCAAACACGGCAGCGCGAATCCCTCCCCGTTCGTTATTTTCTCCCACCGGCGATTTTGCGTAACTTCCGCCGAACAACCGTGTCACGCCTTTGCCACCGGTACAGTTTCGCCTCGCGCCCACTCCGCCGATTCAATCCGACCTTCTCGTTTCGCAAAACTTGCCTCGTTATTGTATAATACCCAACGGCAGGGAAGCGAACGTAGCGATGCATGAAGTACGTTGCCCTGGGAGTTTGGCAAGTAGCGTGCATAAACTACGCGACTCGGTGGTACGGGTAATGGTGATAAGAGAGCTTTTCGCCGTTTCCGCGTTACACACGATGGACAACTCAGCTGGGACACGGGGAATGGGAGAGTTACTCGTTCTCGATAGTTCGCTCGTTTCACTTTACGACTCTTCGCTCCGGCTATTGATAATACGGTCACTCGTTTGCGACGCCGCAACGAGGGGGAGGGCGGAGAGGTACAACTTTTTTTTTTATGACCCTCATTCGGCGCAGCGTTTGACACCGGTTTATAATTGGATCGACGAAATAATTTCAATTTATCGCGGGGCGGTTAAAAGCCGGCCGAGCAAAAAAATCCTCCAATTAAAGCGGCAAAAAATAAATTAAAAAAACAAAAAAATAGATGTTTCGGCTCTTCCGCTGCACGATGACGCATGCGAAATTCTTCCCCACCGAGAATAGTAATAAAATGGGTATTAACTATCCGCTCTCCTGACGCCGTGTTCGGACACTCGGCAATATCGAAACTTTATTAATTGCCTCCCACCGCGCGCGGGTGAACCGGCGCGACCCCCCTCTCTCCGCTTCCCCCCCGCGAGTTGCTAATTTAATTAGTAGAGCTGCGCAGTGTTGTTGCACATTGTGTTACGAAACTAGGAAACCGTGGAACGCCCTCGTCGACACGGTGTACAATGTACTCGTTCTCCCTCGCCCTCCCGTCGCAACCGCGTTTTCTATCGCCGAAACGAAATTTCCAATGTCGCTCGCGGTTTTGGTCCCGGTGATCCCGGTGAGCGGCTTACAAACGGGAAATAATGGCACCGACCGTTCGTTCGTGTGGGTCGCATCTCTTTATGTACGTGTTGTGTACCTTGTTGAACGTACCGTCGGCCCATCAGCGACTCGACGGTTCTCTACGAACACAACCCACTCGACCGGCTTCATACACTGCGCGCTACCTCGTGCACCGTGATACGATATAGTGTGGAGGGGGGCGGAGGGGAGGGGGGCGGGTGTACCCGTCGATTATTAGTTGCATTATCGGTAGGATATGGTTATGGGAAGTGGGAAACCTCCGGGGCCCTCGTCGAAGCAATCTCCACCCTGATTGCGTTTGACGCGTCATTGAGCAGAATGATGGAGACCCGCCGCGCCGCCGCAGCGCCGACACCGGCCCGGCGTGTACCTACCGTGCACACGCGCGACTCTTTACGCATCGAAGGGAGACCTCTCCCGCTCTCTCGCGCCGATTCGCTCGCAGAATCGATCGTTCTCATTCGTTAATGCGACCCTGCCGATGCCACGGGAGACTCGGCGGGCAGCCTCGTGATTAGCCGAATTTTGAGGAATAAAAATTGAGGGTAAAAATTGAAAATGAAAAATAGCGTCCTATCGATTGTTCTCATTCGTTAATCCGACCTTATCTTAATTCTTGAGAAGATGTATAATTAAAGTAGTAAATAAAAAATAATTTATCGCTTATTCTGCACGGCGCTTGGCGAAATTTACCAACAGATTTATTCTTTTTTTTTGTGTCTGGAATTATTCGACATGCATTTAACCCTCCCTCGGCTCCGGGCCTTGCCGAGAACGGTGCAAACGAAAAAAAAGGGGCAATAACGAAATATGTACCCTTCGAGATCGAACCCCGAAACGAATTGTAATTTAGTCTGCCGCGGTAAACTTGTTCACCTGTAGGTTTCATGCAGAAACGGTTTGCACACATACGCAGATATCGACGGAGATACGAAAATTTGCCGGGCCGCTGGCCGGTGTGCGTGAGTTACACGAAGCTGCATCGAAGGTTGCAATAAACGAGTGTGAGAGAGAAAGAGAGAGAGAGAGAGAGAGAGAGAGAGGGAGAGAGACGGAGAGAGAGAGTTCGTATCGATTTCGGATATCGCGCTATTACTCGGCACACCGCCGCGTGTATTTCGCCAAGCGATACGCAAAGTTCCGCGATATTAATTCGTTAGTTCAGACGAATTCCGAATAACAGGATCGACGAACGGGCAACGATCGGCTTGGCTGCTCCGTCGATCGGGCCGGTCTACCATCGAACGAAACTTTACATTTTAATCCCTCCACCGACCATCCGCGAGCATCGTCGGCTCTCCGCTCGCTTGACCCGGCTCGAATCGTCGAGTTTTCCATCTTCCGTACCATTAAAATCGGCCAGCTCCACCTCGCCGAACGGTAAACGAGAGAACGCGAGAACAGCCAGAGAGAACTTTCGGACACGATTTTTTTTTTTTACACGAGAAAAACGATTTTTCTTTTTATCGCTCTTAACCAAGCCTCGTCCAACTCTTCGCAAACCCTGCGTCTTAGATTCTTCCTCTAACGAGGCCCATCCCCTCGGCCCGACGCCACGCGGATCCCGGTCGAAAGCTTAATTATTCGAAACTACTAATGGAAAAGTTGTCGTACTTAATTCCGAGCCCTTGAATCGGGCGAGGAGGCTTCCGAGGAGGGCGTCTATAAATTCGCGCGCGATCTTTTCGTTCGACACTCTCGCCGGTCGTCTTGGAAGAGGAGTCTCGAGGAGGGGACCCGTTCCCGGTCGCGGCCCGGTTTCCGCGATTAGCGAGCTATCATGATAAAGGGTTCGCTCGCCGACTGCGGCGCCGGGGCTGGAAAACTCCGGAGGGAACGGCCGGGAGCAAACGAAAGCCCCCGTTCCGTTTCCGGCTCGCCTCGAGTCTTCTCGAGCGCGCGGCATCGCGGCGATAATGTATTCTTGTCCTATAGGTACGGATGGCTGGGATCTCACCGGGACGACCGGTCGGGCGGCTCCATCGCGCATCCTTTCTCGATCCTTTCGCCATTATGCCGAAGCTTCGGCCTCGGTCTGAGCGAGCCGAAGCTCTCTCGCATCTCTCACGGGAAGGCGCGGGAGGATGGGCGATCGCGGCAACACGGACGGAACGTTAACACGATCGATCAATCACTCCCCGGAGTCCATGGGCGTGCTGCTACTCCTCGCTACGTCGATTAGAAAGCTGTGCTACTCCACACTGTCGACGATTTGTCAAGAGATCACCGAATTATGAAGTGCACCGCTCGTTCGTTTCAATCTACCCTGTCGCGCCTCTTTCGTAACCCGCGTTATTTATTCATTAGGGACTGAGGGGCGATCGCCCGGTTGCTGAAGAAGCGCACTAGCGGCACGCGTTCGTCGCGTGGGTCGCCGTGAAGAACCATTCCGTGTGAAATGGAATTCGGACACACGAAATCCATTTCGGATCCTATAAAAACCGAATTTTCGAAATTTTAGCATGTTGAATGCAGTTTCGGGATTTTTAAATCCGTTTCGTATACTATGAAAACCGACATTCCGAAATTAGACACAAAAAAATGTTTGAACATTTTATAACAACTCATTGTCCAGAAACGTTCACAATTTTTTATTTGTTCAACAATCCACAATTTCCCAAAAAAAATAATAAAAATACAAAAAAAATAAAAAATAAAATACTGTAAATAATCTTCAAAATGTATCAATGTCCGTACCATCAAAATATTGTTACTAAATTCAATTACTACTACTATTCGCTATTCTCTTGATGGCCGTCGGAGAACAGAACACTATTGTTCCGTTAGTTTCTATATCGCGGCCGGTTTTTTATGCGCACGGGTTTTCGATCAAGCCGACGGGCATCGATAATTGGCCTCGATTTACCTGACAGCCCCCGAAGGCTGGATCATCGAATTTCACCGAACTATCCTGCGGCCCGACGGAACGAAGTCGACAGCCTAACGATGCCTGCATCGGTCATTTTTTTGTATTATATATATATTTTTTTTTTAAATATCCGTTGTTCCAATTCCACCGTATACCCTTGTCGGGTTTTTACGGAACCCCATCCCGATTCCCCCTAGCACTCCCTACCCGCACTCAGCTAAGCTACCTAACTTCCAGTGCGTCCGTAGCCGACTCAGCTACACTGTACCGCATTTGCCGGGGACACGGAGAAACTACGGAAAACCCGTGCCGGTACAGACGGCCATATTCTAATGATCCACTGGTATTTTTGCACTTGAGTAAAGTGCAGAAACACCAAAGTCTCAGAAGAAAGCGCCTTCCGCTCAACGGTCGATGCGCCAGCTAGCGCACGGCTAAGCGGTCACCCATCCAAGTACTGACCGCGAACGAATCAGCTTGACTTGGGGGACCACCAGAGCCGTGCGCCAACCGCGCATCCACCGCTGTCGGTTAACGCATGCAACTTCTATTTTTTTCGAAATTTGAAAAATTCACCATTTCCAGCATAGGGAATCCTATGTTAAATTTTGCGAAACGGCACTTTTTTTCAAAAAATTTCGAGATATCGAATTAAAACCTTCGCCATTCTTTTCAAGTGGCATATTTACCAACCGATTTCAGTAAAGAAAAAATTATAAAAAATTTTTTCGAAAAAATACCATTTTTGTCGAAAAATTGTTAGGGTTACCCCTTCTCATTTTTCCACTTTCAAAATGCCAAATATTTTTTTTCGAGGTATCGATTTTTTACCACCTCCATTGGCTTTAAGTGGCCCATTCCGGCTCAAAACCCATGCAACTTGTATTTTTTTCGAAATTTGAAAAATTCACCATTTCCAGCATAGGGAATCCTATGTTAAATTTTGCGAAACGGCACTTTTTTTCAAAAAATTTCGGGATATCGAATTAAAACCTTCGCCATTCTTTTCAAGTGGCATATTTACCAACCGATTTCAGTAAAGAAAAAATTCGAAAAAAATTTTTCGAAAAAATACTATTTTTGTCGAAAAATTGTTAGGGTTACCCCTTCTCATTTTTCCACTTTCAAAATGGCCAAATATTTTTTTTCGAGGTATCGATTTTTTACCACCTCCATTGGCTTTAAGTGGCCCATTCCGGCTCAAAACACATGCAACTTGTATTTTTTTCGAAATTTGAAAAATTCACCATTTCCAGCATAGGGAATCCTATGTTAAATTTTGCGAAACGGCACTTTTTTTCAAAAAATTTCGAGATATCGAATTAAAACCTTCGCCATTCTTTTCAAGTGGCATATTTACCAACCGATTTCAGTAAAGAAAAAATTCTAAAAATTTTTTTTGAAAAAGTACCATTTTTGTCGGTAATGTCGGATCATATATCGCACCCTTCGAACAATAGTGTAACAACTTACATGGTAATCCCATAAGACATGTTACACTGTTGTTCTATGGGTGCGATATGATTCTTTTTCACATTCAGCGAGAAAACGACTTGTTCATTTCTCCCTGCAGCGGAGACCGCCCAGCCGTAGTCTTTCATCGCTCCAGCGGAGTACACTTGTCACGGGCGAATCGATTGATACTTTCGCGCGTTACAGTATGGCCGTAGCCATTCCAGCAAAACGGTTTTCGATAGCCGTATCGGCAGTTCCGGACTCGAGCGTGAATGGGCTTTTTCGCCGTGTGTTCCGCGTCTCCGTGTGCGAGGACCGGATGCCCGGGGACGAGACGAACGGTGGAAGCGAACGGCGGCTCGAGCCGCGGAGACGACCGGGAGGCTGTTCCGGGGAATAGACTTTTCGGGGCGATCGCGAAGGTTCCCAGACGGGCGAGCACACACGCGGCATATTCGCCACAGTGACAACTGTACTTTGTAAAATAGCGGGCCCGATGGCTGGCGGTGGTGGACGGCGAGCGGCTAACAGCGATAGAACCGGCGGCAGCACTATGGAAGGTAGAAGTAGATGGGCTGTCAGGTTACCGATGTTCCCTCCGGGACCCGTCAAACGTACGGAACGACGACGGCGAACCAGCAGCTTTTCTGCGGGAACTCGCGCGCGCTCCCTGTCTCTCCGCTCCCTTGGGGGCCAGTGATAAAAACCTGGACCAGTCAGCATCCAACAACCGCCTTTACCGTCCACTCTCCGCTCCTCTCTCTTTCTCTCTACGTGCTCTCTTTCCTCCTTCCCACCGTCCTCGCATCGCCGCTCCCTTGCTCTCGGCTTTTACCTTTTTCGACAAAGGACGCCGTGAGAGACTTTCGCGCCGGGCAACCTTCCGTCCGGCTCCCGGAGATCGTCCTGCGTTACGACGAAAACCAGTCGCTCCATTCTCCACCGCGCTCCCCGCCGTCGTCGTTCCGTGGCCACTCGTAAACGTCGCGACTGACACCAGAGTCGGCGAGGTTCGCCGAGAAGAGGGAACCTCCCCGCGCCCCCGTCGTGTCCTCCGAGAAACACACACTCGAATAAAAATCCATGTCCTCCGGCGGCCAGGCGAATTCATGCTCGCTCGGGCCTCGGGCTTGGCTGTCCTCTCGCCCTGCGCTCCGAAACAGCAAAAAGCGAACCCTTGGGAATCCAGCCGGGAGATAGAAACCAGCGGCTCCGGCGGAACGAAAAAATGTCGGTACCATTTCGCGCTAACCGGGCGCGAGGCTTTCCCTCCAGCTATGATAAATAAACCGGCGACTTCACGTATCGCAATTTAATTGGGAATTTTATACTCGCCGGGGCGGATGAGCGAGGAAAAGAAATTGTGCATTCGTTTTTCGACCGAAATAATCCGATTAATAGGGTTGTTCGGCAACGAGACGGTGGCTCGTAGGAATGAACCAGCGAAATATGGGATACTATGAATTCAGAGTAAATATATATATCTTTTTTTATATAAAAAAATGACACCGACAGCGGTGGATGCGCGGTTGGCGCACGGCTCTGGTGGTCCCCCAAGTCAAGCTGCGTCGTTCGCGGTCAGTACTTGGATGGGTGACCGCTTAGCCGTGCGCTAGCTGGCGCATCGACCGTTGAGCGGAAGGCGCTTTCTTCTGAGACTTTGGTATTTCTGCACTTCACTCAAATGCAAAGATACCGGTGGATCAGGGCGGGTAGGGAGTGCTAGGGGGGAATCGGGATGGGGGTCCGTAAAAACTCGACAGGGTATCCGCTGGAAATGGAACAACAAATAAAAATAAATACCCCGACATTAATCGATTGTCATCTGTCGAGGGATGTTGCAGAAGGATTCTTATTACTATTATGAACTCGCCGAATGAGCCATGGGAACGATTCTCTTTTCGTCATAGGCGAGGGGCGCAGCGAAAAAAAAAAATAAGTACCTGGCTCAGGGCAGAGTTGAATAGAAAAAAAGGAATTGAGAGCCAGTCGGGAGTCTGGCCAGCCTTGTTAATTCTCGTAGGCACTTAAGTCAACACGCTAACAGCCGTCTCGAGTGGCGCCGCAATAGCCGCGGGGGTCCGAAGCCCGCAAGCCCGCCGACCATCGTGATACGTGTACGTTCCCATATGCGAGCCCTGGGGTAAAGTCTAGAGGACCCGCGCGCCCGGTACGAGCTCGCGAGCTCTGGCGAAAGCTGGACCGCTGTTTAACAGTTTAGAATGGGCGGTGCATTGAAAAAAACGCAGAGCAATTGTCTGCCAGCTGGGATGGTTCTCTCGCCACTCGAGAGTCTCGTGTCTCTCGATATATCTAAGTATACCTATAGTTGCACTGGCAGGTTGTTGTGGCACGGGCGCTTCGCGCCCTCGCTACGAAGTCTGCAATTTAGAAACCGAAAATTTACTGGAAATACGGTCTGAAAATAATTTTCAAACCGGAAGCGATGTATTTCTTGGCAAAACTCGCTGACATGACAATCGATCCTCTATCGATCGTCCGTTCGTCTATCGTCAACCCAAATATCGTGTGTCTCAACAAACATTCCACTGCATATTCGTTACAGTACATGAGATGCTCGACTGTGTTTACCCTGCTGAAATTTGTCTCCCGCGAAGAATTCCATAACGGACCGATTCATTAAGAAATTCTTCAGTTTCCGTATAATGAAGGTGCAATTAGAGATATGCAAAACAAGGTTGATAGGGAGAGCGCGAACGATGCCATCTGAATTTCTGAAATACTTGGAGGGATTCCAATATCGAGCCGGAGGCGCACTCGCCCCGCACACAGGGACGAGTGCGCCTGACGTTGGAGTGGCACGGTGCTTGCAAACAATCTCCGACGGTGTCGGAGGAAAACCATGTGTTCGAGCCCGTATCGATATCGCATCTGGTAACTTCTCGTCGTACATGCGTTACGTATGATTTACGTCGCGTGCGGAGAAGAGAAACCTCGAAATCGCTACGTCAGAAATCGTTACCGCAGACCCGCACCATTACCGGAGCCGCGTACAGTGCCAGTGAAAGTTTCGACCCGGCGGCCGAAGGATGCCCGGTCCGAAAGTTCAAATTTAAAATCGAAGAACGTTAGCGAAGAGCATAAAGGGCGCGACCCTTAAACCATTCCTGAGTGTACACTTTGCCCTCGCGTGCTCCGTCAGCCGAACCGTCTCGGACTCGGTCGGTTGAGAGTCTGAAGATCGCATTCAACTTCTTGAATAGACGGAAGATAGAGGATGGCGAGCAAGAGAGACAGAGAGAAGTGGCGGTTCTTCGAGTAGAACCTTGGAGAGGCCACTCGTCGGGAGTGAGGGATGGAGAGGAAAGGCCGGAAGATAGGACGAACGGACCAAGATGCGGAGCGGAATGGCGCAGGAAAGGAAGCCGGGCTCTCCCCGAGGATAGCCGCAAGCTCGCCAGCACGAAGTCAGTGGCCGCGGGAACCAACCGATATCCAGCATCGGCGAGCAGTAATTTCTTTCGGGCCGAACGGGGAAGGGAAGTAAAAACAACGATTAAAGCTTTTAGCTAAAGCGAGCGAGTCCAGTTTTCGGTCGGGGCTGCGGGAGGAACCGCCGCGTTTCCCGGAGCCAACCTCGTTGCTCTTGCGGTCTTCCCCTCGTTCTCTTCCACATATCACTTTTTATCTCTCAACTTCTTTTCCACCTCTCGAGCCCGACTCTCCTCGCGTTCTTTTCCACGCGCGGTACTACGCAGCGGTCCGAGGTGATGAAGGAAAGGCGCGCATGCCAGCTAGAGAGGATTTCGCCTCGTTTCGAAGAAACGGTTCATGGGTTCACCCTGGCAGTTTCTACCCCGGTGAGCAGCTTTTCCGTGCTGCCACTGCTCTCTCTCTCGGCGCTGCCGCTCTACCCTGCAGCGTTGGTTTCGCTCGACGGGCGGCCCATAAATACCAACACCACGGTGGAAAGTAACGAGAAGAAGCGGAGAGATAAAGGTGGACGAACCTGCCAGGACGGCCGGGACGGGGAGAAAAGGCTCAGCGGAAAAAGGGTCGCCAGTCGGCAGTTTTTCATTCTCCGGTTGAACTTCGTTTCCTCCTTTTTTGTTGTCCCCGTCAGACGGAAAACTACAGTTTCATGTGCTGCAGAAGTCAGTGGCGGAGTGGCTGCAACTTATTCATCCCCTTCGGCGTCCCGTCGCGTCCCCGCTTTTTCCCTTCTCACAGACCCGATCTTTCGCCGCGCGACTAATTGCGTTCGCCCGGCCCTTAGCCGACGTATTCGGACAAATTCGCTAATGGAAAAGGCCCCAGACCCTCGCCCGGTCTTCCCGCTTCGCGTACTACTTACCGTGGCGTAAACCGCTTGTTTCTATCGTCGCCGGTTGAAACGGTGTATCAGCGAGCGTCCTCCAGGAAATAATTTCAAAGTCCCTGAGAGCGAGCAGAACGCTTTCCGTGGAAGTGCAGCCCGACCCAAGCGGGTTAGGGGAGAGCGGGGCAAAATGGCACAGCGGGGCAAAACGGGATCATGGGAGAAAAAACGCAATTTTCCAACAAGTTTTGGATGCTGGCAATGGTCGCCCGTGTGGCGAAACAGGGTTGAAAATCCGGATGTGTCGTTGGGACAAAATGGGGCGTCGAAAAATCATTGGAAAATTGAGTTTTGCCCTCACTGTCCCGTTTTGCCCCACTGACCCATTTCGCCCCGCTCTCCCCTACGCTCTCCACTATAATTTACCTTCCCGGACGAGATCGTCGTTGCGCCGCACCGAGTCATACCTACGAGTGAGGACTACGTGCTTGCACAAGTGTACTCTCCCTCCGGCTTTCTAATCTCTTTGACACACATGCACACCCACCGGGTCCATCGTGCCAGAGTCTCGAGGAATTTACTCGGTCGCGGATTATTATACCGCCTCGCAGGATAACATTATCCCGAATTGACTGACGCTCGTTCTGCCGCCGGACCGTTCCCCCCTTTCGCGGCATGACTCGGCGAAAAACCTCGGTTCGAGCTAGCGCGGCAGCGCATTGGATAGTGCACGGTGTAGGAGCTGGAATAATTCACGAAGAGGCAGACTGGCCGAGCTCGGGAGTGGCTCAATCCACTGACTCTTGGCACCCGACTCGTTGACCCGGAGATTCCGTGCTGCCCGGCGCAACTGCCTCGTCATTTGGCGAGTAGGTCGTGTGCGACGGGAACATCGACGATAACGCCATAACACGGGACAGTGTATCGCTCCAATTTATTCGGGGGGGGGGGGGGGGGGCGGTACGAATCCGCCCTCTAGTTTTCCATCCGCCGATTCCACTGAATAAATCCGGAGGGTTCCTTGATACATCTCGGATTGCTGTCGTCTCCTGGAGTTCCTCGACTGTACGAGGGAATTCGCTTCTTGGTAGAGGCTCGGGCCGACTATCTTGACAGGGAGGGGGTTATCGGCTTGAGTAAATCGTCGTCTTCCGGGGGGCTCGAAGCCCGCGACAGCGGCCCGACAGGGTGAATTTCGTCGTTGAAGATCCAGGCTTTCGGACTCGTTGGAGTTGTTCACCTAATTAGCGTCGGGGAAAGACCGCAACTTGGTCATTCGTCTTCTTAACTCGGTAGGAAAGCGGGGCAACCGGGGGAGGGGGCTGCGGGTGGGCTGTCGCGCTTGACGTCGTAAAATCTTGAACCGAATGAGGCCAGCGGCGTGGAGGGGGGGAGAGCGCCCGATGTACCATCACTCCTGGCACTACTAAATCGCTCGGGGATTGAAATAGGTTTGTGCGAGAGCTTGAGAGCGGCCCGGAGCGGGAGTGGAGCAACAGCGATTTCGTTGAAGCAGTGCGGGAAACGCGGAGGGGGAGAGAGACGGAGAAATGGATGGAGAAATGCCGAGCCGACAAGCAGGCAGATCCGACCCTGGGCTCTCGTGTAATTGAATGGCTTTTAATTAAAAGTTCAGTTCCTTTAGTTTTTTTTTTTTTTTCTTTGCCCTCTCGACCAATGCGCAGCTTTCCCGACTGCGGGAACATCGCGAGCTTTCTCCGCAGCCTCCCGTTCTATCCGGCGATGCTGACTATCGTGGTTTTTCCGGACGCAGAGGTTCGCGGGAACTTCGGCGCTGTACATCGCATGTCGACTCTATCCGATGAAGACTCAAAAGACAATCCTATCTTGCTCGACGCTCGCAGCACGGCTCGATGATAATTTCACCTCTGCGTTTCCCGTTGAGCGTCCGGCTGATCGCACGGGCCGTCCGGTTGAGAGACGCGGAGAGAAGGGAATGCGAGGGTCGAAGGATGACGATGGAGGAAGAGTTCTCGCTGAGCCGGAGTCTCGCGATTCTTTCGATCGAGCAATTTTCCTCATGCTTTATCACTAGTCGCCCGGTGCACGTCGATCCCCTGCACGATGCACCGTGTCGACCCTCACCGATCTCGTCGTACACAGGATAAGCTGAACGACTGTTCTCCACCCGCGGCATTGTGTTTGGCCGCAAGTACTCACATCCGCCCCGGGGTCAGACCCGGTGCACTCCCTCGCGACAAAGTTGCCTAAATCGCTCCTGGCAAAAAATCAAACTTCCGGCGAACGGGGATGAATATCGAGGAATTCTCGGTCTCTCCACCGTCGCTCGAATCTTCGGTCACAGATACAGGCATACGACCGAGGGGATGACCGATCGTGCGAGACCCGCTCAGACTGCGGACGAGCGATGCCGCCCGCGAGAGCCAAAAGTTTCCTTCGAGATCGGTGGTCGACGGCGGGTCGGTGAGGGTTGCACAGACTGCACACCCAGCCCGAGAGCGAAGACGGATACGGCCGAGCCGGGAAACCGAGGAAACGGCGGCGGCAGGAGCACACGAACGCGGACGGAGGCTACGTAGGTGGTGGCTGGAGGGTAGTATTAGGCAGTAGATTCTCGTGCAGCAGGAGCGGCAACGGTGGCAGCGGGATACCGAACGAACGGGCGAAAGCTCTGGCGGCGTAGAGAGCTCGGCGCATGCGCCTCACGTGGGTGTATCGTCGTCGTCCACCCTCGCTCGTACCTAGCCGAGCAGCATCATCCCCTCTTCCCGACTCGGGTTTTCCACCCTGCCTTTCCACCCTTGCCCGCCGACGCGTCGAGCACGCTCCCCACTACCCAAACCGAATTCAGTCACCGGGGCGATTCGCGGGTAGCGGCACTGTTTGCCTCCTCTCTCCTCCGTTATTCAACGTTTTTGCCCGCTCTTCTTCCAAAGTCCTCCAAGATTGAGAGGCCGCGATGAGGGAGAAACAGCGCAGTGCCAGTGAGTGACTGAGCGAAGGAGTGTCTGATCGGTTACGGAAAACAAAAAAAAAATACGACGATCCAGTTAAGCCTGGAGAAGGACTAGCGCGGGTATTCGAACGTCGAGTACGTCGCACGTTGGTGAAAAAAAAAAAATAGTGCATGAGATTACTCGTTGACGATGATCGAGCGTAGGATCTGAAGTAGCAAAGGCGTCCCGAGTGAGTATTTTATCCTACGAAGCGTCACACGCGTTCTCGTCCGAGCGGACACTTGCCTTCGCCACTGCGACGTCAGCCTCGGCGGGCTCGTGTGTTTACAAACTTTATATACACCGACGACACAAACCAGCCGGCCTCGCCCACCGAACGGAATTTCGAGTTACACGCGTATTTTCTTTCGACGCGATGGGATGCGAAGTAACAATCGCATGAAAAATTTAATCGCACTGTGCCCGCGGTTCGTTTGAATGTGCGATGAGCCCGAGAGCTCGTTTACGGTGTAACCGGAGCGTTGTGAAACAAGTGAATTAAATCACTAATTAACGCCCGTAGCCGGCAGCAATGTTGCATCAACTGGCAATGACAATTATCGAGCGAGCAACAACAGCGTTGTAACGAGTGTGCCGAACCGCGGTGCTCGCAGAAACAGGGGCGTTATCGAGAGAAATTGTTGTCATCAGGCCTGCGTCCGTTTATCGTTGTCTCGTGCGGAGTCGGATACAATGTGGAGTAGGCGAGAGGGCCGACAACACCGTGGATAATCGAGTCTCCCGTTGTGATTATGGAGTTGAGGAGGCCGGGAGCAGCGCGCAAAGAGAGTGACTCGTCGGACGCGGTGCTCTGACGAAAAGTTGCCGTGACACGTGACGTTAACGAGAGACTCGATTGTGGGCCGGGTTGGGCGGGCGTGTGTGCGCGCTTGCGGCGAGAGTCGGTCGAGCGTTGGTGACCGGAGCGGGCCCGGTGGTAGCTGGCCGTGCGGAGAGAGGCGGGAGGGTCGAACGAGATTGGTATGAGGAAGAGGAGCGCAAAGCTCGACGAGATCGAGTGTTATCGACAGGTACGAGCTTTAGGTGCTGTGCGCGTCGGGGATTATACTATATTCGGCGTCTCTCGTTGTGGATAATGCGTGTTTCGTGCTTCTCGCTGTCGAGGGATTAATCAAACCAGCAGCAGCAGCAGCAGCAGCAGCAGCAGCGGGGCATCGCTTCCGTCAGTCTGTCCGTCCGTCCGTTCTACGTTGTAAACTCTGGCGGCACGTACCTCTCGCCGTTGTAGTGAGCTTGTTGTAGTTCCATTCCCCTGACGGCCCCGACCATTATACAGGGAGAAGAACGACGAACGGCCGGTCCGGGGTTTGGCGGACTGCGGTGTACACACGTTTCGTCGGTTGATGCTCTTCGTCGTCATCACCGTCGACGTTGTCCGCCCGAAGTCGGTGTACTCGCCGCGCCGCGTCCGCCTTCCGAGGGGAAACTCCCGCAGTGGTACGAGCGTACGGGTTGTCGGACCGCAACGTGGACCGCGAGATAAGCAGAGTAGGTGGACCGTCGTCGTGCACACGAGTGGCGCGGGTCGGTATACGCGGTATAACACGGTATTTTGCAATCACGCTAGCCGGTACCAAAGGCTCCGTGTACCGTGCCTCGCCGTGTTCTCCTTCACGAGGATATCTGGAACGGCGGTGTTCCACTCCTGCCGGGGTCCACACAGCGACGCACGGTGTTTGCACCTGGGGTATAGGAATACATTCGCCGTGTCCTTGTATCTATAGAATTACAACGGGCGCTCACGGGGAAGGCTCGCGCAACCCCGGAGCAGCGCGCCAACGCCTCGGTTTGATTAGGTTACATAATTAATTAATCATACCGGAGTGCAGCGGCGGTCGACAAACATTGCATAATTAAGCCGCGCTGCGCGCTGAGTGTGTTCTCCGCTGTGCTCAGCTGTACGAACGGGTCTGAGGCTCTCTCTCTCTCCCTCTCTGGCCTGCGCTTTCCCGCAACTCCGGATATCCCATGTTCGCAATCCTGTCTGATAGTACAGCGCCTAGCCGTCGTGCATTCCCCGCTATAGGCTTCGCTGGCGCCGTTATCCGAAATTCCCCGTAGCCGAAATGTCAGCGTCAACAGCGGCGAGAACCGAGGACTGTGTGGAACAGCTTCGGTTTCGTTCGCTTTAGGTCATTTGCTCGTGCGACTGCCGACCCACTCGTCTTATCTCTGATTGTTCGTGGAGAGTTGGCGTGCTCGTCGATGGCAATCGGCATGTACGGGGAGGCTGAGGGGAGATTCTCCGCTGTTCGTATTCTCGCTGAAGGACGACGGTCGAGGATCTCGCGGACCAGTCCGACCTGACCGTTGAACTGCGCGAATCCATCAACCCGCGAGACTTCATAGTGAATCCGATTACGGTATTGAGATTTACGATGACGCCCGCCACTGATGTTTAAATTTCAGATTGGCCTCGTGTCACGCGGAATGTAAATATTTTTCAGGTTCTTTCATTTTCGTTCCGGTTCGAACGAACGAGACGCGCGCGCTCGCACGAAATCCGGCGCAATTCGAGATCGCCGGAGGGACCGAGTGTTCTGTTTGTCGAGCGACACGCTGCGCTCCGAATCTACCGGCATCACCGGATGGATACGCGCGGGGGAAATTGTGGCGCGGAGGGTCGTTAGTTTTTTGTGCTTCTGGACATCGGCGGTAGCAGAAACCGCCGTGAGCAGCGGCTATTACAAACGCACCCGAATCGATTTCTCTCACTGTCTCTCCTGCTCCCGCTCTCTCTCCCGTGTCGTTGGCAAAATCGGTGGCGACAAAGCACCGAGAAGAGAGCGAGATAGCGAGGAGGCCTACAGCAGTTTGTGGAGCTCTTCCCTACCGTCCCGCTGTAGCTAAATCGATTCCTCTCGGCGCGGATAGATAGAGAGAATGAACGAGAAAACGCGAACGCGAATAACGGGCTGCGGGAGGTGTGTAGAACGGGTAGAACGGGCAGAACTCTCTCGTACCGGGCCGGAAAGAACGAAGGCTCGTTAGTCACGCTGGTAATCAAGGTCCGGGCTTCGATTTCCGTTCCAATTGCTTCCCGGTGTCTTTTTCCTGTTGAAGAAAGAATAAAAATAGTAAAATAAAAAAAGGGGAAAAGGAACACGCGCGGATGGACGGCAGGGTGGGACGCGGCGTTGTAAGTATTACCTGCGGCGGGCTTTCATCCCTTTCCACGAATCGCCGCGATTGGACGAGGGAGATGGGACGATGAAAGGCTCGCCCGAGGCCCTTTCGATACCTCTCGCCCTTATATCTGCGACTCGCGCCCCGGTTAACGTACCGTTGACCACGCCACGATTTTATGTCCCAGAAAAATCGTGCGTCAATTCCGGGCCTCCCCATATCTTTTCGGACCGAGATGGCACACGGCTGGAGCTTGTTACTCGCGATATTGCTCAGATCCATACTCGAGAAGGTCAAGCACACTGCTAGATATATATATATATATATACATATATATTTGTGCCAGTACTGGGCAATAGTCCGGTTCTGGGCAAAAAAAGAATTTGTTATGAAACTTTTTATGTATTTTTTTGCAATGAAAAAAGTGAACAAGTGGTTCAAAGTAGTTTCGAAACCACGAAATGCGAAAATTTCAGTTAACAATTTTTTTGCGGTAAATTTTGACCGTCTAGATTCGATGAAACGTAAACATTTTTTAATGTAACGAAAGAAGGCGCAAAGTAATAAGCACATGGCTTCCTCATTTATCCAATTTTGCGCACGGTTTCCCCTACGCCGAGGCCAAAATCGATCGACGAAGTTTATTATAGCTAACAAAACTTGCCGCAAGTCAAATCGAAGGGTATCCCGTTTTGCCCCAGATTAATCGTCCGTGACAAATAAGTCACACATTACAAGAGTCCAGACTTTGCATATCCGCTCTCGCGCTACCCGCTAATAATACCGAAGAGTCAGAAACGCGGCGTACAGCGAACAAGGCGGAGAATCGGACCCAATCTCCGTAACTCAAACAAGTAATCTCTTCTAAACATAGTTCGAGGATGTTTTGAATAAAAACAGTGGGGACGGTTCCAGCCGGCGGTCTATTTAAACAGCCGGGGACTTCAAAGTGCACGCGACCCATCGGGTGTCTTCCCCGGGCGAAACGGATTTGCTCGCAGGGAACCCGAGCTACCGTGGAATCTGTGACTTGTCGATGCTCGGCACAAAAGCGAGATTCGACATCCAATTAAGAAGCGAGTCGATTTGAATTTAATTTCTCTCGTGAGGCTCGCTCGTCGGATCGACGCGGTTTGCGGCTTGTGGAACGTTCATAAAAATTCAAGCTCTTCACCGAAGGTCCATTAACGTCCGGAACAAGAAATCCTGTGAGTGACAATATTTTCCCTCAAAAAAAAAAAAAAAAAAAAAAAAACGTAGATGTAAAATATAATATCGGAAACTAACGGAGAGTCTCGGGCCAGGTAGCTGCGCCACTCGTGAGCAGGGAACCACATCGTGAATTCGTTTCATGGTGCGGTGGCCCAACGAGCCGCACCGAGGACGACGATCTGCACCTGACAACTGGGTAATTAATTTTCATGTCGCCGAAGAGAGGGTGAGAGAGAAAAGGGGCGGTGGGGTGGAAATAACCGGTGATTCAATCTTCAGGTGGTGTGCGGTCCAACATCGGTGAGCTCCACTTTCCCCGGTATTTGCCGCGTTGTTCCCTCCCTCCGCAGTCGCTCGCGCGGCCACTGTCGATTTTCCTTCCGGAGTCGATCGCGCCCGAGACCGGAACGAAAGGAATCCGCAATTCGCTCGGGATCGTTCGCTCGGCTCCCCCTCCCTCTACCCTGCATTATCGACTTTCGCATAGTCAAGTTTTCCACATACACCAGAAATACAATACCAACGATCTCCTTTCGACAAAAAAAAAAATTTGCGCCAACAGAACCAATACCAAAGTCTCGCTTCGTTCCCGCCTCTCTCCCTCCAGCTGCGACGAGACATCGCGAACAGAGAAAATGCAAAATTCAATTTGAAACTTCATTGAAACGAGACGTGGGGGATAATGTATTCTGGCGCGCGAGATAGAGTGTTACGAAGATAGAACCCGATAAATGAGACAGGAGCGACACGATGGAGATCTCTCACCTTCACCCTCCGCTATTTTCCGCTATTAACCGCGGTTATCACTTTCCGCATCCATATCTCCGTGTATCGGCTCGGCGTTCGCGACTGTCGAATCTTTCGATGGGAAAATGAATGAAACGGCTCCGGGAACTGCGGTGTTCCTGCGAGAGGGCGTGTGCGATCGAACGGCAGTAACGCGCGTGTCGATAAGCACGACCGAAGTGACGAGACAGCGGAGCGATTTTGCCTCTATAGGTCGCTCCTCGGAAATGTATGAAATAAGGAAAGCCACTCGTGTTGAATGAGATAAAAGAGAAATGACCTAAAAAAAAAAAGAAAAATCAACTTCGAGGGCGAGAGAGACTACGGGAACGCACAACGATAAATAAAGTGGAGGCGCGTACGAGTGACGATCTTTTTTCCGCCGGTGCTGGTATTGCCGGTGTGCGATCTCGAGGATCGCGACGATGGATGCCGCGGAGGCTGGCGGGAGAGTCCGCGGTGCGGAGGCGGTCGTACGCCGTGATACGTCATAAGTCACAGCCGGTAGCACGTTGCGACGACATCGTTCCCCCTCTGTTCCGGTCTCTCTCCGACATCCTCCTTGCCATGAGCCGACGTAGTCGGCGAGGCGCGTGCTGGCTGCCGCCGGGCTCGGATGTAATAGTGCCATTAACCGGTTCTGTATCTTAGCAACCCGAGGCCCCCGCAGGATCCGTTTATTGCTGTGCTATGATTGATATTGTAAAATATTGCCCGAGCAAGCCCGTCGGGGGGCGCAGCCGGGGCGAGCGCACTCCCGCCCTACCAGCACCCGGGCCCTTCGTCACTCGCACCGTTGAACCCCGGCGAATGTGTCCCGGTGCGCGGGCTCCTCATCGATTGACCGTCCCGCTTACAAATGCACCCCACTCGCGTTCCCTTTGACGAGGGTCACTCTCGTCGCGTTAATTCGCTAAAGACGTCCTACGTATGTGTGCAATGTAGATGCGCGAAACCCTCTCCCATTTACCGCAGCGACCACACCCCAGTTTACGGAGAGCACACAAAACGGACCCTGCCGAGTCGAGCGTTATTTGCGCTGAAAGCAGATCTTTCCGGACCACTCCGTTCGGGTCGCGATTCGTACGTATTCCTGACGAGGTATCTGCAACGACCGGGCTGAGACTTCGGAAGATCGGTCGTGGCCGGCGACTGCTGGTCCAAATTTGCGTGACAGAAAAACCCGGGTTGGTCGCTTCCCAAGAGCGTTGATCGCTGCTCAACGTCCATATTTTACCATTAGAGTTGTCTGCATACACGCGATGATGAACCCTCACAAATCCAGCCAGTGTCATAGGAAACTGTCGTAACGCTCGACGTGCCCACTTCGTAATCACAGATGGCACGGTACTTTGTCGATGCGGTCATTCTCTTTGCTCCCGTGCTACGATGTCGTATCGCTGCAGACTCTTTTACCGCCGACGTTTGAGTGGCGTGCTTAGGCGATAAGTAGCTTTTTTCGCACTCGACGCACACAGCCAGCGAAAAACCTCGTTTCTTTTTCATACTCCTCGTTACCCCCCGTGGTGCGGTTGCACCGTACGCAGTCACTGGCTGCCGACGCTGCCGGCTTTCACGTCCTCTTTCCCATGTGTGCGAGCGCTGCGCTGCTCAGTGTTTCTTTCAGGACCGTCGACAGGCCTCGGCGATCGCGGGGGTCCCCGGATATATATCGCCATAAGTCATAAGTCAAACGGAGTAAAGAGAACGACAAGGGTCGCCGACGGCCACTCGACGTCATCGTCCTTATCGCCGGTTGTAAATCGTTCACTTTTCTCTCTTTCGTTTTGTTTTGTTTTCTCCGGATTCCCAACCCTCGATCTCGGACCCATCTGTATGCATACGCGCACACATCCTTGGGTGGGGAAGTGTCGAGACATATATTTGTAAGCAAATGTATTCGTCTTGACAATAGCCATCGATCAGTACCCTAATTCCAATATCTATAGGTTCAGTATTCCTTCGCCAACGACGAAAGACCCTTCGGCTATTTTTCCTACCAGTTTATACTGCAATAGGGTGGGTCCTTCCCGTCCCCTGCCGAAGCGAGCCGCGGCACAATTTGGATATCCCGCACATAGCGACCGTCTTGCACACGCTTCCGTAATCCGGACACATATCCGAGCCGAATTATTATTCCGCGCGCGGGTCTCTGATCTACAGATCCAAATATATTTATTTTTCATGCCCATGCCCCGCGCGAGTCCGACACACGAATAACTTACGCCCGGGTTGTTTTATCGGCTCGCCGTGGACAGTCGTGCACGATTCGGGCTCGTGGAACTGGTGCGTCGAGGAGCATGTTTTAATGCAGTTTTCGCGTGTACTCGAGCCGCGAATACATTCGCGCGATCCTCGAGAACGGCGAGCCGAATAATGAGGCTTAGATCTGGTATTAAAAAAAAAAAAAAAAAAAATGAAAGGCAGGAAGCGAGAAGTTCCACCCGGAGCGAGCCCTTTTATTCTTTTCAGGTTTCAGCGAGGCTGCCGCCGCCTCCCACTGCAATATTTCTTTTCCTCTAGTCGTTCCTTTTTTTTCCGCTATACTTTCGTCCTTGTTTTCCCCTCTTGCCGAGAGTATCGAAGGTTTTTCTACCGTGTAATTCCACTCTTCCCTTTTGTCCCTCGCTTCCGCGGTCTCCGCTAGAAACGAAGCTACTTGAAATGCGAATTGCTTGTCATGAGCTAAAGTCCTTCGTGTATTTCCAACGACCGCGTGTGCGACTTGTCGGACCAGCATTTTTATTTGATTATTCGTCGTTGCTGCGTTGTATCCGTCGTTTTTTCGGGTTTGCCATTATTCACACGTGTAGGAACCACCGTACGCGCGAATGAGATGTGTTGGGCCAATGATACATCGAGAGAAGGGCCGCGGAAAAACTGCCAAGTCCTACGGTCAATTTCGACCAGGCAACATGGCACACCAGCGACATGTGAAATTTTCGCAGGGGCCATAAAAATGTTCACCCAACCTGTATGGTAATTTTTTTCCGGAAGACTGTTCGTCATGAAAATGTCCATTCGCGCTGTGGTCCCCAAATACCTGAAATGTCCGTCGATTTTTAACAGATTTATGGTGACTTCCATCAGATCCTTCTCCCAGTTTAGTCGCCGCCATCCCCTCCGCAAAGTTCCCGAATACGCGTCGCACGACTCTACCATCGTCGATAGCCATTCCGCAAGCCACCGAAGAATCCCGCCGTGCGAGATTTCGCCCCTCGGCTCCCGTTGCTCTGGGAATATCCGGCCGGAAGCTTCGGCTCTCTGTTTTCTCTCGGTTTCCCGTGTGCGCTGGACGTTGCGGCTTCGCGGACACATTTTTGCCTCATTTCCCGCAACTACAGCATCCTCGTCCTCGCTCAACGGACGGCCACCACTTTTCTCATGGTACGATGTAATTCCCTGCAGAAACGGAGCTTGTCCGGAACGAACTCTCGGGTCACGTAGACGACCTAACCGTCGTGACACCGCATCCTCCCCCCCCCCCTCCCCCTAACCCGTGCAATCCGTTGCGAAGCCTTCCGCGTTTTGTACGAAGGTTTTACCCGTCGTTCGCAAAAGTTCGGGGAAAAACGAAGGGAGAGTTCCATAAACCGGCCCTCCGCCCTGTCCGACCGCGACTCCTCTTTCCCCGGACACGCCAACGCAGCATCGCCCTCTCCGCCGCTTCGGACATCCAGCGGTCCGTGCACTTGGATGTCTTCTATGGATCTCGCTTCTCCCGTACCCTCGCTCTTCTCTGTGTCTGCCGAAACCCCGTCCCGACGGACTCGCTTCAATCCCTATCTACGTACCTACCAACCCTACCCGGCCCTCTTCTGCGTCCCGGTGAGGAAGGCATCTGGAGGCGGCGAACACGTCTCCGGCTTTACACGCGGTACGCGCGGCGGAGCATCGTCTTACCGTCGGCACTCTATCCTTTATTCCGGTCGACGTCGTGTCTCGGGACGTACACCGCCGGCGCCGAGAGACGCCTTTCATCTCAGCCGGTGCACGGGAGACCTTATTTGATTGTCAACTCGCGGCTCATGCACGCCGGAGTCGTCGTCAGCGCGGCATTGTCCGACCGGCGACACGTTTCTTTCCAACCATCCGACGCACACCTTCCTCTCGAACGGGGAGTGAATTCTTCGAATCTAGGAAAATACATTCCCGTCGAGGCCTCTTTCGTCGGGCGTCGACGAAGAATCTCGGAACGTACTCGGGCTCAGATGTTTTGGTTTCTCGCTCGTCGGTCCTGCGAATGATCAGCGACGAATCGCGAGTAGTCATCGGGAAAGTTTGATAAATCACCCGGCACGGTGAGCGAACGGGGGAGAAACTTTGAAGTCGATCGACGAAGAACCTGCACCTTTGATCCGATCATCAACGGGTTGAAGGGGAGGCGAAGTGGTAGGGAGGTTTCTCCGTATCGGTTCGCTCCGGGGCGGTTTCGTCAACGTGAATTTATGATGGGTCGCTAAAAGCATTTGACATCGTTCCCTCGGCTCTCCGCGGCGGTTGGGCCATTCGCGACAAACGGGAATCTAATATTGACGTATAATTCTCGGCGCACACACACACGGCGGTGCTTTGCAGTTTACTGAATACAGGGACGCGCAGGTCCATATCCATAATCAGTTACACGTCGGCAAATATAAGTACGGTCATCGCCGATTCTGTGTGGTGCGCGACCGACGAATCATACGCGACGGGAAAGATATCGGAGTCCCGACGAAACGAACTCGTCCATTTATGCTGCGCTTCGACGCGTCCGCCAGCTCCGGGGATTCTTCGCGTACCACGCGAACGCTGTTACCGGCGAAGTGAAAACGCGGAGCTCCACGAATTGCGGGAATAATTAATTAATTGCCGCTCCCTGTGCTCAGCGCCGGCCGGTCGGATTCGCACTCTCGCTGTTTAAATGCGCGTTTCGACGTTCGACGGCGTTACTCCCGCAGCTCGCCGCTCATGAGTTATGAATGATTTTTTGAGTGCCATCGGCGGGGCCGCACATCGTCCCGGATCCGGCGCGGACCATTCGTTTTGTTACTTTTCGCAGCAACGGTGAAACGCACGGGTTCTCCACCGCGGGAGTGAGGAGAAAGGAAGCGGGAGGTAATTGATACACTCTATCTCGGGCATTAACCGCGGTTGGTCTCTGATTCGCATAAAGTGGCAGCGTCAGCTCGCTCGTCGAACTCACGAACAGTCGAGCTCGCAATGAAGAAACAAGAAAAAATATTTATTTCGCGACTTCACTGAAATCACCACATTCCATTTACCATGGGCGGAAAATCGCCCGTTATTGACTATTGATAATTATTAACCTGTGCGTATGCGCAGTACTATTAAATTACTCCCTTGGGATAATAATAATAATAATAATATACTATATATTCATCATCGTCACCGAGTTTCTGCATGAAATGTGGCGAACGAGATGAAGGGTTTATTGAAAATTCATTAATTTCGATTGAACGACGTATTTGCTTGCACGACAAGCGACAAGATGCAATATCGGTCGAGTACTCCGATTCGGGTCACGAGTCACCTGAGCTCGGAGCCGTTAAGCCTGAACTAATTGAACTGTTGTTAAGGGGTGGTCGCGTAAGTAAGCGGGTACGGCGTTGGGGCGGCGTTCACGACGGTGCCGTAGCTTAGGCAACCATTACAGAGTTTCCGCCGACAGAGAACCAACCTGATCCTCGGTGATTGATCCAGCATCCCGATTCTAATCTATCAACTCCCACTTCAACCCACGCTAGAATCATTAATACATCTATGAGGTTATCTCCGTGCGGCTCGGTTATACTGCAGGAATCATCCCATCCATCCGGAATCACCGCTGCGTAATCTATCGAGTTACTTGATTGTACGAGCGGATCTTGAGGATCCGTTTACAATTGGATAAGCTCTGTACCACTGAACGGCTTCCATCGTTCGTGTTTGGAGTTGCCGAAGCCCATCAGAAGTATCAAGTAACAACAACAGTCCACACAATCTTGATATCAAATTCGATCCACTTGTCGTATTTTGCGATAAATGATCAAACAAATTAGCTCAAATCGCACAAGACCTTTTACGGCGTCTTGAAACAACGCACGCAAAGCGTGTAAAGTTTACACACTTCGACATGCGTCGAGAATTAACAGACCGTGAAGCATGTAAAAAGTGACTGCACTATTTACACGCCTGGAACGTTTTGAAACAACACGTTTCTTTTCAGGGCGGTGTCGAAGTTTTCGGCAAGTTGAAATCGCCAGTGATAAGAAGATGCGATATTGTATGTCAGGCGCGACCCCGAGGAGAATTTAGTCTCGCGGAATCGATCCGTCTCGATAGCCAATTATAACGTCGACCATCTTCTTGAACGAACTGTGTATTATTATATTCAGGATGACAGTAATGCGATCGCGTACGGAGGCTCCGGAGCATTCTCTCTCTCCCCCGTCTCTCCCGCTCTCTCCGATAGCTTGAATCCGAGAACTCATTATTCTACATTGTGCAAACTGCTGACAATGGAGGCCTTTTCTCCGTCAGCATCGGGCAACCCCAGTTCCGAGCGGTTACCCATCGCAATGACAAAGACGAAAGCGCTGTCTTCCTCCAGCGGCAAAGGACCCGATGAATACGCATTCTATCAGCGTACAGCTACAAAAACGCAGTCAGGAACCCACCAGTCGATCTTTGGATTGCCGCACAAACGCGCTGCTCCGAGACGCCCGAGCGGTCTTGCGATATTAAATCGAGAAACTCTCCGCTCCGCTTTCATTCGCCCTCGACGCGGCTTCTCCCAGCGCCTCATTATAACGACTCACCGGAGTTCTCCGTCGCCCTGGGAGCTGTGATTAATTCCGCCCATTTTTGGGGCTTCGATAGTTCCGAGAAGCGGCACACTTTCGACGAATAATCGTACGTTATGTTACGAGCATGCACAACAGCTTCGCGCCAATATATAGCCGGGGACATTCGACGCGGGGAGGAGAAACGCGAACTATATTTCACCGTTTAAGTGGAGTTTCCTTCCGAAGACTGCACGGTGGAACTGCCACAATTAAAGATATACTTGTCGTCGAGACGGCGCATCTGGGTGGGAAGGGTCGGAAAACCGTTTTCAGCCGTCGCCACAGAGCCCGGTCGGAAAGATCGACGACTAGACTGCTGCCGGGGGAGGGATCTTCCCTCGACCCTAAAGGGTCGGGGGATCTTCCTGAAAGTGGCAAAGGGCGTATAACGATTCCCCTGCTCGCGGGGATCGCAAAGTGGAGGCCGCCATCATCCCCACTTCGCGATCGGTGGAAGAAGGGGCGAAGAGGCGAGGAAACTCGATGAATGCCCTGGCGTATGTGAAGATTTTCGCACGACAAAGAATCATCGGGGCCTCTTTCAATTCCTCGAAACGGCGCCGAGATGGAGTGTCGTCGTGTACGCTCGCGAAGTTGTATACGCTTTTTGCTCCCGGCTCGGTCGGTCGCGATTCCTCATCGGCGGAAGTCTGGCGGGGTCTTCGTCGATGGAGTCATTTGTTCCCGGAGAAGCTCGTCCGGGAGAGTCTCCGCGACGGATATTTGCATTTCGCTGCAAACACGCCTCTCGATTTCGGACACGGCTGGGACGAATTTATTGAATTAATTGGAAAAAGCAGGCGAGCCCGTTAATTGAATTAAAATGAAGGGCCGAGAGAGACCATCGCGGCGCAGTCGGAATTGGGGAAGGAACCTGAAAGGCTCGAGATGCAGATCGCTCCGAGCCGGTAATTTATTCGGCGTCAAAGAGAAAGAATAAACGTCCCTCCCGCAAAGTACCGGAACATAATTGGATCGATATGGACACACCTGGCTCGACACGGAGCCTCCGAGTTACATCGACCGGCCCGAAGTCCCAAAGAGAATCATTCATCTTCGTAGAGATGAAAGCGATCGTCCGGATCGCGGATGCAGATCCACGCTGAATCCCGCGGTACCGGATAACAGCCGCGTTTGCCTTAACGTCAAATGTACGATTTCTTTGGCGCGGACAAAAATTTATTTCAAAGTGGAAATCCGAATACATTTTTTTCCTCACACCAAAGAATATAGCCGTTATTTGAATCTAATAAGGATATTCTTCTTAAGGCAAGTAAAAATGTATTTTCTCTTAATAAACGTCATTCGAAGATCGAAATTTATTTGTTCATGCACTTCAGCACGCGGATCGAGTTCAAGCACTCGATCCGCGAGTGTCCGAACTCTCTTTTTCTTCCGTCGTCTCTTCGCTCCATCCGCTTCGCAGCCGGCACTCGAGGTAGCCGTTATTACTGGCCTGTCTCCGGGTCACCTGTCGTTTTAGGCGAAAATTAATAGAGCACAAAGGGGTCGACATGGCGGCCGGGAAGTCTGGGAGACACGCGGGGAAGAAGCGCGACGACGTTGAAACAATATAAAAAGAACGAAACCCGTTACTTTTAACGAGGACCGAGGCCAACCCCCGCGGGGCTTCCGGATACGAGAGGGTCGAAGACAAAAGAGCCCCGGGAGGGGGAGGGGGGGGGGGGGGCAGGAGGAATCCACGTTCAGTTCACATCCGTCGCCACGAGAAAGATAGAGGGACGCGTTCTCTTCGCGCTCGTACGTCTGGAATCTACCGCCTCGCTCACCGGTGCAACTGTCGGGGACGAGCTGGCTGTAGGAAGAGAGGTGTGAATACGACGGTACTACTTTGGTGGAAACTAAAAAAAAGAACGAAAGGGTTGCAGCTTGCGTCGAGGATTTCGGTACGCGCGAGTGCGTTGTAAAAATACATGCGATAAAAGAAAGGAGTCACGGACGAGGCGTCACAAAAAGTGGGGGGTGGCGAGGACGATGAAGCCTGCAAATTTCGCGGGACCGGAAGGGTGACGGAAGCGCGGAGGAGAACCCCAGAGAGATGACGTGATCGGTACAAGGCCGGAAAGCGCGGGAAGCGAAGGAGCGCGAGGCTACGGCGGGAGAGTACGACACGCACTCTCGCACGGGGAGAGAACACGAATGCCGGCATGTACGAGAAGAGCGAAGGGCGTGAGGGCCTGAGAGGCAGGAGAAGGGAACGAGAAAGGGCGTTGTCGCGCGACCGTCTGGCAGGGTGTCTCGCGCTGGCATTGTCCGCGAACGCGGATGGCTTGGCTGATCTTTACAGAAAATGCAGTCCGCATTTTTTTTTTTTTTTTTTTTGGGCTCAGGGAGTACCGGAGGGTAAATCCCGTTCCTGCCGCCCTCGACGCGCCTGAAGACCTGCGGGGTAACCGAGGGTTCGGCTGAAATCTTACGCAACTACTCTATTCCTGTCTGGAAAAAAAACCATGTTAAGAAAAATCGCGAAATGTTTGAGGGTCCTGGTGAGGCTCCATTCGCACGCTGATTAGCTGCCGTAAGAGGCTTAAGGCGGAATTTATCCACGAGGAACGTCCTAGGTGATGTATCACCGTATTGGCACGGCTACGGGAAGAATGAGACTCTCAAGCCGGAAGTGACGTTTTCATTTATGACGTCACTTGAAAAAGTTTGTACTTTTCAAAACAACTTATTGTCCACAAGCGTTCACAATTTTTTTATTTGTTAATTTTCTAGTTTCACGAACAAAAGTACAAACTAAAATTGTTAATTGCACGCTCGTTAATATTCACACCTGAACAAACGAGTTTGTCGCTTATTTAACAAAATCATTTTTACGAAACTTCGTATTCCGTCTATGACATTTTTTTTTTTACTGTCTATAAACAAACAACACCGTAAAATTGTTGAAACAATTTTACGGATCCGCGTGTAATTGAAGCACGTATTAGCGACCCTCGAGATTGTTTATTACAATCTTTCAATTCTCCCGTTTATTCCAGCCCGAGGGACCCGCCGTATGAATACCGTATGCATATGAGGGAACACCGGCAAAGTCGCATCATTAACGTCATAAATATCCTTTCATGGCGGAGCGATTGGCGTATGTCACAGTGTGCACAGGGCCAGGAGCGCGCGGGTGCAACAACGCGATGACGGTATAGACAGAGTCGCGGAGGGAACGTCGAACGAGGGGGATCGCGTGTGTCGAGACGCGTGCGGCAAAGGGACGGTATGTAACGGACTACACGTGGAATACATTAGAGTACACGGGCGCGAGTTTCTCGGTGCTGCAGACAACACGGGGAACCCCTGTATTCTCGTCGACGGAAGGGCGTCGCGCCGCTTCGACCGTCGGTATTTATCCCTCCGCACAACCACCAGTCAACCAGGCTCTTTTTTTTAATCCCGTCGAACATACGCGCAACGCTATTTTTTTTCTCCTCTTCCGAATGTCCCTCGTAAAACGGTAGGGCCTTCATTATCCGCCCCTCGCAACACGCATATGCCCTAGAATTTTTTTTTGTCTCTATTTCATACTTTAAAAAAAATTTGTTTACTCCAATCCAAGTGAATTGTTATCTAGTCAGCCAGGCTCTTTTTTTTTAATTCCGTCGAACACACGCGCAACGCTATTTTTTTTCTTCTCTTCCGAATGTCCCTCGTAAAAAGTAGGGCCTTCATTATCCGCCCCTCGCGACACGCATATGCCCTAGCATTATATTTCTTCTCTTTTTTATACATGTTATAAAAAATTTTGTTTATTCCAAACCAAGTGAATTGTAATCTAGTTCGCCGCTGTAACACACCGGACTTCCGTCCCTGCGGATTATAACCCGGTGCGCCGTCAGGACGGCAATGAATTAATAATAAAAGAGCATTATTCACCCGTCTGTGATGCTCCGCTGTAGCGCCAGGCTCCTCGCTATCATACGGTGGGTTACGCATCGCGTCTAGTCGTCTATCCGGCACGTCTGCCTCGCGTGCGCCCTCGACACGCACTGTATCGTAGGTGGAGCCGGAGTCGGAGCTCCGGTTAAAAAAAAGGCCGACAACAACGCCAACAAAAGAATGTACCGGCGTATCGCGGGGACCGGCAGAGGCGCCATTAATCGTATTACTTTTTGTCGGAGTTAGCTTCCCTCCGCCTCGGCGACGACAAAGACACACGGCGACAGTTCGGAACAAGAGTTTCTCACTGATAACGAAGTATCGTGTCGCGATTCTTTCAACAATCTCGCTTTTGACTACTCCATCCGTTTCTCTCTTTCGACGCGTTCGCTTCGTTTTTTTTTCTTTCATTAAATTAACGCGGCTTGTCGCTTCTTTTGCCGTGCCCGGTGAGAGAGCGGACGACGGGGGTGCGCCCTGTCTGCGCAAGGGTTACGCACAGCTCGGTCGAGGGTGAAAATAGAAAGAGCCGGGCTTGTACTCCGTTACGTACACGGAGTCCCGCTTTCTTCGGCACACTCTCGCCCAGACGGCGGTGTTCCTGGCTCCATCCTTCACAATTTTTCTGCCTCCCTCCACGTTTCTATCCGGCGGTTTCTCTCGTTCCACTTCATCATTCCCGAATCACAGGAAATCAACGCCCCTCCCGGGTGGCCTCCCGTCTGGCGCACCTTCGGGAGGCTCCGGCGGAGCTCTATCAGCAGTGATTTCGCGGCGAGGAGTAACGAAGCAAAGAGGGTGCTCGCTCTCCCGCTCGCGCTTATCATTCACCGCACGTGATGTGCCTCGGTTGAATGATGCCTCTCCGGTCTTATCATCCATCCACGCTCTGGCTCGCCTCGGTGAAACTGTCTCGGGTGTATTATATTGACTTATCGACGAAGATTACGGATCACTGCGGAGGAAAATTATTCCCGTTCTCCGCCGACCCTATTTCGCGAGGTGATTTTTCTTCAATTTTTTTTCGTTTTTTTTTTTCTTAAAAATTAGCCGACGCACCCGAACGATGTGTGGTGCGCGTCGCGCATTTTTAAGATTCTTTGGGCGGAGGGACGATGATACGAAGACCGTGACCGGATGGCACGGTGACTCAAACGATTTAAGGTTTCCGATGTTTCGAGGTATTCGAGGATGGTCGACAAGCCCGGGAAGTTTCGCGGGGCAGCGGGGTGTGGTGCGAAACGCTTCGGGCTTGTCTTGGCAACCACGGATCTATAATATCGGCACTTTCGATACTGGGGGGATGTCGACGAAGGGATATCTTTATTTTGCCCCCTCATTTTTTTGCCTCTCGGTCAACGGGACTAGCGGCATGAGCGCGCTTGAGGATATTCCATGAAAGGTGGACATCAAATAGTTCCGGTCCGATCTGAACCATTTTTCCAGAACGGATTTTCAAACCCGTTTTGCCCCACCTACCACCATCGCGACCATCCAAAAGTTATTGGATAATTTCGTTTCGTCCCATCATCCCGTTTCCACCCGGTGTGCCATTTTGCCCCGCTCTCCCCTATTCACCCTTTTTATTCGCCAAACGAATGACGATAAAATTCTCGGCTTGTAATTACGAAGTCCAGGATCAACAGCACGAACATCAATTGCAGTCGGTGGTTCGTTGAAGAATCCCACGGCAGTAAGATCACATATTTGCCATCGTTTACCCGACCGTCGAACGAGCTATCCGATAAAGATGAAGCGTTCGAAGATCCCCGTGTCCGATATCGAGAGAGCGCCAGTAGTAGTTGATTCAGCAATCTTGAGCGCTCTTTACGGGTTTCTATCTTCGCAACCGGATATTCCGCTCGCATCCGAACGGCTTCTCTCTCTTTCTCTCGCAACCGCTCGTTTCTCCCGAACGATGAGACGATCCTGCGCTTCCGTCCTGGCTGCACATCGACGTAGCGACCGTCGGAGCCCGCGTCGGCAGCGCTCGCGGGTCGCGACGATCGAACCGGAGCATCGAGTCCTCTCGCGAATCGATACGTCTGTGGGTTTCGAGGAAATCGAATTTCCAGCCCGACGGGGGGTCGCAGAGAAGAGTTATATCCGGAGCCCGCGATCTCCGGCGATTCGCTTTCGACTACACGTACGACACGCGTAGCTAAACTCGATCGGGAACAATATATGTATGGGGCATTTTACGTCAAGTCGAACGGCCCAAAATCCTGAGCGTCTCAGATCAAACTGAAAATTCGTGACGTTGCAGTATTATATCGTGTAAGAAACGGGCATTTTTTCGAATTTTCAGCAGAGAGGGGTGTTAATATAAAAAATGATTATATCTGAGGAAGTTTTGGGCGTACAAGAAAATGTCGTGTGGTGAAAAGATACTTCTTTGGATAAACTATCTTCGTAAATTTCTGGAAAATTTTTCAAGCCCGAAAAATTAAAAAAGACAGCGAATTCTTATTTTTAATTCTCGTGAAACGCCCCACACGTATATATTTTAGCCATTCAAAAAATGAAGATATGTCAGAACCAAATTGCCACAGCCTCTAACGATGTTTCCCAGATAACCGTGATGTTTCATCGTTCAGCGCAATGATGTCGGCGAACCATTTCTGTTTCAGTTATGACTCCGTCTTTGGGAGGAGCGCGCCGAGTTGCCGGTAGGGTTTATCGACGACCGAGGCATTGACAAGGTGCCAGTGACAAGTGTCGAAGTTTCAGTGGTGAACACATGCGGTGAACGGGAACAGCGATTCGTGCGTTGATTTTTTTGACGGTGGTGCGACGTGAGTGCGTTCGAGTAACGTTCGGCGAGTGGCTCACGGACACCGGAAGTGTCGCAGTCTCGACGAGACTTCGGTACGCGGCGTCGGGGAAAAAAAACCGAGGCTTTACGACCGTCGACCGACGGGGGAGACCGAGAGAACAAAGCAAAATGGTGAGTGTCGAAAACGTTTCAAGTAGCATGTGACATCGCGCGCAACTGCGGCTCGCATTGTAGTCTCTTCTACGTAAAAATCCATTAAACGTCCGTACCGACTCTACAGTCGTTCGGCTGCGAGACTGTGGATGTTGAAACTGTGTCCCACTCTATCTTTAAACAAAAAAAACTTGCGTGAGTCAGTTTCACTCTCGAATGTACTCGGGGATTTTTTTGTCACTCGCATACTTCCTTTTGAGTTCCTTTTGATTTTTGAAAACCGAGCTGGAGAGCTCGCTGCTCGAACTTCGATGTTAACCCTACACGTCGTGCATCATTTTTTCTACCTGCCAACTCACGACTGGGGTAGACATCCACCCCACGAGGTTCTTCCACGCACAAGGGTTGTATGAGCAGTAAGTGGAGTTTTCCGCACATGAATCTCTTCGTTTTTAATGAGGGAAGTGAAATTTAATGTCCAAGTTTTTCCATAAAAACTTCCGGTCCGGTCCATTAAATTTACAATTTTTTTTTGACTGTTTGGGGTGGTTTTTCACTGGGCAAAAAATACATGACTTCTAGGATTAAACAGCATCGGTATCGGGTAACAAACAAGAATTCCGCGAGGGATGAAATTCGTCGCGTCGACACATGCGGCAAATGTGATTTCATTAAAGTTTGTGAAAATGGCACTCAAAGCCCAAAACGTAACGGAAATTGTCAAAAATAGCCTTTTTTAAAAACATCGTCCGGGGTGGTTTTGGACTCCATGCACGAGTTCCGGGGTTAAACACCAACGTATCGGGTAATAAATAAGGATTCCGCGAGGGATGAAATTCGTCTCGTCGAGCTTTCGCGGGACGGACAGCCGGTCGAGGGGTGAGCCGTACATAGGAGCGCACACACTGCAGCAGCAGAAGCAGCGGCAGCCGGGAAATGCATACGAAACGTCAAATGCACTCGGCTCGGTCCATCAAAATGCAAATGTCTTTTATCCGAGAGGGCGGTGTAATGTATGCGTCCGTCGAGAATCAGTATTCAGGCCTGAGCACACGCGATCCGCCCTCCGCGTTATACTATGCGCGCACCGCTGGCTCTCTGCGGTGTTCGCGGTCCTCGTGGCGGCGATGGTGGCCACTGTACCAGGACGGGGATATCCCGAGGGTTCTCTCCCGCGTGCCGTTTTCTCTCTTCAGACACCCCGACCGGTTATTCTTTCCTCCCTCTCGGGTACTTCGCGAATTCATCGTAACAGCACCGAAACAGGGTGGGCGACTCGGCTGACGCACACGCCCACTCTCTTACGAACCACCCGTTCCGAAAATCTTTATTTCACGGTCGATACGACTGATCGATTCCACTCTCTCTCTCTCCGTCGCGTATCTTCCCCCGTTGCTTTTCATTCTCGCTCCCTCGCGCAGCACTCTGACGCGATCCGATAATGACGAGGAAGAGTCAAAGCCGATTGTCGACCGTGCCGGAGATATCACCCTTCAGACGAATAAAAAAAATTGTCTCATGAATAATTTTCATCACACCGAATCCGGTGTTTCTCATGGTGTTTCACGTATTCGCATATTTTTTTTGTGAATTCTATCCGATTGGATGAATATCTCGCGGACCGTGAGCATTACCGATTCCAGTTCATCCGGCAATGCCGGGAGCTGGTTAATGAAATATGATCCTCAAACTCGAACGGTCGTGTCGTGTCCGTGCGGTACGAATAGCCCAAGTAACTTTCGGTCTATTGTGTTTCACCTATTCGCACATTTTTTCTATGAATTCTATCCGATTGGATGAATATCTCGCGGACCGTGAGCATTACCGTTTCCAGTTCATCCGGCAATGCCGGGAGCTTGTCAATGAAATATGATTCTCAAACTCGAGTAGTTGTATCGTGTTCATGCGGTACGAATAGCCGAAGCAACTTTCGGTCTATTGTGTTTCACGTATTCGCACATTTTTTTAAATGAATCCTATCCGATTGGATGAATGTCTCGCGGACCGTGAGCTTTGCCGATACCAGTTCATCCAGCACTGCCGGCAGCTGGTTAATGAAATGTGATCCTCAAACTCGACCGGTCGTGTCGTCTCTATGCGATACGAATATCCGAAGCAATTTTTTTCACTGACCGTTTCGCTGATCGCTTGATTTTTTACTTTTTTTTTCACGATAGAGAATCACCGTAGGTCGAAGGTTCGGGAGAGAATGTACGAAGGGGCGGCGGGGGCGACACACCGGGAAAACGAGTGAGTTCTTGCCGTGCTCTCTCTCCTCGGTCGCGCCATCATCCCTTCTATTTATTCGAGTCGGAAGACTAGAAAAACGGGCGATTTTTATCGCTCGGTAAATTGAATCCCGTGATTCGACGGTTGCGCCTTGTGGAGAAGAGCCGAAGGGCAGCCGCGAGGGGGAGGGCGGTTTGGAGAAGTCGATGGGGAAGAGAACTCGGAGAGGAATCTCTCCGGGCGTCGGGGAACTCGGGCGAGGGTGAAGAGAATCCTCGCCCGGTCGAGTCCGACTCTCTCAGCGCCAGCCTCCCGAGGCTCTCCGCTCTATATGCAGCACCGGGGATCGTGAATTTGCATCCAAAAGGGATCTCTTTCCTGCAACCTTTATTATTAGATTCGTCTCTACCATTGTCCATAGTGGCCAACTGCACCTCGCTCCTCCCCACTTATATATACATACACACGCATACACAACTACACTACAGTGTTATATACATATCCATCACTGTAGCATATATATACATACATATCTATATGTATGGCTTTCACGATTCTTTGCGAATATGCTTCGGAGAAAATTTCTTTTCTCTTTGCAAGTTCCGACGCCCTTCCTATATCAACGCTGTAAAATAGAATCGAAGCACCGCCGAGCCGAGAGTCAAAGGCAAAGGGAGCTCGCTCTCTCTCTCTCTCTCGAGTGCTTTGCGTTTATTTTAATTTATTTATTGGCCTTTCATCCCCCCCTTCCGCCCCCCTGCATAGACGGTCCGACGTGGGTACAAGGGGACGGAGGGGCGTCCGAGCGACATTCAACTGGCGAACTTTCACACGATTATAAAGTACGTGACAGAGTTAATGCCGGGCTCGGTAAGCGAGGCCTGCTTGTTCCACGTCGCAAACCCCCCCCAAAGACTTTCGCGTGTCTCACTCCCGGACCTTCCGGCCCTCGCTTCGCCGGGTCTTTCTCCGTCGGTGTGTTGTTTTGTTTACATAATCCTCAACCCCGCCCCTCCCCACCCTCCGGCCCCAACTCGGGAACGTTTGTTCGTCGCCGTCGTCGCCGCTGCAAGCTGGTGGCGAAAGCGGCGCTCACGTGCATCTCTTTACGGCGAGGCGTGCGCCTTCCAGCAGCCTCCGCTCGGGGAAGGGATCGTAAGCGGTGGAAAGCCGAGGGTATTCCGGGAGCCGCTGAATGGCTTGAATGAGGCGCGAAACAAACAGCTAAAGGGTTATGCACTCGCCCGCTAACGTTCTACCCGGGCGCGCGGGAGAAGGATTCCTCGCCGTCGAGGTAAACGATGTTACAACGGTGGTGCACAGTGTACCGTCTCGACGAAGGGTCGATTAACGCGCGGCGAGGCTCGGGCACACCTCCGCGGAGGAACAAACAAAAGTTTCGCGCCGAACCGCAATACGCTTTTCACGTTTTATCGCGCAGTTTTTTGCGTGCAAGCGATTCTACGTGCATCCGCGAAAAGCGCGGCCCGAATTTTCCAAACCCGGCGATAAAGTCAATTCTCGTTCGCGCGCATTTGCCTACCGAACGAACGAATGGGATTCCGGATATTCCGGATAGCTCCAGCGACACCCGCAGCGGCTGGAGCGGCCCTCGAATGTGTACGATAGGCCAATTTATTTTCCGCGCAGCCGCGAGATAACCGAGTGTATTCGTTTGACCAGAACCGAATCGTTCGTCTAGACCCGTCTCGCGATTTACTCCATCGTCGCTGCTCCGCTTTATTCGCGGATACATACCGATAGATGTATGCACTCGCCGCACGACTATCGTTTTATAAAACTTTCCATCGTTTCGTGTAAATCGGGTGGAGAGAGAGAAATCGCATGGGGAACTCGAATGCAACTTCACGCTCGAAAAAATACCGGGGAAATATAGATAAAAGCCGCTTGAAAGGTATTTCGGAATCATAAACTTTATGAATGGTGTTATTTATTTTTGATTTTTTGCGTGACTGGCTTCGAATGCGGTGCGATGCGTTTCGGTGCCGATAAATCGTAATCCGTCGAATCACCGACTGTAGGATTGCGCCGGGGAAATCAAAGGTTGGCGCATTTCCTCACTGCTGTCGGACAATCGGGGATTGATGGGATTATGGGAATCACCTGAATTCGGAACTTAATGTTTGTTCGCTCGCTCCGCGTATGCGCGACGATGTGTGCACGACGAAGGGCGAAGTCAGCGGGACGAACGAGGTTGACTCAACGCGGTGCATCTTCGTTCCTCTTCAGCCGCGCTCTCGGCGGTGCCGGATGGAAGACGGGAAGAGCAGCGATGCGATCGCGGTTGCTCGCGAGCGACGTGCAGTTTCTTCGCCGAACGATTATTCGTCGCTTCGCGGTGGGAAACTGAGGGTAACGTGCTTGCGCGCGTTCGGTCGTCGTTCCCTTAATCCTTCCCTCTCGTTGCCTCGATGAAATCTTTCACGCCGTTCTGCGTCGTTGAACCTCGTCGACGTTCTCGTCCTCTCCGGCCCGAATTCAGCACGGGAGGCACCGCGGTTTTAGTCGGAACAGTGAAAACAAATCGGAACGCCATGAGACTGCATCGTGAGAAAATTGCGGTGTGAACTGATCTAATAAATCCCAACACCAAATTATGTGACGAACCACGATGCCTCCTAACAGTATTATTTTCTTAGACGTCAACACAATTTTGTGATGACTGATGGCATCTTTAAAAAGTAGTGCATTTAACCACAACTTTACGTTTCAAACATGCATTCACCAGTATATATTTTATGCAATATGTATTTTAGCAGTGTGTAAATTACGCACTGCTGGGCGCTCATTCGCAAGTCACTTGTTTGCATAACAAATACCTTCTGTCGCTAGATTCATTCCATGTTTGAACGCACACAGCGACAGAACGTATACGTTTCGCGAACGAGAGCCTCCAGAATAGCGAATCATCAAAAGCAACTTCAAATTCCAATAACAGTTAATCCGTAGTTATTGCTGTAACTGATCTGCTGGAACATCAGAACTCCGGCAATTACCGGGGGTATTCGATGTACGAGGGACGCAAAAAAATGTGTGTTTCAACTGGCTCGTTAAGTCCCTTTATTGTTTCGAAGAGCATCAAAGAAAGGACACTTCACGAGGACAGTATTGCCCTTCCGCACGTGCACGCACGTTCTCGTCGGTCCTCCGTATCGGGGCAACGGTTCGGGGTGTCGCGCCCTTCCCTCGAGGGGACCATCGTGTACTCGAAGCGTCCGCCTCAACACTCGACAGGACTCGGTGAGCCGACTCGATGCACCCGGTATGTGTCAGTGTGCCGTGGAGAAAGAGGAACACAGTGGAAACGGTCGAGTTCTTCGGCTCCCTTTCGGCGACCCCTCGGGGAGGGCCGGTGGCCCGATCAGCGACGACTGATAGGCGCACCTCACGAAGGGCTCCTAATACCGCGGGCTGACTCACCCCGCCGCGCGCATTAGCCGGTAGCAATAAAGCTGGGTGTAAACAGCGGTCGCGGACACCCTACTCGTTTGGATAGGGTTGAGCAGTTTCTTGGTGTCACCCTCGAGCGGCGCACGTACACACGAATGTATAAACGAAGCGCTGAGCCAGCCGGAGTGTGCGTTATCCGAACGGAACCGGGAGTTCTCTAGACTCGGCGTTTTCATGTCGGTCCGCGCGGCACTAGACAACCCCCCTGAAACCGGGACGACTGGAGGCTATCGTGTTTCGGTCGAATTGAATCTTTGATGTTGTCTGCGACTCGTTTGTCTCCGGACTTTACTGCTCGGAACGAAAAGTTTCTCTCCGGCGATCGTGGCGCAAGGTAAGCTTCATATTACAATTGTTTCGAGAAACACTTTTCGGTCCGTGTTTCACCCCGGTCCTCTATTTTTCTCGCGACCAGACGCATTCGTTCCTAGTCCGCCCGCGTCTCAGGTACACGCGAATTTATCGGGGATATAGGAATGAGTTGGTAGCGCGAGGAGGCGACCCGCAGGAGGTTGCCGGGCCGAATGCGGCTGTAACTCGTCGGCACGGGCGGTTCCGCACGGCTTACCGAGACCGCGCCGCGACTACCCGGTCTCTCACAGCTCGGCCAACACGTAGCGCACGGGGAGAGAGAAGCGTTCGAAGAAACGCGGATGGATATAACGTACAACCCGGGCGGGCACTGTTGCTCTCCGGGCGCCCGGCTCCTCGGTGTATACGTTACGTAGACGCATAAATACATAGCGGCAGCCTCCTAGCTCTTGCGTTCTTCGCCGTTAAGGCTTATCGTTATTCCGCACACGTTGGCCGTTCGTCGCGGACCAGCACCGGCGCGAGGCACTAACTACTCGCGTTACGAGTCGGCCGAAGACCTCGTCGGTAGATAAACAACCGGGTGGGGTGAGCGAGAGAACACTGGGCGAACGTTTCGACCCTCTCCGGTCGCTTCCATCCACCCCTCGCGCCGTACCGACTCTTCCGTCGACATTTACACTTTCCCTCCCGCCCTACCCTCGCCAAACGATGCCCGTAAGCATCGAATTTGCATAGAAATGCGACTAACTTCGACTATTAGGCCCGTGCCGCGCGGAAGGCTCTCCCGGACGGTAACGCGCGTGTACGTCAGGGCACTAGGATTCAATTACCTAAATGGCAAATCTCGAAAATCCTTGGCGCCCTGGACCAACCTTCCGCGCGATATTGGCACACGGAACGGAAGGAGACGGAGCGCTACGGTGCGGAGCGTCTCCGGGCTTCCGCGTCGATGGGGTGTCAACGCGATGTTCAGGGGGAATCTTTGCGGAGGACGAGGCACGCCCAACTTAGAGAAAATCATTGATGCCATTCCGGAAATTATGAATATTTTATGGACTACCAATTGACGAGGTACGTTTGGATCGTTACATCGGCGACAAACGATTTCTTCTGGAAAATAAGATTTTCAAACCGGAAGTGACGTCTTTGAAACAAAAAAAATCGAGTGAACAATGATGTTCTAATGTTTCAGCCACTTTTGTAAAAACCTCGATTTTCGTGATTTTCGAACGTAGATGTCTCGGCGTCCCAATGCAGGTAGGAAAAATCCGCGGTGCCCATCGTGTTGTACGGGAAAAAATACATAATATGGGGCCGTGTCCGAAGTTTGAAAATCGCTTTATCGTGCCGTTTGAGGACGTTAAAAAACGCAAAAAAATTGACTCGAAAGGGTAGCCTTGCAATTTTTTAACTATATATATATTTTTTTTTTAAGTATCTGCCACGTATTCTCACGTATTTTCACGCACCGAATACGAATCCGCTGACCTTTTTGGACCAAAGTACAATGCGACATAATGGGGGCTCGATTTTATGAAGAACACTGGCGAGAGACAGCCGAGGAAGCGATACGTCTTCATGTTGATCGAAGATCAGCGTTGCCCATTCCACGAGCATCTTCCGATGCGATTAGCCGCAGTGGAAAGTCTCGGTGGTACGTCTCAAGATCCGTGCATGAAAGGATCTGATATTTCGCGTATGCCCGGCAGGAGCATTCACCGTGCTATCTCTCGAGCCTGGCGCAGTCTCTCCGCCTCCTCCGTAGACGAGATCTTTTTATTCCGCACGTTGTACCTGTAAGCTCTACTTCGTACACGAAGCACCGGCACCAGATGCGGCAGCGACCTTCTTCGCTTCCTGAATGCGAGCGACGGCTCTTTTCACCAACTACTCCCATCATCCCTTATCTCCCAGCGCATCTGCGGCCTCATTTGCAGCCATATATGAACTTCGCCATCTTCCCTCACTCGTTCTTTCTCTTTCGGCCGGAGCTCCCTCGAACTCCCTCTATTCAGGGCAACCACCGGGTAAGTCTTACCAAGATATCCCTCCCGCATCCATCCGGCACGCCCGGCTCTCTTATTTGCCACCCCCCACCCCGTCTCTAATCTCCCTGGCTTTTCGCGGGATCTCGATCACGTGCGAGAGATATGTATAGCCCTCTTTTCGCCCGGCCAACGAGCGCCACCCACGTTCTCCGGATCCAGACGCCTTCGCGAAACTTTCCGTCTCACACGCGACCAGAATTACCCGTTGAGATTTCCTGCGCCTCAGCAATATGGATTATATTGTATCAGCCGTAGCTTGTTTTATCACGCCCTACGATTCGGCGGAAGGAGGGAGATAAAAGTTGCGAAGCGGCGGGTGTGCGGGTCTTTACACCCGTTCCGCAAACGAGGGAGGCGGAAGGGAACGATGCTCGTACATCCCGATCGCGCGGCCCCTGATGCTTTTTCCGATGCCGAAGGTAGTTGTTGTAGCCCATCGCGCAACGGTAATCACCAGCAGCGCACGGCCTATCCTCCCGCACGCCCGCCCCGGCTCTTCTCCGAACATTTCAAAGAACGTAAAGGGCTTCGCCCCCCCCCCCCCCTCCCCCCTCTCTCATTACGCTCGCGATAACGTTATATATTAATTCTCATGAAACGACAGTCGGCGTTGCCGTGGGTAATGCGGAAGAGCGGAAGCGAGGAGATCCGAATTGGGTTTACGCGAGAGCCATTATATTCCACCTACCGGTTTTTATGTCCGCGCTACAACGTTCGGGTAATGCGTAGGGCCCGTAGCGTGCGCGCCCCACGGAGAACGTACGAGACTTTACATCCGTACGGGCGAGGAGAAAAGATGTTCCGAAGACATTCCCTCAGAGGAACGAGCTCTCCATGGGAGACCATCGTTCTCCTCATGACCATGAAGATAACTGCACGACATCAAATTTCATCTTTGGCAAGTCTCCATCGATCCACGGCTTTAGAGAGAAAAAAAATATTGTCGACTTGTAGAATTTTGTTCTTCGGGTGAACATCCCCAAGCAAAGTTTGTGCGCTGAGACACAAAATTGGTTGGGCACGCCAATGGAAGCTCGGGTGCCGTTTCACAATTGTTTGCTTGCTCGGTCGCACCGCGAGCTGGAACGATTCGGAAACCTAAAATATGAGTAATTCGATCCAATTCATGAAAGTACGAAAGCATCGAACGATTCTGAGGTTCTCCCTGTCGGATTTTACGATGCTTACTGGTCTTTCTCCGTATTCGACGTACGCTTCACTCTCCGACCGCGCGTACAGGAGTCCGCGCGAAGTAGATTGGCGCGGCCGAATACTCGACGGGGTTTTTGTAAAACGCTGTGTAAGACACGTGCATCGTACGAGTCCGGAGGGTTAAGTAATCCCGCGGCACTGGGAAGGTCTACAGACGGTCACGCGAACCGTTAAGAGGTTTAAGAATCCCTCTACGTACACCAGCGACGCAGTCTTGGCTGGCTGGCTCGAGGCACGACGGTGAGGAAGCTCCAGAATGTTCGTTGCTTCTTGCCTCGTCTCGCTACCGTTGCTCTCCTCCCTTAGCCCCGCCATTCGTGCTTTTTCTCTCTTGTCTTCTTCGTTTTTTGGACGTGAGCGTTGCCGGCTCCCGAGCGCGCCGCCTCGAACTTCGTCGATTAAGAGAAACTTGGGCGAACGGCGAAGGTCGAAGATGCTGCGGCTGGCCCCGGGAGTTCGAGGCTCACTGAACTCTCTTCCTCTCTCTCCACCCTCCGCCTCCCTTTTTCTTCCCTCACAGCTCGTCGGAGTCGCAGGCAGGAAACTGCCGCCCACCCCCGACGTTCGAAGTCCGTGCGCTGAACGAGAGGGTGGTCACCAGCCAGCGCAGTGCCGCTACCGAGTTACCCGACGACTTTCAGGGCTCCGCGACGACGACGACGACGACGAGCGTCGTTGTGGTTTGTTTTAAATATTCATTCCGAGCACCGAGGGTCTTCGGGCTCTCCGCCACTTTAATGTTCCCCGCCGTTATCCCCAGCAGCCGCCGGGCAACTTCACCGTTGCCTCTTTAAGTACACGCCGGGATGCAAGTTCCCTTTTCGTTGCATTCTTCGCCGCACGTGCATGGGGTCGGCGGTGCTCGCTGCGGTCACTCCGCAGGTTTTCCGCTCGCAGACCCGTACAGATTTAATATTTATTGCCAGGATACGCTATCTCCGGAGTCGCTGGAAGGGCCGGTGCTCGCTAGTTATATTGGATCCTTGGAAAAAAAAACCTACCGAACGACGGCGCGCGTCACGTACGCGCCGTTAGGATGAAAGAATGTCACTTACGGAAAGTGCCATCATTTCTGCGAGACAGAAAGTGGCCGTAGAACCCGACGGAATTAACGACGAAAGAGGGAGCACGCGAGGCTTCGGGTGAGCTTGATCCTGACTCGAAGTCCGGAAAACGAACTTTGTCCGGAAATCGCCAACAGCCGGATCATGAGCGTGGACTTTTCGTATCTCCAGCTTCGTAAAAGAAACTAGATCCGACGTCATAAAGACTTTCTCGTTCGCGGGCTTAAAATCCTTTGCTGTGTGTTGCTCGTCGTTGGAAGGTCGTCCTTTTTTTTTGTCATTTAACTATCGCGAAGCCAAGCGGCTATCGCCGGTGCGGGGTTTCCGGTGATGGCGCACCAACGGCGCTCGATCCGCATTGGCCCGAAAGCGAAGCTGAGAGCGCCGGCGAGCAATTGCTCGTGGAGACGGATTAAACCTGCTCCTTTGACGTAAGCCCGACTTCGAGTCCGGCTCGTAAAGACTTCCGCCTCCGCTCCTCTCCCGCTCTCCTCCAGGGACGCGCCGAGGGACTCTCCTGGTTAGATAGACTCTTCGCCAATTACTCGACCCTCGCCACATCCACCTGCCTCGCTACCTTGCCAGGATCGGATCCTAAAAGCTCAATAAAAAAAAGCACCGCCCCCCGGCGCCGCCCTCGAACGGACTTTTCCTGCCGCTTCCTTTCTTCCCCCCCCCCCTCCCCCCCCCCCCCCTCTCGCTTGTACTTCCTCGGTTTCCGATCGATTGAACATCAATAAGTAATTGACCAATCGGGCTTGATACTGTTCGATCCCATCATCGGCAGAGCGACGCGCGTTCGCCGTAACGTCCTGCAACTTCTCTCCGATTCCATATCTCTCCGTTCCGCACAATTCAAATGGATTCGTCGGTGCTTAAGGATTTTGAGATATTTCGTATTCCCACGGGGAAGACGGGGTATCGTGAACGCACAGAATCCTTTTGTCTGCACCGCTTCGGGTACCGAGGACTTTGCCGACTCAGCTCTCGCGAGAGACCTGCAACCGCTATTCCCGTTGCCTAGACGCTATCACGAACCCCAAAGGATAATTTTAACGGGAAATCGATAATGTTGCGCGCCACTAAACTCATCCGTTCGACAGTGAAAGAGATACAGGTATTCCTCCTCATCCCTCTCCCCTTCCTCACCCTCGGCAGGATAACGTTCTTTCGCTTTGCAGATTCGCGTAAACCTCGCAATATGATAACCGCGGATGCTTCTAGAATTCCGCTTTGTGCGGTGTTCGAATAGATGACTACCCGCTCGGTTGGAGCTTCCTCGACTTAGACAAGACTACGAATACATCGATCTTTCGGAACAAAATTTAAGTGCCTTTTCTATTTTATTTTTTTCGATAGGATAATTCATTTGCTCGGATATTGTAAGAATTCAAACGGATATTATAAAAATCCAAAAGCGAGTCTCGTCTCGCTTTTGGCCGCGAGATGACGAGTTGAGATGAGAAGCAGTCCTTGGACGGTACAAAAGCTCTACCTGTTCGATCCTCTAGTTTCCCCATTCTATCTCCTGATACCGAACCACCCCCCCCACTTACACTGTAGACGTGGCTTCTTTATCATGGTTACTTTTAAGACCGTATGAAACACCTCCCTCTCCGCCCATCCTGGGCTCAGTCGGTATCAAAAACTGTAATCAATTTTTCTTATGGGTTCTCGGATGTACGGTCAAAAGAAAAGTCTCATCGAAATCGGATATGATCTCGGCTTTCGATGAGACTTTTCTTTTGACTATTCATGCCAGAATCCTTGAGAAAAGTTGATTACAGTTTTTATGACCGATCGCGGTTTTGCAGATGCTCTCAAGGCGTAAGTTCTCTGCTGACTTTGTCGGCATTGAGACCGTTCACCAGGCTCTCTCGCAAGAGATGAGTCTGTCAGGAATAAACTTATTTTTGAAACTCCATCCGCTGAGGAAGGATAGTATTCGGTCTCGTACGTACACTGATAAAAGAAGTACAGATTAATCAACTAAGATTCGGGCAGGGACGTTCAAATAAATATTTTGTTGATCGATCAAAATATTTTAATGACTCAAAAATATTTCGGTGAAATCACCCAACAAATTGTTGAACTAACCAATTTTTTAGCTGTACCAACAAAATACTTAGCTGAACGTCCCTGCCCGAATCTTAGTTGATTCAACCGTATTTTTTCATCAGTGTAGGGTTGATCTCTGGTTCCCGAATTGTAAGACTGGATAAATCTGTAAATTCCCTTCCGCCACACAATACCGAGCCGGTCCAGTACCAAACTCTTCACCTTCCACTTGGAAGAAAACGATCTACCAAATCACGAGTTCGATATTCCGCTGCCCGGAAACGTTTCAGTACAGAGTCGCATCGTGTTCTCTCTACACCCGTAGGATATAAATAGAGACGATTCCTATTCACGATGCTTAACGGGCTGCGCAAGTAGTGTTTGTTCAATGTTCAAATATTATGTTCGATATTCACAATTTCCCGAAGAAGAGGCAAGGAAAACCCGTTCGAGCGGAATAGCCACGATATCGAAGTCACGATATTAAATTTGATCCACCGCGTAAACATTTACGAAGGAGGTATTTTCTCCGAGGCTGTGCGCTTTTCTCCGTCTTAACGAGCAATAAGCGAGCCCTTTTTCATTTCTCCTGTTCGCAAGATTGACGTAATGAGATAATCCTAAGCGAGATTGGTAGATTAATTGGTTATCAGCCAATAAGGCGAGGGAGGAGCCCGGTGCACGCGTACGATCGCTTTCCTCATCGCCTGTATACGAACCCACCCTCCTCGTCACAACATTTATCCACCGGCGCAGCGTAGCCACTCCACTTCCAGTAGTTTCCTGTGATTGGCACGTTATCACGCTGCCTCTCGGAGATTCCCCGTTCCCTCGAGCGGCGACCCCGGGGCCCGTAATCTCTCAGCCGTAGGTGGGTAGCTGCTGGCTGAGGGCGCGAGCATTTCAACCCTGCCAGCCCCGAGAAGTACGCGCATTTCCACCTACTCCTTCGTTTCGTCTCTGTCAATTTCTCTTATCTTTCCGGCGGAGTCTCTCACCCCGCGTCTTGCCAGCCGTCGCTCTCGACCGTACTCCTCCACCACGGCGGAAGTCGTGTTCGCCGTGCCAGTCCCGCACTCTTTGAACCCCCATGGGCCCGTCCCTGTTCCATTCCTCCCCTCCCCCTCCCCCCTCGCTAATGGCAATGGCCCGGGAAAATTCAACCCAATCTCCCGCCTCAAGCTGATCGCGATCGCTCTTTATCAACGAAAAAAAAAAAAAAAAAATTGCTACCACAGGTAATCGCGATTCGGCTTGTCGGCGTGTCTGAAAGTTTGGGGACGCGGTTCTCGGTTCGGATCGATATTCGTGACCGGAAGGACGGTTCTGTTCTTCGTCAAATTTCTGTTAATTAGATCGTCAGTCATGAAGTTCAAGAGAATACGCTCTGCCAGCCCGCGGATCTTATTTGATTAAACCATCGAAATAGAACTCTGTCTAAGATCGGATATTACCTCGCGGCGGTGGAAATCAATATCCCGAAACGTCGAGTACACAAGGACGGTGGATATAATGGTTGTTTGACGTTGATAGCGGGAGGGAAGGATAGCAGGGATTAGGCATGTAACGTTACAGTATAGTTCGCTTATTGCGCAGACTACTCGAAGGGATTAGGGAGTGTACCTGGCAAGAGAAAGGTTTCCCTAGTCGCGGCAACTGGGGTGGGGGAAAACCCCCGAAATTCACCTTCACACTCACTCCCGCATTGCCTAGAGAAGTGCTGCCTACTGTTTCAGTCACTACCACCCCCGCGCTCACAGTCCGCCGATCAATACGACCCCAAACCCCAGTTCGCGCATTTCCAAAGCAAGTTTCCAGCCTGCCAGGCTGCGCACACGGTAGCCCCGGCTCTGTCTCTCCGCACTCGCCCCTTCGCGTATTACGATTTAACGCGAAATCCAAAAATCCTTGGGTCCATCCGTCTTCGTGCGATTTCACCGGTGCACTTGACGACTTTTTTCGCACCCTCTCCACGAGCTCGCTGAAGCGTCGCTGAAAAGACACACTCGATGTGCCTTCCGCCAGTCGGAGAACGATTGAAGCAGACAAATTTTGTTCTCTGACTCGGAGAAAAAATTAGATACGATTTTTCAGTCCTTGGCATCAAAGAATCCAGTGTAGATTGATTATTGTGCTAAATTATAATTACACACGCATCGTACATTCAGATGGGCTTCAGCTTTCACTAACTGAGGCCCCCACGATCGAGTCCTTTAAGACTATCACTAACTTCAGCTATCACTAACTCATAATGGGCTTCAGCTATCGCTAACTGGAGCCCCCACGATCGAGTCCTTTAAGGTGAAGCGAAACACATTCTCTCTCGTTCTCTCCGGCTCCACCGTAAAACCGATGCCGCTATCTCTCTCACACGCCTGGCTGCTTTACGAGACTTTGACTTCGCCTTAAGTTTCGTCTCCTGAAGCACATCATGTCGCTTAAACAGGTCAACGAGGAGGAGTGAGGTGGCGGGGCAAGTCGCTGACGCAAATCTCAACTATTCTCCAATCCGCCTTCCCTATTTACTCTGTCTAAGCTTTCGTCTTTGTGCAACTCAATTTTTATTTTTCTACAATTGTTTTCGTAATTGCAATACGTTAACTGTACACCAATAACGCTGTACTCAAACTTTTTCTATGCAATTGTATCGCCTTCCTGTGTTGCTTCGTCTCAGGGGATTTTATCCCAGGACAAACTAATTAACATATTATTATTATTATTATTATTATTATTAGTGGTTGTTTGTGTTATTATTATGGCGGGTCATTCGCCTTCGGGAACAATGTCAGTAGATATTATCGACGAGCCAAAAGGTTAAACTGGGACTTACGACCCAAGCAAGTCTCGCGAATTTAATGTGAGCTTCCGCTTCGGTAACCCTGAACAACGACGACGCGGTGTAGAGGCCGTACCAGCCTGCATCGGACGGTAACGTGCAATTAGCCCGGCGCGAGGTGGACTTTTGTATTAACTTATCGCGTTTACCCGAAGGCTCAGTTGCCGGCAAGCTGTAAATATCGTTCAGGGGCTGTGTTTGCTCGTCGTATATCAGCAGAGCCGGTGGGCGAGAGGGGTTCGTACAAACTCGCTCCTGGGCTCCTTACGGCTCGGTTTTCCGAAGTGTGTCGGCTCGCAGGATCGTACGTAGGAGCTTTCGCCCGCGAATGGGTTTGCCGTGTAGGGCTCTCTCAGCCGGCTCGTAGGAAATGAGATCGGGCTCCGTCCGCCCCACTCGCCCTACTTGTTCCACCCTCTTGTTGTGTACGTCACGAGGTCGGCTCGCTCATTCCTTTTTTTCCTCACAATTTTCCCGAAGACGCTTTATCCTCGGTCCGTGACCTCCTTGCAACAGGATAATAGGTTTATGATTCCTTCCCGCGGGCATGGATTCAAAAAAGAAATAATAATTGCGAGGAAATTAAATGAAATTGAAGATGAAAGCGAGCCCGGCCCGGAGAGTCTGAGAGCCGACCGTGGAAATAATCCGTTTCCGAGAGTTCCACTTCTCGTCGTCGAGCCATAATCGCTGCTCGGCGAAGAAGCTCTTTCTCAAACTTTCCACCGGGCGATAAGATGTTCTGGCTCGGTTCGGGTACACCGCATGGCCGCTGCTCTGTAGCGACACTGTAACGAGCGTACACTATAAACTCCGGGGCCCGGAAACTTCGCCACCGCTCCCGACGAATTTCGAAGCAATCTCTCGCTGCCACCCGTCACTCCCGCCGCGTAAACTTTGGATTTAATTTGCAACCGGTCGAAAACATCGTGCCTCTTGAGTTTTATATCGTTCGCGGGAGGGAGCGCCTCCGCTGCCGATGGGCCAACGTCATTGACGATCCTCCGTTGAGAGGACCGCTCGGGGGTAATCCCGTTGCGGTGCAATATCCGACCGCGGACGGGATTCGTCATTCGTCCTGTCGGCGGTATCGGCGACCAGCCACGGAGTCGCGGCAACTTTGCTCTCGGCAAACTCACCGACCGCGGATGTCTTCGATACCTTTCAGCGGCGAAAGAGCAGACTTCGCGGTGTGTCGATGGCACACTGAGACGAAAAAAATGTTGGATTAACCGAATTCGCAGTTACATACGTTCGAAACTGTTATTTGGTTTGTACAGCTAAATCGTTCTTTTGGTGATCGATTATTCGCTTCAGTCGATTAAAACAAATTGCTCTATTGTACCAACTAAATAACGTCTATGACCGCGGGTGAACGCATCTTGGTTAATCCACCATTTTTTTTTCTCAGTGCAGCGGGATTCCGGATGGTAGTTTCGGGGCTCGACTCAATATGGGTGTGGAACTTTGGATTTAATTTGCAACCGGTTGGCCCATCGGAGCGCCTCCGCTGCCGATGAGCCAACGTCATTGACGATCCTCCGTTGAGAGGACCGCTCGAGGGAATCCCGTTGCGGTGCAATATCCGCTCGCGGACAGGATTCGTCATTCGTCCTGTATCGGCGATCAGCTGCGGAGTCGCGGCAACTTTGCTCTCAGCAAACTCACCGACCGCGGATGTCTTCGATACCTTTCAGCGGCGAAAGAGCAGACTTCGCGGTGAGTCGACAGCGGCGGGATTCCGGCCGGTAGTCTCGGGGCTCGAGTCAATGTGGGTGTGGATTGGCCCTTTGATCTCTCGCGGGTGAGCCGAGAGCCTCGATGGTTAAGCATACTTTGGAAGCGGAGGCGCGCGGGCGCCTCCTTCCGTCGGTCTCGAGGAGGGGCCGCGAGGGCCAGGCCGGATCCTCTAATCTGTTATCGTAAAAAATCCTGCTCGCTCACTGGTGTGCGCCGCCGGGCGAAAGAGTGGGTGAGCTTTAAAGCCGGGGAATAAGTGCGGAAAGAGCGGGCGAGATAAAGGGGCGGCTGCTCGGCGCGAGGAGGAGGAAGGGCCGCGGAGGGCGCGGAAGGAGCGAGATGGGGAGATAGAACAGGGTGAGAAGCCCGGGGGCGAGTTTCACCGGCGAGAGAGGGTGTTCGACGTCACCCTTCGGGAGATGGAAGAGTATCAATATCACGCCTCACTGGCACGACCAATCCTACCCCACACTACTTTTCCTCTCCCAACTTCCGTGCAGCTTCCCGCGCATCTCCTTTCCCTTATTATCGGCTCGGAAATAAAAATAAAAAAATGAGAAAAATAATCTCCACATAGAGATATACCGGGAATATATGCGGAGGCAACGTCGAACCCCCCTCCGCCCTCCTTCCGGCTTGCCCCCCCCCCCCCCCCCCTCTATCGCAGTTGGATCGTGATCACTTCGGTGGAAATCTGCCGCCCGTTAAATATTTCAAGGGGTGATTTTTATTCCCCGCTTCCGCGACGCTAGAAAGTCTCTCGAGCCGGGCGGGGGGGAATGTCGCGGGGATATCATTTTCACTGGCGTATGACGTGATTTGTCGAGATTACACATCCATCAACCGTGCCACGAAATACATGTCCGAGCAGATGCGCTTCTTATGTAGTGCCTGTGAGAGCTCATATAAGAATCATCGATTTCGTTTCGCTCGGGGGATGTTCGACAGCAGTTCTCTAATCGTTAGTGGGGCGCGCTGTCGCCCTTAATCTCGCGCGTAAACACCGAGGGGTGGAGAAGTCGGAGTGAAAGTCTGCGCTCTGACGATAACGAAATAGGCAGCCAATTTTTTTTTTTTTTTTATATACATCCGTATAAGTCAGGTAAAGAAGGCACATCAACCGCGTTTTGGGACGCCGGGGAGGAAGGAAGAAAAAAAAGTTGCGGCTTTTTCGCGATGGCATATTCAGATCCTTTCTCTTCGTCGTTCGGTTACGTGTCAGGGTTCACATATTACGAGAGACAGACGAGAGAAATCGAATCGAGGGTCAGCTTTTTTCCTCGGTTTATCCTCCGGTCCAGCCAAATTGTTTCCATCTCGGTCGAGGAAAATCGTTCGATCTCCCCGGGACGCATTTGTTACGTGGGGCGAGCCGGGGAGGAAGGCACGGAAAAAAATTCACGGCCGCCCCGACGTTCCGCACTTCGTTCGATCATGCGTAAGTTCATATTAAGGGAGTGAGGATCGCTCAATGGGCACGCAAAATTGTCGGCGGATCCGAGCGGAGCGAATGTGAAAAAAACTTCACGCACCGCATCACACACGCAGCTTCGCCGGACAAGAGACGGACTTTCGTGGGGGGGTTGGGAAATGCGGGATTTTATTCGACGTTCATAACGCATGAAATGTACGGGTCCGGCTACGAACAGGGATCTCGCCTTGCCGCGATGCGCCTGGAATGGCAGAATACGGCGATCGTTGTTCCGCGAAACGAAATTGAAAGGCATTACTGCGATTTACGTAATAATCTGAGCGGCTTTATCAATGTATTGCTCATTCCTTTGTGGAACTTATACATAAAAAAAGTGCAACTTTTCGTGCCAGCCGAGAGTGGCGTAAGCGACGCTTTGCAGCGAAGTGTACTGTAAATACCCGACGCATACATACATCGGGTCGATTTTCCTTTAATGCACGATTTTCGTATTTTACGCACGCTTCTCGTACTTCAAGAACGCTTCTCGTACTTTACGCACGCTTCTCGTACTTCACTTCTATTTTCGTATAAAGACGTCGCAGGAGTTTCTTGATGCATATGCAGTCGAGTAAAGAGTGTAAGAGTATGAAGAGAATAAAGCGGGTTTCAGTCGCTAGGCTGAACAGCGCAGGAGGGAGCAGATACAGCTTTGCTTCCGCGTCGACGAGCGCACCACTTCGTGCAATTTTTTCGTTTCTTCCTTTTTTTTCTTCCCTTCTCATTTTCACAATTTTTTTATTTATTTAAAAAAAAAAAAATTCCTTTCCTTTTTCATTCCGCCACGAAACGCGCTCGACTAAGAACAGGCGAGTGCTCGCACACTTTGGCTCCTCTCGGCGTTCAAGGAGTTTCGTCGACGGCCGCGACACGGCGAACTCCCGCCGCGTGGAACGGAGCGCTCACGCTTGCAAATTAAAGACTCGTCGAGCCGGGGCCTCGACGGTGGGAGACCGGCGAAGGGAACGAGCGAGCGAAGAGAGACCGAAAGACGATGGAACTTTTTGCAAAGTATGCCCCGGCGGTGAGGGCGAAGAGAAAGGGTGCAGAAGCGGCGCCGCGAAAAGGATTCGGTCTCGAGTTTCCGGTCGAGCTCGCCAAACTTGCGCCCTGGAAAGCGAAAGTAACTCCCTTCCCGGCTCGCTGTTTATAAAGGCCTCCGTCCAGGGGCGCGCAGGCGGCAGCTGAAAATTTGCGTTCAGAAAACTCCCCGACAAAACACCACGAATTTAGATCAATGGTGATTGGCACAGAAAGAAATTTTCGTTGCTCCGGCTAATTAAAAAAAAAAAAAAATGTGGACTTTGTAGGAGGTTGACGTGAAAATGTAGGTGGGATTTTCACGTCACTATCATCACTGGAAAAACGGCATATCGCTCCAATCCTGTGGCCGGCTAATTCTCACCCGTGGATTCGTTCCTTTATCGAGAGTTGAACCTTCGTTACGGACCATTGTACGAAAACATAATCAGTTTAATCCCTGGCACATTCTGCCGCCACGATTATGAAGGACCGTAATGAACAGAACAAAAAAAGTAAATAAAAAAATAAACAAAGCGCGTAAGCAATTACGTCGGCACGGGATTCTCCCGGAGTGAATGGAGCGCTTTTGGGCTCCCTCATTCGGAGATCACCGGCATTACCGGTACGGTAGCGGTCCTTCCACGACGACATTAATTACTTAATTCTTTATGCGGCTCTTACACGAGAACCGCACGCGGTGGATTTTAGTCGGTGAATTAAGCTCTCGGAATATTATCCTTTAATAAAGAAAATTCCAGTTCAGCCTCGGTGGAAGAGCCTCGGTGGACTCTGCTCGTTCTCTTCACCAGGTTAGAACCAACCCATCCTCTCCCCCCCCCCCCCCCCCCCCTCCGTCCTTGGTGAGGAAGAGCTCTCTTCTCTCTGCTGCTGCCGGATAAAAATCTGGGCGAGAACGAGATGATTGCGGGCGCGAGGAAGACGGAACGAGGCGTTATTATCTTTTCTCTTTGCCTACTCCGTCCGATCTCTTTCCTTTGCCACACGGCGAATAGATTTCCTTCTCTCATAGACCCCGACGTCGTAGTCGCGTTCGCGCTTCGACGAGTTATACGAATCGACAATCGTTCACGGTTTGTCGAAGTTCAAGATTATTTTTTATTTATTTAATTTTCCTTTCCTTTTTCTGCTGTTGAATGGAAAACGGATTCGTTCTTTCGATGTCGACGCCGCAGCTTTCAGTGGTCAATTTATCTCCGATGGAAGATACTTTAACGTGTTATCATAAACGCGCGAGATTCAATGAAACGGCGTTTAACACAAAATCATCTCGCCATCAATGAAATTTGTCTAAAATATATATGTGTCGAAAAGAACAAAGAAAAAGCAGTTAAACGCTGATTGCCGCATTCTCCGGCACAATGAGAAACAACAAAGGGTTAATCGATTGCCGGGTATGATTGGGACGTGCGGAATCACGTGTGTGCGTTTGCTTGCGATATGCCGGCGCAACGTGAATATTTTATCGGCGCCTCGCGTGAAATTGGGCACGTACGTATCGCACGCGATATGTTTGATAGTTGGATTATCGATTCGCTCGGGCAACACACACACGCACACACATGTTCGCCGCACCTATGTAGGCCAACGCATTCAAGCAGTTGATAGATTGCGAGCAAACGTTAGTTACGCTCAATAAATAATAGTGACGATATTTAATGAATTATTCGCCGACTGCCTATTGGCGGGACGCGTCGCGAGGATTTCATTCTCCTGCGGTCATGTACGGAATACAAATCATACTACAAAAAATTTAAAAAATAAAAATAAATAAATAAATAAATAAAAACCATGACGAATAAATACAGAAGTGGGGCTTGCACGAAACATCGACGGTGGTTGACCGAGTGAGCGAGCGGGACGGAAATCCGAGCAGTAAATTTTAGTGGACAGTTGACTGAAGCGAAGTGCCGGTATGACCGTTAAGCGAAACGTATATCGGGCGTACGTGACGTATTGAAGCGTAGAAAGAGGATTCTGAGATTACGCGATTCCGAGCAGACCGCCCGGTTTTATACGACTCTCGACACGACAGGATCGGAGCTTCGGTGGCTTTGCCGCGTGATCCCCGAGCACTAATGCAGTTTCTCGCGGCAAACATCCGACCCGAGTACGGTCTACCCGTAATTTTTTTTTTTTTTTCGCCTCCCGCCGCGACGCCATCGTTCCGTTACCTGCGAGTCCTTTAAATTGCATTCTTCGTCTCGCACCTCGTCAGCTCGAATTCATTTTAATATTCACGGTGGGCGTCGAGCGCGTTCATCTGGCGGCTATACATCCGGCGGGTCCGCGCAAAGCTCATAATTCTATGGGGAAATATAAATTGATTACTCATCGGAGCTCATTAAAATCCACTTCGGCAGGTCCGAGGGGGCGTTAAGGATTTTATCTCGACGCGCTCGTGCGGCTCGCAGAAAAGAGGCGTAATGCAACGAATTCCCTCATTCTCCCCCCCCCTCCGCCGACGATAAAACGTGACGATCCTACGAATTATTCCACCAATCCACGACATAATACACACCGGAGCTGCTCGAAAGGTATCTGCATAATGCGACAATAGAGTGTAACCATTGTCGAAGCAGTAGTCAGAGTGAATTCTGTATTTGCTGAGACCACCTCCTCACCCTCCCCCCTCCCGACTCGACTGTGCGTATAATATTAATGATTCGACTTATTATTCGGTGGGCACTCGACGCAGGATTATTATTTTGACGCCTCTCCCACCTTCCCTCCCCCCCCCCCCCCCTCTCCTCCAATGTTCTGGTCCTCGGAACTTTTCGCGAAGTTTCCAGACCGCGTGAAATGAATATCGAATTGCTTGGCTCGTGTACAGGGCAGGGGAAAAAATCCGCGGGTGACGTTAACGTCCAGTCCGTCTTTACTTTCTCGTGGCATTCGAAGTAAACGAGGTTCCAATCTAGACCATCATTTTTGTGTCGGATTTCAAACTACGTCCACACAGTGAAAAATAACTTCGTAAAATCGGAGTACAAGGTTTCGTAGAAATAATTTTTTTAAGTAAGTGACAAACTCGTTCGTTCAGGTTGGGATGTAGAAACTTATCCTTCTATTTCCGGTGTTATTGGCACTTTTAGTTTGTACTTTTGTTTGAAAAACTAGAGTCGGATGGTGCGATCGAAAAATCGACAAATAAAAAATTGTGAACGTTTGTCGACAATAAGTTGTTGTAAAAAGTACAAACTTTTTTTACTGTGCAGACGTTGTGGAGCCTTGAATGCGAAAAAAGATTATACATACAAAAAAATTGATGAACATTTAAAAATAAATGTCTCTGGGATGAATATTTGATAAGCGTTTCACGAGTTACGTTTACGCCCGTATATAGCGAATGAGTTTTACGTTTTTTAAACACATTTTCCGAGAGGCCGCGTCCGGTCCCGATGCTGTTAAGCTAGAAACGGGTTATTTTTCGAGCCAGTAATGGCCTGTTGAGTTGTATTTGCCGTCGCGTCGATAATATATTCCGTATACATTCCGCGAATGTGAGTGCTTTTTATTGCACGGTAGAGCGGGTTGTGAAGTCGGGCGAGGGCCACTTTTTGTATCAATCCACCGACATACATAGGGCGAACAATGACTCGCCTCTATACAGCTTACCCCGGTCGGTGCGCGAAAGGGAAGCGAGCGGAGGGCAGGGAGAGAGAGTGACACGGTCGGACCGGAAACGGTAGGACGATGGAAATGGAAAGGGTGCACGATAGCGTTGTAGAATATTTGATCCAGTGGAGGGCCTCGGTGGCTAGCGCGGAGAGCCCGAGAATTCTTTTCCATTAGCTTTTTTTTTCCAAATTCACAATAGGACTTGGCCGTACAATGGTTCGTTGCTTGCCGCTAACACAACTAAGCCGAGGGTGGCTGCGCATCTCCCGATCCCCCTCCCTGCTCTTTTGCAGTTTTGCATTTCCGGTTGTGCTAAAAAAAAAAAAAAAAAAAAATGCACCAACAACATCATAAAGGCCCTTTTCACCCTCGCAGGAGCGAATTGAAAACCTCCCCCCGACGATTCCGAACGAAATAATTCATCGCGTGTGAGTGCGGTCGTAATGAGAGCCGATTGATACACAAGGGCCGAAATTCATTCCCAAATATCTACATTTGCGTAAAGCCCCTCCGGGATTCCATCCGGAGCCCCCCCCAATGAATGCGTTAATGGGTGAGTTGTGCATCAATGACGGGTCGAGTCCGGCAGACGTGCAGACAGTCAGAAACTAACCCCTTACGGGGGGATGAGGGGTTGGTCGGTGGGGGCGGAGGCGGAGTGAGATACTAAACACGAAATCCCTGGATATTACGAGAAATACAGTGGGGAAGGATGTTACACAACGCGGGGGGCATTTACAGTTGCTCGGTGTGTACACAGAGGGACGGCAATTTCGACACCGAAACAGAGTCGGCCACGGCCGGGGCTGAAACTGGATCGAGCGCCGGATTTTGGTACACCTGTGCCCGGGTGGATTGTACACGCCGACCGGAAACGCGCCGCTGCGAAGGGTCGAGGGACGCGACGAAAATGAGAGCGACCGAGCAGCGGCGAAGAGCGACTCTCCCGGTGTACACGCCCATGCGATACGGACACAATTGCGCTGGTGGGAAGCCCGTTATCCCGGAGATGGCCTGCGAACAGTGAAACTCCGCCACACCCGGAATTTTCATCTTATTTCTGCTCCCGTTCTTACTCGCTCTCCGCAGCGCTCGTCGTCTTCCTCCGCTTCTTCAACCGTCAATCCTGGAAGCGGAAAACAGGAGCTCCGTGGGCGAAGTCACGATAATGACAAAGAAGTTAATTAAGGGACGAGTCGGAGTGTGCAACTATTTGCATTTATGGCACAGAGGGAAGGACTGGCTCGAGACTCGTTTGCTTGAGAATTCGGGTTTGCTCAAAGGCGCCTCGAGTCTTTCACCATGGGCTTTTGATGAAACACCGGGATGGCCCGGTGCGTGTCGGCGTGGATGGCTCGGCGTGTCGCGGGGTACGCGCCCGGAGCGGGTGGGGAGGGACAGTGTTCGCGAACCATTATTCATAAGCGAGTGTGTCGCCTCCGTCTGTAAGATGCTTTAAACATTTGTAAATATTTATACGCATCGCCGCGACTCGAAAGACTCCCAGGCACGGTACTTGAGGGCTTCAGTAATTCATCGAAGCGCGACGTCGGGCATGAATCCCGTTAATACAGCGCACGTTTCCGTGGCGTTCTCGCCGCCCCCACTACAAGGTTCTGAAAGCCATTGCTTTTCATGCATTTCTATGCAAGTGCTGAATCACGGAACTGGAGATGGAAAGCCCAAGCGAAAGTACCGCGACAACGAGTGCGCGAGGCTCTTTCCGTCCGCGTCCGAGACCGCGGCACACACTTTTCCTACCTCTCGGTTTTTTTTTTTTTTTTTCTGTCCTGCCCAGTGTCAAGCAAGTGAATTACGCAGACTCGCTACACCGTTAGGTACGTACAAGCAGCCGAGCGAGCGCGTTATTCACGCGAGCACGCGCCATTTCGGGAATGTCCTTAGCCTAACGAATGGCTTTAATTTCACGCTACGTGGCCCCTCGTCCTCCACCTACACAGCCCCTCGGCTGGCCTTGCTCGCGGTCACGAAGTCGTTTTACCCGGGCACATGCCTCCATACGACGATGTACGACTGTGCAGTAATCCGTACTCCTCTCTACGCCGTTTCGCGGCCCTCGCTGATCTTCCTCGGCACCTTAGTTAGGGTAAAAGTGGTGAATATGGCCCACCTCGATTGACGCGTAAATCAATGATATATGGACCGGGCCATATTCCCCACTTTTACCCTATTTTCACTATTTCGAACCTTAGTGTGGATGAGGGGTAATTTTGACCCCAACATTTTTCGCCTAACGTTAACTTCGAGCACGTTTTTGACCGGTAATTTTTTTTTTTTTTATTTGGCCGCGCGAGCTTAAAGTTTGATAAATTCCCTGCAAAAAGTGTCTCAACCTTCTTTTCCGAAAAGTGCATACTTACCGAGATATTCGAGGCGGAAAAGGAATGATTCGCTTCGGAGGATGCGCACTAATTGTTAATTCCCGAATCAGGCAGAAGCGACAGAAAAAAAAATCGTCCGAACGTTTGCCGCGTTCGACGTTTGAAACCTTCGGGATCTCCGAGAGCCCACTTCGCCCTGCATGCGCCTCGTCGCAGACGCGTTCTACGTAAGCACATCGCCTCTGAGATGCTTTAGCCCCGGTCGGCGGCTCCGTCCTTAATCGTAAAAAAATCTTGAGCCAGTCGAGGAAAGATAGTGAGTGATAAACGCCTTTATTACCTCGACGCTCAGCAGTTTCCCGTACGCGAGAAGGGAGCGACGAAGCGCCCAGCGCCGGTAGGTAAGGTATGGCGAGCAATTTGTACCCGCACTGACACTCCTTGATAAAGGAGAACTTCCCGATACAGTGATACGACCTTGCCGGGTGTACGTTTAATGCGAAAGGGAGTTTCGTAAAGTCTCGTTAGCGGTATACTCCGTATATTCGTTCCGTTTAACGATACCTAATCGAGATCACGGCCTCGATCCGCGCGCCCGCTTTATTCCACCTTGGTACACTTCTGCTTCGCGGAACGCTTGAAAAGTCACCGGGAACTCTCGTTAACGTTAACCGTTACCCGTTCGTACTTTCATTCTAGCTATTTCGATCGGAAGCTATTTATAACCCTTCGTGTCTATCCGCGATGGACGACGGGCGGCAAAAGTCCTAGGAAAATTCCCGACGATTAACTGCATGTGAAACACTGTGGAGTGCGAGAGAGATAGCGTCAGTAGCGCTCTCGCCGGATCGAGAGAGACAGGCTGAGAACGTGTTTCACGTGCTCTTACATTCGGACGCCATCGACCTCTTCATTTGACATTGTTTATCATATTCGGAGTACACCCAGAAAAAAGTTTATTCCAATAAAAAAAAAAAAAAAGTTTACTTACACTGAAGATCAGCCATTATTTAAATCTAATAAGGATTTTCTTAAGGCAAGTAGACATTCCTTTTATCTTCATAGACGTCAATCGAAGATCGAAATTTGCTTGATGTTAATAAATATTTTTTCTAGGTGTACAATAATAACCATTTTTTTCAACACTCCAACTTTTTCGAGCGCACACACATACGTCTCGTTGATACGAATTTGTTTTATGACGATAATGGAAAATCGAAAGTTTGGGTAAACATCCGTCGATACCGGCATGCTATTTTGATTCTAGCTGCTGGTTCTTCTATCCATGGGTCAGGGGGGGGGGGGGGGCTCATAACGTACGTATATCTGGGATTCCCGAGTGGTCCGATGTGCAAGTGTTTTCCCCAGGTGGATGATATGCATGCCCCGTTCGGTTCGGTCGTTATTCGACCGAAGCCAATATCGGCGTCGGTTCGTCGATGTGCGGCCTCGACGAGAGACAGAGGGGCTTACCGGTGGCAAACTAAATTTCCATAGAGTTCCACGAAGAGCCAGACGATATGGAAATGTTGAACTGAAAAACAAGCGAGCCCGCAGAGTCGGGCCCCGGCGGGGTTCCCTGTCGGATCGACATTACAAATTCCGCCGGCCGATACTCCAGACTGAAAATCCGGAGCACTCTTCGCCGGCCACCGCCACCACCTCAAATGTTTCCTAATTCCGCGAGACCCGTTTCGGTTGAAACTTTCAACCCGAACTGATTCAACCTCGCCCTCTTTCTCTCCCACGCGTAACTACGGAGCATGAATATAAAACGTTGCGGCTGTGCCACCTGCTCTCCCTCCTCCCGTACTTATACATATTTATAATAAGAGTTCGGCCTTTGCCATGATAAAACAGGCCACTGTACACGAACCTTTCGTGTGACTGCGCGCAGGTAGCACAAAGAACTGAGATAAAAAGGTTTAAGATTCACAGAGACAAAAAGTACGCCAGCTTTTCGGCGCTGCCTGGAAGGGACCGGCGATGTTTTTGTCATGTGCCAAACCATCGATTCCATCTTTCTGAAACGACGATGTTGGCATTGCGGAAAAAGGCACGCCTAAGGTAAACGTCCCAGTGACCGGACAAAGCGCGCGTGCAAGGGAGGCGGAAATACGACTTTTCGGGGATTACCGGCGATCGGGAGTTTTCCCTCAGGTGTTTGGTCGTACACTAAATTTAATATGCCAGCTTTTACATCAAAACTTCCAGTCCCGTGCATCAAATTCCATACAAATTGTTTTTACAGTCTACATCGCGTTACCTGTTTTCGATCCAGCCGGTGTGCTTTTAACCGCAAAATGGTGTTAACTTTAACATTACTTTTTGACACCATCGCAGTTTACCCCGCAGACAATCTTACACCGTAAGCACGGGCAATGCACGAGATCGTTACAGGTGTTGGATCAGCGCTCGCGTGGAGAAACTTAGCCGCACAAGGATGCGTCCGTCCCTACGAGAAAGAAACAAAAAAGTAATTGCGTGCTTCATTGCGATAGGATAAAGCTAAGACGGCGTTGGAGAGCCGCGCAACACGTGAGCTATCGGGGAAACCCCGCGTGCAACTCGCACGGGGTGTAAAATTTTGCGATAAAAAGCCCTTCTCCGATACACGGGTTTGCGCCGACGTTTTGACGCCCGACGGTCGATCGATGCCTCGAACAACGGAACACCATTCTGGATCTCCGCTGTTTTGCGCGTGTTTGACGGGCCGTGCTCCGAACCCGCCGGTGGTACACACGGAGCACAATCAACGGCAGGTGTTTACCCGTTCTGATTAGCGGTGTTCCCTCCTCCCTCCGCCGGTCTGGAGACGCGAGTGCGTTATTCGATGACGCAGCCGCGCCGTGTGTGCCGAACTTGGACGGAAACTCAATCGCACGATTTTCGATGGATTCTCAAGGGTTTTCACGCTCCTGCTCTCAAGTCATATTCGGAAATTCTCTCTCCGGAATTCATCGAACGGGAATAGTTGCCGGGCTGAGGTCCCGAGGAACTCCTCCTGTGGACCTCGGAGAATTGTTCTAAAGACGGAGCGAAATAAAAAGGGCAAGGGATTATATAAAAACGAAGAAAATTTATTAGCTCGAGTAGGAAATTGTCATCGTTCCGTTTTCGGCGATAAGTCTCTTCGCGTTAAAATCCCCCAAAAAAACCCAGATGACATTTTACCGACATTGGGCACGCAAATGGGCAGCATATTTCCGCACGGGAAGCCGGCAAACTTACGTCATGTGCGTCCGCAATTGCCTATGTCCCCAATTGTCAGCATCAACACCGAAAATTCTTAGGAGCAAATTGCCAGCGAGGTTTGCGTCTAATTGCAAAGATTTATTTGCCTGAGTCATGGTGAAAGCTCGGAGATGAAGGATTAAAGATGCATCGCCAAAAATCGCAGCTGGTTGCAGAAACGCAGTCCGCCGAGGTGCTCTTCGACGAGGAATGCATGCGCGAGTTCCGGTCCTGGCTGAACGGTCGGTAAGCTCGACCGTGGGTCGGTAAGAACTCGGCCGCGAGACATCGTTATTACCGACACCAGGTAACAACTCTCCAGAGTCGGCATGCGGGTTTCCATCGATCCAACGGGATGGCGAGAAGCTATCCGGAGTTTCCTCGAGGTGGCGCGACTTCGCCTCAACCCCCGGTCGAGGCCGATTTTCACTCGCGCGCAGTCAACCCCCTTGGCACTCCTGATTGCCTATTCATCATCGAAAAACAATGGATTCACCGATTGGTCGCGCGAATAATCGAAAGGTAGATTAATTTCGGTGCGAAGTGTAAAGTGCGTGTAGAAATCACGGACTCGCCACACTTTGCCTCGCAAAACGGCTGTAAGATTGTTCGAAGAAGATTTGATTAAAAATAGACGTACATCCCGATTTAGCGGATGAAAAAAAAAAAAAAAGATCAAACACTCGCGCAGCTGTAAGGCATGGGAGAAGTGATTATCGGTGAAGCACCACGCGCGCCTTCCTTTGATCGACTCGAAAGTGTGGTCGTGCCTGTCGCGCCAGCAGCGCTTCCCTTCGTGCTTCTCTCTTTTTTTTCCTACTCGAAGTGCACGCTGCAAGTACAGCCAGCACAGAGCGGAGCTCCTCTGTGGGACGATAATCGCTCCGTGGCCCGCAGGAAGCGAGGTTCTTTATAGCCGAGGAGCTTTATTTCCCGGGTATGGATGGGAGCGCCGCCGGGCCGAAGGAGAAAAGAGAATCCGGATTAATTAACAACTATCATCTTGGCGTTCGTCTTGACAATAAGGCTAATCGCCGAGAGAACCGAGGACCGCCACTCTTTTTCCCCTACCGAGTGAGGGAAACGGAGACGAGATAAAGCGACGGCATAAAATCCGAACAAATTTGTCGAGCTTCGCCGCTCGCAGCGCGCTTCGCTCTGACGAGATCGGGAAAGACTTTTTTTTTCCACTCTCCTCACCGATCCGCACTACGTTTTTCTCACTGCAATCTTGCTCGTTCTCCACCTCGGTCCCCGGGGAAATGCGATCGAGTAGTCGATTGAATTCTCCCGAAACAAACGGATGGAATGGAAAATTAAGTCGTAACTTTATGCGTGCGTTCATCTCCGGATCAGCTCCGTAATCGCATCGCACGTGCAATCGTTCGTTCCTTCGTTCCACTCTTCGATTGTTTTACCGCTGATTGGTCGAGCACAGTTTTATCAAATTGCGTATTTTCTTTCCTTCACGATCTTGAATGGTCTGCCAGGGTATCGTCGAGGTAAATGATGGTAAATGCCGGAATTGTATTAACTGTGAGATTTGTTTGGATTTATTGTATGAAAGTACCATTGAAGGAGAGCGTACGTGACTAGAAAGGACCTGACCTGAAGTTGACGTTTGCATATCTGAAGATTCCATGAAAAGCCCATAATTCTGAGACAAAAAAATGGTTCTAAGTGTTACACGAAAAAAGTTGGCTCTGGCTAAGTGTTAAGCTGGCAACCCCACTTTTCAATTCTGATTATCTCGGAAACGGAATGAGCCTAAAAATAATTCCTAGTGGATTTCGATAGCCCATAAAAAGCCCGTTAAATTCTAAGTAGAGTCCATTTTTTTTCATAGGGGGGGTGCCAGCTCAATGACCTGTGCAGCGGCTGGACGTTATAGCGATTAAGAATTAATATTATGTGATTGTGAATCTAAGATCGCATGCTGGCGTGGGAAAGAATGACTGAGAATGCACGAATTATGGGACCGCCGCAGACCCGCGGAGACAAACCCAATGCCCGGAGGCCGACCGGATGCCGCGAGCTACATCGAATCAGTCTCCTTTCCGCCATCGCGTAATCTCGTTTTATATCTTCAACGCAATAATGCGTATACGGGATACAAGTTGGCGAGAGGAGCGTGAATTTAAGCGAGTTTCTCCGACATTGGTATGCGAGACCGCTGACGGGTGTTCGTGGCAGTGAGCCGGTGGTTGCCGTGTTATTTCGTGAAAACGGATCTATTTCGAGGGTGCCTGACCCTCGAGTGATGTGTGTGCCACGAATACAAAAGGCTACAACTGCGCCGGGCACGACCCGTTCGAGCCAACGAACTACGAGGGGGTGGATCGGATGTTTGCTGAGGAAACCGGCCGGGTTTCGCTTCGCTTACGCACCCTCTCCGCCCCGTCGCCTCACCTCACCCACGGCAGCTTCCCATATCCTTTACTGAATTCCCTACAATTCTCTCTCACCGCCGTTCAGACATCTACATGTGTTTTCCATTCATACTGGATCTCCTTCCTCGCCTAATGTCCACGGTCCGGTTTTCGCACCGTAGACCGCGAGCTTGCTTCCATCGCACCCGACCTCATTCTCATTCCCTCCGGTACGCGCAGCCGCCCTCGTAACGCGCACGGTCTTTGGACAACGACTGGTCGGTCTCGTTGAAATAGCATCGAGGCGCAGCCGCTTGTTTAAGTACGGCGCAAAAATTACCCGGGCTTTGTATCGGTCGGCTTGAATTATTTCTAGAAACTTTCCTCATCCGATAAACTAAGGGAATTTTTTATCTGGTGCAGAATTTTCTCATCTTTTTACTTAAAATTTTTTTAAAAAATTGGACACTAGTCAAATTACTGCGTGGGACACTAGTCAAATGAGGGTTAAACTTTTACAATTCTTTATCCAAAATTGTATGCGTTTATCGACACTGAAGGAGGTTGATTTGTATTATTGCATTTCTTTGCCTCTCAGCTTAGTCGCTTTGCCGATGCATTTCCAAACTCTTCGCAAAGCCTGTTTCCCCTGCAGCTCGGAGAATCGTCGAAATAAATTGCCTCGATAAAAAAAAGTACCAATTTGATTCCGGTATTCGCGATAAGTAGGCAGATACTTCTTTACTCGTCAGGCATTACCTTTATACACACATACATATATATATATATATATACATATATTTTCATTCTTTACTTTTCTTCCGCATCTTCGGCTCGGGTGCAGTACAAGTGGAGTGTATAGAGAGCGCGACGGGACATTCGCCTGTGCTCTCGCTTCGCCTCTTTGTAGGACACTTTTCTTCCGGAACGTTGCCCCGACAATCGTATTCCCCATTTCGCCGGGTCTCCCCGCCCCGCCCTCGCCGTGCTTTCTCCACCGGTCCACCCCGCGCTCCCGTCCCCGTTGCCGGCCGCCGCCGCACGTTCGGTTCCTTCAATCTGGCCGCGTTATATAGGAACTACCCTCAAACCCCGCGCCAGCCAGATTGGAAAATGTTCTCCGCCGAGAATTCACGGTGCAACTCTCGGCTCTTGCCAGTCCTCTTGCCACGTCCCCGCTATACGTATATCAGTCCACGAGGGTGGTCACGAGCACCGTGCCGATTCGCTCGTCGCCCCTCCGGACGGTTCCCTCGATATTCTCACTCTCCGTGCCCGCCGATTCCCCGGACTCTCCGCGTTCGTGTGAGTCAAGTCGATAGTTCGTACCTGTTGAAAGGCAAGTACGTTTTTGCCGAGGAACATTCGCCCACCCCATCGGCCCGACCGACTCCGCATCGACCGACCGATCGGCCGAACGCACCCCGGACAGACGAGAATATCCGCCCAAACGCTCACCGAACCCCGCACCGCCGAGATCCTCGAAACCCGCCTTGACGGAATCCATTAATCGACTTGAAAAAAAATAAAAGAAAAAAATGAATATTAAAGACGAGGTGTTCGAAACTTCTTTCGGTCCCAAGACGCGAGAGATCGAAACGTCTCGCGGGAGTTTCATCCCGCCTGTGCCGCGAAACATTCGGGGGATCTCGCAGTTTTATAGGTTCGCGTCAGCTGCACGCGTCTTTTCCGTCGCGGCATCGCGATATTTCGTTCCGAGGCCGAACGGGATGGAAGGAAATTCCGCGCGGAGTCTGGAGAGCTCGTACCCGCGGGTCACCCCGGTGCGCACACACGGACGGCTCTTCGGGGCGCGAGGCGTGTGCTCGCAGCTCTCTCTCACGGCGCCTCGTAAAATCTGTAGCTTTTACTGCCGCGCGAGATTGAAGAATCGGGCTGTAAAGGAGCGTGTCCCGGTCGTGGGCGACGGCTGCTCGGAGATCGGGTATTTCGCACGAGGAGCGAACCCATCGACGGGGGATAAACCCGCGACGCGGCGCAGGTCGGAGGCGAAGGATCGGAGAAAATAGTTCGCCCGACACGGAGGAAAAAAAAAACACCTGTCGAAAGAGTTGGCCGGAGGGGCGGAGCGGTGCGCCGGGGCAAAAGATCCGCGACCGGGCGATGTAAGAGTGTCGAAGCACAAAATACATATCTTAAGCCCCCGCGGGCGACGAACCGCTCGGGAGGTTTAATTAAAAGTTGATCCTGCGTCTGATACCCACAGCGTGCCGAAGCGATTTTGCACGTTTCAATTTAGCCCCCAGGATAATTCAGCAGCAACTGTCGGCTCCCGGGGCGTCGGGATTTCCCGACCCGCGACTAACGCGAGCTCGCGAGCCTCGCTTGTACGCTCATTCTTTTCATCCCTGCGGCTACTCTTCGTTTCCATTATAATTCACGCGCGCTTCACATCCCCCCCCCCTTCCCCCTCTCCCCACCCCCCGTTCCTCCTGTTCGCTGCAGATTATTTTCCATTGAAACCCGATATATCCGCATTGTCTCGTGCGTTGCGTCCGGATACGCTTTTCTGCGCGAGCATATAACGCAACGATGTTCGTACGATGCGGTATAATTTTCCCTCTGGGTAAACGAGCTCGAATCACGGACGATTCTCAGGACACGAAAGAATTCCCGTGTACGGTAATTGTAGCCCGTAGGCACCATTAGTTCGCCTGGGTGCTGGTCGAGCGTTAAAAATAAATAGCACTGTGAAAACAAATTGGTGAATTAATGTACTGGAACTTTGCTTACATTATTCAGATTAATTAAACGTCGATAAAAAAAAATTTTTGTAAAATCAAAATACAGGATTTTAAAATTATACATATTTTGCCTGCAATTTTCAACGATTCGTCTGAAATTTCGGCGAGAAGCTTTGGGGCTCGGATTGGTCGCTCTCGACGAGTCTCGTCGCTTCGTCCAATTATTGTTATTTGGTAAAATTATGTCAACTCTGTCGACTTATACCATATTTTCTGGAAAATAGTGTGCATCAACGTTACTGTCGAATTGATCTGTTTAATCGACAACGGGATAATCGCGTCGATATCGCGAGAAATCGTACACAGGCTGGCTTGCCGGAGTCGGGAAATCGAAGATCCGAGCTCCTTTCGGGGAAACTCAGTATCGGAGTCTGCATCTCGTCCGTCTCTCGACAGTTTATAGCGCACGTACATGTGTATATCATCTCAAAGGGGAGTCGGTGCAGTTTAGAGCTCGGGAGCCCGACTGTTTCGATAGTCGAAGAGCCCTCGAGGCCGCTGCGGGGTGATGGAAATAGGCGCGTGGCAGCCAGGAACTGCGGCGCAGCGGATGGGGAGCGGCGGCGGCCGCTAACCCGCGGGATTTCAGGAGCACGGCTCGACCGAGGCGGGGGAATCAAGGGGCGTGGGAGAGCCAATCCATCAGAAAGAGCTGCCGCTGGCTGCCACCGACAGAACAGTTTCACCCCCGGCAGAGCCACCCGCCGCTGCAGTCGGCGCAGAGACTCGACGTCGAGAGTAGAGCCAACGCCGGCGTAACTTCGACGACCTGACCCTCCGGCACGGATGTGTTCAGCAAACCACTGAAACTTCGACGTATCGGCCGACAGTTTTGCATGCGGCAATTCGCTGATGCATCGACGAAGTTACTTTTTATCGCACGGTCGGACAGTCGGATACACCGACCGCACCGACGTCGTTTCGAGAGCTTCCGGTCAAGCTTCTTTTTTCCCTCACGGTTCTACCGGCCAGGGAACGGCGAAAAATCCACGGGTCTCCGACGCGATAAATATCCGGCAGGAAAAAAAAGGGAACGCACGGGGGCGAAGCTCGATACTTCATATTAACGATGATTAGTCGCAGTCGCGGTGTCGCCGCTGCTCTTGGCCGCGAGGGCGGGCTGGGATTTACGAACGGTACGTGCTGGTTTACGATTCGCTCGATTTCGGAAGCTTTTCGGGTTGATACCTATATATATTAGAACCCGCAGAAAGTTGTCGTGTCGTTCGCTTCGGTACTGCACGCGCTTCCATTGTACCATCGGGGCAGCACCCTCGAAAAACCTTTCGAACGAACGACGATTATCTCGTTTCACGCTCGAAGAACCGTGGTAATAAGGAACAGAGGACCGCGACGCTCTCTTCTCCATTGACGACAGCTCTCGCTCTCCCGATACACTCTCTACCCCCGAAAAATATTTGTGCTCTCGCGTCAGCTGCCGTTGAATGGTCGGCGTTTGTAACGGGGTCTTGATTTACTACTGGTAATATAGGTCGATCAATTGGTGAGGAAAAAAATATTATATTGTAACGAGCGTGCGCATATTATTAATTACAATCACGGTCAACTATCTCGAGAACGAACTGTCAAAGGTCTGTTCTCTTTGAAATTCTCTTGACAGAAAAATGACAGATTGTCATTTTTTATGCCTCAGTGTCAAAAAACTTTGCCGTCGCTCGTGGTGTTCAAAAAAATGTATTTCATGTAATGTATTTTCTCAAAAGGTTTTCAGCTTGTCTACTACTCCGCGAAGATAGAGAATTTAATAAACCCGAAACGGTGAAGCGGGAACGACAGACGCACAAGACGACGAAACTGTGCGTCGCCTCATGCGTCGAGCGACAGACGTCGGGAGAGAGAATCGCGAGGATGCTGCCGCATGAGCGCGCCCGCGACCCGAGTAGAATTCGCGTTTGCCCCGGTCCGTTGCTGAGGTTTTCCTTGAAGCGCAGACTAGAGAGGTGTTCCTAATGAATCCGCCTGTGCCTCGGGGGCAGCAGAGCGCGCGGAGAGGCGAAGATCGTTCCTAGGAATATTCCACCGGCGACGTCGCCGCTAGACACACTTTCGCGAAAGCGACGCGGACCGGCCGTCTTTCCGCCGTTGCTCTCGCGTGCGGATGCGGCAAGGGGGTAGGGGGAGGTAAGCGGGTGGGGCGGAATTATTAATCATGGCCGGGATCTCATAAAGCTCCGTTTAAGCTTCGCACAGTACATCGTTTATTACTGGTGCGCGCCTTATGCTGCTTCGCCGGGCTTTCTTTTGAGAGATAGAACAGCACCGGCGGAAATACACCGCTGTACACTCCATAATACGCAGAGCCTAGCTGCCGTTATTGCGTATCAAACGGCTCCAGCTAGGAACTGGCAATCCGCGATCTCGCCGCTCCGCTTCTGCCAAAGAGTGGAGTCCTCTCGTCTTCGGTTAAAAGAAATTGTTAAATTCTCTGAGGTGGAGTGTAATTCGCGCTGGTCGGATCGCGGTACACGGTGACGTCATCGGGAGAAACTGGTCCTTGAAAAATGTAGGATCTTACTCACAATCCACCTACATCCGACTCAACAGCAGGTACATTAACCGTACGTCTCGTGAAGGAATGACTCAAAGGACACAAGCTCCTCTCCGGTTCATCTCCCGATACGGGAACGATGAAACTCTCGGCTTTCATGCCCCGAGGAGTTTGAGCCCTAATTTCCGGCAAACTTGTCGTTTCCTCACGCACCGTCGACCTCGCCTTCTCGCTTTACTCGTCGTCTCGTTTCCCCTCTCCGTCCGCGCTACGATGTAATGCCTGCTCGCTATCCAAGCCCAGCGCTCCTATGTCTCGATGTTACTTCCCACAAATACACACACACACACACACACACCTACACACACACGTAAACTCACTTGATTTCGCTCTCGCTCAGCCTTTCACTGTACCCAACTTGAAATCCCCTTTGACGCGCCACGACACAACCCTCGTAAACGCCAAAATGGAGTTTAACAGGTATACGCCGGAGCGGGGCGGTATTCCGCCTTCTCTCGTCCAACTTCCATCCACGAACGAAGCATTTTGTGCTTTGCTGCCCTTCGCATACACTCAAGTAGGATCCACTCTCGCGCGCTTAAGCCGCTCCCATCGTTCCGACGTTGTTCCTTCTTCGTCCTCCTTTTCTTCCTTTTTTCGGCACTCGCCAGACTCCGTCTCATTCGCTCCGTTTTCCACCGACTATTCTTGTCAGTCCCGTAGTTATCCCGACCCGGCATCGAGCCTACTCCCGACTCATCCTCGCCGACAAAGCAAACCGGAGCCTACGCCGGCTTTTTTTTCTACGTCTACGTTCTCTACGCCACGCCACGCTCTGAGTAACTGGAACCCGCACGATCTGGCACGCGTGTACTGCGGTGTGCACGTGACACGCGAGGGTCGGATCAAGAAGGGTGCCCGGCTCGTTCGCTCCCCTGTAAACTAAGTGGAGCACCGAGAGAGTACAGGGTCAGCTGTACTGGCTCGGCTCTTCCTTTCCCCTCGGATTTCTCGCTCTCGGCCCGCAAGCTCGGAGCTCTCGCGGGGGATTACAGGACCGTTCGGTAATTGCTCCTCGCAATTTACTCCCGACCGAATCCCGATTAAACGCCGACCGGTCGGACTCCGTCCGTACGTCCGACATCGAACGGGAATTCACACACGCCACGGACTCGCAAAGATCCTTACGGCTAATGATTGTGGTTCCGAAAAAAAGATTGCCGTGTAGATGAAACGTGACACAGAGTCCGAAGATATTTCTGGATATCGGTAAAATATCGGGCGACATATATACGTTAGTCCGATAGATTTGGACTTGACTGGGAAGTCGGGCTAGAGTGAGAATTCGGACTAGAGTGAGAATTCGGATCAAAGTGAGAATTTGGACTGGACTGAGAATTCTGACGGGACTGAGAATTCTGACTGGACTGAGAATTCTGACTGGACTGAAAATGCTGACTGGACTAAGAATTCTGACTACACCGAGAATTCTGAATAGACTGAGAATTCTGACTGGACTGTGAATTCGGACTAGACCGAGAATTCGGACGAGACTGGAAATTCGGACCAAACCGAGAATTCGCATCGGGTCGAGAATGTTGACTAGACCGAGAATTTACAGACGCCACGAGTGAAAAGATTCTTACGGCTAACGATTGCGGTTCTAAAAAAAAAGGAAAAGATTACCATGTAGATGAAACGTGATACAGAGCCCGAAGATATTTCCAGATACGGGTAAAATATCAGGCGATACGTTAGTCCGTCAGATTAGGATCCCACCAGCTCAATTCCCACTTGTCCCTCGACCGCTCGTCGAGCGGCTCTCGGCGCGGGGGTGTAGCGTGCCGCATCTGGGGAAATGTACCGAGATTACGGATCCAATTCCAATAAAGTTTAGCACGTGAGTCGACTCTGACACCTCGAGTTTCTTGCCGGGCCAATCATTATTAAGACGCGGCCTCCGGTCGGCTTACGCAAGTTCGACAGCTTCGAGCGAAGGAGGCTTCGAGATAATAATTTACGGTCGGATGCTTAAGCCGAGCGAGTTACCCCGTCTAACAAATGACGTCGGAAGGCGGCTCTTCCTTTATTCCCTCGCCTCCGCGGCGGAGCGATGCTCGATACGCCTGACGATGAAGCGTCCGCTCGAAAAAAAAAAAGAATTCCATACGCGATCGGTGTCACACGATAGCGTCGAGGCTGATCGGAATCGCCGCAATTATCGAAAGCGCTCATCGAAACGTATCGCGGGCAATTATGTTTGCGGACTAATAGATGAGGGAACGGACGCGTGCGTGTAATTGGTTCTCCCTGCATGACGGGCTGGCAGGAAGGCCCGCTTTAACTGCCCGCCAGGTCAGTAGTTTACGGCTCGAAATACGAGCGAGCCGTACGAATACGTGCCGAGACACCATCGTCGTGTGTGACCCGCTGCCTATCGTCATGTGCGAGCGGCGCTCTCTCCCTCGTGAGAGACTTCGACCACGTCGCCTACTTTTCTATTCGCACCCAGAGGACAATAGCTCGCACACTCGCGCGCATCCAGGTATGTACGCGCGACCCCTGCGGACAATTAACCACCGCTTGCTTCATCAGTTTATTCCGCGTGCCGTGACTCCCCGACGGAATTTGATGCCGGAGTTCACGCGAAGCTTAACGTTAACTCCTCTCTCCAATCAGCCGGAGTGCTTCATTCATTTATAACGAAGACCGCACGGGCTATCTCGAAGCCGCAGGCGGCAGCGGTACGAGCAGCATCCGCAGTAGTTAGAGCAGAGAGCTCTCTCGAGCGATTCGTCGTAGGAAATCTAAATCAGGTTCTCGGCTCTTCCCGGTTTGCTCGTCACGTTGACTTTCCATGGAAACCCGCGACCGATCAATGATTCAGGCGCTCGGACTCGTCACACTCTCGACCGATTCGTCGCAATCGTTAGATTGGCGAATGCATTACCGCGGACGGAAACTTTTGTCCGAGTTATTTCGATCGCGACTCAACCGCCACAAGAGACGATCCTGAAGATATCTGCGTGTGCCCAAATTTCGTCAAGTTACAATGTTGTATTTTGCGTTGTACAAACTTTGGTCGAGGAAGTTCACTTGGAGATTGAAATTCTATAAATGAACAATTGGTTATTCTTCCTGAAGCCGTGCACTGATAGAAACTTGCCGAAGATGAAATTCGATGTCATGCACTTATCTTCAGGGTCGTCACAAGAATCGAGGCTTGTCACCGAGCATCGCACGTCCATGATCGTGACACGATAGCGGTGAAGAAGGAAAAGAGCCAGCATAAAGTGGAGCGATTACTCGCGTCGAGCAAATTGCAAATTCGGGAAAGTCGTCGGACTCTCGAACGATAGGTCGCGATCGTCGAAGTGGCGAATTTTTTCGCGTGGTCAGAAACCACTGCCCGAGTTAATTCAACAGAAATTCAACCACCACGACAGTCGACGCTTGTCACCGAGCGTTGCACGTTCATGATCATGACGTGATCGCGTTAAAGAAAACAAAAAAAAACCCAGGATGATATCGCGCAAATTACTCGCCTCGAGCCAATTGCAATTAGGGAGACGGATGTGTTTTTTTTCCCTTGTTTTCTTTCCCCGAGTATGATATTTTCTTATTCGTTACTTCAGTGTTTGACGACGAAGCTGAAACGCGATCGCGATACCGCAACCTATTCGAGCCACTCACGAGGAACTATACAAAATAATTAACCCCGACCAGTGTTTGCCCCGCTTTAATGGAACGCGTGTCTGTACGTGTGTGCGGTTTTTTTTCGGCTCTCCCGGGTAAGGTGGCGTGACGCCTGACGTGTGTGTGCGTGTGTGTACGGCAGTACAAATAAAGCAACAACGGCTGATACGGGCCGAAGCTGTGCCAGTAGTAATTCCAGCGTTTGTATTCGACAGAGCCGCACAATACTTTTGCCAGCGCACATGTTACATACACACGTGTACGTACAGAGACGAAAGGCTCGAGGCGAGCATGCGAGCGCACGCGACAGGCGTGCATGTATCGATTGGGTGCGCGCAGTCCGCGCGAGCCGCTCGTGTTCACCCGTTCCTGTTGCACGAAGACCAAATGACGGGATATTATTCCCCACTTACCCTCATCCCTCGCGACGCACACACAAACATGGATCCACCGCGCGAGCCACCCTCGCTTCTTGCCTCTCGCTCTGACTTCCTCCCCGCGAACGACCGTCAGGACGGCGAACGTTACGTCGGCGAAGAATACGGGAACACGACGTGAAATCGCTCGCGTGCCGCATGAATCATCATTCATTTCGTGTTACGCGAGAGAGAGCGAACCCCTCGCTGACCGTGTGTGCGTGCGCGTGTCTCGCGCGTGTGCGCGAGCTTCCACGAACCAGTAAACTTGTCCTGCGTGTCTTCCTCGCGGAGCGCGGACCGCGCGCTCGGCCTGGCCCGGGACACACGCGAGGAACGTTCTGCGCCCGAGCGGATGCCCGAACCGTGTTTGTACTACTGGCGAACGTCACGAATGTGTGGACTGGTAGCAAAGCTCCCAAGCCGCGCGGTCGCCGGACTCGCGGACGCCGCGCGCGGCCTTATCCCACAGTATCGCGAGCTTTTCCTTATTTTCGCGATCGCCATCCGATATAAAAGTGACCACGAAACCGAGCAGTACACGCCGCTCGTTTGTTATCACCAGCGGCCTTGGCTTACCGCAGGCGGCGAAATCGCCGCGCACTCGACGGATTATATGATTGTGGAAGAAAAAAAGTTGCTAAGTACCTAATTTCCACATGGCTTCCGCATTTATTATGAGCTTGCGCTCAGGTTTCTTTGTGAGAAAGTTCGTTGATCGGTTGTGGCTTTCTTACAGAGGAAGCTCCGGGCGAAATTATTATCAATGAGGAGGCCATGTGCAAATTATTTTGCAACTTTTTTTATGGCATAAAAAAAATGTACATCTCATATAATTGAAACGAAGAAAATTTTTTGCAAACATTATTGTAGAAAATCGGTGACTGAAAGTTTCGAAATTCGTCGTTTTGAGGCTATGTCGATTTTTACGAAACCACAGCTTCCTATATTAGGAGGTAAAAAAGAAAAAAAATAGTAAAAAGCAGAAATCATGGTAAGAATTGATATCCGATGGTTCGCCGGAGCGAAATTCGGAGGGATTATTAATAGTGCGACGCGCACCAGGGGGGGCATCGATTCTTACCGCTCGAATGTGTGTCTGTTCGCGAGAGGGGGAGGAGGAGCCAGAGATGTAAGAATATCCTGCGGCAAGAAAGATATGCCCGCATGAGCGTGCGAACCATCATTTCTCCACTCTGTGAAACCGCAGCGTCCGAGATTCCTCGGAATCTTCGCGGCCCCGTTGCCGCTGCTTCTTTTCTTTCGCTCCCTCTTCGTCACCTCGCCGGAAAGTATTACGATGACAAAGTGGAGTGCCGTGCCGGATATGGGACGGTGACAGGAGGGTCGGGCGGAGTCGTCGAAAGAGGAGCCGCGGGAGGACGGGTATTCGCGAGGCCACACGCGCGCGCCAAGGGTATCAAACAAATTGAGTGGAGCTCCGGTCTCTCGGGCTGGGCTCGTTTATAATGATATCAACGACAGCCCCGCCGAACGCACACCGCGCACTGCACAACTCACCGCCGCGAAATCTCGCGCATAGTAATTCGGTCGGAAATCGATGTGATACGAAATCGCAGTGCTACATACGTAAAAAATAAAAAAGAAAATAAGAAAAAAAATGAAACATCGGCGTCCGGAATTTATATACGTGTGTAAAATCGTACGAGGGATGATGGAGTGCGAGGAACAGACGTTGGGCCGGCGTTGGACATCGGGGCAGCGTCCGGAGATGGTTTTGCCAGCGGGGTGGGATGCAACGGTTCCGCCTGGAGGATTCCGTTCCGAAGTCGTGGCGTCACCGCGACGGCTGGCAGTGCGCGGCCCTGCGGCACGGGCGCTATGATTAATCACCGGGGGCCTTGATATATCACCATCATTTTTCACGCATAGATGGTACCCGTTGATACTCCCCCTGACCACGCACATTGTCGTACGTATCTCGCGGGCGGCTCGATGCGCGGCGCCTGCTAACGCGTCTCCTCGAATCCCGAACGCTGCCTGACACGACAAACCCGACAACTTCGTTAGGTCGGATTTTCGCGAGAAAGGCCAATGCTAGATTTTTTTCCGAGGGGAATTTCCGATGGTCGAATTCCGCGAGCGCATGCGGAGGAAACCGGTGAGGAAGGAGATACGCGAGCGACGGGAGAAAGAACCGCGGCCGATGCCGCAATCCGTTGTTAATTATTACTCTCGGCTGGCACGGATTAGCCCGTTGATCTCTCTGGATCGCGGCCGTTCAAACGGGAGATGCGTCGGCTACTGCCCGAGCAGAGGGCAGCGGTGGATGCGAGGAGCGTCAGAGGGGAATCGGTAGATCCGAAAAGCCGCGGTTCTCCGGGGGCCCCAAGGCGATTCGCCGAACGAGTTTGTCAGTTCGGGCGGCATAACTCTCTTTCGCTCGTTCTCCGCTCTCCTCCCCCCCCCCCCCCCCCCGGCCGTGCGCTTCCTCCTTCTGCCCGGCAGACACAGAGAGACCCGCGCCGCTCGTTCCTTTTGTTATATCCTCCGACCCCCGCGAGCGCATTTGGAGGAAAAAAAGGAACGAGCCCCGAATCCCCGGCTTGATTAAATTCGAAGCGCGGACCGCTGCGCCAAAGTTTCTTCCTTTTTTCCTCTGTCTCTCCATCTGTAACTGTACCATGCACAGATGTTTTTGCAACAAAATACCGCCGAGCTCTGCCGACAGAAAGATATGAATCTATGGTCCTATCGCGCGCCGCGGATAGTGTGTATAATTGCAATTGAAATCCGTCGAGCTTACACTATTCATTCGTGCGCGAGGGAGCCGCGATGGTCGTATCACTCGTGGTGGTTTCACCGGCTCAAAAACAAGTTTGGCTAGTGCCGCTTTATTATCCGCAAACGTCGACACCGGTACGTGACTTGGCTGGCGAGGCATTATTAAACTGGCGAACCTTAATTGAATCTGTCCGGCTTCTGACCAAGTACCCGGGGCTCGCCGCGCACTCCTATCCGGTGTTCTCCACTCCACACTCGACCCCCCTCCCCGCAACCCAGAACCCGCCTGTACGCTTTTGCTCGAATCCCTCTCGTCGTTCCTCCGTTCCATATCCCGATCCGACTCACTTTCACAGGTATCATTCGTTCATGGAGCGATAACCAACTCTGCTTACGGCCGAACGGTTTCAGCGCTAATTCCATTCCCGTTGAAAATTGGCGAGGGATTTATCGGACCCGAGAATTAGCCACGGGTGACAACGATTCTGGGTTCGGTGTCATTGGAGCGCGGGATTGTACGAGTGAATCTCAAAAAAAAAAAACGCACAACCGATTCTCATCAGTGCCGCTTCGAAGGAACGTCAGAAGCAGAGGAGCGAAGTTGCGTTTTGAGGATTAGCCACGGATGACAATAGTTCTGGTCCGTTGTCATTGGAGAGCCGGATTTTACAAGTGAATCGAAAAAAAAAAAAACAACAGAATCTCATTAGAGCCCCCCCAAACGAACGTCAGAAGACAGGATTCGATGCTAGTGGATTCGACACGAATGTAAGCTTTTGCTCGAATCCCTCTCGTCGTTCCTCTGTTCTATATCCAGATACAACCCACTTTTTTAAGTATCAACCCTTCATGGACCGATAACCAATTCTGCTTACGGCCGAACGCTTTCAGCGGTAATTCCATTCCCTTTGAAAATTGGCGAGGGATTTATCAGACTCGAGGATTAGCCACGGCTGACAACAACTCTGAATCCGGTGTCATTGGAGCTCCGGATTTTACGAAGGAATCTAAAAAGAAATCTGAGATCCAAATCTCATCAGAGCCCCGCCGAGCGAACGTCGGAAGCATCGCGACGAAGTTACATTTCTAATGATCGCGAACGAAAGACAGGATTCTACGCCGTCGGGATCGTCACGAATTTCATCCGAATATCTAGTCGGCCACTTGGGACTGCGTCGGAGGAGGTGGCGGAAGCTTTTATCGATGGAAGATTGAATAATTCATAAGCGCCTTGCCCAGCGATTTTCGCGCGGAGAGAGCGCAGCCCCTTCCGTGGGAAGGGTTGGAGAGGTGGAGTCTGTGCGGGAGCACCGGCAATCCCTGCTCTAATTCCGCGTTGCGCTACGAATAAATGCATACCATCGATGGCAAAAACCCTTTTACGTTTGCTCTGCGCTCCTTGGAATCGTTTTCCCCGTCGAACCTCCAACGAATTTTCTTCGCCGGCTCCACGGCTCGTCTCCCTCTTATTTTATATACGTTCCGCACGGTTCATCTGGCGCGAATTCTTCGCCGGTTTGTACAGGGCTCACGCCACGTCGGGCACGATGCGATTCGACCGTTTGCGGTGGGTTGGCTTCCGGTCCGGGATCGTTTCCGAAGATCAAGTCGGAATCGAGAGCGGTTTTCGCTGACCGGCCGAGTGTTCCTATCGCCGAACGGGTGGTGTGTACGTGACGGTATATCCTGCGAATGGATCCGATGTGCCTGGTCGGATTGGCGTGAGCGCGGCTCGTTTCTGTTACGTACACGTACAGAGGAGCGGAGAAGCCGGAGCAGTCTCGAATCGGCGTCGACCGGCAGTGTGTAGCAAACCCTCGTCAATCTTACTCTCGCGTGCCGATACAACGTGCGAAGCGGCTTAACCAGCGTGCGATTCGCAATATCGAGTCGCGTTTAAACTGCAAACTGGCACCTAGATCTTCGGGAATGAAGGCTAACGATCGTCGGAATCGTTGATCGCTATCTACCGGCTACGCCGTGCAGGGGCGACGGTTAAACGGGACAAACACTGCTCCGCCGTTCCGCACGTACGTAATCGACGGCAGGATGAAAGAATGAGGTGACGACGGAAGAAGAGCGTTCACCGTAGTCCGTGTGTCGGCTGTCGTCATCCTCTTTTTTCTACTTTCCGCTTAACGGCCCGTTCGCCCGAGCGCGCCAAGTTAACTGACCACAAAATTAAACCGTCCGGTAACACGAACCACCGATCTCACCCTCGGTCGACACACCGTACACACCTTGGGTCGCTCCAGCGCCTCGAATGAGGATCGCTCGAGTTATTCGTTTCTGCGAATTTGTCCACAGCGGACCGACGCGCCGGATAAAATCGGCGGCAGTCGAACAGAGTCAAATTACACGGAATACAAAAGAGATCGGAATAATTGAATAATAGTTACGGCGCGATTGAATGGCGCAACAATGCGCCCTCCTCCCCCAACCCTCGTTATTGGACCGGAGAAAATGAAATAAAATTCGGTACACCTGGGGTAGGTATAAATATAGAGGTGTCTGTGTTGGGCTCGGCGAATGAACGCGATACCGTTGAGTGAAAAATATGTACATCAATATTGATAACGGGAGTAGTTGGCAGATTGATGTAATCTGTACGAAATGCGGGCATCGTTCCGACCATTCCCCCATTCCCCGCCGTCATATCGAGAGACACGCGACGCGAATACAATTTTGAATACAAATACATATTCGCAGCGGGGGGGTGAAGATACGTGATACGCGTCCAAGCGATACGTCGATTATACCGATTGGGTAATCGCGTTACGCGCCGGCCGATCGTGTTGCAATGAGTTTTAAAAAAAATGAAATAAAAAAGTACGTCGGTGACGCATCACTCGTGAATAACAAATATTTCACAATGAAATTTATTACATCACATATACATGCTTGAAATTCCGGTTAGACTGTTGAGGCTGATTCGGACATATTTCAATCGTCCATCTGTATTCTCGCGCTGCAACTTGCGAACGGTTGGGGCGAAATTAAAAACAAATGGGAGAGGATGCTCGAAATGTTTTTGGCGATTTTGAAACAATGGCATATTATGTTACAGGGGAGGGAAGTGAGCGATTTCCGCCAGGCGTGAAGTTTGCTGCGTGAATTCCCAACTTCCCGAGTAGCTCGGTACTTTTTTTCCTCGTTAAAATGTCCATGTGTAATGTGGCGTGGTGTGGTGTGTAATGTGGTTAAAATAACCACTTTTCTTGCAGCGCAAAATCGTCATAATCGGCAATGAGCGTGACTTCCCCGAAAGTAATAGTGCTTCGAGAGGGAGTAATGAGCCCTATTACTCTTTAGGGAGAAACGAAACACTATTGCGCATGCGCACAAGTTAACCCTTCAAGTACCGGGTACTTTTTGCCGATTGCAAGCAACCATACCTTCTTTCAAGCACAAAAACGATCGGGATGTTCGTAACAAATATTCTTTTGCCTTATCAGAAGAACAACACTTCGGGGTACGTCTGTAAATTTTTACAGATTTTTTAAAACATATTAACTCGTCATTCGAATCGTTCGATGGCCTCGTCTTAGCAAATTCTAGGTCGTCATTGAACAAGGATCCGGTACGTGAAGGGTTAATGATGATCATTGGTCAATAATAGTCGATTTTCCGCCGGTGTTGCACGCCAGAAACATGTTTATTTCAGCGATGTCGGCAGAAGAATATATTTGAGTTACATCGAGGGTGTTTCGAGGCTGGAAAGAGTAGCGCGCCCGGGCGAGGAGGACGACGGTGGCGTCGTTTTGTCACGGTTATCGCGCGCCAACGACGGATTCTGCATGCGACAAGACGTCGTTACCCCCGCTGGCTCCCTTTCACATCGGGGTGTCTATGATCTCAGCTCGCCCGCTTGCTCTCTCGACGCCCGCCGAGAGCGCTCTCAGTCCAGCTCCCACTTTCCATCCCTCGAAAGCCCCGTAGCCAGGGCCTCGACTATGCACGGAACGGCACCAGCGACCCCGTCCCACTCGAAACTAGACGCTCTTCTGGTGTCTCTAGTGGAGCTGCCGTCGACGTCGACCGTGCCGCATCTCCATCGCTCATGTTCAACGACCGCCCTCTCCGCATGCGAATAAAATCATGAACGCCGTCATTGAAATACACCGCACGCCCAATACCCCGCCGCACGACAAACACATTTCCGGAAGTTCCGAATCTCGCGATTCTTCCGCCGATCTTCGTTTCATCATCGATATCGAAAGCGACCCTGCGACGATCCAACGAACGTACACTTTCGCATCGCGTTTCAACCGCAACGCGGCCAACAGTTCGTCTTTTTTTTCTGTCTGCCCGTTCCGCACTTTCTCACGGGATGCACCGTGATACGCGCGAGCGGGGCATCGTGCAGACCGCACTTCATGCGGTACATAAGTACGTTAAGCCCCCGTCCCCGGAAAGAACGCCTGCAATGCGGGAATACCGGATAAAAGTATCTCGAATATTCCGTCGCATTGTCGCTGCTCGCCTGCCGGTTCATGGTAATGTCATTGCGAACGATATTTCTCATAAAAGCCTACGGTGTATCGGGGGCTTTAACAAGAAACTGCATCGCGCGTAACTAGCATCCATCGTACACAAACATGCGCCGGGCAATATCCCGCACAGGACGGGGAACGAAGCGTGGGGTGAGAAGAAAGTATTTGAGAAAGTACGTGCGCCCGCGCAAGAGCGAAGAGATTATGCCGCTCTGTCGCGAAGACGGGAGAGTTCATAAAACGTCGTCTAGCCGTTGGTGCGGATAGTTGACCGTGGTCGTTTCTTTATATTAGGCCCATAAAAGCATCGGCGCTACCGCCGCGCTTCGGCGAGCTCATACTTCTCCGGCAATTGCCGGCAGCAACGACGTCCCGACGCAGGGGCGTCGTGCAGCTTCCGGAGAGCGGCGAACAAGTAGGATACATCTATTCGACTCCTTCGTCCTGCAGTCCTTCTTCCTTTCCTTCGTCCCCTTCGAACGCTCTATTGATTCTGAGGTTGCATCTTGCCCTTCTCTCAGTGTTGTACCTAAAAAAAAAATCCATGTCAAGAACAATCTCGACCTAGCTGAGGCTCTTGTTGTTGCCTCATTCGGCGCTTTTATGCGCATGTGTGTTTATATATATATATACACTAGCGGGTTGTTGTGACGTCATACTATTCCTATATATGTAACCCATGAACAGCTTTCCTTGAAAGCCTCGTCGCAGAGTCTCAAGCAATTTTTTTCCCCATTGAAAGAACTGCGTTCGGACGAAAGTGACTATAATCGCGCTTGTTGGTCGCCACGCTCTTGTGCGACTGAAACGGAAACCGGCGATCCTGGCGGATGTGGCCCCAGCCCTTCTGAATAAACCGAGTCCTTTGTCCGCGAGGTGGGAGGATGAAATCGGTGCTCATGCCACGGTCGCGGGTATGTTCGAGCTACGTGGCGAGCTGCCGAGACGGAGACGCCAAGTTGGCAACCGGCTTTGGCCATAACGCGCTCGCCGGTTTTCCCTCGACAAAGAAAGAGGAAAGGGCGCAAGAGCCGAGAGAAGTGGTGGAAAGCTCGGAAAGTCCGAGAAATCCAGAGAGAATTCGAGCAACCGCCGGCCGAGGTTCGCAGCGACGGACTATGCGCTATGTGCAAGACACCGGAGGGTCACCTCGGAGGCTGCTCGCGGGCCGGCCCGACCACTCGCCCGAGAAGTACACGGCAAAGTAGCGTACTTTGTGAATAAAAACGGTCAGGCTCTTTATGGGACTGCAGCTCGTCCGTAACGATGAGAGACACCCCGCACGAGCATCGTGCAACGTTGTTGCCGCGACCCGCGGGCATTGCCAGAGGCATTCGCCGTTTCGTCTCGTACTATCTGTCGTGTCTATGTTAGCCGGCGCTTCCGCGTCGCGGAGAACCATCAAAGAAACGGATAACAAGTTGGAAACCGTTTTTCTTTTTCTTTCCATTAAACCCTATGCAGCCAGGATTATTCCGAAACATCCGCAGTTGTCCCCTGCAGAGGAACACCCGCAAACTTCGCCGGTACGAAGCCTCGGCAGTTCCACGAAAAAAGGTTCCCTAACGCGCGTTCGGCGAGATTTTTCATTTGCGCCGAGGCCCGCAACCGGGAACGATTCGGCCCGGAACTGCACGGTCTGGGCGTCGGCGAAAGGTGGGCAAGTGATACGGAACGGAGAATGGCGGAGTGGAAACGGAGTCGGAGGATGCTCCGGTTGTTTTTGCCGGGCGGGAAGTCGCGGGCGGCCGAGCTCGGCTTCGAAAATTGCGACGCTGGTTACAAATGACAAAACAAGCGGCATGATTGCGAGAGAGGAAGTGGCTGCTGGCACGGGCGCTACACGCTACCACCGGCGATGCTTCCGCCTCTGCTCCGGAGAAGTCGTGCGGGGGGGGGGGGGGGGGGGGGTTGCGGGAGAGCCGGCGGTCGACGAAACTTCTGCTTTTGATAGTTATGATTGCGGCGACTCCCTCCATTCCGGGCGGACGCGTCACCACCCGCTGAGTGCCAATCGTCTGTGCTCCCCGGTCTCCGATTCTCCGTTCTCCTCGAACCCGCCGACCGCCGCTGTCCTTTCCGTGCGAGGCTCTTCCTCGTGCAACGCCGGTTGAGTGCCGGGAGCGAGTCGCGCATCCTGTCGCGACTTCGCTGCCCCTCGCCCTGACGCGATCCGAGGGTTTCGTTCCCTTCGCTCCTCGCGCACGTCCGACCTCCCGTCGCCGGTTCCGAAATATAACGACCGAAAGTGGCCAGCTGGATAATAGAAGTTCGAGTCGATAAAGCGCCCTGACAGGAAGTCACTCGGCGAGCGAACGAAGCCAGAGAGAAAAAGCCAGAAAGCAGTCGAGTCGCCTCCGTCAACCCCGGCCCTGGAACATCGGCCCTGTCGCGCCTCCGGATCCGCGACCGTGCGACGAGACGACATTTAACTCTCGTTAACGTTACATGTTTCCCATTTACGAGAGGCCCCTCCATTCTCCTCTCGCTCCCTGTTTCTGACATTTATTTCGCGTTTTGCATTTGTCACATTGCCGCATTGAAATCGGGCCGCGGCGCTCGCGGTTGCACCGTCGCTCGCTCACACGATACAAAACCTGGTCCGTTCGCTCGCGGCAATAATTCCCAGACTAGTCCCTATTGTTCCTAAACAGAGACGGAAAAGTGGTAGTACACGAGATAATAAATCCACTGCTCGATAACAGCCGACGGGAACGGCGCGAACTTTGCGCGTATGAACAGTGGCTTTTGGCACTCGGACGGTCGGAGCCATTTGTCGCGCGATAATTTGTTTACGTCATTTTTTTTTCTTTTTTTTTCATTGCCCGCCGGTTTCGTGAATTTTTCTGTTTCGTTGCCACGCGAACTTCGACACTCGAAAAATGTGAACTAACGCCGGATCGCCGGATAATAGAGCCGGATGAAGCTTCGGCGCGCTGCATTTTTCACGAGTGAGTTCGTCCAAATTATTGCCGGTTGCCCGACCGCCTGATTTACATTTATCGCCTGCAACCCCCTCCCCTCCCCCTTCCCCCCACCCGAACGCCCTATTTCCCTCTTTCGCTCTTCCATAATGGCCCGCCGCTTTATCTTCCGTTATTCCAACTAATTATACTCCCATTTCGATAAAATACGAGGGGTACATGGGCCGGACGTTAGCCGCTAGACGCCAGCAGGGCGAGAGTAGTCGCGCGAACGACTTCCCTTCGCTACTCTTCTTGTTCCTCATTTCATCCCCCTCAACTCTTCCATCCTCGCAGCGCCGCCGCCTCGTTCTCTCACCCTTATTATCTGTCTCTCTTTTTTTACTCGCCTCACACCCTTCGATATTAGTGATTAATCGTCGGGAGACCCTTCGCCGGGTCGGATGGAGCAAGCGAAAATAACCGGGACAATGAGGTAGACTGCACACGTTGGCGAAGGAGGATGTAGAGGCTCTGAGGAAAAAAAAAAAAAAAAAATCTCCGCTCCTTTGTCCGACGATCCATTTCAATTTGAATGGCGCAACGGTCGAAGAATCCGATGTTGTCTCCCCAACATACAATGAGCTTTCCGCTCCCTTGAGCGCGAACTTTGAAATAACAGATACTTTGTCACACATTTGGCGGGGACAAATGCACTCGATGAGAGACCGGTGAGTTGGGATGCAACTCCGCTGAGTCAACTGTGTACAAATTGAAGTGGTGCGCGATGAACTTGGCTGCCACAGCATGCAGCGTCTGCCTTCGCCGCTCCCGCCGCTGTATGCCCGGAGCACCATGCTAATTACATTTGACTCAAGAGTGGGCCATGACTCGACAAGAACCGAGGACAGAGTTTACCCGTCGAGCGCTCTCGGATAATCCTCTTTCGTCGTCGGAGGCGCCGCGCTCCTGGGGCTTCTTCGTTAGCTCCTGAGGCTTGGGTCTCCGGACTCTGCCAGCGGATCTTCACTCCTTGCGCGCTGAAGTCATGTGTTTGTATTTTTTCGCATCCACTCGAGACTACTTTTTACTGGGCCAGCGAGACCAGCAGAATATAGCGGAGCCAAGATGATTCTCACTGACGTTCCGGCTTTGCGACGCAGAGAATTTAATTGAGCTATAACGAAGTAGAGTCCCTTCTTCCCATTTCATCGCGGTCCATTCTATGATCTTCAAGACTCTGCCAGCGGATCTTTGCTCCTTGCGCGCAGAAGTCATATTTTTGTCTTTTTTCACACCCACTCGAGACTACTTTTTACTGGACCAGCGAGACCAGCAGAATATAGCGGAGCCAAGATGATTCTCACTGACATTCCGTCTTTGCGAAGTAAAACTACCTCCTGCGAGAAGACGACGCGGAGAATTTAATTGAGCTATAACGAAGTAACGCCCCTTCTTCCAATTTCATCGCGGTCCATTCTATGACCCTGGAGCCTCAGGATATCGCGTTATCACTCGATCGCGAGCTATAATAATGTAATTCCTTCGTTACGGCCATGTCGTAATGTCGGCCGCAATGAGGATGCTTACGCGCTCCGCACGTCGTCATCGCGGATCAGTGCAGTCCCGCGCTCGCGTATCGCACCGAACTTATGTAGGTTACGATGGAAGTTGGAAGAGGATCACGATGCAACTTCAACCGAGCGTTGTCCCGTCTGATTACGAGGGCTGTAACTACTCGGGAGTAAATGGCTTTATCGTACGTACATACAGTTTGCTGACCACTTTCGATCAAAGAGCCCCGGAGCAAAGCAAAACAACAAAGCGGGGTGGAATGCCTCAAATTTCCCCCTTTCAATTTCGTCCGTACCATTCAATTTCCTGTGCCGGAGGCGCTCCTCCGCGATAGAGAACGAATTCGCCCGAAGGGGCGGGCGAGAGTGAGGGCATTGTGATTTTTTTGCAGCCGAGATTGTCGCTAGCAATCCTGCTAGATTCAGGGCGCTGCAATAGTTTCTGCAACCTTCTCACCCGCTCTTTCAGCGATGAGTGGCTCCCTTTTCGCGACAATCCCCGCCTCCGGCCAGTGGAGAAATCGTCCCGCCACGACGTAACGCAGTTAGGCGAACGCGCGGCCAATGAGCCATTTCGCTCACGGTCTTCCAGACTTGGATTTCATTTCCCGCATGTCTACTCTGCGGTCGTATCTCTTCCCCGCTCTCCCGACCGCTCGCTTTTTTTTCATCTATCCAGTCCCACACTGGAGCCATATCCTGCTCGTACGGAAAATTCACTCGGGGAGTGCCGATGATTCGTCTAGATACACAATCTCTTTTTCGACCGATTCTTCTATCTGGACCGCTGCGACAGTAAACGCTGTGAGGATGCCGACAAATAAATGGTACTCGATTCTGAGACTACCGTCGCATCTGTCTTCTCTGGGGTTCCTTCTTGGCAACTAGCAGCATGGGGGAGACCACCCTGCAGCAGCAAAGTCCTCTACTTTGACGCGAAGGACTTGACCAACGCTAATGCTGATGTTAATTGGCTGGAGTCTCAGCGGCACTTGGAAAACTCCATTTCGATGCAACTCGCCAGTAGTCAAGGGTCGAGAGAGTTTCTACTCGAGACGGTCCGTCCGACCGTTGCGACATTCTTGCAGTGACCTCTCAGGTTATCCAGTGCGGATAACATCGAGGCATTCAATCGGTCTTCCCGTCACCTTTCAGCATTTGCTTCCGATCGATTCTCCGCAATTAGTGCCGTCGCCTGATTACTCGACCGTATCATCTCGCGAAATCGTTGGTTCCGTACAGTCGCGTCCTCTTTGACCCTTTTAATTCGCCCAACTTCGGGCTACGTTGATCTCGAATCTCTCTCGCACCTCATCTCGCTACTGAATCGATCGGTACACATTTCTCGATCGTAACGAGATACGTAAGGCCAACACTCCCTCGCCCGTTCGAGATTTAACGAAATTAATAGTTTCAACCGGGCGACGATTCCGATAGGAATCGTTCGGGCTTTTAATCAGTGCCAGAGACGGTGGGATAGACGGAGGAGAAGAGAGCGAGGTTTGGCGACTGCCTCGTCAGCCCTCGCAACGGTAAATTCGACCAGCGTCGAGTGCACGCTCACCACCGGCTCGAAAACTTCTTTCGAGTCGGTCTGGGGGTGGCTCGGCGACGAACCGAGAAACGCCCGCCTCCGACTCCCCTCGTCGCCGACGAGGGACCTCTCTCGAATAGTCCGCCAGGACGCCCGGGAACTAAGGTAAATAATGATTAGGGTGATTTTGTATTTTTACGTCGAGCCTGATTTCCGGTAGGTAAATATTGCGAGTTTTCTTAAAGCAATCTCTGCCGTCTCTCTCTCCCGCTCCGATTCGCGTCTCTCCCGCCCCCCATCCGCCCCGGTCGCCTCTTCGAGGCTCTCGGGCCTCTACTCGACGCTCGGAGACTCTCGAGAAGGCAAAGGAAAAAGGTCGGAGGCTGAAGGAGATCGGTATTCGGCGAAGGCTGTAGCTCGAGCCGCTTTCATGTTGTCCTGGCGAGATTGAAGCTTCCTCCCAACCCGCCGCACCCCTCGCTTCCCATCTCACTCGTTATTCTCCTTGAACGATCAGCCTATCTGCCCGCGCGACCCTTGTCCAGGAATCGCTCTTTACCCGCTCTTCTCTACCTCCGGGACGAATCGACAACGATTCGCACGAATTTCCCGGCTATTACTACAACGCTGAAGCGATTACTCGGTCCTTCAGCGTCAATCGACGATGAGAACCGGAGCGATTACGGATTCTCTCGGACTGCGCGCCCGCTCCGGGTCTCGTCGAGGGCAACTCGTCGAAGTGAAGTACGCCGTGCGGAGATCACGCTCGAGATTCGTCGGTACTCGAAAAAGTTAAACCTCCTCCACACTTGCGATGTATACAATACCAGGCGGCGCGCACGAGTTTGGGAAAATATTATCGCTGTACCGACGAGGAAAACTGAAAATGGTCGGGTTTGTCGGCTTTGTCGAGGGAATACGGGCAAAGCCGCATCATCCAAACGCTTCGAGTGTGTTTATGTTTTTTTTTTAAATATATTTATTTTTATTGTTATGCTCTTTTTCGTTCCCCGTTATTTTCAACCATCACGAATCATCGTGCGCACGTAATCCGGGCTTATTATTCCACCGGCGAGATTTATCAATCCGACGAACGCGGAATTATTTATTGTCCCGTCGAGCGGCGAGTTTCGTCGTTCCGCGATGCTGAGGTATTATCCGTGTTCTATTATGTATATCACGGTATTTCCACATGACCGGCGAGGCTAGTTGTTACCGAGTATCTGCCGCTTCTCGCACGAGTGGGTTGCTTCGTTCCCGGGACGGCAGACTGGCAAGATCGCGAAGAGAAAAGGGTGTACGTGCTGATTCGATTCTCTCGTCAGCACGCTACGGGCGATCCCCGCCCCGAAGACGCAAACTTGTAGCCCGGTTAAATTAAACAGAAGGACGATAAGTTTCGACGTGTCGCTAACTTCCCGGGACTGCGTTACAATCCGGGGAATTGGCCGAGGTAGATTCGACCTGTCCTACACAGTAAAAAAAAAGTTTACTTCTTGCAAGAACTTATTGTCCACAAATGTCCACAATTTTTTATCTGTTAATTTTTCGATCGTACCATCCGGCTCTAGTTCTATAAACAAAAGTACAAAGTATGATTGTCAACGATAAAGGCAATTGAAGGGAGCAGTTTGCACTTTTCACAACACCTTATTTGTCCACAAACGTCCACAATTTCTTATTCCTTAATTTTCTAATCGCACCATCCGGCTCCAGTTTCACAAATAAAAGTGGAAATGAAAGGACAGGTTTCTATAGTCAAAGTAGAACAAACGAGTTCGTCAATTATTTAACAACATTATCTTAACGAAACCTCCTACTCCGATTTTACGAAATTATTCTTGACTCCATCTATACCGACTCCCGGTCTTCCACTCGAGTATCGTTAGCTTAGTGATTGAAACGAACGCAACGACGTTCGACCGATGTTCCTCCGGCTGACGTCTTCCTCAAAACCGAGCTCTCCCCGCAGCCCCTCCATGACACCCCAAACTTGACTCGTAACAATTTCATCGCATCCCCGCGCCAGAGCGAAGTCCACACGTCAATTACCCCGAGCGCATAATTTCAAGTTTGGGATTCCGTACCTCGCGGGCAAAGGTCGTTGAAATAGGGCCGACCTTGGCCCGAGAGCCGTCCGGGCGTTTCCACCTTCTCGAGTAAGAAATGGGGTTGCCTCGCGAAGTGGCTCGAGGATGATCACCCGTCCCCGCTGGTATTCACCGTGGCGTCCTTTTACGATATTTTACTGAGAGAAAAGAAAAAAAAAAAAAGGTGCCAAGCATTCCACCGCTCGCTCGGTGGGGTGGCTCAGCGAGAAATGCGAGAGTTACTTTCGCTTCTGGTGAAATAGCGAAAGAGAGAAAGGAGCTCGACGGGGTAGTAAACGGGAGGCCGTGAAGGGCGTCCGTATTTTATCTAAATGGTGTCAAAGGGGGAAAAGCCGACAGGACGTGCGTATACGGTGAGTCGGGTCTCGGGAGTCGTGCTCCCGCTTCCTTCTCGCTGCCTTCGTCCCTCATCCAGTCTTTCCCTCTTCAGCTTCGTTCGCACACACGAGTGCGTAGCGTACTTTAAAACCGCTGTGAGACTCCCCCCGCGCGACCCCCTCCGCCCATTGTCCGCGATTCTCAACGTGTGCGGTTTGTTCGCCGCCGTCGTCTTTCCAGCGTTATTGTCGAGCGTGGAATATCGGAGGCGAAGAGAGTGCGCGGACGGTCTCGGGGTCGGGATCGTTGGATGGACAAAAAATAAGGGTGGAAAGGAGGTGAAGACACTTCGGTGGGACGGCGAGGCCGCGACTTCGGTGTGCGAGCCGTGAGGCGATATCGCTAATGGAGGTGCGGTGTACAACCAGGACGTAAAATTTTATGACCTCTTTCGTTCTCTGTCTCTCTCGCTACCGTTCGACCGTATCGGAAACGAACCCCGCACGTGTATTTCGAGCCTCTCGGCTCTGCCTCCCTGTACAGATCCCTCTCTATCACCCGCCAAATGGGCTTCGATCCCCGAGATCACCTGATCCCTTGGCATTTCCGGGTAGAGCTTAGACTATTGAATTTTTTATCTTTATTAACCACGGAGTGGTGAATATGGTCCCGATCTATTTATCATCGATTTAGGGGCAAACCGGGCTGGGACGTATTCGTAACTCTTACTGTATGCGGTGAGAAACGAGGTGAGGATCGTCGATGAGAAAGGTTCTGAAGGTATTCTGGATCTTATTTTCTTATCTATCCAAATAAGTAACTATTTACTTAATTTCAATAAATACTTATTTAAATCAAATAAATATTTAACTTAAACCAAGTAAGCGGTGGCCGTCAAATTATTTTTTTTTCTGGGTCAAAAATTACGACAACCGTGTGTACATATTTCCGTATCTCTTCCCCTATAAATTGTGGCTCTCCGATCGCGGATATTCTTGCGACGAACGAAGGGCAAAGGATACGAGATAGGGGCACCGTATGTACGCTCGAACGGGACGCGAGGACCCGCGTATGCGGGGCTTGCATTACCCACTCGTCTGTTTGTTTGTTAAATACACCACTTGGCTGTCAAGTCGAGCGCGGTTAGCTGTTTGTTTTACTTTTAAGCACTTCGCGATAATTATTCATCGTCGGTGAGCGAGCCCTCTTTATGCGCTTACCCCGGGGGAGGTCGCGTTGTTGGTGCGGGAAATAATGACGGGGACCCGCTTCTCCATTGACGTCGGGCTCTCGGAGCCCTCACTCGCGTTTGCCCGCCCGTACTCCTTCACTGGGGAGGCATTCGAATAATAAACTGCGAAAAGGACTCGGTCTCTCTCTCCCGATGTACAGAGAGTGCACTTACCTTTTTTCCTATTCTCCTCGGGCATTCAGGAACGTACAATGCCTAGCGGCATTGCGACCGATAACTTCTTGAGAGATTACTCTCGTAGTGCGTGATGTTGCATTACGTTCTCTTCCGGTACAAGCTTCGCGGTATCCCAACAGCGGCGTTTAGTCCGGGATGTCCGTAACGAGGGAAAGGTAAAATGAGGTAAGGTACTCCGGTGCTTCCCGCCCTTGAGCCCTGAAAGGGTTCCTTTGTAAATTGGAGAACTCCACGCTGAAGAGCACCCCGCACTACCGTCGGCGGGAAGATTAGCTTTTTATTTTTCGGAACTTCTCATCGACTATCCTCACCACATACAGGAAAAGGGATAAATATGGCCCAGCCCGATTAGCACTTAAATCGATGATACATTCATCGTACCATATTCATCAATTTTACTCTGCGGAACAGAAAAAAATATCAAAAAATAATTAAACAAACAATTCAGTAAAAGGGCACTTAAATGAAATAAATGTGTATTTAAATCAAATAAATATTTTACTTGAACCAAATAAACGATGGACGTCAAATAATTTTTTTTTCTGGGTGTAGGGTGAAAGGCATGAATATGGCCAAGTCCGATTAGCACGTAAGTCACTCTCGTCGTGCGTGATGTTGGATTACGTTCCCTTCCGGTACAAGCTTCGCGGTGTGCCCGCAGCGGCGTTTAGTCCGGGATGTCCGTAACGAGGGAAAGGTAAAATGAGGTAAGGTACTCCGGTGCTTCCCGCCCTTGAGCCCTGAAAGGGTTCCTCTGTAAATTAGAGAACTCCACGCGGAAGAGCAACGAAGCACCGTCGGCGGGAAGATTAGCTTTTTGTCTTTATTAGGGAAAGCGAAGAGCATTCTTCCCTCGCGTTTTCCAACGACCCATCTTTGTCTCTATCAACCGGCGGACCAGGAGTCGTAATAAAAATCTCTTGCGCCAGTGACTAAGAGGGTATCCCGCGCCTAACAGCTTTTTCATTAGCGGCGCGTTGTTTAATCAACGCCGTGGAAGGTGATCGATAAATCTGCGAGCTTCCGAGCGGCTTCGGGGCCGATGTCTTTTTATTCGAGCTCCGTTGCGTTTCCGAGAGGGATGGAGCTGAACTTTCGACAATGACGGACTGTCGAGCGGGAAAATGAGTTACCGTGGTATAATGACACGGCGGCTAATTGGATATGATTCATTCGTCAATCAATGGAGCTCCATTTGTGTCGAAAGTGCGCCGGCACGGGCGAGAGGTGGGGGCGGTAATGAAAGGGGTAATTTTGGACCGGACGGCCTTTTACCCCTCGCGTTGCGCCGATGTTGCGGATGGTCAACGCCCGCTTCCCTCCCGTCCGGCTCTCGTTATTTACTTTCGACCTCCGAAATTTGGGGGTTCCACAGTCATTCGTCATAATAAAGAAGGGGGAACGCGACAGTGAAGCCAGCGGGGTGGAAACGAAGTGGTCGCTCCGATTTCGTCTCACGGAGGTTCATGCACTGAGAGAAGGATCTAATAAGTATGACAATATCGCTTGAGAGATATTACCATAGCACATAGTAATATTTAACTAGGGCGCCACCTATGGTAGGAATTACCGGGTTCATAAGAATCATTCATAAATATTATGGTAAAAATTCTTGGAATTTTTCTGAGATGATCGGTAGTTTTTTACTAGATCCTTCTCTCAGTATGTGCATTGATCAACTAGCGCGCACTCTAAAAAAAATTCTTTCGTGACAGAATATCTTTGAGCAGCGAGTGGATTATCATTTGCGGCAAATAGAATCCTCGTGCACTAAATTCACCTGCAGAAAACGGTTAAAAAAAACGGTTTCCAGACCATATCTATTATCGAGCTTATTAATTTAAACTTGAACCATGCTACGTCCCTAAATCTGCCACCTCACGTACGAAGAGAGTCTCTGCATTATTGAACATACGATATTTTTTTAATCTGTTCCAGGTGGTGAGTTTCCCGAGATAAAAATACAAACCTCTCGCAGAGGACTACCAACATTTGCCGGAGTTATTTGGGTATGCGAACCGCCGTGAACTTTGAAATATGCATCGAGAAATATGTCCGTATTCCGGTATGTATGTATTCCGACGGTGTATAATTGACAATGCAATCGGAGAGCTCACATCGCGATTTTCGCAGTACTCAAGCGGGCATAGGTGAGATATTTATCGGCATCAGCTACGGGAATGTACGCTGTCCTTTATTGATACCTGGTATTTCAGGATATCTTGCTCGATGTCTTAACGAAATCGAAGATATCAAGCAAGCCACCCAGTCTTGCTGGATGTCTTGCTGGAATGAAGATATCCGGTAAGACAAAAAATTCATATTTTCGAACCGGAAGTGACGTTTTCCCATGTGACGTCACTTCTCATTTAAAAGTAAAATTCTCTAACCAGAAGTGACGTAACAGAGAATAAAAAAAAAGATCTGCCATGGAGTTTCATAATTGCATTACCCAGTGCTTATTAATGGTCGGAGAATCGTCGTCTTCACTTTCGCTACCTGCGCCAGCCAGAGAATGACCGTTTTTTCAGTTCGGGCAGAGTCTCACCTGGGAGGATTGCGCGTACACCGTACCCGAAAACCGGTGTTCAGAGTAATGTACCTGCCCGCGGAGAGGCGCCGTGCTCGGTAATTGCGCTGAGGGAGGAGGGATTTGAATCTACCTCTTTCGCTCCTTTGCCCCTTCGCCGGACGGCCGGGACGACCTGGAAAATCCTAATTTGCTCCGCCGGTACCCGTTCCGGGGTCGGCTCTAATTTTCTCCGGAAATATCTCGCGGTCTATGCGTCTCTGCGACCCCTGTGCAACACCGAACCCCCCCCCCCCCCCCCTCCCTTCCCCTTCTCGCCACATAGAAAGCATCGCCATCTCTAGCAAGGCTGAAACCCCGCGACGGGTACAACGATACGCTCTGCCTCATTCCCCGCGAGCTTCGGAGGCGACGGGGATTTTCACTCGAAATTTCCGGGCGTCTTCTTCTTCTTCGAGGGTTCCTCGAAACCCGCTTCCATTCGCCGGCAGACGAGAGAGAAAGAGAGAGGAGTCCCCCCTCTGTATATACAGCGGATAAGGTAAAAGGGCTGAAGGGAATTCGTGAGAGCGGGAGATTATGCTAGCAAAGGAAATTGTATAAGAGTCAGCTGAATTTTATACTCCAACAATTTTTCCCTCTCGGCGAAAAGTCGATTGAGAAAGAGCGAATCCGAAGAAAAAAAAATTAATGTAAAAACAAAATTCATGAAGATTTCATTAGCGCGCGAATAGTTAGGTCTTTGCCTACTGAAATTACTTGCTCGATAAGCCGTTCTACACGTAATTCGGAGACCGTCAAATGTGATGCGACGAGGCCACGTGCGCCGTTTGTGGAGCAGCAACAGCAGCAGTTCTCTCTCCACGAAATACCGACGGATATTCTGCAGGACCGAACTGACGTGTGTACGCCGCTGCTGTCTCTCCCTCTCTAGCAGTTCTCTGTGGGCCGATAATCATTCTTGGTGCAGTTGTGCCAGACGCGGTTACGAACGAGATTACCCAGTGGTCTGTGCGCTGATCAAAGCCGTATAGCCCAACGCCGCCGACCCGCAGAAGCAGAAGCAGCGCCAGTAGCAACAGCAGTGCCGCGCCTCTCGCCGTCATGTCCTTCCACGTCGAAATATTCCACGTTGCTTCTGGCCGCGTGTGCGAATCGCCGGATCGTCGTGAGAGGGTGGTGGAACTCGATTTGCCTTCCGCCGTGCCTCCCTCGCATCACCGCTCCCGTCGTTTCGGCGAGGGACCTTCCGTTTCCGAAACTCCGCCGATATTGCGTCGTCTTCCATGCATCCACGTACCGCCCGAATAAATCCGGTCAGTAGGTGTACCCTGTTTCCACTGTCGGGGGAGCAAAATGCCTCGAGGACGTCGAACACGACTTGGACCAAACGCGGCCGCGCCGGCCGCAGAGTAGCAGGTTCGCAATCAACTGCCCCACTCGCGGCTCCCAAAGCCACCTGGATGTCGATAGGCGTGCAGTCGAGCCTCCCGTAACTGAAATACCAATCGGGTAAGTCTGGGTGATATGGCCACGCGGGTGATATGGCCGATCGCAATTATTGCTTTTCTGCCGTTCATGCAAGGAATATAAAATACACTGAGACATTTTAGATAGATTATTAAGATAGAATCCCTTCAATGAAACCATGAACAAGACGATTCCCAAAGTTCCAAAGCAGCAGCACGCAAAGAAAAAGTTGCCTCATCTTCCACAGCCTTCAACAACGATACTAAAACACCAAAGTCCCCCGAGTTTTCCATTTCGATCGATCAATTCCTGTATCGATCACGCCCAACAAGTTTCCGTATCTATCGTGATTCGTTCACCGCGCCGGAGCTTCCGCCGCAGCTGAATCCGAAAAGTCCGAATTATCATGAGGTTCGCCCGAACGGTTTCAACAAATGTACGTCCGCAGTCGAACAGCCTCGATGACTCCATCGAAAACTCGTCGATCCGATTTCGTACTCGATAAAAGTTATACGCGCAATTGTTCGAGGCGGTTGCGGCGGTCGGGCGGCTGCCGAAAAAAAGAGTGTCTCACTCGACGCTATCGAGTAAAAGTCGATAATGAATTTAGTGGATAGGCGCGCCTGGGTGGGGGGGGGGGGGGGGGGGGGGGTGGATCGAGTCCGTCGATCGATCGAAGTGGCTGCGCCGTCGAACGCCGGGACGCGAGTGCGTCGCGTGAGATAAGCCATCAGTGTCACTTTCACAGACGTCCGAGCGTCCGGTGGACAGTTGCGCAAAGCGACCCGGTTGATATCCATCGTTACCCTCCCCCATCCGGTTTACCGACCCCCAACCCCCTTTCCTGGCGGACGAAATCCCTGTCGCTGGGTACGTTCTCTCGCCGCTCCCTGTATCTCTGATCTCTCACTCGTGCACTTCATCCCCGGGGCTCGAGGGTCCTACACGTCAGCGGCATGCAACGTTGGGCATAACAACCGCCTCGCCCGCTCGGCCCCCCCCCTTCGTCCCTCCCCGCAGCGGTGAATAACTCATATCCGTGTATATTAATTTCGCGGTGCGGTCGACGATCCTCGATATTACGTCGGTCCTTGCGCCATCCGGCGGGGCTCTCACGGAGAGATTCGATTTGCGTATCACAATGCTCGCGCGACCGAGCGGATTATCCTCGGGTCAACGATCCTCCGGCCCTCTCGGCTTTGATCGCTGACGTCGCCGTTACTCGACTTTTTAATTTCTTCGCCACGAGAGCTTACACTTATTTATCTCGCTCGGGCGTGCAGGCGACGACGGAGCCGACGGGACCTCCGCGGAAAGTCTCCGGTCGGGCGGTCGTGTTGCAGCCGCGAAGTCGGACTCTCCATTCGCCGTTCGTCCCCTCCCGCCACCCTCGGTACTCGAACTTTTCAAAGCTTTTCGCTCCCCCCGCGTCTGCTGCGCCACAGCGAATAAACATTTATCCTCGTTCCCTGCAGGCTTCGCGGCTCGCGATCCCGAGTCAATCCTCGCCCTCGCTCACCGCGATCCCGACGCTTCCCTCGGGCGCTGCCGACTGAAGCGACGCCTTCTACGGATAACTTTTCAAACTTTTCTGGACCTTAAAGTTTCGACTCAAACTAGCGAGATCGAAAGATCTCCGCAAGCCTCGAGAATTTTTCTTCGATAGATTAGATGTGTATGTACACAGGTCGTTGGTCGATCTTTTATACTTGTCACCCTGGAGCCTTCGGGGTTCGACGTTCGCGGTCGAAACGCGCCTTACGTCTCTCTAATTAGGGGACATTTTACTAATATCTGCGACAGCGAAAATTACCATATTTTCTAACAGAATGTGTTAGGTTTAATACGAATCTTTCCCGGAATGTCGTTGTAGTTTCTATCGACCCTTAAGTTCCGTCGTTTTTTACCAGATTTATTTCAACTTCTATTCTCTCACTGTTCAGAGTAGACATAAAAAGCACTCCGTTGCAGTCGAGTTGAATCCGCGACGCGGAGAGGTCAAAAAGTTTAGCAACAAGAAAACAAAAAACATTTTGATAAAAAGTTGAAAAAGCTAAAAACAAAAAAACCTTGAAAATTATTAGGATACATGGTGGGAGAGTTGGCGTTGCACGGGATCGGTGAGCGAGCTTTATATACGTGCCGGGGCATCGACTGGGAGGTTCGGGGTCGAGATGCGCCTTACACCTCGCTAATTAAGATGGACGAGCGACCGACACCGGGACCATGGCGGTCGGCCGGGCACACCGTCGGCTATATGCTTCCCCGCGCCGTGGATTAATGATGCTCGTCGAGAGAGCGTCCGGTTCGACGAAGTACCAGCCAGCCAGTTTTAATTGGAAATCGAGTATGCTACCTCCGATGCTGCCGGCGATGGTACTCTATATACACACCCTCGGGCCGTCTCGACGATCCCCGCGCATTGCGTGCGCGTACGCAATCGAGAATCCTCCTCCTGCACCCGTTCCTCCCCACTTGCACTTAATTACCACGCGTTTAATACGCTTTGCCGACCTGCCGAACGCGCTTCAGCAGCGATGCAACACGCTATGGTAAATTCAATGGTACAGGCAAACACGGCAAAGACCCGTCGCCGATTACTGTATCAGATTCTACGATTGACAGCGATAAGGCCTCGAATTTCAACCGTGAAAGTTCTACGCAATGAGATAACGGTGGAATCGAGAGACGAGAGTACGAGTCTTGTAAACATTAACTTCAGTATAGTATTCAAAATTGATCTTCATTAAAGTTTTGAACGGCTCATACTTCGCAATACAAAATAAGAGGGTAATTTTTCAAAGAAAAAAAAATAACAAATTTAATATTTTTAAATTAATTTTTCATTACAACCGATTTTACTGTGCATGCAGTCGACAAAAAAATAGTTTCTCTTATCGTCCCGGGCGCAGAGAAAAATTGGAGCAAGCCTCTCTCCAGTCGTCACTTTTGTTGCAGTTCCGAGTTTCCCTATTTGACACGTGTGCGCTCCGCGAGATTTGCGAGCGGGGATGATATCTATACAATGTCGCGACAAAGGGAGTTCGAGAGGGATGCGCGCAGCCTCCGGTGAATGCGACGATGGAACCGTGGCCGGGCGTCGAGAACGAGAGCTCGTGCCTCGCAATAATTTCGTAAAATTAGGTTATCCCTCGATACGAGAGAGGACGAAGCGAGAGGGACGCAAGATACGCGGGAGGGTCGATGTATTCATGACGCCTCGGCCGTCGGCGCGAGCCCCGTGCTGGAAACATTACCGATACATTTGTATCCGGTCCGGGCTACCGCGCGTCCCGGCTATTTCCCGCGAACCTCGTTGTTTCGCGTAACACGCCTCCTCACCCTCCCACCGGCTCCCCCTCGTCGTTCCGGTTTACGAATGTTAAATCGATTCGCCGTGCCGATGTTTCGTATACATTGCGATCTGTTGCTGAAGAGGATGGCAAAACGGAGCGGGGAGGAAGAGAACGTGGGATCAATATGCGCAGACGTGAGTCTCTCACTTTTCGAAGGATAGAAAACGCTCCGGTCACGGGCACGTCACTGTTTGCGACAGTGAGAGAAGGATCTGGTAAAAATTACCGATCATCTACGAAAAATTACCTTTTGAAAAAAATTGTAAATTTAATGCAGCGGACTGGAAGTTTTTATGCAAAAACTGGTACGTTAAATTTAATGTACAATTTTGGTAAAAAATAAGTGGAGATTTACATCTGCGGCGGAAACTGTCAGTTTTTGAAAGAATTTTTATCACAATATCTACAAAAAATTCTTATAAACCCGGTACCTCCTACCATACGTGGCTCCCCAATTCCCTACTACTATGTGCTATGGTAATATCTCTCAAGCGATATAGTCATATTTACTGCAACCTTCTCTCAGTGCACAAACTCGCGATATACGAGCGGATTATTTTGTGTATAGTAATCGTGAGTTTTGCGCTCCGAAATTTCGACGGTACTTCCGGTGTGTAGCAACGAGGCGTGAGTAATGGGTTTTCTCTCGATACTATATATATTGTTCCTGTTATGATGGAGTCGTTGCATACATTTCTGCCTCTTTGAAATGGAAATGGCACGATGGTCCATTCGCACGTCTTCGTTTTCCCTGGTGGGAATGACACGAAGTTCGTTGCTCACCGATGTTGGGCGAACACTGGCCGACGCTGTGCCAATACTGGCCCTATGTGGCGCGCCTACTTCACCAAGATAAAATTTTTTTTGGATTAACCAAGGCGCGGAGACATACGGTCGAAGGTGTTATTTGGTTGACGCAACAAAAATGTTTCTTTGAATCGACAAACTTTGAATCAATTGAAACAAATAATCGTTTGACAAAACAATGTTTCATTTATACCAAAAACAGAAATCACGACGACGTTTGGTTAATCAAACTATTTTTGCTTCTTCGAACCGGACGGTATGTTTTCGAAAAAAAATCAGCTGTTGTCCGTATGCTGGTTTGAATCGACAAATTTTAAATCGATTAAAGCGCCCAAAAAAAATGTATTTGCTCCAGAAAGATAACAGCTTTGAATGCATGCGTTCATTTTCACGCGAACCTACCCTAAACGCATATCCTGATGGTGTATCTGTCGGGTGCAAAACGGGTAACGGGTGTGGGTCCAGCCAATCCGGAAGCTTTGCCGGAAACGCGCGCGTGCACCCGAGCGCGAGAAGATCACCAGCGTCAAGATAGAAAGACTGGGTGCGATAAGGGCAGAATCGGATTCGCGAGAGTGCGCGGGCGTAAAGCGGGCACGAAAATCCCACAACCTCGTTTCTGTCCCGGCTGCCCTCGCGCTCTTCATTGCGCGATGTTTGTAAGCACTTACCCCCATGGCTTATTGTTACCACCACCCTTTTTGTCGGGATTTGTAAAAGCACTCGGTCGCGTTAATTCCGCGAATGCCCGGAAACCGCCTGCTCTCACCGCTCCACCCCTTACCCTCCCCTTCCGCGATTTTCCCCTCACCCTTCGCCCACCGCGGGTCTCTCTCTCTCTTTCTCTCCCCCGTACTCTCTCGCGTCCTCTCGCTCTCTCCAGCCATGTCCGATACATCGCGCGATACACGATTTGTTTGCACAATGGCGTTGGCGTAATCTCTCCGGTTCGCCCGCGCGTATCCACACGAAGTTCGAAAAGGGAGCGGGCGTGTACGCTCGGATAAATCGTGCGGCAAGTACTCGATTTTCACGGATGTTGGGAGATACTTTGCAACCAGAATTGCCTCTCTATCTCTATTTTATCGTGTCACGAATGCAACGGTTATAAAGAGCGTTTTTTATATTTACAAATAATCTGGCTGTTATCTCTGTTATATTATTAATTAACTCAGTGACCTCGTTATTTTTGGATTATTGTAACGACCCAGCGTCGTTGAAAAGGGACGCGGATTATACAAATAATTATAAGAAGAAAAGAGTTTATTAGCACCAATGATAAATCTCAATCGTCGCGGATGCGTGAATACCTCAGTTCGTGTTTAAGGTAGTCGAGGTAAAAAAAATAATTTCATAAAATCGGAATTCAAATTTTCGTAAAAATAATTTTGTTAAATGAGTAAAAAACTCGTCCGTTCAAATTTGAATATACAAATCTCTCCTTTCATTTTCCATGAGCAAAAGGACTTGTCCCGTTCGCACGCTGATAAATAAATAAATAAATAATTTATTTATACACGATCGACTCGGGAAGATCGATCGACCTTTAAGAGCTGCTCTTCGCGTCTCTGTGGGTCTGCTTTCTCTTTCCCTAAGCCCGATAAGCCCGTCGCGTCCGTCGACGTTTCCGGAACTCGATGAAAGGTGCTTTTCCGTCTGCGCGGCCACAGATATGACGCTGCACAAGAAGACCGGAATAGAGTCCTCGGCAACGAGGAGCGCCGATTCTCCCGACTTTCCTTCCCGAGCTCTCCGCTTCTTCCCCAGTCAGCCGTGACGGCCGATTTCCTTCTACAAAGATTCGCTCTTTAAACGTACGAGGCTCCCCTTCCGTCTCGTCGATTGCTCATCCCATCCCGAAGCTCCGCACACTCTCGTTCTCCTCTCGCTTCCTCCTCAGTTCACCGCGCGCGACTCGCTCGCTTCACCGACCTCGAACACAAAGCGACTGAGGACATCCTCGTCGACGGACAGACATCCGTATCGACGGACCAGCTTTTCGGAGTGCTCACCTCGTCAAACCTCAGGAGGGACGCCGAAAAATCGCAGGGCCGAAATCTTTCACCCGGCGAATTTCAATGATCGCCCAACGCCTCCGCGTTGCGTTTAGGGCGAGCGCATTCCACCGACGGGGCTCCACATTATTAGCTTCCGGAGCGTGAAACTGGCTGCGCCTGAGACGTTTAATGTATTCTATTGTTAGGCAATTCCAAAACTTGGTATTACACCGTCAAGTGAATTTCGGCGTTTCGGCTCACCGGCATAGAAAGGGCCCTTCGTACTTGCGGCTGCGGCCCAGCTGCTTCGCTCCCCGCCTCCGCGTTACAGTCTTTACAGCCCGATTACAATACCCGAAATTCCGCGGTACCACACCGACTGGAAAGCCTCGCCGGGGCATTTCCATACGCCGTCTACGGCGCGGGGAATTCTCTTTCGGGTAATGGCTCATTTAGACGAGCCTCGCTGACTCCGTATAAATTATAAATGTCTCGCGTTGACGCACGGTACATCTCCCGTTGTACACGCTAGCGGATATTCAGACCGTGTATACATACAGGTATAGGACCGCTGTTACTTATAATTCATGATTGCCGACAAAATTTGCAAGCTTTCGGGCCTTCGAGCGCGCCAGTTTATGCACCGCCTCGCCTTCCGGAGATTACATCGTCCCGTCTACGTGCCTTCGCTCGGTGGCTCGTCAACCCTCGCACCTCGACGCTCCTTTTTCTAACCGAGCCAATCGCGACCCGACGACCCACTTTCGCGGCCCGGCGAACTCTCCTGCCCACCCTCATCGCCGCGAGACACCTCGCGCCCGAGAGAGACGTCGTAGAAATTTTACAAAAAATGTGAACGTGACGTTACGTTATAGCGTGGATGTTGCATCCAATGGAAAAATAAACCGGAGATATGTAAAACGGTTCCGGAGAAGTATCTCCACGATGGAACTACGAGTCCGAGTCTCTTTAGCAGCTGAAATAAGAGTACTCTTCTTTCAGCTGTTGAAGAGAGTTTTTAATTTTTTGAATAGCCAATAGCGACCTGCTGTTGGCGGTATTTTAGCAACCATTGTCATCTCGGTCCAATGTATTTTTCCTCGCCGATTACGAACACCCAACTTATTGTACTCCTAGTGTGGCATTCGATGCGGCGCCTGTAGGGCGTGAAACTACATTATACCGTCCCTGTTCTATCCAATGACAAAAAAAAAAAAAACACGGCAAAACATAACGCGCTCCCAAAAAAGTATCTCCGCGATGGATCTCCGAGCGGTTACCTCAGCGCCGGCAGAAGTCACCGAGAGATAATTCACGGTTATTTCCTCTCTCTCTCCCCCTTTCATCGCCCCCCTTTTTCATAACACCAGCGTTATTATGCCGTGATTTATCGGAGCACAGTCGGTATTCCGGCAAAAAGATGCGGGGCGTACGAATTTCTCGGATACACATATTCGTCGTTGAACGCTACAGGCACGGTGGGTAACCCACGTAAGGACGACCTCGCGACGATAAATCCCGCATAGTTTTTTGTCTCCGCCCTCCTCGTCCCTCCCGCTTCCGTATCGTACGTATCCGGTGAAGTCGTACGAGCTCGCCGGAACGAAGCGTTCGGATGGAAATCCCGTACGCCTCGGTGTCCCTGCCCGGGCGTTTATCGCGTGAAATTGGAGTATCTCGCAGTTTACACACGGCGCGGTCCGCGTTGTTTGTGCATCGGCGCGATACGGAGCCGCCGGTATGCGCAGATGGATAGTTGGCTGGCGCATCGGTCGAGGAGGAAGCTCAAGGAGTGAGGGAGTGGCTGCAACGGGATACTTTGACGTTGCATCGGTAAACCCGAGATTGAAACGACCTGTCGCGACCCCGAGTGGAAGCTCCCCATCATCGACCGTCGACGCCAACGGAGTTGCCGCATTGACGACGACGACGACGACGGGAGGAGAGGACGCTCTCGCGATATAATTTACGAACGTCGCGGACCGAGCTTGTTCCCGAATGCGGCGGTGAGCAACATCGTGGTACCTCTCCGGCTCTCTCGCTCGCTACCGACGGCGCTATCGCGCTAATTAGCCTCCCGGCTCGATGAACTTTGACCGGCGTCGTCGTCGCCGCTCCGACACGACCGTCTCTCGATGCGGAGCGAGGAACTGGCTTTCGTTCGAGCTCGGTAAAGAGCAGCTCGTTTCGGTATCGGTCGCGAGCTGCCATCGCGTCGGCAGACTCCGTGGAATCGCAGTCCGCATGGTGAGAATCAGCGTTGCCATCGCTGGCGAACGGCATTATCGTCGTCGCGAGTTCTCTCGGCGCCGCTCACCGATCCTCAAGGCTCGGAACGGCGAGTTTCCTCGGCCCGGTTGCTGCCGAGCCGGAAACTTTGCTTCCGAGCTCGACGGATGCGACGGAAGATAATTATTTATTTTGCCAAGCGGCTACTACGCGAACGCTCCGGAGTTCTGCGTTAAGCACATCGTATGCTCTCGTCACAGTCCCGATTTTTTTTTTTTTTTTTTTTCGAGACTCACCGACTTGGATTAGGAGCGTTTATTTTCTTGGTACAGAGACTCGGAAGCGAGGTGTTGGAAAAGTCGTCAGGGACGGTACGAGGAAGGAGAAGATAGGACGAAAAGACTCGCCGACGGGGTCGTCACGTGCAGCAGTTATCGCCGGGATTTTCGCCGGAGACTCGTTGAAGAGCCCCTGAGCTTTCGGTCTATGGGCGCGTGTGGGTCGTGTGGGTGCGCCGTAACGATGAGCGGCGATACCGGGGCGCCGTTGGCCGTCCACTAATACCTAGATTACGCGGGTACCGATAAATAAGCGACGCCGGCCGAAGTGCGAAACCGCGGCGAGGACGAGTGCGAGGAAAAGAGATCGGGAAGTGGAAGAGGCGGGGAGGAAGGAAAAAAATAAAATAACGGGACTTCGTCAGCTGCGTATATGTGATAGCAATTTTATTACGGCACTTCGTTATGTCACTTCGGGAGCAGAGGCAAAGCCCTCTCCGTCTCTGGCCGGGGAATCGACCTCGGGCGGCTCGGTGCACCTCTCGAACCCGGTCGACCGCGCGGCCGCCGACGCCACCCTGGATTCCCGGATGGTGAAAAATAAAAAAAAATGTAAAAAAAAAAATTGTGGAATAAAAAGAAGGAAAAAAAGTACGCACAGAAACGAGCGAAAGGAAAAAGGAGCACGGAGGAGAAAGCGGAGAAAGAGCGGAAACGGGCGGTCGTCGAGGAGAACAAGGGAGTGCAAATGAGTGGACGACTGGGTTCAACCGCAATAGAATGTACCGCTGCTGCTGCCGCTGCTGGGAAAGCTCGGTCCCTGCTGTCCACTCCGGCTAGAACGAACTAGTTACTCGTCCTGGCTATGGTATTGTATATAGGTGACGAACGGACCGACCAGCCGTTGCGCGCGTATGGAGAAGCGCGTTGATCGGACCTAAAATTCTCCGTCGAAGCTCTCGAACGACCGACGAACCGAGCGGCACTTTGCATGCGAGTCTACCGTCTATATCGTCTTCGCAGGCTCCGATATCCACGAGTCAAGAATGAGATGCAGAAAAGCAGGGGTGTACAAGATTACATTCCAATCGGCGTTAATCGATCGAATCCCATAATCGATGCGCCACGGATGGATGTCTTATCAGTTATTACTCGCAGCAGTTTCCGACGACTGCTTGCGATGACAATCGCCCCGTTATTTCTGTAATCAAGCCGGCGCCCGATGAGTTAAGACGGTGGAACCGAACGTATCATAGCGATAATGGAATTCCCCATCGATATCGAATCGGCGATGCGAGCCCAAGAAATTGCCGAGCAATTCGACGGCAATGAAGTGACTCCCGATATACTGCCGGGAGAAGACGCCGGGATTACCGTGACCGTGCTCAGGCCAGCTGGCCTTCCGGCGGGCTTAATTAAGGACTCGGGGCAGCTCTTCAGCAGCTCGACGGGTGATCCTTCTGGCAGCTTATGAGTTCGGGGAGAGCGGCGAAACGTCTCGACGGCCAATCACCACGGGCTCGGTATATTCGCCTCCGAAGAAACGCGCGACTCGAGGGAACTATGAACGTTGCCGCTCCTCTCTGCTCGTCCACGGCCAGCAACGAAAAATCCTTGTCCGATCCATACGGCGTGAAACTACTTCTCGGCCACGGCTTTCCCACTCGTTGGCAGGGCTCCCGGCACTGGCTCCACGCAACGCTCGCCGGAGCGAGCTAACCTCGCTGCGATGTCTTCGGGAAGGATATCCGGGGAGTAAATTGAACGACGCCACGCAGCTTAAACGCCTCGACCTGGATTTACCGTGCGACAACATTGATGAGATCTTTTTACGGTGAATAACTTTCGTGGATATATATATGTATATATATATACATATATATATACATATATATATACATACATATATATATGCATATAACTCTTCCTAGAGTTTGACTCGCTCCGGAAGCTCCTGGAGTCGAGGACTCGGGCAAACTCGATTTACTCCAGCGCTGATTGACAAAGTCCGTACCACGTACCGTCTACTCTACTTAACTGAGATTAAAGGGCACCCGGAGTGACGCTCGCCGAACCCTTGGAGCGAACTTTGCGACTAGTTTATCCCAGATATCGCACTAACTCATCTCGTCTCTACGTGTATGGTTCGTCCGGGCTCGCGTTACAGCTCCCGCGTCGGGTGAGATAATCGTTCGGTTTTGAAAATTAGACGGAAGTCGCATAAATGGCGCGTGCGTTAATGAGGTATCCATTGCCGGACGTTGAGACGCCGATATCGATGATCTTCGGTGCAACGAACCTCGCGAATGACGCGGATTCGTTTCGCCGTTTTCGAACGGCTCGATTATAATTGTCAAGTTATCCCGCTGATATTAACCGAATTTATCTAATCTGGTAGCGGATCGCATTAGGTTGATTGGAGCAGTTCCAATTTGGCCGGAGTCATTCCCATCGCGCCCGCCCAACGTCGAAATGATCTCTCCGGAGACGTACCGGATCCGATTTCAAATTGATTTGAGTAACCAGAGAAACCGCGGAAAAATAAACACGGACCTTCAAATAGCGGAGGGTAAATACAAAAAGAAGCTCGTCGCGCCGGTGATTGGAGAACTCCCGATGGCTGTGTACATTTTGCCTATCTCGTAGAATCTCCCATTAATCCGTCAATTAATTTGGTCCCGCAGTTGCCGGCGATGGCTCGGAAACAATCTCGATCGTTAATCCGGCTATCGATAAGCCGCTGCGGTCTCGAATATCTTTGGGTGAAAAAAAAAAAAAAAAAAAATGAAAAAAAAAGAACCGGCGCGACCGGAGTAACCGTGGAAGCTGAGAGCGGAAGACAGGACTGGAATAGCCTCATGTAGACGGGTAGGCGTTGGTCATTTTGCATTTTAACGGTCTATCTCTGGGGTGCGCCTCTACCCTCTCGTTTCCTCGGTTTACACTTTTTTCTTTTTTTTATCTTTTTGTGGCCATCGCGTCGGTATAAAAGTACGTGCCGGAGCGAGGTCGACGTTTGGGGTAGAAGGAGAGCCGATTGAGGTAGTCGAACGCGATCAGGAGAGGAAGAGCAATAAATAGCGCCGCCAATTCATTACGGCACACCTATAGCCGATAATTGCATTTTCAGGCCATTTTACTGAAACGCTACGGTCCTTGCGCGCTCCCGACGACAGCAGCGGCGACGGCGGCGGCGGCGGCGGCGGCAGCAGCCAGTACAACGTTGCGCCTCTCTAGTAATGGGTGTAGCGCGGAGAGCGGGTGAGAGCGCCAGAGGACAGGATGGCTAACTGCATTAACCTTTCAGCCACCCCCTGAGAGCGAGAGGGAAGGAACTCGACGCCAGCAGCCGCGTGGCAACGGCAACAGCCGCCCCTGCCGTCCTGTCACGCCATGGGTTAATTACGTTCAATGATTTTGAACGCCCGGCCTAAGCGAATTTCAAATCCTATTCCACCACCGACCGGTTCCCTCTCTGGCCGTCCTCTCTCCCGTCTTCGGCGCTTTCTTCTTCGATTCACGGCTATTCTGTTGTAAATTGTATCCGGCGTCCACCGTCGCCGAGCGATACGAAAGAGAGCGGCCGAAAAAAAACGTCATCCGGTGAAACTCCGCGGTGCGCGAGATCCCGCAAAAGCAACCGGAAGGACCGAACGTATATCCGTCTTTCCGTAACTCGCGCCAAGGTAGGATTTGTTATTGGTGGTTTTCACGCCGGTAACGAGAACAAGCCGAAAACGGGAGTTTTGCTCTAGATGTTGGGGTAACGTGCGAGCCCGAGCCCCATTCCGGATGTCGGCGAATTCCCATTTGGCGGAGGGGGCGCGGGCGCGCGCGCACCCCTCGCGGCACTTGCGACTCTAACTCTCGCCGGAGAATCTGGTACGGCAACCGCTACACCGCCGCCCGGCTTACGATAATGCACGACTCGTATAAATAAAACTTTGAATTAAAACTTGGACGGTAAGTTTTGCGCGAGGAGAGGCCGCAGTAGATTGTACTATAGCTCAGAGGTGGGGGGTGGGGAGGGGGGGGAGGGGGGGTGATGGCTGGATGGAGCTGCCGGCGGTCGCGTATGCCGGGTGTACCCGGCTCGGTCGAGCGACCCGGGGTACGCGTGGTCCGCGGCGACGATGGGACCGAGGCACAAACCTCCCCCGTACCAGTTTGCCGCACGGTTTCGTACCTAGCCAACCGCATTTCCCCCACTCGCGAGGATTATTGTGAGTAATGCGCCGACCACGTTTTCCTCCCCGGCCTTTCCGACTGTGTGCACGCCTCGGCCTCACCCGCCGCTCCTTTGCCTCCAACACTTGCGGATTTGTGCGCTCCCGGGTCAGCCCCCATTCCCCTCTGTGTACCTACCGGGGAGCGAACTGGCTTTATGAAAAGTCAAGATCGTCCTTCCGAGTCGCCGACCACTCGTTCGCAACTTGTGCTCTCCGGCGGCAAAAGTTCCCGACCCCTTCGTCGTTTTACACACCCGTAACCGAACTTTTTTCCCTCGCCGACTCTCCGCCCGCTCTCCCTCGCGTAATAGACGATTCTTCTTTTCAACCCCACCTATGAATATTATAAATGTTCGCGGCGTACCGAATAAAAAAAAAAAAAAAAAAAAAAACCGCCCCGGTCCGAGAACAATTCTGAAAATAATGCGCGGTCCGCCGATTCCCTCGGACGGTTAATAAAAACCGCGGGGCTCTCTGCAGGAGGGAAAAAAAATAGAGTTCTCGACGTCGGTCGGGAAATGACGGCGGTTTGAGTAGACGAGGCTGCGGCAGCGGGGATCAAAACCGTTCGTGGCACTCGGACATGTGACATACGCCGCGGTGAAACGTACCTGCCCTCCGCGTCCGCACAACAGAAACAGGCACGGTTACGCGCTGCATTAGCGCAAGCTCGAATATAGGTGCGGATAGGTACAGATATACGGGGCGCGTTGCGGGGTTCTCTCTCTGAGAACCGCACGGCAAACTGAGCGGGACGATTGCGCCCGTCCGGCTTCACCGCTGCCGGGACACCGATTCGACGAGTTAATTTTGTCCCAAAACTTATTTCGACGTCACCGTCCGAAAACCATCCTATATTTCGACCAGTCTGTATACCACCCGATTTTCACCCTCTGCCCCCCCCCCCCCCCCCCCCCCTCCTCCTGCACCCGCGCACCTCGCGGTTTTATGTCGCGACCACGAAATTCAACAGTTTCACGTTTGGCCTTCCACATGTACACGTGCGATTGGGGCAGCAAATTATCAACCGCGAGCGTGATTGCAGCTGGCGCTCTACGGTTCACGGGAGACACGAAATCCCGGACTTACGTTAGCGCGGATAAAATTTTTAAATAAACAAAAAAAAAAAGAAATAACAAAAAAATTCGACCGACCGTGAACTCCATCATTCCGGCTGAACTCGGGCGTTGATTTATATCCGCTGATTAAAATCAGCGATCCATGGACCGGCTGCGGCGGAGGGGGGGGAAATATTGTTCGTTGATTCCATTAGCCGCACACTACCGGGCTGCAAAAACTGCCCGATCGTTCAGATGGGAAATTAATAACCGACCTACACTCGCAGACGACCGCACGTGGACGGGAGAATATTACACGCACGTATATTTCGCGGAATGAAAAAACGTAACGTTGCGGGGGATCGCTGATCGAACGCTGAGTTCCGATAATGCGATAATAAACGCGCGCCTCGCCGAGGATGAATCATCGGTTATGCGATTGTGCCGTCGCCATGACGATTGTAGAAATCGTTATGCGCAAAAAAAAAAATTGAATTTTCGCATTCCCTCTCATGCAACTTTCATTTGTTTACGGAGCTTCGATGAGAAAGCGTTTTTCGCGGCTATGTTGTTTCCTCGCGAAGGAAGCTTTGGGTGCGAAAGCAAATGTGTAAATAAACATTTTTATATCACGGAAGCAAAGATTTCCCCACGGGAAAGCGAAATCTGCTATTTATTTTTTTTCAAAGAGGTCATTGTTAATCTTCCTCCGCGAGAAAATAAATGTGTGAATAAACATTTATTTTATTCGTGAAAACAAACATTTCTCCATGAGGAAGCAAAACACGCAATTTGTTTTTTTATTCAAAGCGGAGATCACACTCAATCTTCCTCCGGGAGATCTCTAAAGTCCCGTATTGTCTGGTTTAGCGATATAAAAAAACGACCCAATACTGGGACTTCATCGCCTCGTCATCGTCGAGCCGACATTCGCGGGTTACACCGAAGACACGGAAGTGGATGGCGCCACGCGCAAGTTCCAGCGGAATTGACAATGAAGAAAAAATAATAATAAAAAAAAATTGGTAGGGCATAACCCGCTCGGTACTGCGGAGGATTGTCAGGAGCAGTGGAATCCGAGGTAATACGTTGCGGCAGTCGTCAAAAAGCTCTTTTACCGTTCGCCACCGCCCTTCGCTATCCGTTCCTGGCCGCTCTCTCGCTTCGGTGCCGTAAAACAGCTCGCTCAAAGCTCACCCGTATCTCCTCGCCGTGCCTGCTGTTGTCGATTCGCAGCTCCCCCGTGACGCATAGTCACGTATTTCCGTTGAACCGCGGGAACCGCGAACAGAAACGAACCTCCGTTATACGCCTGCCGAGTCCCGCTACAGCCTGATATCCATTATACGGTCAGCGTTTACTGCATCATTAACGAATTACGACGAAACGTTAAAGACGAAGAAATATACGGGGTCCGGTGTGTATAAAAGAGATTTATGAGGACGGATCCGTTTAGAGTGGGCGAATAGTCGCGGTTCTCCATCGTACTTTGCGACCCTGGACTGCGGCCCTGGATCCATCGACGATAACTTTACGGCGATGTTGACTACCACCGATCCTCCCCATCCTCGTTTCCACCGTCTGTCTGCCGCGGGACCGACTTCACACTGCTCGGTCGATTAGACGATTCGTACTAAATTAATGTTTTTTTCCTCATAGAGGAAGCTATGTGTGCGTGAAAAAAAATTGCGATTTTAATCTCAGCGTACGTATTAGAAAACGTCGAGAAATTTCACTTTTAGCTGGCTTCCGGACGTATGTGTGTGTGTGTGTGTGTGAAAGACTTGCATTGCTTAGTAATGACTACAACTCAAAAACGGCTTGCGATAGCTGGTTAAAATTTTTTACACTAAAAGAGTGGTCACCTATCTTCCTTCGGTGTGATTTTCATGAAGATTGAGGCCCGATTCGAGATTTTACACGATTTTAACATTGAGCTGATGTCCTGAAATGCATATAAAGACAATACCATGAACAAAGACTTTGGTTTTGAATTTGGCCGAAATCTACCGAAGGGATCAGATTTTGTGGAATTTCTATTTTTTTGAAAAATTACTAATAATGATCTAATTCTAGTTAACATGGAGGTATCGAGCTTAAAACATCTATCATGGACGAAGTTATGCGCAAAACCGTAAAACATGAGGAAGTAATTGTGCAAATAACTTTGCACGCTTTTTTATTTTTCATTTTTTTTATTGCGGAAGAACTCGAACGTTCGGAGGGAGCAGCGATCGCATAACGATCATCATCTATGACTATCGCACGGTTAATAACTACCATCGCAGAGGCGCCCGATACTTCCGGGAGGGGCCTCTCTGGCAGCAGAAGACGAGCGCGGTGTGATATATGTTCTCGGTCGAGAGCATAACGCCGAAGAGGACATAAAACTTGGCTCGTTATCACCCATTTAAAATAGCGAGGAATCTTTCACATTTGGCTGGGCGATATCTTGGGAGGAAAACTCGACGATACTCTCATGGACCCGGTGACGGGCTCGTTTCGCACTGATGGCCCGACGATAAAGCGGTTACCGCCGTCGCCTCTCGAGACTCGCTCGACTTTATTCGTGAGCAAAACCAGGAAATGGGAATTTGAAACACTCAGATGCTCGGTCGCGACGTTGACTCTCGCCGAGACGTTGAAAGGGATGAAAAAAAGGACGCGGCGGAAAGATGGAAAAACGACCACAATATGTATTTTCGAATACACTCTGCCATTATTATTTTTTTTTTACTATGGATCCGCTTCTTTCGTGCTAGGGATCGACATAAAATAAAATAAAAAATAATGACCCGAATAGCGATCAATATTCAACCGCGATATTGTAGAAGGGAGACAATTCTTCGATGTAAACGTAGGGTGGGGGGGCGAACGACAATTATGGGAATACCGAGAGAAAATTATCCGGGGAATTTGGAGAGACACTTCAAGCGCGCGTTGAAGAGTCCCGAAGGATTCCCTCCGGGTCCTTAGGTATTTCGAAGCAAATACCACGTGCTCGCTTTACGTGGATGATCTTAACGATTCGTCGAATAAAAGGGATGGGAGTATGAAAAAACGGCAAAAATTCGATACACGCCATGGAGTATAGATTTTTTTTTTCAAACTTTACACTTGGTCCGGATGACGATGTTTCTTTATTTTTGAAGGGAATAAGAAGTACTTCCAAAAGTACTAGATACTTCGAGTACTCGTGATACTTTGTCCTTTGTACTTAAAGTGTTCTCTGAAACGTTGCCGGGCTCCGCTCTGAAGCGAAGAATGGTCAGTAATATTAAAAAAATGAAAAACCCGTGCCACCGCAGGGAACGCAGAGAGCTGCCTCGGATTACCTCATCCATTGAGACTCACCGGAGGCAATCAAATTATATTCCCGGCGCAATCAAGTTCGGCGATAGAATGAAACTGCGGGGTGAATTCGAGAAATTGCGTTTTTCACGGAAAGAGTCGCAGAGACACCACCGCACCCCCTCCCTCCCCCCCCCCCCCCCCCCCCACCCCTCCCCCGTCGGAGATCCATGGAGAATTGCGACTACGTTGGAGACGCGCGGGATTCATTTCGATACCGGATGCGCTCGAGATTTCGCTTTAAATGCCGCCGGCGTGCGTCCCGATCAATCGCTTCAAATCGGTTTCTACGTTTTTTTCCACCGTTTCCTCTCAAATCCTCTGACTGTAGTATTTCTTTTTCCTCGCTGCGGAACAGAGACTCGCTCCGAAACTCCCCGATATTGCCGGCAAAAACTGATTCCGGCTCCGTCAGAAATCATGTACATGGAAATTGCATTTCCATCGTGACAAGCGGCAAAAAACGCATATCATTTCTACGAAAGCTTGTGTTTTATTTTCATTCCCTTTTTCTGCTTACTCGATACTATTACACCATGCGCTCCCGACCAATTTTCAACGAGATTTTCATCGCGTAATCGTAGTTGCGTGTGAAAAATTCCGTTCCCGATGAATCATTCGCGACTGCTAATTATCTTTAATGCATACCCGGCTCCGGCGCTCTTTCGCGTTCTGTACGCGTTTCTTCGAGTAATAATCCCAATGCTCTCGCTATTAGCTGCAATTAGAGACCGTGCGATTGCGCATTCGTTATCCTTAATTAGCATCTCGTTTCGACGATGTAAGGCGAGAAGTAGCGAAATTATAAAACGAGAAATGGCTCGCTGCATCGATTTTTAGCTGCATGTCTGTTCGCTTGCGTGCTATTATCATCGTGCTCAACGGGCTCGGATGAAATTCGGTCGAACCTCGAAATATCATGCTTTTACAGTTGGTTCGAAATAGTTCAGTTTTAGTTTAGTTTTACTAAAGATCCTGGTGTGAATCCTCTAAGGACTTCAGCGGATACGTAGCAGCACATATTGGTGCAAAAGAGTAGGGTAAGTCAGGGTGATATGGCCACAATGGGTGATATGGCCGTAATGTCTTTTAACCCAGCGAACGAATGGCGCTGTGGTTTGCACAGTTTTTAGCATAAGTGTTTTAGCATAAGAAAAATGTCAATTAAAAATACAAATTTCACTGTAAAATTGCAACGCAGATGTGTTCGAAATTTCAGAAACAGTTTATGTAAAAAAGCTTCCAATACTGTCCATGAATTTTCAAACTAAATTTTTTTACAGTCTTAATCCAACAAAGTGACCGAAAAGCCGCGGTTTAAATAGTTCCAAGGAAGAATCCTGGGTTTCAGCGCCAGGCGACTGGAAACACGAAGACATCGCTGCATGTTGCGCGTTTTCCGTGTTCCGGTGATCGATGAGCTCAACGATTGGTGCGAAACTCGACGTTGAAAATTGCACGATCCCCCGGATCGTGCCAGCTAGTTCGCCTCGAGTACTCCGGAACTGGCCCGACTCATAAAATTCCCACGGCTACGCGAATTAGTCGGCTACGAGTTGGCGAAAATTCTAATTAAATAAATAATCCCACTCGGGGCAGTGTGCTTCCTCCAATATGCACTCGTCGTCTGAGGTACGGTGTATAACGAGGATGCCGCGACGGGCGTAATTGAGAAAATCCCTTTTGGATCTCGGCATCGCTAATGGGCAGGCAAATTCAAAATTGAAGATCCTCTTTCGAGTGTCGTCATTACGAGACTCTCGTCCCAGCGGTCCGCCATTGGCGCGTACACTCGTGTAATGAGTATATCCGTATGTATGTCGAGACTCTCAAAAGGCGGAAGGGGACGAGCTCTGTGCGCGAATGTGGAAAATTGATAAAACGCGAGACGAGCGAATGGGGAATGTAGAGCAGGGTGTGCGCGTCAGTGAAAAGTTGGTAGTTTCCGGAGTTGCCCTTTGGTGCGAAGGGTATCAAAATTCGACACCTTTGCCGTCCGATTTGCATGTAAACGAGTGAGGGCGAAGGAGTGACACGACCGGAAGAGGAAGATCGTGCGGTCTCACCGACGCAGAGGATAGGGGTTGGAACCGGGAGAGACAGCGCCGGCAAACGTAGTCGTCGTTTGTCGCGTTGCATCGTCGTAAAATCGCATCACGGAGGCGGTAAACGCAATGTTCCGCGTAATTCAGTTACCACGCGCAGTAGTTGTCCGCCCCGCTCGCTGGAACACTCTCGGCTTCTGGCACGTGTACTTGCCCATTATCGCTAAAAGCATAGCACACTCGATTATCACGACGTCGACCGTGGCTGGAAAACCGAAAGCACTCCCTTACAAGCCCCCCCCCCCCCCCCCCCCCCCCGCCCCTAGCTCTACCCGGGTTCCACGCGCGTCCCGCACTCCTCAGGACGAAGTACGACGTCGTCGACGCCGTGCTCGGCGTGCTCTGCGCTACATCGCCTGATATCAGCAGCGACGAGGGGATATCGCAAATTACATTCAACGAGGAATATTTCGAGAAAATGTGAAGCGAATGTGTCCCAGTCATCGACGCTCCGAGCGAAAATGCACCGCGGCGTGTTATCCGATGAAAATGACAACGTCGTGGCTACGTGCGGAATCGAGTATTCCATTACAAAGGTGTGTGTGTGTGTGTGCGCGCCCGGGCGCTTCGTGTGCGTAGGTGCGCTTCGGCGAACGGTTATATTCCATCCACGTCAAAGGAACGGCTAGGGAACTATTTTTGCATTTTTTATTTTGTCACGCGAGAACTCGAGCGAACCGCGAAAGGCTTTTTCGACTGGAGCACGTACCTCGGAAGCTTTTTTTTTTTTTTTTTTTTAATTCTCCTCTCTTTTTATTTTCGTAGGTGCTGAACATGTATTTTTTTTTTCTCGCCAGCCTTCATCGTTCATTTACCGTGGCAAAGGGTTATGCTCGGGGAGGCGCGTTAATAGCGGCCTTTCGCTTACACTTACTTCGGCCGATATAAGCGAACGCGAGCCGTCGGGCGGGATGGGTGGTCGGGGCGGCTTTTAGGAATTTCAAAGAGCACCGGGCGGGTTATATGGACACAGGGCCGAGCGGGATCTCTGTGCGAGGCCGTCGTGTACAGGATGGCGATGGGAACCGCGAACCGCGACGCAGCGGGGCAACGGGGGGGGCGACGAACGCGGTGGACAGCCAGAGGGTAGTCGAGCCGGGGTGGCGACGAGGCGCCCGGTAAATGCGGCGAGCGGACCCGGACGTCTTGGGCAACTATCGGCGGCGAGGGCGCATCGCACACGGCGAACTTCACAAAGGGACAAGTCCCTGGTGCGGGTAGGGTTCGCGGTCGGACCCGAGCCACAGTCGCGTCCGCAAGAATTCCCTTCGACCGGCTTACAGCGTCCGGTTGACGTCAACGCCGGCGAGAACCAACTATTGACCGTTCGGGTTTCCGGTTAGCGAATGTACTACTTTGGCCCTCCGGCGCGGATTTTCTCGACCGCATTCCGAAGACGGTCGGAGAACCGCGCGGTTGGCCTGATCGTAGTCGCAGGGATTCTTACCTATCGGCCGGTCGGCGACCGTCAGAGGTGCGAGCGCGAGGCGGCTGAGAGGCTTCGAATTCCTGCCGAGCCTGATACACTCGCGATCGAGGCGCATGGAACACCCTGGGTCTTCGGTGATCGAGGTTTGTTGTGCTCAGACGCTCCACGGCGCTCTCGGACCGACCCTCCCTTCACTCGTTTCTCTCCCTTCTCTTCGGCGACTCCGAAATCGAGATTATAAATATTGATCCCGCAAGTCCTCGCGTCCTTCAGTTCCGAGCACACTCGAGAGACTGTGCGGTCCTTCCACGGTGCTCCGAATTTCTATTCTCCGGGTCGAGGGCGTTCTTCGAGGTCGAAATTGAAATCCGAGATACAGAGCCCTCCAACTCCCGCTCGCTCTCAACCCCCCCTGCGTTTCTGTTAGTAATTCCAACGCGGAGGAGGACCCGGAAAGTCGCCCGGAGAAATTAAGTGGACGAGGGTGCGCCGGTTCCCTCGGACGACTGTCGTCGCGAGCTTTCGAAGGAGATTGACGAATTTATCGGTGACAAAATATATTGACCGAACCCGTCACACCGAGATCTTCGCGGTTCACTTTTTTCGTGGGAATTGTGTCCTCCGTAGCCGCCTTCCGCGTATCACCGGAAATGACCATGTGGCTACCTTAAATTTTTTTTTCTACTACGAATTCTCATTTACTACGTATTTTTGGCTGCAGGCTGTCTCGTCGCCCCTGTAATTTGGCTTTGCCCGTATTAATTCTAATACAAAAATCAAATTAAAAAAAAAATGGTTTTTTTAAACGAAAAATATTGGGCTCTGTGTGAAGACAGTTCGCTACTCGAGTGCGGCGCGCCCTCGCTTATTCGCGGAAACCATGTGAAAGCGAGCTGCTCTTTTGTCGCGGTCTGAGCGGGCCATGAAGAGGAAGTAATATTTCGCGACCAATATTCACGCTTCGCCGGCTCGATTAACGAGAAGGGAGAGACGGAGGGAACCCTGGAGAGAGAAAGGCAGACGGAGCCGTGCTGTAGTTTCGTCCCGCACATGCCTCGAAATTCGGTGGCAAGAGATTCAGCCAAGAGTGAAGTTTCGCGAGAGATACGGCAGGGTGTATGGGGTGAGGGGCGGTGGAACGGGCGAAGCCGTCTCGAATAAAGCTCGAGGCCTCGTTAATTCGACCTCGACCCGCTTCGGCTTAGTCGAAGATCACCGCCGGCTTAGGATCCGCAGCATCCCGCACTCCATCCTGCCCCCCCCCCCCTCCCCTCCCTACCCTGCAACGTTAGCCGCCAGCGTGATTCTGTCGCCTTCACAACTAATTCGGTTTAACCGAGCTCTCGTTAACTGTGTTATGTCCGCTAATGAACGTTCCTCGTTGCAATGCGATCCTTCGGACATCCTCGGCGCGGAAGCATCGAACGCTTCGGGCTATCTTGGACCGTCTTGAGGGGTCGGCGAGTTACGTCGCTGGCAACTCATCGATAGTCGGTCGATTAATCCGATATAGGTTGAGCTTCCGCCATTTGGACTACTTCATGCATCGTGACTGGAAAATAATCGGTCGAACAAAATATTGCAACGACTCAAAAATATTTTGGTCAAATCACCCAACAAATTGTTGAACCAACCAATTTTTTAGCTTTACCAACAAAACATTTATTTTCGGCGTCTCGAAAATTGATTATCCGCAAGAATCTGGAAAGTGAGTACGGTGGGTAGAGGAATAACGATTGAGACGCGTTCGCCCGGACAGCCGGTCGAGGTTGGCGTAGGGAAAGTACATCGATGGTCGAGATAGCGGTACGTAGTCGGAACTACTCACCAGGTACGAAAGTGAACTATCCCGTTTACAGTAGTTTGATGTAACGCGGAGGATCGTTTGTGGAGAGGGGCCAAAGTAGCGAGAGGCAAATTCTCCACGTTCGATCTTGCCTTTGAGGCTCCGGGGTGCGGGATAGCTTGCCCGCTATCAAATTGGAGTTCGATGAGTATCCCGCGCAAGCGGTAATGACATTCTCCGCGAGCGAGCCGGACTGATTGAGCGGATCACTTTAGTATGTCGAGTGATTCGAATACCGGCCGGTGAGAGAGGGACGGAGCATCGGCAACCTCTGCTTCTGCAGTTGAAACGTGGCGGCTTCGAAACTCCGCAGCGATAACGAGACTGCTAGTGGAGAGTGAGCCGCGCCGTGCGCTATCCCTGAGATAATCTACGGTGCCCCTCGAACATTCCGGTCGGGTTTCGGTCAGTCAAATAGTTCGGGTACTTCAGTGACTAATGTCAAAGACTCCCCCGCGCGCCGAACGGTTAGCGGCGTAATGGTAATTAATTGCGATTACTCACTACCCGGACAAACCCGCAACGTTCGGTGATACTGTTCGTTGGTAAAAAAACACTTGCGTCCTCATTTCGTCATGCTCAAGATCGCATACAGAGCATCGGGCGAGGAAGCGTTCTGTGACGTCACTTCCGGTTTGAAAATTTCACTTCCAAACCGGAAGTGATGTCACGCAGAAAAATTTGAAAGATTTCGTTGTATGGTCACTTCCGGTTTGATAATCTCAGTTTTCGACCGGCAGTGACGTCGTACGGGAAAACGTCACTTCCAGTTTGAAAATCTCAGTTTTTTTTACCGGAAGTGACGTCACACTTCCGGTCGAAAACGTTGCTTCCGGTTTGAAAATCGTGATTTTTCGACGGGTACAAGCGTTTCGGTATCTCGGGAACCGTGAATAGGTCGCGGCTCCGGCGCGTATCGCAAGCCGAGCTAACGCTTTGAAATTTGTCGTCGACGCCGATGCCGCTGCCGCTGCTTCTTGCAGCTAACTTCCAGGATATATTTAGGGCCGGATGGGCTCTCGGGTGAGTTAGCGTGAGTTTCTGGATTGGACTATCTATACCGCACGAGAGAAGGAGAACTCGTCCTCCTGGAGCAGCCCCGTTCGCCGGCTAGGGTCTGAAGCTTCCAGCACTCGCAAGCTCGCTTCACGTGACCTTTGTGCCCCGACGGTACCTCGTTATCCTACCGCTGCCATCGCGATCCAATGAGCCTAACTTTCATGAACAATCACCGGTGCTTTGTCCTCGGTAATTATTCAAATCGAGAGGTGCCTCCCCGCACCCACCCAGCCCTTCGCTCTCGGTGCACATCGCGTCTTCCTCTTCTCACGATCTCCGCGGCTCGCCCCCTCTCGCTCTCGTTACTCCAAGAAATTGGCTCCGAGTTTAATCGAATTGCGCCAACAATTACTCGACTACCCCGGTCGAATATTCGTACGGGATTATTATTATACGCGATCCCGAAAGCCTAATTCGTTTCCCTCCAGCGCGTTTCCAGATTTGTAGAATTTCTTCTTTTTTTTGTTTTTTACTCTCTCTCCCGTGTCAAATATCCTCGGAGAATATTAATATTTTCGGTAATTCCGGACCTTGGTGCGGGAAGAATCGTTTCTTCAAGAGACGACGAAAGGGACTGCGAGGTTCCTTTCTGGGCGGAAGATACGCGAACGAGTCTCCCGCCGGGGTTGAATTGGCTCTAACGAACACTCGGGCTAGACGGAAATTACATGCCGAAGAATTCAGAGCTCATCGCTCGACCAGAAAGCTCGGAGGAGGACGAGTGAGTCCCGGATAAAAATGTGAAAAATATTTCCGACTCTCCGGAGCCGGCGGCCGGAGGTGCGGTCTGAAACGGCGGGCGTCGTCAACCGTGAATCTCTGTTCCCGATCGGCGGCGGAAGCCTCGCGAGAAATTTCTACGCGCGTGTATCATCGGGCTCGAAAAAGTTTGCGAATCGGGGAAACTGGGTCGCTCCCGCCACCGGCAGAATTCCGCGGTTCAGTTTCGTCGCTCGCGGTAAAGTTTCACCCCGGAAGAACCGGGATTGCACTATTAGTCCCGGGCTTCTTTAAAGTCCCGAGAAAAAGAAAGAAGCGAAACGAGCCTCTCCGTTCCCCCCTCCGTCGCGGGTCTGCCGAGCTTACGGCCGACCCGATATGACCGAATGCAAGAAACATATTTAACACCGGGACAGAAGCTCGTCCGTCATTGCGCAGATAGGGGATGCAAGGAGGCGGCCTCGCGAGGGGAAAAAAAGGAAAGTTTTTCGACGCTGCTCGCGAGACAGCAGACAAGAGTAAACTGATGACTGGTGATTTTTTTTCTCCCGCCCTCGGGCAGAAAAAAAAGCTCCCCGGACGCGTGTGGCATATATCTTCTGGGTATCCGGGGTCGTTGGAAAGCCAATCAAAATTCGTCGCGGTAGATTTAGCCGCGCGACGACTCGAGGCGGGGGGAAAAGTGGGACATTATGTGGGATGAAAGATCGCGGGGAAGACAAGACAGATTCCCCGACCATCCTTGATCAAACAATTATTAACAATGGGGGAGTGATATACTAACGTCGTTCTGGGTTTCTAAGTGAGATATTTTATTCAACGATACCGGAACTGGACAAAGCTTTAAGTACTCAAGTACTTTTTAGGACTGCAAGGTCTTTTCGAGTACACGCTCGCATTACGGACATTCTATTTCTGTTTACATATGATTACCTGTCTGAACATTTCAATAAGTCCACTTTTAAGGATATTTTTTTTTTTTTAACTGTATAAAATTCTATTTAAAAAACAGGAGAACGGTTTTCGTTTTTTTCTTTTTTCAAATAAAATAAGATTTCTAAAAAACCGAGGAAGCTACCGGAGTACCAACAATGACAATAGTACCTTTCGGCCGCAATAATTTTTTGTTCATTGCGAATGTTGCAGAATGTGCGAGTGAAAGCGATGGATACCGCAAGTGCTCGAAGAAGATGGATTCCTTCGTCCGTCATCCTGTTGATCCTGACGTTGACCGGAGCGATGGCGAACGGGACCCTGGAGAAGTTACACGAAGGTAAGTGAATCCCTCGAACCTCCGCGACCATAATTTACGCTCCGAAGAATCCTCTCTTCGAGGATTTTTTTTTAACCCTCCGGATACGGGGGCGCGATTAAAAGGAAAATGAGGCTGGCGACGGTTTTGGCACAGTGACTGCGGAAGATTCACACGGCTCTCGGGCTAGCCTCAGCCGTTTTTAGCCGAGAAGGCAGCGCTGAGCCAAAGTAGACCGGGAAGGCGTCGGGTGCCGAGCCACTTTAAGACGAATTTATAATTCAACGAGCTGTCCTCCGCTCATTATCCTGATTTCGACCCCGTCGGTGCCGCAGTGGCGCGGCCCGGAGAACGACGAGAGCCGAAGATAAAAGCGTCGAATCTCCGTCGAGGAAGCTGCCGGAGTACCCGATCCAAAATTAAATCGTTTAAAATTCGAGGTGTCCTTGGAGAAATGCATATTTTTCGAATTAAAACGGGATTCACCTTGATCCCCGCCGGAAGATTCTCGTGTTTCGCCGGGCGCGCCTCGCGTCTCGGACGCGGAACTATGAATGACAATTCGGGCGTGTCGGAACCTCCGTCACGCATACGGCTCCGCCGGCATGAGTAATGCGATCTGCATAACAAGGCGAGGACTGTGAATGGAGTCGCTGGATTTTCGACGTATTAATGACGAGCCTCCGGTCGGAGGAGCGGGGCAAACCGCACGCGCCGCTTTGCCCCGCCACACTCCGCGAAGAATATATCCAACCCCCTCGAAATTACGAGACGTCCAATTCCGCGTCTCTGCATCTGCGTATCCGCGTGCGTGAATCCCGCGTATATATTTAACGAACGAGCGAGGGCTTTTGTCTCGTCGTCTCGTCCTCCGCGGCTCGGGCGCGCCCGTCACGGGTTGCTCGCCGGGGCGACGACTACGTCTCGACCGGGGAATGGGATTAAATCTTCGCGAGGGGGAGCGGTGGAATGAATTTTTTGTCTCGTCCCCGTCGCCCTCCGACAATCGCTCTGATCGAAGGTGCGTCTGAACGATCGGAGCGTTCGCCTACACTGAGAAAAAAATTACACAGTTAAAGCAGCAATACCGACTTTTTACCATAAAAAATAGTTCTCAAGGAGAACGTCTACATTTTATAGTTATGCCAATGACAAAAAAATCATGGTTGCAACCATAATTATACTTTAACCAATTGAGAATATACTATAAGAGAAACTACACTCAGAAAAAAAAATTGTCGGATTAACCAAATTCGCGGTCAAATATCTTCAAAACTGTTATTTGGTTGGTACAAATGAACGATTCTTTTATTGAACGATTATTCTCTTTGGTCGATTCAAAATATTTCGATTCGAACAACATTTTTCATTGTACCAACTAAAAAATGCCTTTGAACGCGGGGGAATGCACCTTGGTTTATGCAACAATTTCTTTTTCTATAAGCTATTCATTGTAGTAGGAAATACTATCCTTTTTCTCGGTGTAGCCTCTCCGATCGGCCCGCAAAATTTCTTTCGCCGTCGAATTTCGTTTCGAGCCCTCCGCCTCGGTAGCAAAACACACAGCCGCACGACGGCCAGCGTCGGCTTTTGTTCGCCGAGGAAAAAGTCCACCGGAGCGTGAAATATTATTTATTGATTACCTTATCCTCGGCGGGTCTCTCCGTTTCTTCTCGTACTCCGTCGAGCTCGCGAACCGTGCGCACACAGGAGCGCGTGTGTCTGCCGCATGTAATATCTAGACCGGCCATCCGGCCGATATAATCGTGACCTCCTCCCCCCGTCGCCGTCGTCGCGTCTATCGCGCATCTATCGTCGGGCGCACCTACGCTCTCGACGTCCGACGAGAGGCTGTCGCCGCTCCCGCACCGCGCTCCTTCCTCCACCGGAGCCGCCGAGCCCCGCTGCAACTTCCGACCGAGCGAGCATCGCTGCACTTCCGCCTCCCGATCATGTGTGTGTGCGCGCAGCCTTTGACGTAACGCCCGCGTTCCCGGAGAACATCTGGCTGTCGCTTCTCCGTAGCCCGGCGACGTTGCGGCTCGATCGCGCAGCTCGCCCCGTGCTCGAGACTGCTCGCCGTCGATGCAACGTCGAAAGATCGACGCGGCGCGAGTCCTTTTTCGTTTTCCACCGGAAACGCCGCTCGCGGCCGCCGAGACTCGAACCTCTGCCGGTGACTGCCGCATAATTGACCGGGCGGCACTCGCGCTTCCCTCCTCCATTTCCGGAACCGCGACATTCGCGAAAAGTTCCGGGAGTCTCCGCGCGAAGCCACGGACCGAGTCGCTCCGAGCGTTCTGGCAATTTATCAAGGATCGCGCGGGCTCGCGCGAGCCGGGTCAGCGCCGCGGCAACGTCCGCTCCGGCCCGTGCCTTCCTCTACGTGACGCGACACATCGCCCATCGGTATAATGAAGAAACTTCGCCGAGATCCGCGCGACCGCCCGAGGCCGGAGGAGAAAGAAGCGAGGTTGAGAGAGAAAAAAAAAAAAAAAAACAACAGAGACAAGAAGACGGCCAAAATAGAGAAGCTGCCGAGGGAAACTTTTAGCGAAGCCGCGCGCTACTCTGGAGGAAAGATTTCCCAGAGCATTCACCGTCGTGGATGCGATTACGGGCTAGGACGGAGGGCAGGGCAAATTTACAATTTGGATGGTCGTCGTCGATTGTTTAACGACCCGGAGGGAGAGGGGGGGAGGGGGGGGGGGAGTTTCTTTCGTCAATAGGAATCTTTGCGACTCTGAGCGTCCCGGTCGGCGCGTTCGTCGCGGAGGGAAAGGTGAGCTCGAACGAGGATTTGCGGCAGTCGAAATGAAGTGGCGGAGAGAGAAAAGTTGGGAAAATTCGTTGAAGCGACGCCAAAAAGTCCGCCGTCAGGGGGGGTGGGGGTTGGCGAAAGCTCGGAGGACAAAGAGGGTGAAAAATGGCGACCGACCGAGTCACGTTTGTCTTGTGCACTACTTGCTGCAGTCTCCGCGGCGCGTGCAAAAGTCCCTACCTAGAGGGTTTGTTCTTTCGATTCTTTCCACTCGCTACACACATCCGAGCTCCTCGTCCCGCAGTCCGGAAAGTCCGGCCGCCCCTCGCACGACAAAAGCCCGGCTCTCGCGCACACGCCACCCTCTGGGATTCTTTTCGAAAAGTTTGCTTATTTAATTTTCCTCCTTCGGTGTCCCTCCGACCACGTAGGATTGCTGACCGAACGTGTTTGTACAGATACGATGTACACTGTGACTCAACCCCCCGGCCCCGGCGTTCCTCAACCGTTCCATGCCGACTTTCGAGAAACGGAAAAGCGACGAGTGTCACTTCCGTTATCCTCCGGCTCGCTTCCATTTGTCCCGAATACGTGCCCGCGAGTCCGTAATCCCCGCACGTGGCTAAAGTCAACGAGGAGATTAATCGGAAACTTCGAGGCATCGATAGCTGTCGAATAAAAGCCAATCGAAGTGATCCAATAAGATTCTCGGTAGTCCCTTAACCGGAGGCATGCTCGATCTCGGGTGGGTGTAATGGCACGAGAGGATGACGATTGCGCGCGTGGGGGATGGCCCGAGGGATGGGAAGCTGGATGAGGAATCGAGTACGAATTTCTTTAACGTCGACGAGTGTCGGCGCGGGGTTGGACGTTATGCAGGGAGTCGAGGTTGTCCTCCGAGGGGTGGAGAGCAACCCCGGGACATTCGGGCTCGGAGAACGGACGCGGAGAGGAACCGAGCGATGGAACGGGTTGCCGAGTTCCACCGGGTCTTGCTCGATGTCCACCACCACCCGGACATCCCCGACCCACACACCCGACTTCCCGTGTCTCCGCACTCGCATCGAACCCGGGACACATGGGTGCTGGCCTGTGTGCGCGTGTGTGCATGAAGCCAGGGCGTATAATTCAGTTTTACCCTGAAACGACTCATTTATATGCGTTCGTTTGATTGAATCTCTCGGCTCTCGCTTCGCTGTTGCACGCCCGGGCGTTTCGTACGCCCTCTTCCTCCGTCTCTTCGCAATCCCCCCTTCCGCCTCCGTCCCTCTCTGGCTCGCACAATTCATCTCGGTTCTGCTTGCTCTATCGAACCGTCCGCGCACTCCCTCGAATCCCTCGTCAACCCCAACGCGGTTAGCTGTTTCAATTTCCCCTCACCGCACGAAGCTGAAAGGCGTTGTTACCGCCAGAGACGACGGCTCCGGCCCTTCTTCTTCTTCTCTTTGCTATTAAAACCTTCGGAATTGTCGCGGATACACTATTTCCATCTATTTTATTCTCCCCAGAGATTACCGACGAACGCTCGCTCGTGTTATCGACGCTGTCAACCGGCTGTCTATCGCATCGGGCAGGCAGTTTTTTTTTTCTGACCTAGGGTTTTGGACGAAATTTCGAGATGTGGGCAAAACGAGTGGCGGATTCTTGAGGCAGGTTCGTAATGGGGAGAACAAGATATCTATTTTCTTTCTGACCCGGCGGAAGTTCCTTCGTTGTTATTCAATTTTCGTAACCTTCGTAATCCAATTTTACGAAATTATTTTTACGAAACATCAAATTCTGATTTCACGAAATTATTTATAACCGTCTAAAATCGTACCGGTGATACAAATGGTCCCGCGATGGAAATTATCCGAGTGCGATTGGAACACATATAATTCGAAGGGCAAGTGAATTATGCAAAGTTTCGGGGCGAATGGCGGATTTATGAAAGATAAGCCGGCTTAGTGCCGAGCAGCCCGAATTCCGCTGCTAATTCCCGGTTCCCTGGGTCGTGTTGACACGTACGTTCATATCGTCGGGCGCTGCATTGAGTGCACTCTACCAGCTTGACGACCGTAACACGCCCGCGGACTAATTACTTCGGTTAACGTCGAGTGAAACGTGTTTAAAAACTTGTTACTCTCACTGCCGGCAACGGAATTCCCCGAAGCGGAATGTATAATCACTGGGAATCGTCGAGCGTCGATTGACACAGTACTGGCCCGCGACCGGCTGCCGCGACGATTCTCCTATGCGTTTCTGGGTCTGCTCTGTCGGCTCCACCGTCGCTGTATCTCTCCATCCATCTGTCGGTATTTCCTCGTCCATACCTGCCGATACACGCGCCCGAGCGAACGTCACTATAATCCCTCGTAATGCAGATAATGGCCGGCGGCCATACGCATCGACAATCAGCCGAATAATTACAGGACCCGAGCTACAAATTGAACTACATTCGTCGGGCGACGGAACCGCGAGTGTGTTTGCCGGACGGAAACTCTTGGGCGATCACACACGAATTTTAGTTCATCGCTACAAGTGACGAGCTCCGCTATCGAGAGCTAATCCTCTCGAACGATGTTGATTAAGAGCGCGGCGAGCGTCGGCAAATTTGAACTGCTCCGTTCGCGAGCGGTTCGCCGCCGCACGGGTGGAAAACGCGGTTCCTCGATGCCCGCGACAAGAAGAGTAAGAAAATAATGAGGCGATGGAGCGAGAGCTTTTCTTTAATTGAATTAATAATTTCGATTAATGGAATAAATCATAAGTGAAGTTCAGTGCGTTTTTCCAAAAATTGGAAAAACTCACAAAAATTAGAAAAATTTCCACCAGACTTTTTCGTCGATTCGGAAAAGACTGGATAGCAAAGAAACGCGCAAAGTCTCACGATCGCCGTGAAACACATGACTCGAGGCTCTTCCCCTTCGGGCAGTTTGGAGTAAAAAATACTTCATCCTCCCGCCGTAAGTGCGGTCTAATTTTTCGCCGCTTAATAAAATGTTTAGAGCCCGAAAGGATGAAGCGCGGATGTACGGCTGGGAAGGGCGTTTATAATTTTATATGGAGGAGGCGCGGTGTAACAACGAGGGTATAACCGTTCCGCGGCGAACGTCGGGCGAACGCGAAAGTCTGCAGTTTAAACTTTAAACCCGCTCGCACGCTGATCCGGACCGTTATTATTTTCACAGCATCCGCGTAAAAGCCGGCGAGAGCTCGAAGCACATGGCGAGCGCCGAGCTCTCGTACGAGAAATATAAATGGTATTCTCTCGGTACGTTAACGCTCGTTCACACAGGTAGTCGAGGCGGAGGTGGAGGTACGAAAGAGACGAGTGCCATAACTGCCACACGGTACAGTCAAGCCGGGCCAAGCACGCCTGTCCTATAATCGCGATAGCCACTTCATCCCCGGTGATCTCCCGCTAACACGTCCTCGTCTGCGGAAACTACGACGGTCGCTCGGTTCACGCTCTGTACGGTCGTCCTGCGTATGTTCCATTTAACACAGTCGCACCACCGCCCGGAGAAAATAAAAATCATTATTGGAGCACACTAGTTGCCCGAAGAAAAAAAGCCACGGTAGAGCTCGTTAATTAACATTTTATTTTTCTACCCCGTTGTACGACATCGGAAGGTTTGATAACGAGACGGTCGAGGTACAAAGCATCGAATCGATGGTTGAAGGGGAATCAGACGAATAGATTTTGAAAATCGACCTGTTTTTTTGTCCAAATCCTTGTGCTAGTGCCTTAAGACAGTCGCTCGGTTCACGCTCCGTATAGTCGTCCTGCGTATGTTCCATTTAACACAGTCGCACCACCGCCTGGAGAAAATAAAAATTATTGTTGGAGCATACTAGTTGCCCCAAGAGAAAAGCCACGGTAGAGTTCGTCCACTATAATTTTATTTTTCTACCCGTTTTATACCACACGGGAAGGTTCGATAACGAGATGGTCGAGGTACGAAGCATCCGCGCCATGACGCGCGATGAATCGGCACGGTTGAACGGCCAGTGCCGAGGGATGAGAAAGATGGAGAGGAGAAGAGGGGGTTCGCACAGTGGATCAAGCCTAGGCCAGGTGTCGATATAATCGAGAGTGGCTCGTCATCAAAGTGCGCTACGACGTCGACCATCACCACCACTACTCTACATACACATATGTATTTATATATTATATATATATATATGCATATATATATATATATCGAGAATCGCGATAGCTCGGACAGGCTCACCTCCACCAGCATCCGGGTGGCATCGACGTAGACGCGGCAGACGTCTACGTTACGGGGACCCCGGGCCGCCCTCGTTAGGGCAAAAACGCGAGAGATGATGGATGGATGCTAAATTGCATTAATTAAATCCAGCGTGACACCCTCGGGACGGCCTCTCCGTCGCTTGGTATCACTCGGCGGTGAACGGCTCTCTCACTGCCTTCCCAAGTTCGTCCGTGTGATCGAGGCGTGAGCCGTTAAACGGGGTATGGGTCACTTTGATGATTACGGGCCCTTTACTCGCTGCTTGGTCCCATGCTCTCGCCCTGTACTCCCCGATCGCGTTTCACCCCTTACCGGCTTTCCCTCTCACAATCGCCCGCCCGCCCTCTCTCTCTCTCTGAACTTGTCCCGTGTCTAAGCCGGCTCTCCGCTCGGGGGTTGCACCTGTTCCGTGCGACCCCCTCGCTGAACATCGACGGTACACGCACGACCACGACAGCGAGCAACGACGACGACGATGACGACGACGACGCGGATGTAGTAGCTACACGGATTGTCTGGCCACACTCGCCCCGTTCCTCGTATGGAGCACGTACGACAAACCACAAGCCTGCCTCCCTATTCCCGGCGAACTACACTTCGATGGCCTGCACACAAACACCCCGATAGCCGTCGGAACCGACGTGGGCCAATAGGTTTCCTACGCGGAAGTGGAATTATCGTTGCGAGTTAACTGCTGTGTTATCGCTCGAAATCCCACCGATTGCGGATCAAAGTGGCGCCCGACGCACGTTTCTAAGGGTCAGTCCCCTTTGTACGTCCCGTCGACGCGTACCTCTCATCACAGAGGCGGACGGCTTTTACGCTTACACCGTTTCGATAGAGTGGAATTCAGTCTCGGGCGGACGGCTACGGAAGGACCGAATCGGAGGTTGAACCGGATGTTCGACGAAACGACGGTGTTCGTTTTGTCGGGTCGAGTGATTAATCGCGAGAGTCTATCGCGATGGAAAAGTGTGTGGCATTGGTGACACAAAAAGTGTACGGCATTGATTACACGCAAATTTTCAAGGCTTAACGGGACCTGATAAGGCACTGGTGGAGGTCTTATCAGGCCTTTTCTGACAATTATCAGGGCGCGACTTGACGCCAAAAAAAATCTCCACCAGGATTTCTTCCATCTCGGGAAAGGCGAATTTCTCACCGAAATCAAGTATCGTTCCTAGACAAGGCGATCGCGGCTCCATTCGAGGATCAAAGAGATGATATATTTTCAGGGTTTCCTCCCCGTGCGCCGACTTTGTCGAGCGACATCGAGCGACAGGGGTTTCTCGTTTGGGTTACATCGACGCAGGCAGGAATGGGCAGGAAGGTTTCTTTCGAAATTCAGATAAGTTCCCTTGACGTCTCGGCGGTCCCGACGCAGCCGGGACAGGGCAAAGGGCGAAGCGGGGTGTAGCGAGGTGGTTAAGCGGATTTTGTGGAACAAAGGAGAGCGATCGGTAGGAGTCGGAGTGCGAGAGAGGAGGACGGCGACCCCTCCTTTACTTTGGCCGGAATCTGTCAAAGTGAGATGTAAAAGGCGAGAGGACGGAAAGTGCCCTGAGCCCTCTGGCTGACTGGAGAGTTCGCTCCGGCAGGCGGGAGAGGTAAATTTATATATCTCGCGTCTTTTCTCGCATCGTTCACGCTCCCTCGGCCGGCTCTCCTCTCGTTCGAGGAGAGGAGGCGTGAGTGTTGAACATGTGTTACCTTACCGCGGCCGCACGCGGATATTAAGTATAATTTAGTGGACCGACCGGTCCGACACCCGACAGCGGACCTCGAGGGTTCGGGCCGAAGAAGACATTAGCATTAGCAACCGCGCCTCTCACGATGAAGGTTCGCCGCGATCCTTCCGAACCCTTCATCTTCTTCGGAAGACTTATTTCCACCTGCTTCTTTACATCCTTTCTTCCCCCTCGCTGACCCGGCACCGATTACGTCTTCCCACATGCGAACCTATCGCGGCTCACGATTGCCTCTACGGCGAGGCCGATCAAATTATTAGGGGGAGAGCGGGGCAAAATGGCACACCGGGGCAAAACGGGATAATGAGACAAAACGCGATTCTTCAATAACTTCTGGATGAAGGCGATGGTGGAACTTGGGGTGCTTGAAAATCCGGATGTATCGTTGGGACAAAACGGGGCATCCAAAAACAATTGGAAAATTGGGTTCAGCCCTCACTGTCCCGTTTTGCCCCGCTGTGCCACTGTGCCCCGGTCTCCCCTACTTGGCAAGCTTTCAATATTTTCGTTTCTTCTTTCCAAACACAATTTTGACACGGAAGCGAAACGGACTGTTCGTACGTGTTACACGGCGCATAATCGAATATTCGTCACGCGTCATCCTCGCCTTCCTTTTTCCTCCGTCCGATCTCTCCGGTCCATTAAAGTTCCGAGATTTTCGTGAATACCGGAGTGGAAATATCGAGTCGGTAGCTCTCCTCCGATATTCGCGCTCGTTCACGCTGTGTCAATGCCGAGCGCTCTCGGACTCGATTTTATTCGGATGAATATTTAACGTCGTTCCGTGCAACATAAAAATCTTTCCATCCGAGGGACGTAGCCGTCCCTCCCCTCCCTCCTCCGCGATCTCCGGCTCGAACCTCCGATATCCTCATCTTCGTCTTATCTCCGCCGAACGCCAGAACAAAACTCTCTATATTTCCGCGAACGTGCTCGAGAACGATCAGAAGTTTTATGGAAATTATACGAGGGATCAAGTTCCTCCCGGCGCGGACTTGCTTTATACTCGCCGGCGTTTCTCGCCGTCGCTTCTCGCCCCGTCCGCACGTACGGCGGACCGCGACCGCGTATCCGCGCGGTCGACGGATTTATTCCCGCTCGAAGCTCTCGCGTTCGCGAACGAGGGAAAGCTTCGCCCTATCGCGTGTCCCGGCGTCACGCAAACTCCCGCCGACGAAGCCGCCCGCGAGCTTTCCGCCGCTTTTCGTTCTCCGTTCCGCTCGCCGCCCGCGTTTTTCCAGACTCGGTGGCGCGACCGCAAGGTGGAAAACACACACACACACATTCCCACCGTCCTTTTTACCTCGGCAGCCTTTCTTCCCTCCGCCTTTCTTTCCTCGGTCACTCTCTTATTGACTGTGAGAAACTTTGGCAACGTCCGAATTGCGCGCGGCTGGCAGCGATTCCTACCGCGAAGCTCGTCGGCAAACAGAGGAGTCGCTTATCCCGAAAGCTCTCCAATCCGCTTCGGACCGCGGTAGAAAAAGGAGGAAAAAAGACGAATTAAAAGAAAAATAATCAAAAAAGAAGGATACACAGGGAAAGACAGCGAGCACCGCCGATCGAGCATCTACGAAAGTTCTCCGCCATTATCTGCACGGTTACGAGAGCAATCGTCTAGTCGGTTCATTGTCCGCGTCGGCGGGCATAAACGCCGCCGATGCCGTATCCGGGGAACCGCGCCATTCGCGCTCCGGTAGTTTGCGCTTCTTTGCTCTCGACGCGGGTGCGATCGCCGGGCTCGGCGGGTTGGATAAGATGGTTTTCCCCAAACGAAAAAAAAAAAAAAAAGAAAACCGTATAATGCTCGACGATGCGGCGACGAAGGCGTGCACACGAGGGTTTCGGAGCCGACTTCCGCATCCTCGATTTCCTACCGGGTTCATGCAATTCTAAACTATTTCAATGAAATGAAATTCACCTTGGAGTCCGGGATGGAACCACGAGAAGGGCGCGCTCTGCCCGGCGCCTCTCGCCCTGTTCGTCTATCGATCTTTTGTTCTGAGATTCTTGCGACTTTTCACCGCTTTTTATCGCCCGCGCTCTTCGTCTCTGTGCACACCGCAACCGACAACAAAGGAAGTGGCTGCGGAGAAAAGTGGTCCGGGTTCTTCCTCGGCTTCTTCTCGGAGCGTCCTCGCCGTCGGCCTCGCCGATGACGCGCTCGCGGCGCCGTAATGGGGACTCGACCGAACTCTCGCAGCCGGCGTGTGTGCAAAAATCGCTCCTCGCGTTAACCGCGCACTTCGCGCCGTTCCTGCGGATCGCGCGCCGCTGCGGGTTGTGCAACTTTCTTCCTCTCCGCACCGCTCGGCTAACTTCGAGGGGAGTTTTTCGCATCAGCATATCGACTTATTCATACACCCGGACGAGCTCCTCGTCGTCCCCGTCGCCGACGTCTTCGTCGCCGTTCTCCCGACTCGCGTACCTTCTCGCGGCGGAGGAGGAGCCGCGACGTTCTCGAGACTCTCGCGGCCTCTCCTTTTCTTCTCTTCAGGCCCGACGACCGGGACGCGTACGACGTACTTCCGATGGTATTGCTCGTAACAGTCACCGGGCTCTTTGATGGCGTCCTCGTCGGAAGAACGCGCACGACGGATCCTTCGCGAAATACCCTTTTCCTATCCGGCTTTGTCACATCGGTGCCTTTAGATATTTTTTTTTTCCAATCGCCGAAATATTTCGGTGTACCAGACTGTATTGGTTTTCAATCACCAGTTTTTTTTTTCGGTCGAGGAACCACCGTCGGTACTATATATAATTAATTGTATGTAGAAATATGTAATATGTATGTTGTAGAAACACTACATATTATTCATATTATTTATATGTATGTATGTATGTTTATTACTTTCCAAGAGTGAAACTATAAGCCTCTTATAGCAAGGGTTTGCAGCAGATTTTTCATACATTTTAACATATATGTATATATTTTATTTTTTTTTAAATATTTGTTGTTCCAATTCCACCGTATACCCTTGTCGGGTTTTTACGGAACCCCATCCCGATTCCCCCCTAGCACTCCCTACCCGCACTCAGCTAAGCTACCTAACTTCCAGTGCGTCCGTAGCCGACTTAGCTACAGTGTACCGCATTTGCCGGGGACACGGGGAAACTACGGAAAACCCGTGCCGGTACAGACGGCCATATTCTACTGATCCACTGGTATTTTTGCACTTGAGTAAAGTGCAGAAACACCAAAGTCTCAGAAGAAAGCGCCTCCCGCTCAACGGTCGATGCGCCAGCTAGCGCACGGCTAAGCGGTCACCCATCCAAGTACTGACCGCGAACGAATCAGCTTGACTTGGGGGACCACCAGAGCCGTGCGCCAACCGCGCATCCACCGCTGTCGGTTAACGCATGCAACTTGTATTTTTTTCGAAATTTGAAAAATTCACCATTTCCAGCATAGGGAATCCTATGTTAAATTTTGCGAAACGGCACTTTTTTTCAAAAAATTTCGAGATATCGAATTAAAACCTTCGCCATTCTTTTCAAGTGGCATATTTACCAACCGATTTCAGTAAAGAAAAAATTCTAAAAAAATTTTTTGAAAAAATACCATTTTTGTCGAAAAATTGTAAGGGTTACTCCGCTCACTATAGTATATTTTCTGTGAAAAGGGCCCGTCTACATGAATAAAATAAAAACAGAATAAAACATTCGAAGCGAAGTTTCGGCCGACGATACTCGTCAACAGTGTCCCGACGCGCGCGTCGTTATAATTTCAAGGTACGTGTCAAGCTCGGCGGCTCGGCCGCCGGAGGGTGTTGTGCCGAGATCGGGCAAGGTGACAGTGGCCGAGGGCCGATCCGGAAGCATGCGAATGAAAACAGTTGCGAGAGGGATGTTCGGCAGCTCGAGTTTCCCTGGTTTCGTATCGGATAGGCTGCGTGTGCGCCGGCAACGTTCGCCGAGTTCCCCCCCCCCCCCCCTCCCTCTGCCGCGTGCCGTGTCCGACGGGGCCGAGTCGAGCCGAGGGTCGCCGAGCGCGGTCGAGCGGCGCCGAAGCCGCCACGACGCGGCAAGCTGGGAACGAGGGTAACAGTAGTGCCGCGGCTTTTGACGAGGGAGGTTCGCACGTCGCGCGCACCTTTCCCGCTCGGTCGGCACATCGCACGCTCACGAGAAGAAGAAAAAACGTGTCTCGCTCGTTCAAGAACCATCGAAGCACGATCTACCGTTTCGTCCCGACCCAATTCAAAGAACGTTCCGTTTTATCGTTGCGGGATCGCACCGAGAATTCGTCGGCGGATCGCCATGCTGTAAACACCGGAGCGTCGTCCCGAGGAGCGCAGCGAAGCAAGCGACGGAGGAAAAAGAAACAAACGAAAAAAAATCATCGTCGCTCGCGATGTGGAAGGGGTAGCGAGTTACCGTCCGTTTTTACGCGGCTTTCCGGAGCGCCCGTGCCTCCTAACTTCCCCCTCCACTCCCCTTCCCCCTCCCCGGTAAAGTTACGAGAAGCAGATGTGAGGCTCGGAGTCGAAGCTCCTTCTTTTTTCATGTATTTAGTTGCTCGACAATTTTTTTCTTACCCGAGTCACCGACGATAATTCACAAACGTGAAAGACTAAAGAGACGAAGAAAACAAGAACATAAGGGGAAAGGCGAACAAATGAGATAGGAGAAACAAATACTGGTAAAGTTCCTACGCCGAGCGTCGAGACTGAGCCGCGGAGAGAAACTGTTACACGCTTCCCGGTAGAGCCGAGCGGCGTTGTATCGCGAGCGCGCCTCCGCTGCGATATCGCGATAACCGAGTGGTTAAACATTGAACGGCGATAAGCTCTCGGAAACGATAGGGAACTTAGAGTGAAAGAGCGCGTCACGCCGAGCCCTTCGGTGAAAGTGAATCATTGAAAAAGTATAAAAAATTGCATGCAATAATAAACCGGCGAAAAGTTTTTTGTCTCCGGAACGCCAAACCGGTTCTCGAGTTCTCACCGGATCGAAAACGAGCTCTCGAGAACGATAGAACTGAGACTGGAAGAGTGCGCCGAGCCCTTCGGTGAACGCCAATCGTTACAGAAGAAACGAAACAAAAAAACCACAAAAATTAACAACAAAGCCGCGAAAAGTTTTTTGTCTATGGAATGTTAAACCGGCTCTCGAGCTCTCAGTGAACCGAAAACACTGGAAAAGTGCGTCGCGCCGAGCCCATCGGTGAACGTGAATCATTGAATAAAAAAAAACCCCCGAAGATTGACAATAATAATAAACCCGCAAAAAGTTTTTCGTCCCTGGAACGTTAAACCGGCTCTCGAGTTCTCACTGGACTGGAAAAGTGCGTCACGCCGAGCCCTTCGGCAAAAGTGAATCATAAAAAAAAAACATCGACACCGAAAAGAAACAAAAATTAACGAAAATTTTTCTGTCCCTGGAGCGTTCAAGCGGGCTTTCTCCTGACTAGACCGAAAGCGAGCTCTGAAACTGATAGACAGAACGGAGACTGGAAGAGTCCGTCAGCGACTCATTCGATGAAATTTACTCATCGAGCAGAAACAAAGAAATAACGACAAAAATCAATAAAAATAATTTCGCGAAAAAATTTTCGTTCCCGGATCGTTAAATCGATTCTCGATTTCTCACGAAATTAAGTTCGTCGAGAGCGGTGTGGGGAGGGATCGGGTGTTCGATTCCCAGTGCGGTGCGAAGAGCCTCGTACGGCGGCAGCGTCTGCAAGGTGGTGGTGGAATTCCTTTGTCCTGCGAGGCTCGGCGAACGGGCGCGGGGAGGGGGGCGACGGTTAGGCGCGTAGCGGAGGGGATCCACGCGGTCGTGTTTCTTGCCGGGCAGGCTCGCCGGTCCGGGACTCGTGGCCGTTTCGAGTAGTTTTACCTGGTCCACCGTGCGTCGAGCCGGAGAGAAAACGCACCTCGATAGAGCGCGCGAACGCTCCCGTCCGAGCGCGACCAGCGACGATCGAGAGAACCCGAGGGCAGCCGACCGACCGCACCACGCGGCGCCGGAGCTCTTTCAAGGCCACGCTACCAACGCCACGACGCGTCCCCGCGACTCGAAAAATTCAACGCTCCTGCCCGGATACCAAAAAGGCACGACGATCCTCGAGATTCTGTGACCCGATGCGAAAGTGCTTGATTGTCGTTTAAAGGAAAAAAAAAACAAAAACAACAAAATGATCGCGTGATTATCGTTGAAAAAAAAACCAAGTGCGTGTTTCAAGTTTTAGGCTTATTTGTCTACTTTGATTTTTTTTTTTTTGTGGAGTTTGTCGTGAGTCGGATTGGATTTATGTACGAACACAATATTCGGTCGAGGATGCAGCAGCGGCGATCTCTGCCCAACGGCATGGCGCTCGTGAGGGCAGCTGTCCTGGCAGCTGCTTTGGGCCAACTTCTCGGGCCGGTCGGGGCGAGCAGGCCACCCGGGACCCATCCCGGCCACGCTTACTTCGAACAACCTTGCTGCGGACACTCGCATTTGAGGCATCACAAAGGTTCGTCCGATTATCCTTCCCTTTGTTTTCCCTCGTCGAAAACTTCGTGGCCAAAATAACTAGCATTTTCGATATGTGTTGTCTGTCGCCTAAGAAACGCTAGTTGATTGACGACGAGTCTGAAGCTGGAGTCGTTCGTTGACCAATTTCAGTCGAATAAACCGGACCGTGTGTTTGATAGTTGTCGTGGTTAAAGTCGTATTGACACTGCATTGGCTATCGATAGCTACGCGTATATCGTTTTTCTTAGAAAATAACTTTCATTTCTATAAAAAAAGGTACATTTTTTCCATCTTCAAAAATTTGGGGGTAAAATAACTCGTATTTTCGATATGCGTTGTCTGCCGCCTAAGAAATGCTAGTTGATTGACGGCGGGTTTGAAGCTGGAGTCGTTCGTTGACCAATTTCAGTCGAATAAACCGGACCATGTGTTGGCTAAAGTTGCTATATAGACATTGCATTGACTATTAATATTGGCTATAATAATTGGCGATATAGCCACGTGTATATTGTTATTTCTTAGAAAATAACATTTAATCTATAAAAGTCAAAAAATCAAATACTGAGATTTGTAATCGCATGCAAGTAGTTCTGAATTTGTGTGTTTGTTCTTATTTTCTTGAGTTATTTTCTTTGCCGTTTGCCGGACAAATGGCGCCGTTAGTGGGAACACGCGTTGCTTCCTCCTCCTTCACAGTTTAAATCTATCGCAGCCACTATCGATCAGTTAATTTCTCGGTTGCGTGGCGTTTACGAATTGCCTGTCGCTCGCTCGATATTCAACATCCGGCGCACGTGCTCTCCTCGACGTCCCGGAGTGACTCTCCTCGCGTCGTCTCGATCACGCCTCATCGGGCTGTCACTCCCGCCACGCACAAGTTAAAACGTCATTTCCTCGTCCGCCTCGACGGAACGGAGAGTCGACACGGCTATGCCAATGCTATCCGACTAGACGGCTTCTAAAACGAATATATTCAAATAGAAAAAACAAAAATAAAACGAAAATAGATACAAAAAACTTTTCACACGTATTTGCAGATTTGCAGAAATATATCTACTTTTTTTCGTTTCGATGTAGTCGAATTGTTCGCCTTTTATTGCCGCGCGGAACAACTTAAAACGTTGAAACGAGAGTTCGTGCACGGAGAAAAATAGTTTAGCTGCTCTAACAAAATTAGTTTTGCTGACAATAACCTCGTCCCCGCAGCAAAACGATTAGTAAAAGCAGCAAAAAAATTACTACGTAAAAGCAGTTGGTTTCTTGATCACGTCAAAACTTTCTTGATTCTGCGACGATTTAGTTTGCCATGAGAAAAATATTGGAAAAAAAACATTTACCAGCTTCGAAAATTTGCAGAAACAGACCTTTTTTTCGGCTCGCTGTAGTCGAACTGTCCGCCGTTTACAGGCGAACGATACTCGCCCAAGTCCATGGATTCCGTATCGATGACCGAATGGATTAACGCACACGTAATTCCATTCGGCGATGAGAAACCCAATTTCATTTTCTTTTTCCACCCCACGAACATTTACGATTCCAATGGAAGTTCCGAGCCAACGAAGCGAAAACTGTTCGACTACACGCGTTCCGAAACGAATCTATTTAAAAAAAAGAAAAAAGAAAAACATCCTACAGCATTGTTTACCATCTTCGCAGAAACGGCGCCATTTTTCTCTTTTCCCCGAAGTAGCCAAGCTCATCGGCGTTTACCGCCGGACGATGTACGACGAGTCTATTGATTCCGAGCGCGTGAATCCATTCCGCGACGAGAAACCCAACTTTTCATGGTATTTTTTCTCTTCACCCTCCATCCGTCCCAACCGTTCGATCCCTCGAACGTTTACGATTCCGAGGGAAGTTCCGAAGCAGGTACGCAACCCTCGGTTAGTCGCCCCCCTTTTTCTTTTCCTCCCAGCACGGGCTATCGGTACCTCGAGACTCCCTCTTCCTGTCTTTCGCTACCCCGTAAATCATTTCGAAGTCGACGTTACGCCGAGGCATAAGGAAAAAAAAAAAAAAAAGAAAACCGGCGTATGGTTCGCCGAGGCCGAAAGCCCGTTAGCATACATCACCAATATTATCTCGGTGGTGCGCGGGCCCTGCCACGCGATATTACCGGAGGGCTTAGAACGCCGGGACTGACTTCATTACGCGGTCCGGCCGGGCGGGAGGGAGACACGGACGAATGGAATGTGGAATGGTAGGTCGCCGCCGGCCTCTCGCTCACTCGACCGCCGCCGCGCGGTGCGGCCAGTCGGGCACTGCACGCTCGGTAGGTACGCGCACGAGTGCGATTCGCGTATGTGCGTACGAGCGGCCCGATGCGTCGATTGCCCGCTGAGAACCTCGCGTATGCGCGCATGCGTAAGCGTGCACACACACACACACACACACACACACACGCAAAAGCCGCGTGGAGTACGGCTGAGAACGCAGCCGAGGACTCTCGAGAAGGAGAGTCGCGCACTCGCGAGTCTCGTTTCTCGCATGCTTTCACAACTCGCTACACCGCTTTGGTCCCTCCCAGCGGCATCCTCGAAAGCACGGCAACTTTCGTTGAGTCGCTCGGCAGCGAGTTTTGTGCCTGTTTATCGGGCTGTAGGTGTGGAGTTAAAAAAAACTATGGGGGTTATTCGGGACGAGGGTCTTTCGATGAGGATTGATGTGGTAGGGATAATCATAGTAATTTACGATACTAGTGCGATAAAACTTTTTGTGGTGACTGAGTTCAAGGCACGAGTCGAGGGAGAGGTTTGCAATCGGGCGAGTTGAGAAAATGTTTTTCGCACGAGTGTCGTAAAAGATTTTATTTTACTAGGTGTGAAAACGGGGGTTTTAGGCGAAGCGTGCGAAAAACTGCCTTTTTCGCACCGAGTGAAATTAATTGATTACTATGATACATAATATTATTGTCTTTTATTTGTCTGTATCGTCTTGTGCTTCTGAAAGCTACTGTCTCATAGTGAGTCGGCTCGGTTGATAAGTAATTACCAGTTCTCACTTGTTTGTTGGTTTGTTCGTTTCTGTTTTTTTTTGTCCTTAAGCATCGAGTCAGTCTTACGACCAAAGGCACATGGAAGCTGCAGAAAACGTACGCCGATAAATGCTGGGCTCAGATTCGCTTCTCTCGAAAATATTACGATTAATATTTCTGTTTTGTATTTTTGCTTCAAAAATTTGTATGAATAATTTTGATGGCTAATCACAAATTCACAACGCGACCTATTTTCGAAATAATCTCCGCACCATAATAAAAAGTAAAGAGAGCTACGAACCCTCTAGGTTAAGCTATCGGTATAATATTCTAATCGATTGTATCGTCTTTTCCGCAAACAAGGTTTTATTTTATATTTATGAGGTACTCCGTAGGTAAATACAAATATACGGGCTGAAGGACCTCGGTTAATGGCCCATTAGCCTGAGGGGAAAAAAGCAAGAATCACATGTACGCACGCAATCCCACCGGATCATCTACTGCTGAGGCTAATAAAGAGCATTTACTACTACTGTTAATTTTAATATAGGATCTAATTATTGATTCTATTGCCTCTTCGTCATCCAACTGAACCGGCAACAGAAAATTGCACTCACAAGCTAACTACAGTAGAATCCCGATTAACCAGGGTCGGATTAACGTCGTAGCGGATTAACCGTCCGTCTTTCGAGGTCTTCCGAGCATCCCGGTTAATCGGTGTTCTACTGTACAATGTCCAATCGACCCGGAAAGAAATCCTACGTCGCAAAACGATCAGTTGCAAGAATTTAATTTAAAAGACAATCATCCGTCAACATTGTCGCCGATCGACAAGGCAGATCGGCGGTCGCCGGGTAGTCGCGATCAATTATCGACCGATCCGAGGACTCGGTGCCGAAGCCCGTGGCTCCTTATCATCTCGTTACGACCGCACCACTCCGCGTCTCTGCTTACACGGGCTCCGGAGTGACGGGGAGGATTCGGGCGGTCCCGCCGATAGTTAATATTATTAGCTACAGCCGTTGAATCCCGCATAACTTATACGCCTGCGGAGGAGACTGCCTGACACGCTTGTGGCTCGTTCACGCAGTCGGCGCACCCGGCCGATACCGATCATGAACCGTATGCTCGCCTCCTCCCCGACACACGCGAAGCACCAAAGCAACCCGCCGGAGAGAACTCCTCCAACTCCGCTATCGAATTTCTGGTAACCAACCGAACGGATATTAATTCCGACGCTCCCGCTTCTCAAGCCTATCCGTTAATCGAATTTACGGGAGCGTGCCTACTCTATGTGCCGATGCCTCACGTCGAGCTTCCGTGTGCCGATATCCGTACGGGGCGCGCGAGGGCCGAATTATGCTCGCAGGCCCAATTACAGGAAATTACAACGGATACTCGGTGTGAGCGCTGACGAAGCCCGTGCACAAACAGAGAGACGGCAGGCCCGGCTGCCGCAGAACGGATACATCCGCAATGCTAAATCACCTTTGTGTGCAAATCGAGAGATCACACGCCGTTTGCCCGAAAGCGGCGCAAACCCGGACCCGCAACGTTAGGCTCTTCGTGTAGCGGGGGGAAAAAAAAGGAAACCGCAATTAGGCGATGTTGGCAAATCCGACTCCGAACCTATCCCGGAACTCAATCGCGCCGTGGCATCCTGTATCATTTGCAACGCCGTCACGTTACACACGGAGGCAGAGGCAGTTTGCCCGAAACCGCCGCAAACACGGACCGTAGGGCGGTCCTTAAATTGAAGATTTTTTAATTTTCTGAGGACGAGCCCGTATTATCGTGAGGTTCAAAGTAACATTGAGATGAGCGAAGGGTCCCCGTAATTAATGCATTTTTAGAAGTCGCGACTGGCTACTTAAAAACACCCTACACCCAGAAAAAAAATGTATTTGACGGCCACCGTTTATTTGCTTTAGGTAAAATATTTATTTCATAAAAATGAATATTTATTTTAATTAAGTAAACAGTTACTTAAATGAAATAAATTTTTATTTAAATCAGACAAATATGTTACTTGAACCAAATAAACGGTGGAAGTCAAATAATTTTTTTTTCTGGGTGTACCCGGACCCGAAACATCAGGCTCTTCGTATAGCGGGAAAAAAATCGCAATTACAGTGCGTTGGCAAATCCGACTCGGAACGTATCCCGGAACTCAATCGCACGATGGCATCCTGTATCATTTACAACGCCGTAACGTTACACACGAAGGCAGAGATAGAGTAGGTGCGCGATATGTGGCCCGCGTATTCTCGTGTGGGTAGATCGCGATCCCGCGGGCGCTTATCTTCCACTTTCGTAATGTCCGCTTTGCACTGATTGTATCAATAGAACTGGCGAACGCGCGGGCAGTGAGTGAAACGTTCGCGAGCGCAGGGTCCGCTGCCGTGCCTCGGGATAATGGTACGTTACGCGTTTCCTCTGTACCGATTACCCGCGGGCTCGATCCGTAAAAGTTCCCGGCGATCGCCGTCGCGAACTCGCGATCCGCGAGTTCATAACTTTCCGCGAACCCACGTCGTCGAGCTGTGTGTTTACCGGGGTTTACGCGTCTACGGCCGGGGGACTTTCGTAGGCGACTCTCGGCGCGGCGCGATTTCCGTACGATCTATTTCGATCGGGAGGGTTGCGAACGAATCGCGAGTTCTGTTGGGGAGACTCGGGACGAAGAGAAAGAGTCGATGGAGTCGCAGGCGGGCTGGCTTAGGGTCGTACTTGCGCTGGAGTCGAGTCAATCGAGCACCGAGATTTCAAAAACGGTTCGTTCGATGCACGATGCACACTCAGTCGGTAACAAATCGGTTTCCCTATTTTCTCCTCGACTATTAAAATTTCGAAGAGAAGCAAAATTGGGTCTTCGCGGACTGCACACAAACGTACGAACACCGAGTTGCCTTTTGTCCGAAATGTTAAGACTCGCGGAGAAAATACGAAAACCGCTTTGTTACCGACCGAGTTTGTATCGCATGCTCTCAAGAGCGAAAAAACGAAGCACGGGAGGGAGGAGAAATAAAGAACTGTTGATGAGAAGGGGGAGGGGGGCAAATTAAAAAGTTTTCTCTTGCGCAACTCCCGAGTTTAAAGCTAGAGGAGAGCCTCGATCCGAGCGTAAAGAATTACCCTATGTAAATCCGCGAATCGGTATAGTAAACTCTTGAGAGTAAGAAACCACCGTCGCGGCGTCGGAACTAGCCAGAGCTAGCGGCATCTTCCAGTTGGCCAAAGGAATCCGCGAATGATGTTTGTACAGAGAGAGGGTGGGGGGTGGGGGTTGGGGGGGGGGGGGCGAACAAGAAGAAGAAGGAGACTTTCGAGTGGTTATAAGAGTGAGCGGTGTAAAGTGTGCCCGCGCGCGCGTATAAATGAAAACGAGAAACGTCCCAGACCCTCCCGAGATCTCCTCGGCTATAGCGGCAAAAAAGAAGAAAAAAAAAAGAAACATTTTTAAAGAAAAAAAAAAAAACGGAAATACTGACTGCAGAAAACGAGAGAAAGATGGTAAAAGTCGACGGAACGGACTCGAGTCTCGCGGACTTTTCTTCCGCTCGTTTTCGAGATTAAAAGCTTCGGTGCTCGCGCCGTCCTGAGATACGTCCATTCGCTCTCGGAACCGTTCTCCTCCCTTTCCCATATTCGCACCAACGTTATTAACTATCTTCAGACAAATCTCTCTCGATCCCGTGCAATCGGACTGAGTAATGACCACTGGAACTCGACTTGACTCTGGTGCGAAGTCAATGTTAGGCCGTTAATTATTCTCAAGTTTCCCGGCGGAAGTCGCGGAGCGTTACATCGGGGCCTGGTCTGAATCCCATCAGGTCCCGATCATCTCGCCGACCCAAAACCGCACTACGTGTCGGCACAATTACCAACGCTCTCGGCAACGTTTCGCAGGCGCGTCGACTCAAAACTCCAAACTCCGAATTTAGATCGGATTTCCCCCTCTCCGTTTTCCGTCGCCCCCTTTTCTCCTCGGCGCGACGTCGAAATTCGTGACTTTTGCTCTCACACACACACACACACACACACAGTCCGCCGGTAAACAGTCTGCCAGACGAGTAACGCTTTTCTTCAGCCAACTGAAAAAGTCGCCCGAGAGAAAGAGCCTATATATAGCAAGTAGTTTTCTATGGCTCACTCTAACCGCCCCCGAATTCGTTCGATTCACTCTTCGCCCTGTGCATTATACACCGGCAGTGAAGTGCCGGGGTTGCGCCACTGCTGTAATATGGACCCGACACTCGGCAGCTGGTTAATGTCTTTCTCGCTATTCTTTCTTCCTTCGTGCTCAACCCCCCCCCCCCCCCCCCCCCCCCCCCCCCCCCCTTCCCTTAACTCCAGCCGCTTTCACCGACCACGTCCACTTATCCCAGTCTCCGTTCTCGTTTCTCTTCATCCTTTTCTCGTTTCTTCGCTCAAACCCCCCTCCAATGTTCTCGCCTTACACATTTCCGTTTCTTATTCTTTTCTTACCGCCGCAAAGTTTCCCAGCGGTATGTTCCCGGGTCTGAGACGCCTCGTCTCTCGTCGTCGTCTGCGTTGTTGTCGACGTCGAGTTCTCTACCCGGGGGTCGCGAGCAAAAAGCATCGTTGGCTCGCGAAGCGAGGCCGGGCTCCTCCGAGCGGCGGAAGATAGCCAGGCTCGCAGCTCATCCCCGCTATCTGCGGCGCGAGGCGAGAGCACATAATGCGAGATTAAAACAACCCGTGGACGATCCTCGCGAAGACACAACAACGCCGATAACTGTCCGGAGATGCGAGCCGGCCTGGAAGCGAAATGCCATCGAATAGGACTTTTTTTTTTTATACGCGGTAAAAAATACTTGTACATTTAACAGAACTTTTTTTGTGTACAAACGTTCACAATTATTTTGTTGTTGATTTGACAAAAAAAATTCGTGAAATTGAGATACTTTTGTAAAATGGACGTGATTTTTTTGTAAAATTTACGAGAAAATAATAGTGGTCGTTTATGAACAAGAAATGTTGGTACCTTTTTTACTGTGTGGGCATCACACGTGGATAACACATTTTCGTGTCTGCAATGAAAATCGAATGAGTAAAATTAATTTAAAAAAATGAATTTATTCTATTAAAACGAGGAGACGGAGTATAAGACGAAAGAGGGGAATATGAACCACCCGGATCAGCGCCTAAATAAATGATATATGGACCGGGCCGTATTCGCAACTTTTAGCGTATGGATAAAAGAAAAGGAAGAAGCGAGGAAGGAAGGTAGGCGTAGGGATCGTAACGATCGAGGTACGGAAATAAGACGATCGCGGGGAGTCTCCTCCGAGACTCGCACTTATTCACAAAGCTCTCCGGCGAATCCGGGCCCGCGCGACGAGACTTTTCACGGTCAGAGACGCGCGATATAGTGCGGTTCCTCTCTCCGGGGACGCGAAATCCTTCCCGGAGCCGCGCCGGTGATCCTTGAACCGTGGAACCTTGAGCGCGAGTGGGAGTTTGTTGAAAAGTGCAGAGGTCGAGGTCTCGACGCAACGGAGTCTTCCTCGGGGTAGGTGAAGTGATAAAATAGAGAAAAAAAAAAAAGAAGAAAACAAATAAAAATGCAGACTGTCTCGGCGGAGCGGAGGACGGGAATGGGGACGAGGAGCTCGAGGAAAAGCGGGAAAACGAGTGAGAGCGAGAGCCGACGGATGTATTCTGATGGGTACGCCGCCTTGCCTGGCTTCAACCCCGAGAGACCTTGCGCGTTCCTTATCCTCTCTGTCCCGACTCGTCCACCCCCCCTCGCGCGCCGTACCTGCCGCTTTTATCCTCGGGAAGACACTTTGTACTCGGCCATGTAAACGCGGCGCAGCAGCGCGGCCTCAGCCGCGGTCGCGAGTCTCCCGGACGATCGCCCGCAGGCTACGAAGAAGCGACAAAGTGAAATCGTTGGTAAAAGATAGACAAAAAAGAAATGAAAAAAATGTATACTATTTAAAAAGTAAAAATAACATCTCGGGATAACGAAGAATCTCTGCGTTTAGAGGAGCCTATATGCGGAGAGTATATCCAAAAAGTTCAGTTGTGCAACAAAAAATAATAAATAAATGAATAAAGAAAAAACTAGGAAAAACAAATAATTCGTTACGAACGTTCCGCTTGAGGCCGGCCAAAAACAGCTATTGGCTTGGTATTCAGCCCGAGAAAACCAAAAAAAATATTTGACCGAAAGTCGCGTAATTCGTCGTATCGAGGCTGTCTTATGTGTTTTTTGCCACTAATGACGCGTGTGCAAATTATTTCACTCGCAGAACGACTATTGATGCACAAACTCGAGTCGGTTAAAAAATACGAAAATTCGACACAAATTATGAAAATGATGAAATATGAACGTTTGGATCCATTTTCGATAAATTTAAGAACAAAAAACCGTCGAAACTGGTCGTTTGGAAGATTTTCCGATGTTCGATTAAATGAAAAATACAGAATGAGGATACAACGTTTCATGAACGTTGTGAAAAGGGAATATCTCATGTTTCGACTCGATGCTGTGTAACAAGATATCTCCGTACGAAGATACAATAGTTACAGTTCCAACTATATAAATGTGTATATATATATACACCTGGGATATCCGTAGATATTATATGAACCGAATACACAACAGAAGAGAATCGAGACGCTGCTCTTATGTTATCCGTGTACCTTTCATTTGTAGAGTAAACTCGAAATTAATCCTGCGCTCTCGTGGTTATCCGCGTTCCCGGTTCCGTTTGCCTCCCTCCTCCCCGCGTTTATCTCTGGCGAGGGGCCATGTGTGGAACCCGAGCCGCATCCCCGCCGTCTCCCGCGAAGTTACGATTAAACAATCTCCTCGACCGCTCGTGCCTTTAAGATAGTCCGAGCGGTACAGTCCCTCCAAAAACGAGTTTCAGAGAAAATTTCGAACACTTCTCGATGGTATAAAAATCCGAAAAAAATCAAGTATATGGGAGGTGCAGCAAAGACTGTTTTTGTGAAATAATGATGCGAATTTGTCATTAACAAATTGAAGATAAAAACAATTGTTCAACAATAATTGTCCGGCAAGTTAATTAGCTATTTTTTTCTATAAAAATGATTCGTTTATTTTTCTGAATACGTATGAGTTTTTTCAAAGATTTGAAAATTTTTTGAAAAAACTCGTATGCAGAAAAACAAACGAATCGCATTGAAAACCACTTCAACCGTTGATTTTAAATAATTTTTAATGAACGAATCGTATTGAAAACAATTTTAAGCGCAATGTTACAAAAATGGAACCTCCAACGTTCCCAAAGGTGGATTCGAAAGGACTACCTTAACAGTCTCACGTCGAGGTTCAACGCTCCTCATCGAACACCTGAAGTGCGCGGAAACGCAGCGATTCGAGTTCCTCCAATAAAAATTTAACGCTTCCCTTTCGCGCTTCTCGAGAAGCGAAGAATCTCTGGGAAACGGTTGTGAGCGCACGCTCGGTAAATTTTTTCCGCGATTCTTCGGAGGATCACGCCGAGGAGCTGCTCCGTCAACCCCCCGTGCGCGACTTCGCACGAACACAACCCTCGGGCGTTCTCGCGACCCGCGAAAGCATTACGCTCGCAACTTTCTCCCCCGCCCAACCTCCCTTCTCCCGAGGCTCGCTCTTATCGCGTTTCCTCGTTCTCGTTTCACCGAACGCCTCGATATCTCCTCGTCACAGGAACCCTCCGACGTTTATTATTACTTTTTTTTTCTTCGTTTTTTTCCCCTCCTTTCTCGTCGCCGAGCACGCTGGCGTTTTTCACCTACAGGGCCGAAGGGAGGGGGAGGAAATTGAATCTGGTTTTATCTGAAATAGCGATATCGGGAGATAAAAAAAAAGTGGCTGGGCGAGACCGCAGGGCCTGCGGGGGACAATCCGAGTGAATTGATACCTTCGGTCGTCTCTCGACGTCGAAATAGCTGGCTGAGTTTACATCGTTGAGTTCTTGATGGAGAGATAAACTCTCCGGTCTGTCGCCGGGTTCTGGCACTGTTCGCTCGTCGCCCGAGCAAACATTCGTGTCAGTTTTGACTCACTGGCGAGACGATCGGCGAAATGTACTCGGAGGAACTGCGCTTCGAGGAACTCGTTCACGCTCACTTTTCAATAGGTCCGCCAGAGAAGGGACCGTCAGCCTTGAACGCTTCTTTTCACCGAGCAAGTACACACAGAAAAATAATTTATTTCACGGCCACCGTTTATTTGGTTTGAGCAAAATATTTATTTGATTTAGATAAATATTTATTTCATTTAAGTAACTATTTGCTTCATTTAAAGTAAATTTCTAAGGTGGTCGGAGCGGTACGATAAACGTGAGTTTCAGGGAAAAATTCAAACATTCCTCTACGCAATAAAAATCGGAAAAAAATCAACTATATGGGAGGTGCAAATACTGTTTTTATGTAATAATAATTTCGAAATCTTGTTGACAAATTAACGATAAAAATAACTGTTCAACAAATTACCCGGCAAGTTAATTAGCAATTTTTTTCCATAAAAATGATTCGTTTATTTTTCTGAAATCGTGTGAATTTTTTCAAAATGTTTGTAATCTTTGAAAATTACGTTTTTTACCGCTTCAACATACGGGGTTGAAGAGTTATTTTTATCGTTAATTTGTCAACAACATTTTGAAATTGTTATCACATAAAAACAGTATTTGCACCTCCCAAATAGTCGTTTTTTAAAATTTTTATTCCATAGAAAAATGTTTGAATGTTTTCCGGAAACTCACGTTTATCTGGACTGTAGCGTTCCGACCACCTTAAAACTTACGCGCGCACGCCCGCGAAACGATACTCTTTGTCGGAACGACAAGAGAACATTGGACCGTATCCTTGGCAAACGGCGAGATTCCTCCGTCGAGGGTGAGCCGGAGTGTGTCGGAAGGCCAAGAGAGGAAGATAAAAAAAAAGAAGTATTATAACCGTTAGCGGGGCTCAGGGGGTAACAGCCGAGCGAAGCTGGTTAATGCTTTGTAATGGCCGAGGGCAAGGGCTGTACATCGGGATCGTCCCCTTTTAACGACCTGCACGGGAGTAACACGACCGCACGACCCCATCAAATCCGATACGGAGTGTACACTCGAGCAACGCAGCGCGCTCCTCCCCGTCTCAGCAGGAAACCGGTGCGTCCAAGTCGACGAGAAAACCGGAAACTCGCAACATCGCAGATAGCCCGAACTTAAAAAAAAAAAAAACCATCAAGCAACGCGATATCTTCCGAAACAAGGATCGAAGTCGAAACACTGTAACGAGGGTTTCGCCTATCGGGTTACCCACGGAAGTGCGCCGGATCGTTCAATTCGGCCGGGTCTTTGGTCCAGAAAATTTAATAGGTCGCGGTCCCAAAAAAAAAAAAAAAAAAAAAAAACCCCAAAAAATAAAGGAAATAAGAGTGTATACGAAGCACTGCGCACCAGCCGAGTCGTCTAACGAGGGTAGGAGGCATAATGAATAAATGAATTATTTTTGTGCTCCACTTTCAGCGGCCAGCATCAGCGACTCGAGGCACAACCAGGCTTCTCGTTTCCGCGGTTCTAGGTGCATACACACACGGAGTAATCGGCGGTGCCGGTGGCGAACTCCGGGGCATGCATATCAGTTACTTTAATAGCTTCCGATGTTCTTAGCTCCGAAAGTCCGCTAACGACGGCTTAACGCGACGCCCGGCGTCATTAACCGACGTACTAATAGTCGACTCCATTTCTATATTTTTTTTTAACGGTATCCTTCAACACCCCAGCCGTGGAGCGGCATTGTCACTGCAACGCCCGCGCGCGCACGTACTGGCACTCAAACTTGTCTCGTTCTGCAGGTGCGAAACTCTCCGGAGCGGCCGACATTCTTGCGGCGCTTACACCCCCGTCTCCACATATAGAAACGGCGGCAACAGACGCACACACGGCAGTCGCTGCGGCTCGGTGCAGCGACGATTCTCACGGCAAAACTCTCGGGCGACCTCGTCCAGGAGGCAGGTCGCCGGTCTCGGCAATTGCTGCACTGCATTCCTTAATTGTTTCCTAACAAGAGAAGTTGCCACTTGGCACAATTCGTTGGGCCCGGGCTTGGTTGCCGGTTCTCTTCGCGCCCCTCTCGCTCCCCATCGCACCGCGAGGGTGGTTCGCGCACCTCGTATCAGTTCCTCGTCGTCGCTTTCTCACTTGTTCGCCCCGACGGGAAACCCCGGCAACGGGCTTTACCTAGGCGAAACGCAACCGCGCAACACGGAGAGGAGCATCAAGCTACTCTGTTCGACGGTACTTCGGCCTCGCTCCGCACCAGCCTCGGCGACTCTCTCGGCAACTCTCCACCCTCTCCCTCATTCTCGCCGAGAGTCTCGGACATGTTACAAAGTGATTAGGCTCGTAATACTGCCTCGTGTAGCCTCCGGGCGCGACGTTGCTAAAGCCTCCCCGCAGGGACGGAGGGGGAGGGGGGGGGGGGGGGGCTGAGAGTTGCAGCCTCGTCGAGGCTGCAGCTGCACTTTGGGCCTCAGCCGCCCCCGTTCTGCACGCCGTCGTGCTCCGGAAACTTCTGCATGGGCGCGCGCCTGTGGGTCTGCGTGTACGTGCGTTTATTTACCTAATTTTGTTTACATACACTAATTTACATTATTAATTTATATTTAAGTTGTAGTTAGGTAAAAGGCCTAGTTTATGACACTTCTACGCAGGTCTCTCACTTTAAGCGTGTAAAATCATAGGGGGGATAAAAAAGGAGGACCAAGTGTCGCAGTTTGTGACCTCCAGATCGCGCGCTCCCCATTGGCTGCATATCAAATGGCGGGGGGAGCCGAATATGTTTTTTTTCTTATACGTCATACTTCGGAAGTGCGTGGTAGCTCCAAGGAAATCTCTAATTTTTCATCTAGACTTTAAACTTAGATGATCCAAAGTTTTCAATTTTCAAATAACCGGTAGCGACCTCGAAAAATGCATTAATTTCGGGTCTCTTCGCACATCGAATTTTTATTTTATACCTGACGATAATACATCGTCCAGAAAATTCAAAAATTTTCAATTCAAGGACCACGCCAGTGCGTTCGTGTTTCGAGCGTCGCCAATGTCGGGGCGCAACCAGGCAGCTAGTCTGCCGGTCGAGCCACCGTCCCGCTGGTGCATCCCGTGGTATTACAGTGTAAGCACGGATATCGGGAGCTCCGATCGGGTGTATCCAGCGACAGAGCACCCTGCGAAGCCACCCAACGCAGATGCAAGCCCACGCGAGACGGACGGAGCCAGCGAGAGGGCCGGAGGGTAGCGAACCCTCCAAACCCTCCCGGCTCCTGTGTCCGCTTTCCCTCGCCGCTCTCCGCAACCGCCACCTCTTGCTATCCCGGAGGAATTATGCATGCATGCCTTCGCCGAGCCACCCCCGAACTTCCGACGTTCTACTATATCGGATAGCACGGTTTACACCGACGGCGAGTTACGCCGTTCGACAACGTATACGGATTCGATGTCGTATCGTGAATTTTTGCTATTTTTCTCCACTCGTCCTCTTCCTTTTCGCCCTTTAATTTTTTATCCCCGGACAACTCGGTAATTCGAGCGCGAACGTTTTTAATTGGTCTTCGGCTACGGAGCACTTTCGTTCGTAAACTCGCCGGACAAAAATGTCTGATGTGCGAAACTTGATTAAAAATTTCAGATATAAATATAACAATTGTTTAACGGGATAATAATAACGATCGAAATTCGCTCGTTTTCGCCGATGTCCGCCGCTGTAGCGGACATCGTAGTCGGGTTTTCTCTTTTTTTTTTAATTTCATTTAAAAAAGTAAATTTTATAGCCACGAGGCTATTTCGCCGATCTTCCCTCCCTATCTCTCGTCCCTCTCTCTCTCTCACGATTATCCACTCGAACGGTGAAACGATCGTGAGAATTATTTCGCCGTTCCGCAGCCGGCCGAACCAAGTTATATATCGACCCGAAAACTCTCTCCTCGTCCTGCCCGCCCGTCCGTCCTGCACGCGCGTACGTACAGTGTACCGTGCAACGCAGTGAGACTGTACGGGAAATTTCCTTCTCCATTTTCTCTCCACTCCCCTTCCTCCTTCTCATCCCCCACACATCGGCTCGCACACACCTTCCCTCCTCCTCACCCCGGTCCTCTCATAACCCGCGTCGGGTCTGGCACCGGGGCTCCGAGAAGCGTGAAACGAGATAAAGTATTAGCCCGTCGCGGCGAGAGATACCCTATTCCGGGCTCGAGTCTAGTATCGCGCTTGCGGGTGAGCGGAAGCTTCGCGGTTGTGATTTCGTCTCCGTTACACCGGAACCCTTTGCGAGGGGTGCGAAAAAAAAGGAAAAAAAAAAAATACAATGCACGAAGAATCACAGATCCGCCCATCATTGCCGAACTGAAACGCTGGCGCGTATCTCGCAATGTTTCATTACTTTTTTTTTCTTCAAAATACACGCTTCACTTAAATTTGAAAAAAGATCCAAGAATCAGAGATCCGCACATCATTGCCGAACTGAAACGCTGACGGCGTATCTCTTGACGTTTTTTTTTTTTTTTTTTTTTTGCTGTACGCTTCGTTTACACGGAGAAAAAAATCGATTGAGTCAACAAAAATGAGCGCGCATGGCTGTAATCCTCGCGGTTGTGATTTCGTCTCCGCTACACCGCAACCCTTCGCGAGGGGTGTGAAAAAAGGGAAAAAGAAGACACAATGTACCAAGAGCCGCAGATCCGCCCATGATTGCCGAACTGAAACGCTGATGCCGTATCTCTTGAAATTTCTTTTTTTTTTTTAGGGCGAAAAAAATCGATTGAGTCAACAAAAATGAGCGCGCACGAACCGCAGGCTTCGCGGTTGTGATTTCGTCTCCGTTACACCGAAAACCTCTGCGAGGGGTGTGAAAAAAAAAAAAAAAAGAAAGAAAAGAGTACCAAGAGTCACAGATCCGCCCATCATTCGTTTCATTTCTTCCCCCAAGATGCACGCGTCTCTTAACAGATAAAAAGAAATGAAAATAAAATACACTAAATCTTCGTACTTTATTTTTTTCTCATGGCACATAAAGCAAAGAATTAAAGAACAGCTTAATTAGCACAATCATCATTTACGCCGCGTTTATCGCCGTTCGTCGGGAGCGTGCTCCGCTTCGGAAACGAGACGAAGGAGTGGGTGGGTGTTGGCTTCGGGGGCTGGTTTAGCACGGCGGAAATTGCGAATGCCGCGCAAGCACCAAGTTTTCACACTCTTCGCCGTCCGATTGTGTGTACACACGCAGCGGTTCGAGCGACGGTGAGTGCTTTGTGTATACACAGGTGCTCCGAGCGGTGTGCAGTAACTTAGGAAAGTGTACGACGTTGCAGAAAGGGGCGGAAAAGGGAGCGCGCCGTTAGAGTGAGCGGCCGCGCGGTCTGCAAGGCGGGAGAGTTTCCGCCCCGACTGCGAGCGCATAATTAGCAGCTGCCTCGAACGACTGCGATGAAATAAATTTTGGCTTTAAGTAGCCGTGAAGTCGGTATTAATTAAGCGTTCTCCGCGCGCGAAACCTCGAAAGCCGTCGGAGAAAGGGCCGCGTCGCGTAGAACTGGCGCGTGCGCGCGCATGCGCAGAGGCGCTCGAGCTTCCCGGCGCGCTTCACGATTGCATCGAACTCGCGTAACGGTCATTGCCGATTCTTCGACCTAGCTCCGGTACTCGGCGCAAAACCCCCGACAATTTATCGCACTTGTACAAAATAGCGCAAGAATATTCTTAACAGCTTTACGAGGAGAGTTCATAGCGGGCTAATTGTCGTATTGCTTCCGGGGCGTTTATATACGAGTCTGCATCTATGTGTGTGTGCGTAATCGTGAGTACCGGTAGAGGAAGGCCGGTTCGGGTTGCGCCAGTAAATTCTCACGTCGTACGATAATTTTATAGACTGCTCCGCCGTGTAAACTCGCTTCCCGAGGGTTCGAGCGGGAGCGAACTCGCGGAAGGTGAGAGCGGGGAGGAAAACCCTCCCCGGACACACGGCCAGTCTAGCGTAAATATAATTTAATTGGTTTCTTAAACTGTGCGCGACGTGCACTCCTCCTCCTCTCGCCCTCGCGCACCCGGAGTGCTGGCTAGGCGCACGTACGCGAGGGCTCGAAGCTTACGGGAGGCAAAGCGTCCTTCTCGGCTCGAGTCTCTCGGGCTGGTTGGTTGGTCGCGAGCAGCCAGACAAGCCCACAACGAACGCAAAAAGTCGCTTTGTATCGAAATCGAACATTTGACTTTTTCGTTCGCTGTGGGCGCTCCAGCTCGTATTATAAGATCCGAAACACTTCGTTCCATGTAAATACGCAAGATTCGTGGGTTTCGAGCGGCCAGACAAGCCCCCATCGAGTGCAAGCTTCTTTATATCGAAATCGAACATTTGCGTTTTGCTTTCGCTGTAGGCGAACGGATGTAGAGAAAGTGGCCGACGGCCCTCGAGCTCCAGAGCCAGTGAGTCTGCTCCCTCGACCAGCGACCGCCTTTGGCGCCCCGGCGTGAAACTGCAAAGTCGAGGAGTGATTGAGAATCCTGCGGGACGAGCGGGATTTTTTATATTTAAAAAATAACTACGTCAACCATTAAAGTTAATTTTTACATGAAGTGGTGTGTTATCTTTTTAAGTATATAATGGTAGTACCAGTTTGAATTGACCATGTTCAGCGTGTTGTCCGAGATTGAAAACTGACGTTCTCGGCAGCAGCGTGAAGTTATACGGCATCATTTGCGATTTTACATAGGAGTGGTGATCGCCGACTTGATTTTTCGATATGTCACCGTGAACTTTTAACGGAATTTCTCTAATCATGGTTCATTTCCTCGATGTCATACCACAAATTTAATGTCACAAACATCAATCGGGCTACGAAGTTTTACTGTACCAAAATCCGTTCAGTCATTCATTGCCGTTCCAAGGTTTACCGGCGTTTGCGGAAAGTCGCCGAGCCGGCGGTTCGCAGTGAAACGCATAACTCCCGTCTTTTCGGGGGTGAAAAAAGAGGGATCCAAAGGAACGACATCAGACGCAGATCCGACGACTAAATCTGTTTCCTCGACAAAATTTTAAAAGGGTTCATCCTCGTCGAAACTCCCACCTCTCCGGAAGCCGGGCCACCGACTCGTCCCCGCTTCGGAAGCAACCGCGATATATAGCCGACTTTATTAAAAGTTTCGCGGGCGCGACGCCCCACCCCATCTCGCTGCCGCCACTCTCGAGCCACGTCGATGCTTCCCGGCTAAATTAAGATATCACTTTGCGAAAAATAACTTTCCAGGCGCACTCGTCGTTTTATGTATTTTTTGTATGTTAATTTAACATTTTTTTATATTTATTTATCGTTGCCAAAGCCCCGTCCGGTATCGAGTAGTCGCGGATCATTAAGGGGTCCGAGCGAAGTTTGAAATGTAACGAACGGTCGAACCCTTCCCTCCAGTGTATACAGACGATGAGCCGCATCTTGATACTCCGGCAGGTTTCCGGTTCACGAGCCCGGCGCCCTAATGCAAATTAGCGCCACTCCGCGACGAGGTCGGATTCTCCCCCTCCCCCCCCCGTCGAGGGTCGTCGACGATTTTTTTTTCTTCGTTCAAGCGGGATTGATTAAACCGGCCCTTGGGACGGGGTTCTTTAATTTTTAACGATTAGCTCTCGAGAAATGCGACCGGCGAAGTTTCACCCCGGACTCAAGCTCCGCGGCTTTTCGCCCGCTCTCGTCGTCGTCGATGCCGCGCCCGGGCCGGAGGAATCTGCGCGGAGGGAGAATCTATTTCCGACGGTCAGAAGAAAAGAAAATCCCTCGCGAGCGCCGACTTCCGGTCCGCGCGTCGCGGTATCGTTGGGTCGGATATTGCGTTTACGGCGTGTCGATCAATGCGAAATTCGCGGCCACGTCGACCAAGCTCGATGCGGGACTTTGATAATAATTTCGCAGAGTCGGGACATGAAATGGAATTGCCTTTTAATGGTCCTCGCGGCTCACACCCGCTGTTCGCCTCCTTCGCTCTGCGCTTCGACTGACGCGGCGTTGCAGCCTGCGCCAGGAGAGAGGAAGTAGTTCGTTAAAGTTCGGCTTTACTTCCACCGAGAGAGATTTCGAGGACACTTTCTTGCCGAGAGCGGCGATTATCGAGTTTAAGACCAAGCGGGAGGACTCGAATTATTCGATTATTTTCTCGTGACTCCTCTCTCCGTGTTTCCTGGCTTCTGGCGTTCTATCTTTGTCCGGTGCTCGACTCGACTGCGCGACGCTCGCCGGCTCGAGTCGGCACACTCCGCTCGACGTTAAATTAATCGAATTGGCTTCGCGAATCGATTCCGTCGGGCGATCGGCAGTCGAGCAGATTGAGGACGAGCCCATTCGCGATCCATCGTTCCGTCGCGTCTCTTCGTTCGCTTCTTTCCGCTCGTTCGTCAATCCCCTCAACAGGACATCCACGTACGTTTCAGCCCGTTGAATTAAGAATCACGAGTCTGCTAAGTTCCTGATCTATCCCCTGTTTACACGGTTCACCGAAAGTCCAATTCGCCCGGATTCCATTCCAACCGTGTCGATACTGATTTGATTTCCAGTCCGGAAAGGATCACCAGGAGGGACGTTGTTCGAGCGAGCTCGTCGAAAGACCTCATCGTCCGCGTCAATGATGCACCGATACAAAGGTTTTATAATATCAATTTAGCTGCCGTTGCGGGTGGCGAAGAAAACGTTCGGTCGATTGAACAAAAAGTTGTTTAGAACCAATAACAGAATAGTCAATTCAACTAAATATTCGGTCACACGACCAAATATTCGTTCAATCAACTAAATATTTATTTTGATCGATCCAAATATTTCCTTCGCCACCCGCAACCGCAGCTTAGTTGATGTTACGAAACCTTTTTATCGCCGAGCACGCGAATCTCTGGCAGAGGCCCGAATCGGCAGTTTTGGCGAATCGGTGAACGGCAACGAAAGAGTTACACGCGTGGCTAACTTGATCGCGGGAATAGTTTTACCTCCATGAACTAGGAATCACTAGTCGGCTAAGTTTACCAAAAGTCCAACTCAAGCGGATTCCATTCCAACCCTGTCGATACTCCGATTTGACACCCAGCCCGGAAAGGATGACCAAGAGCCAAATTCTCCGAGCGGGCTTGCCGGAACACTTCGGCCCCGTCAACGATGCACGCGAGTCCCTGGCAGATGCGAGGATCGGCGGTGTCGCGGATCCTCGAAATAGCACCGGCGCATTTCGAACGCCGTATACATGGCTGGCTTTGGCGAGTCGGCGAAACGGTAACGAAAGAGTTACACGTGTGACAAACTCGATCGCGGGAATAGTTTTCGGGCGTCGTGTTCTCCACGGGCGCCCAATCCATTCTCCGGTGAATGCGGCGCGCACCCGCGGCACGGCGGGTGGATGTGAAACACGAAACCGACGATGGCTTCGGTCGCCGTTCGCAACTTCGTACACTAGTTACGCAGTTCTCTAGTATCTATCCGAACTGCGCGATACAATGGAAGATAGCGGGAGAACACTCTCGCCATTCATAGAAATACATAAACTCCCCTTGCCGTCCTCGCCTCGCGGCTTTGGCGGCGTTCCTATGGCGAACGCCGGAATTCGAGGACGTCGACGAGGAACCAGCCGGGCCGCGCTCAACACCCTCTCTCATCCCTGGAAAGCTCGCACGTTCGGTCCGTGCTTTCCGCCGGCGATGACAGCGAACTTTACGATCATCCGTACAAATCCGCAGTTTCACAGAGCCGGCGGTTGCGCCGGTGTGACCGTACGGATTACGTATAAATGCGAGAACGTTGCGCCCGCGCCGCGACACACGCCGTACGGCATTGTGTCGCGCTTTGTCTACGCGTTTCGGGACTCCTCGACTATCCGATAAACTGCGTTTCCGTCGTTTTCGTCACGGCAACTCCTTCAGCCGACGCGAATGTTCGACATCGATTAGTACGGGATTGTTAGACACTAAAAAAAAATGTGCATATTCAACGAACACAATTCAACGTACACAATTTTTTATTCGTTAATTTTCAAGTTTTAGAAAACAAGTACAAAGTGAAATTGTTAATTGCACGAGAAATAAAAGGGCAGGTTTTTAATATTCAAACGACTTTGGCACTTATTTAACAAAATTATTATTTGTTGTTTGTTGTTCCAATTCCACCGTATACCACCGAATCAGCTTGACTTGGGGGACCACCAGAGCCGTGCGCCAACCGCGCATCCACCGCTGTCGGTATTTAAAAAAATTATTTGTACGAAACTTCGTATTCCGATTTTACGATATGATTTTTTACTGTGTGCGTAGTTTTGTTGGGTTTGCTCTTAATGGGCGCGAGACCTTCGGATCGACGTAGGACGACGGTTTCGTGCCGGATTCCTGATGCACTAACTGTCGGATGCCGCCCCGAGAGAAGCGTCGAGGATCTCAGACTTACCCCGGACCATCTATTATTAGCGGCATTGAAATTCGACGTTACAGGGCAAGGTGAATTCCGGCGAGGCAGGAAACTTGTTGATAAATTTATGACAAAGTGTGGTACGGTCTCTCCGCGGAATGTAGGTCATCCGGTACATCCGAGAGCTACAATCCCATACACTCCGAATCGGATTTTCCATTCGGAAATCCGCGAAAGCGACTTTGTCTCTTGGCACCGCGAAGAGGGCGGCCGGGTATGTGAATCGCACACCGCCGGAGGAATTCCGAATCGGAACAAATGGATCTTGCGGGTAGGATTAGCCGTGCACTCGAGGATTCTCTTCGGGACATCCCGAGGAGAGCCCGGAACTGGCTGCACCGAGTCTCGGCGTATCGTCCTGGAAACGAAATAGACTTCTCGGAAAATGAGAAATCTTCCGCTTCCCCCGCGTTCGCGCGGCCGGGCAAAATTCGATATTCCATCGAATCCTCTTCCATCCGAGATCCATTCTCGTCCTCTCGACGAGCCGTGTTCGCCTAATACCTCCCGCGGCCCGGAATTCACAATGGAGCCTCGGGAGCGTGAGACAATCGAGATCCGAATCGATCGCCTCTCGGGACTAATATCGTGTGTCTACGCACTTTCCGTCGAGACACGCCGTACGGAACCGGCCGCGACTTCCATCCGTCTCTCCCGGCGATGATGAATATTCATGAAGCGGTGGGCACGGAGAGATCCGAATCGGGCGGAGCGTGGAATCGGCGCCTAATGAAGTTGTTGTCTCCTTGGGAGCGGGACCGGCGAGGCGGTGTGCGGGACCGGTGAGAGGACCGGCGCGATCCGAGCGTGCTCGAGGCGAGAGTTTGGCGATGTCGACGGGTTCGGGCACAGAGGCTTCCCGTGCTTTGGGCTCCGTTCTTGGACGAGTTGGCCGGAGCACAAGGCGAGCCTGTGCTCGCGGAACCCATCCTTTCTCTCCTCCCTTTCGGCGTTGGCTTGACGACAACGGCGATCTCTCCGGTCGCGGCCTCGATCGACAAAGCCCGCACGCCAGAGTTGGCCGTTCCGTTCGCCGCGGCTCCGTCAGCACTCTCGTGTGTTACCGGCTCGCTCGCTCCGAACTGGATTCCGCGGCTTCGGGGGAATCTTCCTCGCGCCGTGCCAGCCGAATTGTTTGATGTCTTATTTACCGTCGGGCGGACGACGGAGGTTGCGGCGCGACGGGAACCGGGCGAGAATGGATGCGTCACCGGGTTTATTTGCGGTTCTCCTCTCGTGCTCGGGCTGTCCAAAGAGACTGCTCCGAGGCCTGATGTGGCTCAACCGCCGCTCGAGGTCGGTAAATTATCGCCGGTCGCCGACTCGCCGAGCCTCTGTCGCTCCTGCATCCTCTCGTTCTCACGCGTTCGAGGCACCTATGAGCTCGGCCCGCTTCCTCCCCCGGACGGCACACACGCCGCGGGCCGACGGGAGCCCCTTGAGCCGCCGCAGGTAGGCGGATCTTCGCGGATCGGCGAGTTTCCACGGTCGGGGTTACGGCCCGACGAATTCACCTTGTCGTCGGCGAACTCCTCCGTCCCGCGCGCTCCTTTGAAGATAGAGAGCGCTCCTCGCATCCAGCGGGCCAACACACACTGGTATGCCGTATCGCGTGACTGATTTATCTCCGGTTGATACTAACGGACGATAAATTTTGCGGTTCCCGGCCGAACGCTGGCCCGCGTAGCGCGAATTAAGACGCTTGGTGTTTTTTTTTCGTCTTCTTTTTATTACTTTTCTTGAGTTTATGAATAAATTTGACTATTAAGATCGGAGGCAGTGACCGAAGAATTGAGAGACACCGAACGGTGGATGGCGACGACAGCGTTATTGACGACGCAGGAAATCGCTGCGATCGCCGAAACCTGACGACACGCGGAGATATATTGATGGTGCGCTGTGGGGTGTTAAAAAGATTCTACACCTAGAGGCGGATTTCGCGAGAATTGAGAAAGAGAAACGTTTGTTTGGCGCCCTGCGACACGTTTTCTTAAGCGCGGCGCAAAATCGTTGATCCGAATATCGAGTAAAAATCGATTTGAGTATCGGGTATTCGAATTGCAATGGCGTCTAAGAAAAATTACCGCAGCGCCTGGAGTAGTTGGCGCCGATCTTACCACTCGTGATCAACTAGCGCCAGATATTTTCCTTAAATAATTTTCCCCGCGATGAATGGCATTTTTCTTTAAGATCTTCGTTGCAACCATCAGCAGAATTATTAAAAGAGATTATCAAAAAAGACATTTATTTAACGCCACCAGTAAAAGGCCGACTCGCGAAGAGAAACAATAACCATGGACTAATAAATAGTAGATCGCCGAAGAGGCAACCGACGAGTCGGGCAGCCTCTGAATGCTCTTTCATCGATGTTCCAACAAAAACCACAAAACACCCCCATATACAGGGGACTCGTTTTTGCCGTATGCTTCTAGGCGTCCTACATTCAAAGAGCAAACATTGATACGGAGAAAGGTCCGCTTAATCGGGAACCGTTGGACTTCCGGTCCCAAGCTCGTAAACCCCTTCGAGATTCTCGTCACGCGTGTATCGACGTCCGTCGCGCCGGTGGGACCAATTTCCGGAGCCCTTTACGAGGAATCGTAAAGCGCGCGGGCCGCCTCCGTCGGTCGGGTTCGCCGCTTCGCTGCGATATCGTAACCGGCGAGTTACAACGAAAAATCCCTTCCTGCGGGTCTCGATCGACGAGGCAGTCCACGGCGCGTTCCGTCGCGGGGACCAGCGCGGCCGCGCCAGTTTCCGTCGCTGCTGCACGCACACACACACGGGTAGAGCGATTCTCGCTATATTTACTGTTCTCTGGTCCGCGTTCTCTCGGTGTGTTGTAAACTATATATAGCCCGCTGGGCCGGCTATCGTTGTCGCGCACAGACGGTAATATTCGACCATTATTGGACGGTAAATCGGCGAGTCCCTTTTAGCGCGATATTTATAGCGGGGCTTGGCCGAGTCGGCTCGGCCCGGCGCCCCCCGGATCGCGTTTCCACACACGACTGGAGCACGACGAGATAGCGGCTAGGTCGATACACGTCTACGTGCACACGCGCGTATCTCGGCTCTCACAGCCCGTCCGACAATGTGGTTCGAGCGGCGACGTTCAAGACTCGCCCGTGCACCGGGACGCAGTTTAGCGAACGACGTGCCTGGATCTGCGAATCTCTCACCGAAAGCTGCGCTCACGCACTCTCCGTATCGCGGAGGGATCGCAGTTACCCCGGTCTTCGGCCCGCTCCCGCGTTGACCTTCCAACCCGCGCGAATACCGGAAGTCCGCGGCTCCCGCGGGGAAGCCCCGACGCTAATGCTGCTACGACACGCTCGCCTCCTCGCCGGGAGGCCCGCGACTTCGCACGACTTTCCTCCCGGCTGCGTCTCTCTCGGTGATTACAGATAATACCGCCCCGACCGCCACATCGAACTTTCTTCGTTGTTCCAGCGGCAGGGAATTATCTGAAACTTTGGCGCCGATACGCCGTTGCCATAAATTATTCCGATTAATCGACTCTCATCCTCATCCTCCGACTCGCCCCGCTCTCCTAGGCTTTCTGTTGCACTTTTGTTTCGAGAGACGCTTCCGATTCATCTATGGACAGATAATGTATAAAGAATCAACGAAACCTTCGTCTTATGCTAGATCCGAGAGTCTCGCGCCCATTAAGGGCAAACGCAACGAGCTTCCTGTCCACTTTCGTCTGCTCCCCAGAGTCCTCCTCGAATCGAGGCGACACCGGTCGACCACCAACCTCTATCGCCGCGTCCGATTCATCTATGCACGGCACCCCGTGACACCCCCCGAGAGGCCACATCGAGGATTGTACGGGCGGTTCGGTGATCGAGTTACCGGCAATCCGCGCTCGTATCGCCCCGCGCCAGCCGATGCAGATAAAACGAAAGGGGAGAGGGGAAAAATTAGTTGTCTCAAACAAACTTCAATCAGCGAGTTCGGCTGAGCGGGCGTGTAGTTCGTGCACGTTGACGGACCGCTAACTGATCCCTCGAGCGCGTTTTCTGGTAACGGCACCGACGCACATTCGGAATCCCAATGACCAGCCGGCGGTCGCCCGCTCGAACCCTTCGTTAATTCGACCTACCGGGTTAGTCGGATCCGTCGGATTAATACCCGGGCATCCACTGATCATGTAACGCACCCAGGAACGAGAGCGCGAGCCGCTCGTCCCGAGGTGCATCCAATTAGACGTCTCATTTAGCGACGTGGCACGTGGCCGGTACGGACAGCCGACGGGGTTTCCTCTGCGCCAAGACGTCACGCGACTCCGGCTTCCGGAGCGATGATGAGTTTTTTTTTAAATAATAAATTCACGACGTTCGTTGCACGTGCGATGATGAAAATTGTTCAAAAAATCATCCGGAAACCTAACTTTTGTTTATGAAAACTGTTCGTTCATTTTTCTGAATAACTACGAATTTTTTCAGATTTTTTAATTTTCTTTGAATTTTCTGACTCCACAAATTGTTCCCATATAAGAAAAACGAAGAATATTTCTCCCATTTATGCGTTTTGCAGAGACCTTGACCTAAAGTTTAAGGTGGACTCCGAACCACCCAGATTGCATATTAATGTGTACGGAATTAACGTCGCAGAGCTGAACCGATTTGTGTGACGTCGCGTTGCTCAGTGGCTTTTCCCACCGACTGGGCTTTCCATTATCGAACTTTCGAACCGGTGGAACACGTTGACGTCGAATCCTCGGGTGAACGTAAAACCGCGGCGGCGTGTCTAGTGTCGAAACCATTTTAGCCTCGTTGTTACACCGTCGGAAAGTGCATTGGGAGAATACATCGGGATTGCTCACCGGCATTTGCCCGGCGAACACCACTGGTTGTGCATGCACCCAAACTTCAGCTACATTTGACTCCGTCGGAGACAAAGCTGCACCGTTCGAGGTGTCCGACTTTCGTTGCTCCATCGATTCCCGCGCGATTGCCGTGTCGTTTAATTATAGAACCGGACCAATTATCCCGAACATTTACGGCGAGCCTGTCGGCGTGCTGACAGAATTCGAACAAGGGATTTTCGAAACAGCGATCGGAACACCTCGCATCCCGTAATTGGCAGGATCAACTCTTGGCCCAGACGTCGCCCAAATGGGTTCGCACTTCTGACGCTGACGAACGTAGAAAGCTTTTGGACATCCGACTTTCCCATGATGTTTTTAGACTCGCTGAATCAATTTTAATTTTTTTTTTGCCTATCGGACTGTGGAAACTGGACACACGTGTATGCACAAATGCCAGTTAGCTCTCCTTCCTTCCGTGTAATACAGGGAAACGAATGAATGGAAGTCAATCCAACGAGCTAATGCCTACATCTTCTCGTGCCCTCGTCCCTCCGCGCGAGTGGTTGGATTCCCGCATTCCCGTAGCTCGGGCTTCTCGCCGAAGCTCCATTACTTTTAGTCCGCCGGCCGGGCTGGCTCGGATATACCCGAGGGATTATTACCCGCCCTCGCCTTTTCGATTTCACAATGGAATATGATTTAATATAGGTCGGAGGTAAATGGAGCGGGGCGCGTAGATCTCGAGCGTTTTAGGTATACCCGAGCGAGTCTGCAATTACCTGGTCTCGGCAGTCGGTGTGGAGTCCCTCTCCATCGTCGTTTCGAATCCCGCGAGTGCATCGGCGCGATCACCGGCCGGGAAGGGAAAAGTATGAGAGGCGAACCGAGAAAAAGAGCCCGAGCGTCGATCTGAAATTCCATTTGCCTTTATTATTCGTCCGGCTCGGTTCCCACTTCGATTCCAAGCGGGAGCTCGCGGCAGTCGAGGGATCGAGCACCGGGACCGTCGTCGATGAGGCCGCGAGATGCTGGACCGCTTTCCCGACGCTCTTCCTCACATACCGCACAATAAAAAAAAAAACTCGATCCCCGTTGCAACGCGACGGAAGCTGTCTAGATTCTCTGTTCGTTCCCGGCCCAGAGTCCGGCCAGTCCCGCGCCAGAGCTGGACTGTAACAGCCTGACCTCGTCCTACCTGATTTAGCGAGTAAGTCAATGACGCATCACTATTCTTACCCCATCACGTCCTACTCTTTTATCCACTACTTAAACCATGATACAATCGTATGTTTGCCTTCCGTTTTGGTAACACGGACACACGTTAACTCAGAAATTTCTCCCCTGTGTTTCAGGTAAGCCAGATTAGATCGATAGCGGTACACACAATGGGGGAAGGTGGAAGGGCACTCGGGAACGAGAGACTCGTCGAATGCCCCAAGTATCGCCGGTGTGGCTCTTATGTTTGCGGTGAGTAAACGTTGCCGTATCCTGTACGCGTAATTAGTCCTGGCTGCCGTTGGGACTCCGCCCCGCGCATCTGTACCCACACCTGCGCCCCGACCCGGAATACCTCGACCCGGAATTCCTGACGGGGAATGCTCTTTTTTTCGTCCCTCTCCGACGGGCCGGCGATAATAACAAGCGCGCAGCATCCTCTGACCGTCGCGCGATAACGATCTTTAACGCAAACAACCCCCTCCGCCCCTCAACGCTCCACACGCATACACAGCGGTGGGTTTATTTGCGAAAGCCTCTACAAGGCGTGCCGGTGCGGCTTCTAAACGGCACGTACCTCCACTGCGTCGTCGCGAACTGATCCAATTTATTTCGCGGAACCCCCTCGGGTCACGCATACTTTCCCAATCAGCCGGCGCGGCGCAAGTCCGCAAATTGAAATGAGTCACGAGCCGAGAGTAACTTCCGTTGGCGGCGCGTCCGAGCAAAGACTCCTTGCGGTTGGCGCTCCGCGAGCCGAAGGATAAGGAAGAATGAGGAAAAGGAAGAGTTCTCTGAGAGACTCGCGTGACGCTATTACCGCCCCGAAAGGACTTTCTCTCCGTTCGAGTCCGGCGTGCGGGGTACGAGGGGGAGGAGGCGCGCCGGTGTGCGTCATAAAACGTTTACGGCGACAAAATGTCTGATCGATGCGACGTAATCGCCCGTCCTCGATGCCGCTTCAACTTCGGATGATCCACTCGTTTCTTTGTCGCTCTCTTCACCTTTTTCTCTCATTGTTTCTCAACTCGATCTCGGAGCTCCCTTTATCGCCGTCCTCGGGACGTGGGAATCTCCACGTGCGAGCGGTGCGAATCAATTTCGCGCACATCCCGCACAGATTACCGCTGAGCCTCGCCACGTTCACGCGCTTTTATCGACGGGGAATGAAAAAAGGTGTAGTTGCGGTGTTCGTTCGTCGGGCTCTTGCGGCTGGTGCGTCGCATGAGACGCTGGCATCATTGAACTATACATTGACTCATCTACACTGAGAAAAAAAAATTGTTGGATTAAATTTACAACTTCGACGAGAACTGAAAGATTCGCGGCGCGTCACCCGTACCAGCGACTGCTCTCTTCTTCGCGCGTGTATCTCGTGTTGCGATTCGAGTCGATAGTCGGCACAACGGACCTTCTCTCGGAGCGGCGTGATTTATGGTCGAGGTCAAATGCCCGAGGAACTCCGCCGAAACGCAGTCGAGTTCTCGGAAGAATAAATGCTCTTTGGCCGGTAACGGTAATTTCCATTTTTCACATCGGTCGGCTACCTATATATGTATATACATAGGAGAAACGCGAAAGCTGAGGGCGAGAGGGAGAGATCGGGAAACGAGATGCGGGAAGAGCGAAGAGAAAAGTGCTTGGTATTCGGTCGAGGATGCGCCCACCGCGGGCAAGGTGCATGACGGCACCAGCCTGCAAATGAATCCGGTGCCCGAGGGCGCGCAGCAGCTATTCACCGCCGTAAGAGACGGAGAATAATCTGTAGTCCGGCGTTGACTCGTTACTAAATACGCCACAAACAAGAAGACGTCGGCGCCGCTTCTGCCCGGTTTCCGTGGCCCGTGGGTACGAACAGGGCACGTTACTACCCTCACTCGCGATACCCGTCCACTACGTGCTCTCTAATTAATCGCGCCGCTTCTCGCATATTGAATCCACTTTTGAACGTCTCGAGAATTGGTGCGTTTTCGTGCTCCTTGAATTCGCCCAACATTCCTCCCTCCGATCGCACGAGCGCACGCCGAGTACAAACCCGTTACGATGTGGACAGAGGGAGTCGCCCTCGACTGAAACCCCCGGTCGAGACTCTCGAACGTTGACATTGTAATGGTTTACGATGGTGGAGCACAGTTAAATGGCGAAAGGCATTTTGTTTTATCCCGGGATCAGAGGGTGAAAAAGCTTTTCCGTATTAACTGAAATTTCGGAGCGTTACCCGGACATGGTCGGGGCCTTGCCTGGGCCTTGTCGGGCTTCGGTGTAACGCTCTGTAAAGTGTTCTCCACTACGTCTCTTCTGCTTCGAGTACACGAAGCGATTCTTGGATCGGAGAGCGTAAAATGGCCATTCGCCGGCGGCTAATTTATCGGTGGCAAGGCTTATTTATCAGTCCCTGGCGGATGTCCGCCCATTCGAATGCTCCTCGGAGGCTGTACTCGCGGTAAGCCGGATTTTTCGGTAAACCGAACCATGGCGATGCGGCAGTATGCTATATCTCACGACAGAAGTTGCAGAAACATCGCGATGCTCTTCCCTCCGGCATGCGGATTATTGCGAATCCATACTGCAGGGATCCGAGGAGGCTTACGCAATCCGCTCGACATATCGGGTTAAATCTTGGCGTTAAATAATTCTATCGACAGCTCGGAAAGAGTTCGTCGATTCGTACACGTCGTTGAATAATAAAAAAAAAAAACAGCGCTACCTCCGCGGAGGCTCCGGTTGAAATCGTTTCGTCGGGAGTATTCCAAGGCCTTCTCCTCTCCGTTCACAGCCAGCGATCTCGTTTCACCCGTAGCGTTGCGTCAATCTCGTTCGCCTTTGAGCGATCGGTGAACTCACGATTTTCCCTTTACCTTTTATTTTATGTATTTTTTTTTTCTTTTTCTATCTTTTTTTTTTCATTCCTTCTTGTGGAGCCTCGAGCTCGTGCGTCTGTCGGAAAAATCACTATCGTTCTGTACATACAGCGCTGATGTACAGCAAGATCGGATTACGATCGGGTCGGCCCGCCGCTCGGCCCCCAACCTTCTATTTGCCTCGCGTAGAGGCAGGTTTTTCGTATTCGCCGCGCATATATGTGCACACATGTGCGGCGCATGTGGCGTCAGCCATTTTATGTGTATATATATATATATATATAAAATGGCTTACACCACGCTGTGAATCCTTTGATTTTTTTTGGGAACTTGCGCGTTGTTCTTTGGCTCGGTAACTGGGAAAGAGCGGTGCAAAATGGGGCGGTGGGGCAGAAAGAAATTTTGCAATAATTTTTGGATGGGCGAGGCAATTATGGGGTATTCGAAAATAATTGAAAAATTGGGTTTTGCTCCAACGTCCCGTTTTGCCCCGCTGTCCCATTTTGCCCCGCTCTCCTCTGCGTATCCGATCGGTAACTCTGCTTACACTGTTAAAAAAAATGTATACTTAGTGCACCGGACTCGAAGTTTTTATGCAAAAACTGGTACAGTAAATTTAACGAAATGAGAAAAAACGCGAACATTAAATTTTCTCTCCATTTCGCCCGACTGATGTAACATATTTATCACCGAAGCCGGCGATGTCCCGCGAGCCTCGCTAATTAACATACTTCATTTTAGGACGCGGTCAACGGGACCCGATAATGAAGCTCGTAAATATTATTTATTGTCGATAGATCTTGGGCCGAATGGAACATTAATCCTGAGCGCAATATGGCCTGCGTGCATGCATTAACTTTCGCCAATGTAGCAATGTAGCGGTAACGAACAGTATCGCGATTTGTCGATACCGAACGCGATATTATACCCAAAAAGGAAAATGCGTTATGAGAAAAATCTGTAAATATCAAAGGGTTATACACGGAAGAAAATAGATAGCATGATTTCAGCGATCGCGTTCAATATTTGAGACTTTTCTAAAATTCATATTTTTGATTACATTTTTTGTATATTCGGGCAAAAGATTTGTTATTTTAATTTTCCGTATTTTTATTTTACTAAAAAAGTTTATTAATGTTCAATTAATGTAACTAATGAAAAAAAAAATTTATTTCCAGTACATTAAATTTACAATTTATTTTTACGGTGCACTGACTTTTCTTCTCCACAAACGTACACAACTATTTTCTTGTTAATTTTACAAATATTTTGTTCGTAAAATTAATAGGAAGATAATTGTGTGCCTTTGGCCGAAAAATGTGAGTTTTAAAAAAAAACCTTTTCTATACTGTGCAAACGCAGTTGCTCACTCGTAGCTTCGATATCGGGCATATTCCGATGTGACAAATGGGATTCCTGGTCGAGTTCGGTCTGCGCCCGACGCTGCGTATCCTCGGTCGTCGCGGAATCCTGGGACATTCGATAACGATGTACACCCGCCGCGTAGAATGAGAGAGGCTTCGACCGACTTTGCGGATGAGCCGGGAAGATTAATGCGGGACGGATGAAGTAATCCGTCGCGACAGCGGCTATGAGGTGGAGGGGTAAGGCCGCTGCCGCTGGTGAACGTCGCTTAATTGCTCGAAATCACGAGGGAGTCTTAACGCCGGCTCTCCTTTGATCCAGTCGCGTCGTCGAGGCTGTACAGGCACTCGTCGTGCTCGAGGCGCCTTAAACGATCATACGCCTTCTCCGTCTCGTTTCCGCACCGACCCGCCAGCAGGTGCATGAAATTCCTCTATTAATATCCTCGTTCGCCCAATTAGTTATCGGGCGCGTGTGTCCGTGTTCGCTCGGCTTTCGCGGATCCTTCGGCTGCGATTCGAACAATTATACACTGTTATCCGGTTATATCGTGCGCGTGACGCGATAGATCCGCGCCTCCACACTGCGTCGCTCTGCCGACGAGGACGACTTTTGGGTCTCCGTTAATTCCCGATATTCCTCGCTCACACGGCAAAAAATTATTTCCCAAAATCGGACTACAAAGTTTTAGAAAAATAATTTTGTTCGATAAGTGACAAATTACATTGTTCAGTTTTTAATATACAAAGCTGTCGTTCTATTTTCCGTAGTCTTTAAATTAAAAATTAAAATTGTGGACTGCACGAATTTCAGAGCGTGCTAATCGCGATATCGAGCAAACGAAGCTCCAGATTGTCGCGAAACCGCCCAAACTTCGATGGACTCGAACCATTCCCGAGTAAAAGTGTATCTTCCGGTAACATCGAAACATCGTCGAAGCTCGGTCGACGGTCGTACTCCCTGGGGCTCGCGGCTCGCCCGACGAGTAAGTTTTCACCTCGAGGTAACTTGGAAGATTGCTTTGATCGCACCTGGCCGTGTGTGCGGGCCGTTCGCCCGAGTGTCTTCGGGGTCCTTTGGGAGGAAGTCTTTGGGAGAGCTTTCGCTCTTCGACTCGGGCAAAGGACGCCGGCAGCCCTTTGTCTTGACCATCAGGCCGAGGCGCTTTTGGCTCGAGTGTCGCCGCCCCGTGCAGGCGGTTGCCCGTTGCTTTTTCGAGTAATTAACGCAACATTACAGGTTGTTACTGATACCGGCTGGGAGGAGCGGCGGGAGAGGTCGGTCCGCGCGTTTTCCTTTACAGCCGGGCGTCCGACGTAGCTTACAGCGCCGATGGTCGAGGAAGGCTTTGTGAGCCTCGCCAGCAGCACGTCCGCGTCCGGTGGAAACGGCGAGCTCTCCTTCCATCTTCGCAGGACGTTGTTCGCGCCGGATCATTCCACGCCGACCCGTCCTCGTCTCTGTGTTCTTCGGTTTCCCCGGCGCTCAAAGCTAACGATTACACGGCAGTTAACGATCCGGCCGGTCCCTCTCGGAGGGAGCCGTGCGCGGCTTCCACCGCTCGGCCCGTAAACTTGCCGCAGCTCGGCTACATCGCTCCCCCGCGAGCTTCGCCGAACGAGGAAGAGCGAGTAAAAGAGACGTTGATAAAGGTACGTTCTAGATCGATAACGCGAACGAACCCCGTTTGCGCTTTACCTCCCAACTTCGTTCGATCAAAGAACTTCGGCCCGCGGCCGTCGCACCTTCACCGTGCAAGGACGGCGAAAATCTCTTTCAGTTGCGCTCCTTCCGCACGCTTTCCTCCATTGTCGCCGGGTCCGCGATCGGCGAGGACCGCAGAAAATAAGACAAATATTTGGGCGCACGGCGCTGTAACCGCCGACCGGCGGAGGGAAGAGGCGAGCGAGGGAGGAATGAAATTTGTCTCTCGTATCGCGGAAAACGAAGAAAAGTAAAAAAAAAACGTCTGCAGAAAACGCGATTAGCCGAGTCCTTTGTCGTTTCGGCTGTAAGGCGGAGGGTTTTTTTTTAAATTCTTTTTCCTCCGTCGGTAGAAAAAAAAAAGAACTTGCAGAGAAGGCGCCCGTGCGCTTTCTTCTCTAATCCTTTTATAGTTTTCGAATCAACAGCGAAGCACATTCCGGCTCCGCGCTTCCTCTCCGGCGTTACGGAAGCGACGTCTAAGTACAATAAACTTAAAACGGTATTGTATCATCGTCCCTTCGCCCTTCATTCCCTTCCGCCGCTCCGTGTCTCTCCCCTCCGTCCGCGGACCGGCGGAACACTGCGATTCTCACTCGCCCGAGCGAAAGAATATCCCGAGGAATCGTCGACGGTGGCACTCGAAGCCGCGCCGCGGGACGAGCGGAGTCGCGCGGAACGAGCTACGCGGATGACGCTCGCGAGAGGAGAACGAGGAACGAGGGACGAGGCCGGAAGCGGGAGGATGGGGCGCGCTGCGCGACGGAATATCCGACTTTCCTTTCAAATTATTGCATAATTGTATATTGCGACAGAACAAAGTCCGATGGAGATCCGGCGACGTAATAACGGATGAGCGTTTATGGGAAAAAATAATGAAAAAAAAAAAAAAAAAAAAAACAGCCGACAACAACCTTCCGAGCTTCTTTGCGCTCCCTCGTTCCAGCTCCAGTTTTTTTTTGCCGTATCTCCCGGTTCTGGCCGGGTCGCTTATTTCCTCCAATCTTTTTCCTCTCGCACCGGGTATCACAACGGACATTGAAACTTTTCATCTTCGCGCACTTTTTCTCGTGCCTCCCCCCAACCTCCGCGCTCCTCCTCAGGGAGTTTTCGCGATTCCCGGCCTCTCGAACCTAGACCGGTCGAGTGCCAGACTAAATGTTTTTGCCGCTGTGAAGAAAAGTGCAACGGGCGAATGAAAGAGTAAATATCGCTATAGATGGAGGGGGGGTTGGAGTGGCCGAGGAGAACCTAGCGAGCGACTTAGAAGCTCGAGAGATTTATGAATTCTCCGTTGGGGAGATCGTGTGTGTGTGTCGTAGTTTTCGATGTGGAAGGTGGGGGCGGGGGGGGGGGGGGGGGGGGGGGGGAGGGCACGTGCGAAGGGCGCTTTTCTTGCGTGGATGCGCGATGTCGGACGGAGGTTGAGTCGTCTCGCGGGGGAGCGGGATGCTGTCTGCAGCATCGACGGGAAACGGGGTGGAAGTCGGTGAATGGACCCGATGGAGACGTCGAAGAGAGGGCCGACGGTTGCGAGAGTGGCTCGACGCCTCGCGGCTGATAGATGCCCTCCGATCAACTGCGTCGAAGGCGTCCATGCCGAAAGTTGTGATTACGGCAGTTTTTCATCCGACAGCTTTAGCAGTCCGGCCCCTCGCTACATCGCCGGTTCGCCTCCGAGCGCTCCTCCTCGGGACCATTCTTACATCGGAGCGGATAAAAACCTCCCTGCGAAAGATTCTTTTCGGTCCGCCCGGAAAGGTTTCCACACCTTCTTTTTTTTTTTTTTTTTTTTTGCTTCTTCTCTCCTATTTTATGCAAAGCACGACCGTCTAGCGCTGATACGGTGTCCGAGGCTCGATGAAAAATTCTCTTTAAACAGCCATCTGTATTTCGGTCGTAACTCGATTCGCTGCGGAAAATCCGCTCGGTAGCCTCGCTTATGGGCGCATTTATCGCGAGAATTAATTCGAGCGCGTACGGGAGATACGATTGCGAGCGCGGCGCGTAAATTTATCGGATCTCATTAAACTCGGGGGAAACGGTGCCGTGTATGAGGGAAAAGCGGAAAGGGTCGCGCGAGAGGACATCTCTCGGGTTTTATGTGTAACTGCGTGTGTTTTCTTTTTTTCGAGTTTATTTTTAATTCTATTTTTTAAATTCAATTCCCTTTCGTTCGTTTTTTTTTTTCGGGGTCCGTGGAATGAAAGCATTAAAGTAGAATTTCGCGAGCTGAATTACGAAGTTAAATCTGACTACGATCCAAACTTAATACCGGCTTACGAGAGGAGCGTCCGGCCCTCGGACGTTGGGCAAGCGTCGGGGCTCTCCGCGAGTCTGCCGCGAGTCCATCCCGCTCTGCTGCGAAACGAGATATCGTTGACTACGGCTCGGCTGTGTTCGCACACCCTCGGCGGAGAAACTGCCTGATGTCTGGTCCGACGTCTTGTCCGATGTCTTGCCCGACGTCTTGCTCGATGTCTTGCCCGATGTTTGGCCCGATGTCTGGCTTGATATCTTGCCCAATTCCTTGCCCGATGTTTGTCCCGATGTCTGGCCAGATGTCTTCTCCGATGTCTTGCCCGATGTCTTGCCCGATGTCTTGCCGGCTATCTTGCTGGATGTCTTCGATCCCTTCAAGACATCGAGCAAGACATCCAGCGCGATAAAAAAACCAGAAAAACCAGGCATCGATGACAGAGAAACTGTGCCGTGCATGAGGAAAAAGTGAAAACGGTCGCGCTGGTGCAAATCTCTCGGTTTTCATTTGTAACCGTGTGTGTTTTAAAAAGTTTATTTCTAATTCTATTTTTCAAATTCAATTCCCTTTCGTTCCCTTTTTTTTTCGGGAACCATGGAATAAAAGCATTAAAGTAGAATTTCGCGTGCTGAATTACGAAGTTAAATCTGACTACGATCCAAACTTAATACCGGCTTACGAGAGGAGCGTCCGGCCGTCGGACGTTGGGCAAGCGTCGGGGCGCTCCGCGCGTCTGCCGCGAGTGCATCCCGCTCTGCTGCGAAACGAGATATCGTTGACTACGGTCCGGCTGTGTCCGCACGCCCGCCGGGGGGAGGGGGGGGGGGGACTGGTGAAACGCCAGTGTTAGATATCGCAATGAGGGTGTACACGCTTTGCGACGACGTTCGCCCGGTACCGGCGCGGCCCCCCCTTTGTCACCGATGCACCGTCGTTATTCTACCGAGCACACACGCTTCCCCGTCCAACCTTTGTGCAAACGTAGCTTCGCGAACGCGCGCTCCGACGGAACCGTTTTTACATTAATTTTTTTATATTTCTTTTCGATTCTTTTCTTTTTATCCCTGCCTTGAGCTTCCGAGCTGCTTTTTTCTGCGCCGTTGTCGTGCCGGCGGATATAATTCACCGAGCTCGAGTTGCTCAGCCATGCGGGCGGTAACTTGCGCAAAATCTAAAATAATCTTCACCGGTTGCGCTCCTTTCGGCGGGAGTCTTTGGTTTTATTGTTGCAGTCGCGCGAGCCGGCAAATCCGGCGAGTTTTGGTCGAGTGCCAGAGAACGCTTGTTTCGAATGCCATTATCGAGCGTATGTTAACAATGTATGCGCGCATCAGAGTGAGCTTTCTTCTCCCCATTTTTTTTCCTTTCCCCGCCGCTCCCCCCCCCCCCCCCCCCCCCCCCCCCGCCCTTATTCTCTTGTTCGGCCGCGAAAATATGTGCCAGGGAAATTTTAACGATACCGTAAAGCAACGTCGCCCGGCGAATCGGCATTTCGGCACAGTGAGATTATTCGAGCGAAGACCCGTGTAGCCAGCGAGCATTTATTTGTTGGTAAATATTTTCCTTCCGCAGTACAAAAGCCCGCTCTCGTTTCGCATCTGACCGGCCCTGCCGCCGCGAAATATCAGCCCATTCGCGCAACGGGTCCACGGGGGAACGAAAAAAAATGGTATCTCATAATCGGCCTTGCTCACACGCCGCGCTGAGCACGTCGATTGCGTCAAACACGATTGTTTGATTCCGCTCTTTCTCTCTCGTTTTTATTATTATTTAATTTTTCCGTCGATTCTTTCCGGGTTTACTATTATTTTCCCCCCACTACGCGGGAGCTTCGCCGGTTGTTTTTATTTAATTCGCGGATTGCGCGAGCGTTCGATGCACGCGGGCGCTCGCTGAGCAAACCGACCGCGCTGCAATATCCTCGGAGAGCTTTCATCGGGAGTTAAGGAGAATTTATTTGATATTAATTAGCCGTCGGCGCAACGGGAAGATTCTCTTCCGTCCCTTGTCTAGGATATTGTGTGTACACTCTCCTCTTCGGGACGATGAGAAATGAGAAATTGCGGGACGAGAGAAGCTCGAAAATCACGTTGAGCGAGTATACAAACGCGGATTCTCGTCTTCGTCCCGAAGATACGACTCTCGTTCTTGCGTCTTTGCCCAGTCGCACAGCACTTCGGTAGCATTACACTCTGCAGCGCACTTCGAGCCTGCTTCGCGAACTCGAAAGCGACCGGTCCTCGAATAATTATGCGCATTCATCCCGCGTGGGAGGCTCGAGTGCGTACGGATGAGGAAGATTTTCAACGATCATTAACGTAGCTATTATGACGAGCGGGACTCGCATCGCGAGCATTCTTGCAAACTTGCCTTATTCCTCGTGTGAACGCTCCTATGGCTCATGGGCACGACCAGATAAGTTGGATTCTCTACTATCTGCGTTAGTACACTGCTCGTCATTGATGTCTGATTTTTCTGGTTTTTCTAATTTGCTGGATATCTCACTTGTTGTGGATGTCTTCGATTCCTTAGGATCGAAGACATCGGTCGAGACATCCGTCAAGACATCCGTCAAGACTGGATGTCTCGCTTGATTCTCTTCGGTTCCGTCAAGACATCCGGGAAAATTAGGCATCAATGACGGGCTGTCCTCCCCACTCCTCCTCCCCGTACAAAAACTTGAAGCAAGGACGATTTGATAGACGGTTAACAAAAAGGCAGGGATATTTCGTCTCCCCGCCATATATGTAGACGAACTCTCAGAAAAGGCCGATCCAACTCAGCCGTTCCAGCTTCCTCTGACTTATCCGTTCGATAAAACTTATCGGAAAGCAACTTACGCGGTCATCTAGTGTATATAAAAAATGTATGGAAGGTTCGAGCTACGAACATGCAAAGATCTCCCGGGCAGATTGTTCGGTAGTCGTTTAAGTTTATCTCACCGTCATGCTGGACAGATGCACGGGTCAGCGCACAGACTTAACTCGATCCGGGACCGGTTACATAACTCGCAGCTAGGTAAGAGACAGCTGTGATTTCCCTGGCGTACGGAAGTATCGTCCGCTACCAGACGTTTCCGGTTTCACGGCCGTGGCATCGATGCGCAAGAAAATAATCAATCTCCGTCCGAAGATCGGTGCTGGTGCCGGCGGTTTGCTATGGAGAACGTACGATCGAGGAACCCCGCGGCCTCGTTGGGACGCACACATGTCCACGATCATCCCTCTCCAGGGTGCCGCTGAAAAAAGGCTGCGCAAAAAAAAAAAGAGTACAAAAAAGCGCTCCGCACATCGAGTGCGGAGAAGGATAAAAGCGAGAAAATCACGAGTGTTTTATGGCACTGGTAAGAGATAGTTTGTTTCGGTCCGAGGCTCCGGCGAGTTTATCGTCCGGCCATCCCGCTGGCGATCCGGGAATCGGGAGGCGCAACGCTCTCTCGCCCAGGACTCGCGAACGTTTTCGATCTCGGCGCCGGTACCGCCGAACGAGAGAGGAAAGTCTCTGATGAAGGGCTCCCAAGGGCCCGATAGTTCTCGGCGCAGCGATTACCGGGGCACCCGGAGTCGTTGTCTCTCGATCTTCGCGCACCACTTCCAGCCGCCCTCGGAACACCATCTGGCGCGGGAAGCTGGAAAATCCTGGATTTTCAACAAACAAAAAAATTCTGCCATCCTCGCGAAAGTTGACTTGCCGAAGAAAGAGGACGGTGAACTATACTAGCGGCTGATACGCGAATGACCCGACGTTAAGTTGAGATCTTGCAGTTTGGGTGCTGCCAAAGACGCCCTTGGAAAACTATCTGGCGCGGAAAACTGGAGAATGCAGCATAAAAAAAAAAAAAATCCACCATCCTCGCGAAAGTTGACTTGCCGAAGAGGACAGTCAACAATACGAGCCCCTGATACGCGAAAGATCCGGCGTTAAGTTGCGGCCTTACAGTTTGGACGCTGCCAGTTGAATATCCGAAACGCGCGCCGGCAAATGGCAGGAAAGTCGAATGGACGAAAAAATCAGCGGACTCGCTATGCGTTCGGCCAGCTCGACGATGGAAGTACAGAGTGTATTCCGGGCGTTGTGCGGAATCGGGGTTGCGCGAGAGCACGAGGCCCGGGGTAGGGTCGGGGGGTGAAAGAGACGCCAGCTCCGGTCGGGAGGCCGATTGGGTCGGCGCGGTACTGGAACGACGGAACGAGGAGAGAATGTGGATAGAACACGCTCCACCGAACATCGTTTGTTCTTTCCGGGCCGCTGACCTGTGCGATCTTTTCACAAATCCGGGTTACTGCCGGTGCTGGTGCAGTCGCGGCGGAGGGACGTTCTATAGCGAGCCCCGCTCACTCTCCATCCAGCCCCGATCCAATAGTTCGGCTTTCGTCTTTGGCAGCGGGAGCGAGTTATTTCGTCGTGTGAAATATTATCTTATTTTTCAGGTCTTCGCAGTTCCGACCGTCCGGGAAACTTTTATGACGTTATCAGTAGTGAATAGGGAATCGGATACGATCGGTGCGAATCGATTGAAATGGTCAACCGGGCGGGCTGAGGTCGGACCGATCAAATGGCCATCGGTAGCCGTCATGACGCTTCGATTCCAGTAAAGAAAAAATTCTAAACATTTTTTTTGAAAAAATAATATTTTTGTCGAAAAATTGTAAGGGTTACCCTCTCTCATTTTTCGACTTTCAAAATGGCCAAATATTTTTTTTCGAGGTATCGATTTTTTACCACCTCCATTGGCTTTAAGTGGCCCATTCCGGCTCAAAACACATGCAACTTGTATTTTTTTCGAAATTTGAAAAATTCACCATTTCCAGCATAGGGAATCCTATGTTAAATTTTGCGAAACGGCACTTTTTTTCAAAAAATTTCGAGATATTGAATTAAAACCTTCGCTATTCTTTTCAAGTGGCATATTTACCAACCGATTTCAGTGAAGAAAAAATTCTGAAAAATGTTTTCGAAAAAATAATATTTTTGTCTAAATTTTGTCTAAAATAGTATTTTTGGAATCGGATACGATCGGTGCGAATCGATTGAAATGGTCAACCGGGCGGGCTGAGGTCGGACCGATCAAATGGCCATCGGTAGCCGTCATGACGCTTCGGGCTTCAGCGCCAAATTCTCACAGCGCGGCTGTATTATCGCACCGTTTGCCGGGCACATATTGACAATATCGCGAACAAACACGCCACCGAAGAGAGACCGGTCCTTTCCACACCGCGCCCGCCCGATGAATATATCGTTCGTTTCAGCAAAATTTATGCCGCCATCCGACGCTGTAATCTCCATCGGCTTAACCACTGACTGAGGACTTCGCTCCGCCATCGGCTATGACTGTGGCTGGAATTACTCGATTTCCAACTGACAAGCGGTTCATCAAAATGCGCTCGTAATAATAATTAAATCGTAGGAATCATTTATTAAATGACGCATCGGGCATTTCGTCGGATAAGCCGAAAAGCCGAGCCGGCTGGGAGTTAGCATCGGCGGGTCCGTTGACCTCCCCCGCGTCGATTTGATCGCCGAACCGACACACGCATCGACTGTTCCCTCATTAACCGCTCTCGAGGCCGTTCTCTCCAACATCGAGTTAGAAATTAAATATGATTAAATGAAAAAAAAAAGAGGGAAGGAAAAAACCGCACATCGACGTATGATAATAATATCGCTTGTTCGACGAATCTGGCGATTATTGCCGGCCGAACGTGAACGCTTCAATAGGTGATTAATGAACAATTAATGACTAGATATTTCGATTCGACTATGAGCGGTTATGCCGGTCGAATAAACGCGTTATTCGACGAGGCGGACACCGCGGCTCGAACCCCGTCCCGATACTCGAGCGTTTGGGCGGGAGATGAATTTGCGGAATCGTGATGGTTTTCATCGTTGGCACAACGGGTCCTCGTCGGGCTCCGTGTGTGTATCCGTGCATGCCGTACACGGCACATCGCCGACGAGAGTACGAGCTGAATCCACGAAGCCGCACAATCAAACACATTAGCGTTAAATGCATATTCGAAATCACGATTGTGCATACAGATATATCCGTCGATATCGGTGTGTTAGGTCACTCGATTCCTCCCTCACCGATCGACAGCGGACTGTTTGCTCGAGAGAATTCGCCTCGCAACAACGTAATCTCGAAATTTCACCGGCAAACGGTTGATAGCCGAGAGACGCGCGGAGCCGCAGTTAATGCAGTGCCCGATTCGGTGTCCGCTTCGGACTCAAAGTTTCCCTGTTAATTTACGGTTTTGACGCCGCATGCCTGCCCGGGCCGTCGGTACTGCTTCAATCCGTCCGTTCGAACGGGCTTTGACTCGTGGATGAGAGATGAGAGGCATCGACATCGCCAATAATGACCGGAGCACGGGCGCGTATTAATGGCCAAAGCTAGACGATGATGGTTCGCCCGAGGATTTGGCGTTGCGGCGAGCTCGCCGTCGACTCCAGGCGCCGGAGGACGGCGGGATGCCGATTCGTAAAGCCCAGCTGTTTCGCCGTTGCCGAGGCAATTACAAAGGAAACCGCTTTATCGCGGAAAATAGCCACGCGATAATCCGCGCTTCGGTCTCTCGTGCCGGGGCCTCCGAATTATTACGCAGCGAGCCGCGTAAACGGGGCGACTTCGTGGCCCGGTGGCGTGTTAATGGTCCGGGCACGCTCTTCCGTATCGGGATTGTTCTAATTAATAGGGATTATAATTGCCAATTAGTATGACCGCATGCGGGGTATCTAACGTTTCTCTCCGTAAATACGTGCTGCTGGGCTTCCCTCCCAACGGCGCAAGGCCGAACACCCGCACCGCTGTCAATGAGACTCCCTAATTCGTGACAATTTTTTGAACTGAAACTTCTCAAGGCACGGTAGTGCAGGTTTAATGCTTGGAAAATAGCGGTGAAATGATCGGTGAAAAAATCGGGAGAAAAGTCAGCGCACATGTTCAATCGAACGTTCAGTTGCGCATCCTGAGGTAAAGCGCGAGGTTCGCCGGGAGCCGAGTGTGAAATTTTAATGCGACATTGTCTTGTCGGTAATCCGATTTGGTTGTTGATCGATGGCGGGTGTCGTGCGTGAAACGAATTCAGGATCCTTCCGACGTTATTACAGCGCGGGAGAGGCTCGGACGGCTGACCCGTGTTTGTATCCGGGGGTATTAGGGGGACGAGATAACCCGACAGTCTATTGACGGTCGATCGATCGCATCAATCACGCCGGTCGGGAGGGCGCAAACCGGAGCGTGTATCAATCAGCCGACATTATCAGGAGTCTCGACCCCGTCGGACTGACGTATGCTGCGGCAGGTTCTGTATAGATTCTGGCTTACGTTCTTTTTTTATTTATTTTTTTTCGCGAGAAGACACGAGTCTATCCGTGCGGAAAACGCGAAACGAACGTGCGGGCGTCATATCGGTGTACGCCCATGAAGCCAAGGTGCATAAGCGTACTTCCGCGTCGGAGCGCCGCGAGGAGGAAGCCGCGCCTGCGCTTGAGCAGAGAATGTGCGTCGAGTAAAATTTTCACTCAACGGCAGCGACGCCGGCCTCTCCGATGTCAAAAGGTGGACGTGTGGGCGCGTAAAAAAGCGCGCTGATAAAGCTACATGGAGCGCAAAAACGGGCATCCGGGAGATCCCGGTGTGTTCTCCTGCACACAGGCCGACAGCGGGATAACTGAAATTTCACGTTGTTATTGCGAGAACGGCGGCGAGCTCCGGTCCAACGTTATCCACTTACATCGAAGTGAATGCACGAGGCGACGTGACCTCGCGTCGTTGATAAAACCGGGGGTTGGATGTGTGGTGCGCGCCAAGCGCCGTCGGCGGGAGGATGAAACAGAATCGCGAACGGTATTTTTATTATCAGGGCAGGTCGATGCGGCGAGTTTACAGAGGCAGAGCAGCGGAACCGTGCGTATCGTTCGTATGAATTCGGCCGTTGCGGAGGAAACTGAGCTTTTCAACGGAAGGAAATGGGCTCCGATTAAGCCTCGCCATTTTCCAATTAACGCCTTAATTAAATCCTCCCCGATGACGACGCGCCGGAGAGCGGCGTCGGGCTCGTTCTCTTCCTCTCGCCGGGACGGAAACCGAGACCGAGCGCGTTTGCGGCACTGAAATTGGTCGGGAACTCTCCAATTGCCGCGCGGAACTCGACGCGGTCTTTAGCGCCGTGGCTTCTTCGCGGTAATTGCGTTCTTACACACCGAGGAATTACTTTCGGAGCCGTGCGCGCAGCCCTTTCCCGTGGCCTCTCCGATGCCTCGTCCCGATTGGCGGCGAACGCGAAAGAACTCCTTCGCGAAGAGGCGAGCAGCATTCTTCGTTCATTCCCTCGAGCGTTTTTCCTTCTTCTCCCGGTGCGTCGGCGCACTTTGCGCAAAATTGCGAGTACAAGCGTACGGTCGGGTTCGGCCAAAACGCCGATAATAAGGCTGATGAGTGTTAACAAGGGTTAACCTCAATGCCTTTCCTGAAAATTGCATGTTGCAAGAGATTCTCCTCGATACTCTTGATCCGAACAAGACGAACGATATAAAAAAATAAACAACAAATCGACTGTTCTTTTCAATACCGGCAAACTTCACAATCACCGTGGCATTGCCAACTCTCTAGAAATTTTCGAGCGTTACATCGGGTCCCGATAAGGCCTCATCAGGCCTTCTTAGAACCTTATCAGGGCCCGATGTAACGCTCGAAAATTTCTACTCGGGAGTGCCGATGAAACGTACCAGGCGTCGTGTCTTACAAGGCGTAACGCAGCCAGGCAGCCGCAATTTCGTCGTGGCAACGACGGAACGGCGTAGTTACCGGGGAAATTCACTTGGTCGTCGTTAAGTCAAAGCCAGGCCTCACGATCAGGGTTGGCTGCGGTGAGGGAGTCGATAGTTCCGCGGCGTCCCCGAGCCTTATCGTCGGATCACTCCCGGCTTCCTGAAGGATCACCGTAGACGAATCGCATGCCCTTCGTCGGAGGCTGTCTGGGGATGCGACGAGGCCGGAGGGACGCGGAAGCACTCTGCGTAGCTGCTTAACTCTCCAACGGTGGATGTGCCGACGAAACGGCAGACGGTGATCGGCTGTCGAGAGGGTTGCCGCACAGTCGTCGTCATACCAAGGTCTTCGAGCTTCCAGAACATATCCACAAGCGGCCAACGACACATCCAGCGACCAACGACTGTTACGCTGCCAACCACTCTATCGATGATCGCGCCCAAAGTATACGTATGCGTGATCGTAGGGCGAGGAGCCTCCCGACTGTTGCACTCACACCACGATCCCCCGATAAATCCTAGGGGAGAGCGGGGCAAAATGGGACAGTGGGGGCAAAACTCAGTTTTCCAATAATTTTTTGATGCCCCATTTTGTCCCAACGATGCAACCAGATTTTCAATACCTTTTAGCCCCACTTACCATCACCGCCACCATCCAAAAGTCATTGAAAAAATTGCGTTTTGTCCCATGATCCCATTTTGCCCCACTATCCCATTTTGCCGCGCTCTCCCCCAATCTGCATGCGTGAAGGACGCATCGGGATCGGCTGTCTTATATCGACGGGAATACACGAGCCGGTGGTTCGGACGAGGGGAGAATCAATGTGTTCCGTTCCGTGTGTGTTGGTGGGGGCGTTTTGGTATGATTACGGAGCTGGATGGACCCGATCGTGGATGAGGGTGCGAAAGCGGAAAGGAAAGGGACGAGAGCTGGAAGCTATGTATGCAAAATCGGAACGGCTATTAGCCGTTTTTGCGCTTGCGCCAGAATCCCACCTGGGTAATTTGAGTCCTCATCGATATTGCACTATAATTATGTACACCCAAGGCTCGCGCTGTAATCGCATCAGTTTCGCCGTTCATTGGCCTCCAGGCGCGCATGGGATATTGACGAAAAATTACGACAGAAGTGGGCAGCAACGATTCGTCACTGAATTATTTAATGCCTACCCGGTCGGAGGATCCGACGCTAAGCGGCATCGCATGCCAAGACGGCGATAACCCTTACACCGGTTGATCGATCCTGAGGCAGTAATTTATAGAAGAAAACGGTATCGGCGGAGGGAACGTATAGGAGAGAGCGTCGTTCAGGATAGAAAGCGGTATTGACTCCGGTTGCATCGGTTCGCATCCCTACGTGACTCGGGATCTTCATAATGCAAGCGAGACGCCTCGGATTCAAGCTGAGGCAAGTACGAGCGCAGCAACGTTTTCCTTTTATCGGTAAACGATGATCGAAGTCCCCTGTCTTCCTAGTTTCTCGTATTCGACGGCACGAATAAATACCGCCGCTGTAACCGCATATCGAGAATAATATCACGAAATACCCGCTCCGAGCGACGACCGAGAGATGCACCGGGGACCACCGATGAATAGCGCGGAAACGCGCGATCGACGGTGGTTTCTTTGCCTGGGAAAACGTACCGCGAGCGGATCGGGATGGGGAAATAATTTACGATCGGTGGGGAAGAAAAAATCCACGGAGCTGCGGGCGGACGCTTGTTACCGGTCTCTCGTTACTGCAACTCGCTTCTTCGCACAAACGAATGGATACTTTCACGCTCAACCTACTGTTACAATGAATCCGGCGGTCGAGAGAGGAGACATTATTTTGCATTTTTTTTTCAAACACTGGACGTATTGAGATAGTTGGGCAGTGGTCGATATCGAAAATGTTTGTGATGCGCGCTACGGCTACCGCAGTTGTGATTCAGTTTACATGCCGCGGTTGTGATTCAGTTTACATTGGCCAAAGATCCAGAAAGAATAATCGAACACAAACGAAGGTTAAAAACTGTGCAAAAGAACGCCACAGCACTAAGTGCACACCATATGGACCTCACCCGTTCGCTTGACTTTGACAATGTAAAAATTCTCAATCATGAATCGAAGTTGAGAAAAAGATAAATTTTAGAGATGATTCAAATTAAAAAAAAAAGATGTGAATTTCCAAGCTGATATTGAAAAATGTAGTGTTGCATAAAACGCTGTTTTATGAATAATGGACTTTTATCATGTGTTTAGGTAATTTGCTTGATTTGAGAAAATTAAGAAGTTAAATAGTTTGGACTTTAGCACCGTCTTTCCTAGCATCCGGTGCCGATGGCTCGATCGTAGCCGTAGCACACATCCCAAAAACAGACACATTATTTCCCGCAAAAATGGACACATTGTTTCCCAAAAAAATGGACATATTATTTCCCGCGGTGTAGCTAAGCTTCATGAAAACCGTAGCTCTCTCCCACGGAGTGAATCCATTCCTTTTTCCGTTCCCCTTTCACTCGGGCACGAAAATCTCGTCCCGGTAGCTCGCTAGAAGCTCGTACGGCGTTCCCGCTCCGCGCGGTGCAGCCGAGTGAAGTCGGCAGAAGGGAATGCCCGACTCTCGCATGATCGGGGTCAGAGAAGCATCGGAGGAAGAGGCGCGCAGGAGGAAGGCAAGAAACAGCGACGGTGCTTCTTCAGGTTCGTTGAACGTTGCCAGTCGGCGAGTACCGGTCAGACCGGCTCGGTAGGCTACCTCTCGCTCGGCCCCGCTCACGGGAGGTCTCGCGACCGGCGGGAAGGTTCTCTCGCTCGTCCGACGAAACCCTCTCAATCCCGCTGACTGGTAGGAACAAAGAAATCGCTGTTCCCACTCGTTTATGCCATTCTCCTCGGCCGGATTTCGTCTCGTCCTGCACAACGGCCGCATGCAATATCGGGCGGGCGGAACAGCGTACGGCTCTATGCAACCGAAGATGCATACATGGAATTTCGAATAACGAGACGCAGAGGCACCCGAACACTCGACCATCCGGATCTACCAAAAAGCCGCTGCTCGGCTGCAGCGAGACGAAAGAGAATAAGAAGAATGGTGTCCAAACGAGACGCCGGACGACGCCACTTCCATCCACCCTCCGGATCCATAACACTTTCCGCTGTACACATACAGCCCGGGTTATTCAGGGAGCAAAGTAGATTCCGCGCTACGTGTAAAATCGCGTGGCGAAGCGAGACGGACGGAGGATGGAAAAGCGGAAAAGGGAGGTTCGCTCGGCGGGGAAGAAGAGTCATTCCGGCGAAATGCCAGGTATCTAATCCGAAGGCATTCAAAGCCGGAGTTGCCCGGTGCTGAAGAGGAGAGTGGTCGACGAGTTCTCCATCCCGAATGCATCTCCCCCCCGTCCCGCTCGCTTTCTTTCGCGGCAGCCTCCGATGCACTCGGGCTTCGAAGCGCGGCGGAGAGCAAACGCTCCGGAAGATTCCCGTCCGGCATTCAGATCGTTTCGTACGAGAAAAAGGGGATTAGGTCTTCGGGCACGTTGAGCGGAGAGGAAACTTCCGCTTCTCCCTCGCGTTCGTGGCATAAAATAACGCCGTCAGTGCAGAGAGAAACATGTACGAAACTCACCGAGCTCGTCGACGGAGGGAAAGAAGCCCGAGCTCCGCTCGAGAGAATTCCGCAAAGATGTGACGACGCGATAAGGCGGAAAACAGAGATGCTGATTCGATGGAGTGACAGTATGAGCGAGCAGCGACAGCAGCCGGGAAGTGATCTCCCGGCGTTGCAGCTAGTGGAAGAGGGGCCGGGAAAGCGGGGGGTGCGGATGCGGGGTGGAGTAACGCGGATAGCTACGAATCGAGAGGAGATAGAGGGAAGACGCCGAAGCACGAGATGGGGATGCTGCGGGAGGAAGTAAGCGAGATGGGAGGAAAGTGCCTGGAAGATAAGCTCGGAAACGCCGTGAATACAGATGGACCGTGCGATAACACAGCTACTCGTTCGTTTCGCGAGCAACCCTCCGGGAGTTGCGCGAGCTCGACGGCTGGTCCGTTCCGACGTCCGTACGACTCGGGATGCGCGCTCGAGACGCAGAGGCGTGGCGAGAAGCGAGGTCGTGCGGACTGTCACTTCCTCGTCCGTCCGTCTGTCGGTCCGTTGGTTCTGGGGAGGAAGCTTCGCGAGAGCTTTTCGCCTGACGCGCGCCCTCACTCAGTCCGCCCGATAGGTCGGAAGGCTCGAAGACTCGAGTCCGCGAGCTGGGTAACGATAAGGAGATTGAACTGCTCGCCGCCGCTCGAGAATAGTCAAGTTATTTGAGGCAGTCCTTGCGAATTGTGTTCACTTCAGCTAAGTTTCAGAGAAATGAGAGGGAATTGCAAACAATTCTGGATGGTAGAAAAATCTGAAAAAATCAAGCATGTTAAAGGTGCTGAAAAGATTAATTTCGCGTAATAATAATTCCAAATTGTTATAAACTAATTAATGAAATATCAAATTCGTTCATTTTTCCAATATAAAAACATAAATCAAAGTGGATTTAAAAATCTAAAAAAAAATCATACGTATTCAGAAAAGTGAACGAATCATTTTCATTACAAATAAAGTTATGTTTCCGGGAGATTTGTCGAACAATTTTACTTTCCATCAACTTGTTGATAACGTTTTGGATTTATTATTATGCAAAATTAATCTTTTCGCCACCTTTAATGTGCTTGATTTTTTAAACATTTTTATACCATCCTGTGTTTGCGATTCCCTCTCATATCTCCGAAAGTAATGCAAAGTGAACACCGTTCGCAATCACTACCTTAAGGCAAAGGTACTTCTGTGTATTCGGCCACGGTATTTCCGTGCGCGCGGTAGCTGAGAATGATAGAACGGATCGCGAGTCGGCAGAAGCGAGCCGGAGAGAGCATCCGCGCGGGATCAGCAGCAGGAGCCCTTCAGGCGTCGAAAGCGAATCCGGACTTCCGGGTCGCGCGGATCCACTTACCGGAGGCTAGAAGCGAGCGGCCATCAACCCTCTAAACTAGGGCGAACACCCTCGGACAGTTTCTTATCGAAGATAAAGAGGAGACGCAGCCATACTTCGAGTCTCTTATTCCCACTACAATTTAGATGTATCTTCGTTGAACCGTGAGATAATAAAACAAGGGCGGGATGAAGAGAAAGATTCGGGATTCGTTGGGAGTGGGAAATGAGTCACTCCTACCGCCAGATTCTCGCAGCAGCGACGGAGAGAGCCGGAAGGTTTTCGGAGTGACGGGAATAAATAATCGAAGCGGTGCTCGTTTCGTGACAATGGCAGACGGGAGAGTAAAGGCAACGTGGCCGGGGGACACTGGCCGAAGAATGGCCCGCGGTGACCCCCGGCTGGCCCAAAGTCGACGGTACAAACGGCGCGCAAGCGGGGTCGGAACGTTCGCTGCGGTGATTCGAGTCGTCTGCCACGCATCAAACAATGCGTGCAATTACGCCTGGCGCGGCCACCGCGCCCGTTTGCCATCGTGGGCTCTGGCGCCTCTTGACAATGGCATCCCGCGCGCACCCAGCAAATGTACCGTCTCATTTGCCAATATTGTCCCACTTTTGTTGCCGGCTCGGCGCGCCTATGTACCATCGGCCCGATCACTCCCCCCTCCTCCTCCCCCCTCCCCCGGGCTATCCGGCTCTTCCTCTATCGTTCGCACACGAATCTCCATCCAGCGTTCCAGTCTGCACACCACGTACGTAACATCCAAATGAAATCGTCGACGAACTCCCATATTGATTTTCACGCGGCGGTGAACTTGGCCTTCCGCGCTGGAGGTCCAAACCCGCTCGTCAGTTGACGTTCCGAATTATAATTTACGAGCTCGTCCCTCATTTAGAGGTTTTACCGGGGCTCAACAGTCTCGTCACTTCTTTCCAGTCAGTCACCCATTCGGTTCGGCCTGCAAAATCCTTTAACGACGAATGCCGAACGCGAACGGAAAGAATCAACGTTCGCTTCGTTCGATCGAGGGATTCCGTCGGGCAGGTTTATGAAATTTCGATGCGCGGGTTGAACCGTTCAACGACGAAGTCGCCGGTATTCCGACTGAGAGTGATCAACATGGCCCGGTCCACGGGTAATTTATTTACGCGCTAACAGGAGCGGGCCGTATTCGCCACTTTTACCGTACGCGCTCCGTCACGGCATTCACGATCCATTAATATTACTTAGCGCGGGCGTCGGAGAAGTTGAAACGGATTTCCACCTCTCGACGCGTTGAACTCGCGAGGCTCACCGGTAGGCATCGCGTAGATAGGGTAGGAAATTACAAAGGCGCCGGTGCCGGGGCGTTCGTGCGTGCGGCACTCTCGAGGACCGAGTTCGAGCCCGACGATGGAGAGGCGGAGCGAGAGAGGATACAAGAAACAATTCTACCGACGTTGCGATAATTAATATGGAGCTTCTCGCCCGCGCGGATGCGCGGCCTCCCGCCGGCGCTGAGAAGTTGCCTCGCCGGAGAGGCGGAATCGGTGCGATGCGAACTCCCGACGGGAGGGAACGGGGGAGGCGAAAGCTGTACGTACGGGAGCCGGGAGGGAGAGACTCTCCGGACCAGGCAATCGTGGTCGCCGCGCTCGTGCATACCGCGCGAGCGGCAGGTTGTGCAGTCTGTTCGGAGCGAGTTCGGTCCGACTCGGGGAACTCATAAATTTTCTTTACATTCACTTCCCGTATAGTTTCCACTTTGGCTCTAATACAATATCCCAACGTCGGGCCGAGACGGGGGAGGAGCGGGCGGTCGGCGGAGGAAGACGAGGCGGGGAGGAAATAAGAGAAACAAGAAACGAGTCGGAAAAGCTCTTTCAACCAGCGGCAATTCACCTAGATTCGCCGTGTACATCGCATCGTGGAATTGATAACAAGGAGGTCGCGAGGTCGCGAACAGTCGTTTCTCTTATTCGCTACGTTAACGCGCGAACGATAGCGCGCTCCCGGCCTGGCGGTGAGTTAGAGATAGCCCAGCGGGAGACGGCGAGGCGTACAGAGTGCACACAAAGACCGGGGGGAGGGGGGGGGGGGCGGAGGGGTTTGCCCCAGTGTACTTGGGCGCTGCAGAGTCATACCGTACATTCCGAGGCAAGGTTGACCGCCGTACTCGCAGCCGGTACGCGACTACCAATCGTTAAGAACACTGTCTTTCCCGGCGTTTTCTCTCGCCCCTCGGCGACTCGGTCGTTACCTGCTATACGAGCCTTTTTTACGATCGAACGCGATAACTCTGCCGTAAAATGTTGTTAGTTTCTCTCCGCGTACAGATACTTCTATCGCGAGCCGGCTGCGCGATGCTGATACATCCCCGGTCCATCGCATGGCGGAAGCGTTAATTGCGTTGGACGTAAAACTGGCGAATTACGCTCGTCTCCTCCTCACGGTGAAGGAAAAAAAAAAAAAAAAAACTGTCCGAGTGGCTTTCACTCGCAGGGAATCCATTGTCTCGGGGGGGAGCTCGATACTTTCAACCGGTACCTGCCTAAGATTTACGATTACCGTGGGGTTTATCGTCGCCCAAAATTTATCGTAATCCTGGCTCTCCTTCTTGCAGAGAGAGTTCAATAATAGCGGCACGTGAATTGTGCCCGCGCTATTGCACGTACCCCCGGGTATCGGCCGCTTATGAGGAACGTTGCCGGTAGTTACGGATATACGCTTTGATATAATACAGACATACGGTGTAATTTACGTGCCAATATCAATGTAGGAAACAAGGGTGGTCTCGCGTAGGGCGAGGACCCGCTGCGGGAAAGCCCTGGGACTGCGAGAGCTCGGGGAGGTCGGGTTGTGTTGTCGTATGGCTGGTGGTCGGGTGTCGTGGCCCCGTTCGATCCACTAATATCGAAGGCGGATGACTTATGGCCGGCGTCCCCAAACCGAAACCCCTCGACGAAGAACAGAACGCAGCGCACCGCTAACACCGATCCGAGACGCAGTCGTTCAACGAGCCCCGCTGTTCTCCGCCCGTCCCGCACGACGACGCCAACTTCCCGAAAGCCAAAGGGCGGCGCGGATCGTCGAGGTCTCTCTCGATGACTTTGGCCTCCGGCGCGTGTGATCCGAATACGAACGTCCATCGCGTACAATGGAAATCTTCCGCGACCCTCTCTTCTTCCCAGTCGTCGGAGTCTTCATGTGAAACATATTGAATTCTTATGGTTTCGGAGACGCTCTCGCGAGACATTCCTCTCGTCTCTGTCGTGCATTTCTCGGTCGTTCGTTCACCGCCGTACGAAGACGCACATCCGGACAAGGCGCGTACGCGGTTTCGAGAATTTCGTTTCCAGTCTTTCCGACCATTTGCCGTTTCATCGCCGTCGGGTTTGGTTGTACGCATTGCGAGGAACCGCGACTCCGCGATGATATTGAAATCTCCGAGGCACTTGAGAATATTCAACATTCGAGGCTTACGCCGACTGGGTCTGGTCGGGAGTCTCGACGGGGCGGGAAAACGAAGGAAGGGTCGGATTCGCAAGAGCCGCCGCTTCCCCGGCGGGGCGATTGCTTCGGTCTCGTCTCTCGCAGTCGCTGTACATCGCTCGCTGAAATTATCCGACTGACGAGCGTATAAGGTCGCGGGCCCCGCGCTAGCTTCGCTCGGATTCGGGGTGGCACGATGAATCCTGGGAAATTTCACCGTAGTGTTTGCCGAGGTCTCCAGACGGTGAGTAACGACGGTCCAATATGGCGTCGTCGTTTTCCCCCTTTTGGACCGAGGTTCTCTCTCCGCACTATCCGCCGTCCAAAATCCTCTCGAACAGCACCACTGATTGAAGTCTTAGTTATTTCTGGACCTCGTGCGAGGATACGTTGGTTACCAAATTGGAACTCAGATCCTATCCGCCTTCCGACCAGTCACGTTGCTAGATGACTGAAGCCTCCTCGGCTTCTCTTTGATTCTGTGAAGCATTTTTCATACATGCGTACGAATCTTTACATCGCACCGACTTCGTCGTTTTGCTATTCTGCATAGGAGCCAGGCGCGAAGAAGGAAATTGGTAAACTGTACGTACGGTTCAATCGGAGGCAATTAGGACAAAAAGATCCGACTTGCTTGCCGAACTTGCCCCCCGGAAACGATTGAACTTTGCGCCTCGAACTTCCGGTCGACTGTAGACGATATCGAGGCGAGACGCAGGCAGTCAGCAGCTCGTAGGCGCAACTTCCAGATACCTTGTCTGGTCTACCGAGGATGTCTCGAACGTTGCAACTTAACGTTTATTGCGTCCACGATGGTACTCACAAACTGGACCAATTAATGTAATTCGAATTCGATGCGTCGAGTGCCGCGAGGTTTCGGTTTGTTCGGAACTTGTTAATTACGGTGTACGCGGGTTGTCTGGTGCGTTATAATTTCACCCCGCGGAGAGGACCGACCGGTGATAATTGACAGCGAACCCATGCGATGCACTGTCCAACTTGCGGCGGTGGTCGGAAGTTTGCGCGTGGAAACTACACCGGCGTCTGTGCACGGCAGTGCACCTTCGAGGCGCACTATAGAACCCACTCAACCGCGGCGTATTGCTCGGCTTATCGGCGCATCGACGGTGAACTTTGATCGACGTTTCGTACTCTCCAATTTCAGCGGGAATATCGAGTCGGCGGTTTCTCCTCGGGTATCTTTATCATCGATTCGGTCGCTTTCGCTGCCGAACGTACGCGAACGTGCCTCATTGCACTCTATCGACAACTATATCGGGCACACTGCAAACCCACGAATCTCTGTTTACCAACACGACGTACCCATATTTGCGGCACTCCGTTCCAGCGACCGGTGAAACAATAAAGCACAGTCACGCTTCCGCCCGACGAGTCGCCATCGTTGTTCGACGACGGTCGCGGCTATTCACGGATACGGATAATTGCAGAAACCAATATCCGGTACGAACTGTCCAACGATCGCGCTATAATGGCGTTAAGACCCGATGGAATATTATCAAACCCGATATCGGCAATTTGCAATCTAATTACCGCGGAAGCTTGCTTACATCCTGCATGGGCGTAATTGAAAAACGATACGGCTGCGCTCGAGTTATCGCCAGCCGACGATCCTGAGAAGTCTGGATAGACGGGAGAATCGTTGGTGGAAGAGGATGAGGAAGTGTTTAATCTGCGTATGGCATGCAGGGATAATGTTGACGGTGGAGAGCGCCCGTAGTTCAGACTGACTGCCAATGTATAAACAGATCGGCGGATAGATAATTGCGAGGGATCGGTGCCTCAAAGGGTTTGCCTCCCGCCAGCCGGCGCGGCGTCGGTGGGGCTTAAATGAAGAGAAGGCAATTTCGATGCTCGCGACAGATCCATCCGCGGCCGCAGCCACTGTTTTTGGAGGGTTGCCGGAGCCCGGTCGTATGCGCTCTCCGCCAGCTACGAGTATGCGGCAGTCGGCGCCACACGTTCGCCCGACGGAAATCAGTACGGAGGCACCAGGTGCGCACATGCGCCTCCTCTCGCTTATCGTCCGGCAGAGACGGATGCTCCATTATGTCCACATACTCGACATGCCACCGAGGTTCAATTGAATCGTTCGCCAGAGATTACCCAATGATGCATAGTCCTGGCAACGGGGGGCACAGGTATGCGACGCTCGGCCGCTTCGGTGATGGCGGCGAAGGCGACTCCCCCGCCCGGTCAACCACCATTGTGTCTGTCCCGCAGTAATTCTAGACACGTAAAAGCAATTCCCGGAATCTCCCCTCATTGTTATGCAATCACGACGGCCCGACGAGCGGCACGGCCGGGATCATAATTTCCTCGTGCGAGACTGAAACTCGCCGGGCAGTTATATCGGCAACGCTGCGAGCCCGGTCGGCGCAGGATGGCGCCAGACCGTCGAGGCCCAGCGAGAACCCCGGTTATGTCCAGATTTTCCAAATGTCCGGGGAGCTCGCCAAAGCTCTCCGAAGTCGAATTTCGACGCTCGGAGGCTCGAGATACGAAACGCCGTCGACGGAGAAGCATCGAGCGTAGCTGAGGAAAATCTGGCCAGAGGATTTCATGCTGACCTCCCGGTAGAGCCGAGCAGTGACGTCATTTTGCACAGCGCGCATGGCCCAAACTTTCGAGGCCCAGCGAGAACCCTGGTTATGTCCAGATTTTCCAAATGTCCGGGGAGCTCGCCAAACCTCCCAGGAGTCGAATTTCGACGCTCGGAGGCTCGAGATACGAAACGCCGTTGACGGAGAAGCATCGAGCGTAGCTGAGGAAAATCTTGCCAGAGGATTTCATGCTGACCTCCCGGTAGAGCCGAGCAGTGACTTCATTTCGCACTGCGCGCATGGCCCAAACTTTCGAGCCATTTAACGTCTCGCGCGAAACCGCGACCCCTGTCCGAGTAAACCGCACATCCTCGCGACCAGGAAACTCGGGCTTCAAGGTTCGATCATCGGAGGGAAAGCCGACATTCTCCATCCTCGAAACTTCGGTCGAACTTTGCCTGTCGCTCACCTCGCTTGTACCTCGACGAGTCCCGCGACAAAGCGAAAGACTCCAACGGGGGCTTCGCCGAACCCCTCGACAGGCTTTCCGACCCCTTCTCACGGCCGTGACGCTGTTCGCCTCCGCGGAGAGACACGCGATTATCGGTAACCTTCGTATTCCTTCATTAGCGACGACTACGCAAGTTCCGACGAGCCGAGCCAACACGACCGGAAAACGCTTGGTCGCTGAACGGGACGGACGGTAAAATATTTCCCAGCGTCATTACCAGGCGTGTATTACGTCGAATGCGGAATAGCGATGATGTCGTACAGCGCGACAGCGGCCTGGCGCGGGTGAGGAGGAACGGGAATTTCAGGGGTACGCGTGTCTGGCTGATTTATAACGAGAAATCGACCCTGGCCTGGCGCACCCCCGCCGCCGTTATTATTTCTGCGTTCGTCGAAGCGTCACGCAGACGTCCGGGCTACCCCGTGTGGTACATCATACGCGCCCGCACGACCGTAAACCGTAATTATTATTGGACTCCGCCTGGCCCACGGTACGAACTCGTACCATTCTCTTCCCCCCCCCCCCCCCCCCCCCCCCCCCCGCCTTTCCCCCCGGTATTATCGTGTGCGTGCGCTCTCCGCGAAAGAGGCTCGAGCCGACTTTCAGACCGCCTCGCAGACGGCCAAGTTTCTTACCGATCTGGCATCAATCTCGCAACTTCAACAAGACCGAACGAATGATCCGAAAGAATTTTCTTCCGAAGCTCGTTGATTTATCGTACACTCGAGATTGCCCGCTCCGGAACGAAACAAATGGCCGAACGGTCAGATCAATTATCGCGCGCGCCCTGGGGTCCTCGATTAATTGGCTTCGTGCCTGACGAAAAATTCTTTCGACGCTTCACCCTTCCTCCCCCTCCGCCGCCGTGACGTAACGTCAGCTCGTGCGTTGCACTCCGCCGGCCAGATACGATGCCCGTCCCGGAGGGCTAAAAAAAACGGAGAGAAATTACCGACGATGGATATCTGCCACGCATAGCTTCCGGTCCGTTGCATAACGGGAGGAGGGCGAGGGAAGCGAGGAGGGTTTCTATACATAATCAATCGTACATCAAGCACGGGGCGACATCCCGTCACGACATCGTGCTCGATTGTTTCATTTTTTTGCGGATTTTATTTATTGATTATTATCGTCGATCTACGGACTAAGTTGTATAGATAAATAAATTCGTGGAAATTAAAATTTTGTGGAGTTTCTTGGGTAGATGTCCGGCTTTCCGGTTGTAATGCAACCCGAACGAGTTGCACGAATCTAGCGGGAAATTGCGAGTCTCCCCCGACAACCTGGCTGGTCCGCACCGGTCTCGAATTCGCCGGCCCGCTAATTACCCTGTATCCGCGTTAGTATTAACAACGCAACGGACGCTGACGATCCCGCTCGCGAATATCCTGGCATATTAAACGCGCTGCCACATGTGCCGATCTGCATCCTCGTAATCTCGTCGCATTGCAAATTAATTTACCTCCGAGGGAACGCCTGCCAATGCGATCTCTTAACGCTCCGATGTTTTTCCTCGTGCAATCGCCATTGCAATATTTAACGCGACCGGGCGACGATTCGCAGGTCCGTTCGACTTTATATCTAAGTGTAATCCAATGACGCTCGGCCTCACCGACGTCTGCAGTTTCGCGGTGCGGATAATTATCCACCGTGCCGGGAAATAAAGCCACAGCTCCCGATGGAGCTCGACCACGCTATACGTACAATGGCGATGGACTCTCGCGGCTTTCCAGCCATTATAGGCGTGTTTAGCCAAAGCCCGTCGGTGCGCTACCCATTAATAGCACCCCCCCCCCCCCCCCCCCCCCCCCCCCCATTCGCCGCTCGTAATGGCGCGTATTAGCGAACAACGCCGTTAAGTCGATTCGAACATTTATCAATAATCTATTCGAGCTCATCGGGAAGGCATCGAAAATTTGCGAAACTGTTTTAGAAGATGTATAAATTTAAAGCCGCTCGTTCGGTGCAAGACGGCACTTATCTTTCATAATAGTTTTTAACATCTGTACAATAGTTTTTACCATCCGTACAATATTTTTTACCATCCGTACAATATTTTTTACCATATATACAATCATTTTTACGATCCTCCTTACGAGTGTGAATTAATCTTATATTTCTTTTCTGTGATTCCAGGTAAGAATGATCTGCGCGTGAGAAGTTGCCACGGGCGACCGAGTCGTTTCTGTCGAGGCGCCGGAGTAAGTACGTCTATATCCGAGGAATAACAGATGTCCGTTGAAGTCGCGATATTTAACCGCGCGTAAAAGCTACTTTCCTTCGCGTGCACGCCGAGGCGGACGATACGGGCCGATGATTTTCCGAAGCTGTGAAACCGCGCGCTCGACCGGGGCGCGAGATCGTGGGAAAAAACGGATGTTCCCCCGTGTACAAAACTGGCGTGCAGACGTTTGCAATATCCGTAGAATACACTCGTAATACGCCTTTCCGAACGTAATTTTTCACCCACAAAAAAAAAAAAAAAAAAAAAAGAAAAGAAAATCCTCGGAAAAACAATGTCCGCATCGACGAACTTTCAGAACCGTTCTCGTCCCGGGCATCGGTGCGCGCCCGAGCGCGATTGCCCTGCGAAGGAGGAGGCTGGATGTAGGTTATTAAAGCAAACTGGGGTTTATGCGTCCGGGCGGTGGGAGGGAATACAACGATGGTTCACATTGTCGTTAAACGGGCTCTCCCATTTACGGCCGGAATATTGCGTGTACACGTCCGGCCTCGCTCGCTCGCCCTCGGTACACCGTTCCCGTGCAGCCTCTGTTTCAGTTGTGCATTCATGCACGACGCTCGGTGCTCCGCGGAGCCTCGGGAACACGCGTGCCGCGGCGCACACGTGTAAACCGTCTATGAATGCATCCCGCCTCGCTCGTGCACGTGAGAATGTATGGCTCGTTTGTCCGGGAATCGAGGGCACGTTTGTGAGACGACGTACGACGAGGGACGTGGCGTGTACATGAATGCGCACGTCCGACGGTGTTTCACGTGCGTGTACGTGTGCCGCGAAGAGGGTGGCGTGTAGGAGCGACGTGCCGGGAGAGAGCGGGCGGTACAGAGCTTTGCGGTGTGCATTACAGATGTAATTAAGATAACTGAGGTGAAGGCTTGCTATGCACAATGCCTGATATATGCTCCGACGGATCTCCGTGAGCAGCCTTGCCCGCGTACACGAAGCGTTCCGTAAACGCGGAGATGCTTCTCTACCCTGTGGCTATCCGCAGAATCTTGCACCGGCACTTTGCTCCACTCCGAAACCAACCCGTTTAATGCGTACCGGTTGAAAATACTGATGTATTGCGCTGCGCTAGTGCCGCAGATTCGTCCAAAGGTCGTCAAGGAATGTTATCATTCTTGTCCTGCTCGTGCACTGAACCAACCCCTCGTGCTGTTTTTTTTACCCATCGGACGGCCGTGTCGTGTAGATCTTCGCAAAGAATGAAACTATGAAGCTGAAATTTGATGCCTAGTGTCATTGGATTGCCAACGTGAGGCCTAGTAAATCTGAAACCTATTACACAATCATACATATGTGTTTTTAGACTTGAGTACAAAAACATATATTTATAATTGTTAAAACACAAAAGAAACGTTTTTCAGTCGCTTAGTCCATCTGATGTCCGTGTCATAATTCTTAATGTAACTTCAATGAGTCCATTGTATTCCATTGATTCCATTGATTCCATTGATTCCATCGTACCTGGCGTGTTGCCTACCCCAGACTGTTGACATGAATCTTTGAAAATCCGAGTTAATTCCCAGTTAACGACACTACTATATCGCCTAATATATTGGGCTATACTAAAACCGCAGCTTCATCTAAAGTTCGTCGCTAAATGTATTAATTCTTGTCCTACTGTACACGAACACTTTGGCCTGCTTCTGCACTGACCTAACTCTCGGGATCCATTATCGTCGTGGAGCTTGAGATTTTTGTTGTTGTATTCCTAAGTGTTTTGTCCGTGCCGTTATCGCCTGCGTTGGTGAGAATTTTGCCCGTCATTAGGGAATCTATGCCTGTGTATACCGGGAATTTTATGGACACGAAAGATCGTCCCGACGGCCATTCGGGAGCCGCGACGATGTAGCCGCCGTTAATTTTATTGGTATCATATTTTCCGGCACCTGGGTCGCGGCGACCGGGCGATAGTTAATCGTCGAACCTGTGCCGATCTCCTCGTCGGGGCGATAAAATTGGCGTTGCTGTACCATGCGGCACCAGTCAGGGATAAATTCCTTCCGGCTCCTTTCATTTATCGCTCGGCGGGTTCCTCGCCGGCCGAAGTTCTCGTGCCCGGACGGTAAAATTTTCTGAAGATTCTCGAACGAGATTGTCGCGGAAAAGACACTCTTCTTTGATAAAGCCGTCGCTCGACGACCGTGCAGTCGGAGTTTTATAATCGATTTCGTCGGGAAAGCCGCGTCGATTGGACGCTCTTTTTCGAGTTTTTTTTTTTTCTTTCGCTCCTTCGGCAAATATAATTGCAGGACGCGCTCACGTGCATTCGCGTAATTGTCCCGATTAGCACGGAGCCACGCTTGCACGTCTCAGGGCCCGCGGTCGTTCGACGAGCTCGCCGGCTCAGCGGCGGAACTCACCTAGACCGACTCCCACGCTGTTCGATAACCGAAAGAATAAAATAGAAGTCCATCCGTAGAGGCACGAGTCAATACGGAACTTTTAACGAAGCGAATCGGATTTTCACTCGACTTCCCTGGAATACCGGCTTCCGCCGATCGGAATAAACCGCGCAGGAACACGTAATAACGTAAGTTTCTTTTTGCCGTAATGATGAGATATTTGCAATGGGGTTCGAAATTTCTTTATCGAGGACAGTGAAAGGAAAAAAAATTCTTCGCAGAGAGGGCTCGAGACTCGTCGGCAGAAATTGTAAAGCATTATCGGGACCTGATAAGGTCCCAATTTTGCGCTCTTCATTGTTTACCAGAGGCGGATGCGGTAGTTGATTGGACAAGTGTGTCAAGGTAGTCCTTGCCTCATGTGTGACGCCTCCTAAGTTCGAGCGAGGAATAAGAGAGATTACAAACACTTCTCGATGGACCAAAACCTGAAAAAATCGGGCATATCGAAAGTGCTAGAAATTTTTTTTTTGTATAATTATAATTCCAAAAAGTTATTAAAAAATTACGCAATGCTTGGAAACGCAATTTTCAAGCATTAGATAAAATTCTAAAAAAATTCATACGTATTTAAAAAAAGTACCAAATCATTTTCATTAGAAAAAAAAATTCGATTTCCAGGTAATTTGTTGCATCATTTTTTATTTCCGTCATTTGTTGATAACATTTTGCAATTACTATTATGTACAAACAATCTTCTCAGCCCCTTCCATAGGCTTGATTTTTTCAGATTTTTGTCCGATCGGGAAATGTTTGTGATTCACTCTAATTCCCCTCTCAAGCTTAGGCGGCATCAGACACGACGCAAGGACTACCTTAACAACGAAATAACTACAGTGGAGCGTGTGCGTGTACACACGGCGCATGCAGCATTTACGTTTCTGCATCCAGAAGCAGAGGTTCATCCTTCGTTTCCGTTTTCGGCCCTCGACGAGCTTTGCGATCGCTGCTGTTGCTCCCTCCCGCTCCCCTCCCGCTGTGCACACACTTGAGGCATCTCATACGTATCCGACCACACCGCCCCGGGCGCGCACGAAAGTACATGTGCCGTCGACGGGCTCTCGAGTGCATGCTACGTGAGTGCATCCACCCTCACCTTTCTTCCACCCGTCGACGTACATCTCGAACATGAGCCGCCCCGTACGCTCTCCGATATACCTGCCACTCGTGCCGGCTTCCCCCGTCAACCGTTTCCAGTGTTTACGCATTAAGGTAATGTAGCAAAAACAGATACGACTGTTAAACACACACCGGCTGTGTTTACGCGGAAAGTAGTAATAATGAATTTAAAAAAAGTCAACCGATTCCGTTCCGCTCGTCGACGGTGCAGTTACGACAAACAGTGGCTCGGCGTTCGTTCATTACACAGTGAAATAGGTAGGAGAGAGCGGGGAAAAATGGGGCAGCGGGGCAAAATGGGATATCGGGGCAAAGCGCAATTTTCCAATAACTTTTGGATAGTGGCGAGTGGGGCGAAACGGGGTTGAATATCCGGATGTATACGGACGTATCCGGATTATTGGGTAATTTAATTTTCCTCCGCTTTCTCCTTTTTTTCCGCTGCCAACGTTTCTTGTCCGCAAACATCCACAATTCTTTTCGTGTTAACTTTCCGAAAAAAAATCTCCATTTTACAAAAATTACTGTTGATCTTACGAACATTTTTTCATAAAACTAACAACGAAACAATCGTGCACGTTCGCGAACGAAAAAAAAAGTTTCTCAAATGCACGAACAATTTTTTTACCTGTCTTTCACCGCAGCTTCCGGCTCCGTAAAAAAAAAAAGAAGAAAAAACGAATTCTTTCGAACTGCATCGAGGGCGTACGAGCCTACGGAGCATTAACATTGAAAGGCTGTACAGAGAGTATATAAAAAAAAGAGAAAATTCAATTGCGCACGAGGCAAGGCTCGAGAACGTTGAAAAGCAGCTGCATATTTATGTCCAACCTCTCCGTGTTCCCGGTGTTCATATATGCTTGACCCGACGGTTCACGATCCGCGCAAACCCGCGCGGAGCAGCTCATCTCGGTACACATAGTTGCATGCACATAAGTACTCATACTTCGGTCTCCCATTCGCGTACGCTCGCCGGCACAGCCGGGCACTCTCGTGTCCGCGATAGAGCGAGAGAACCGTCCGGTGTACACCGGTGCGCCAGGATCGGAGCTCGCATGCTCGTACAGATATACCCGGCGAACGGGTTAGGTCTCGGAGAATAGCCTCTCGTCCCTGCTTACTGGGCCATCGCTCGACGTGTGTATTCACATGCTGCGCGCATTACGTAAACAATGTTTGTGCTCTCCCTTTTCCGGAGCACATCCTGGACCGTCCCTTCCCGGCTCCGGTGCAGCGTCGGCCTCGTCCTCCGCCTCCCGCACCTCTCTCGACAAGTGCATTCTCGGGCCAGTAGGTTGCAGAGATACGGAGCTCGGAGACTCGGGCTTTAATGCAACCCGAAAATCCAGCGTAAATTCGTCCGGCTAACCGAGTTTCCTCGGCGCGGAGCCGAGCGATCTCTGGCCAAGGCTGACCGCTCCGGTATCTTCCTGCCCGTCGGTAACGACGCCGGCTCTTCCGGTGCGAGGCGAAGGCGCACCGTTCCGAGTGAAAATGATCCGCCACGGTCAGCCGGACCGCGTTCGCCCGAGTCGCCAACCGCCGCGTCGTTGAATTTCCACCGGCGATGCGCACTTCCGAAATATAATTATTCCACGGGAAAATTGCGCTCCCGGCGCCGCGGTTTGTGTTCGCGTCGACCGCCGAAGGGAAGAGCCCTTGACATCGACCGGGGCGTTTCCGGACTCGCATTATTTTCCCATTTAAGCGTATTACGCGGAATTCGATAGGATCGCGAGGCGAGCAGTCGATACTGCGGGAAAAAATATTTATGCCCGTTTGTGTGTGTGACATTCCGCCGATACGAGCGCGCGACCATGAATCCTTTATAAACACAATTATTTGACCATTAAGCACCGTTTCCTCTTTACCCACTTTGTCGTCCCCCTTCTTTGCGCTGAAATCGGGTCGCGGATAAAAACCGCGATGGGGTAATTGGAACGATTCATTTATTCATCTGCAGCTGTAAAAGGGACCTTTCGAAGTTGTGTTTTTTTTTATTATTCTATCGACTACGTTCGACTAGCGGTTTTGGGTTTGGAAAAATAAGTAAATAGATACAAAAAAGGAATAAAATTCACGCGTATCGAGTGGGACGTTGCGAACACGGATTCGTTCGCGTCGAAGCTTATATGCAGTTATCGGAGTCCGGGTTCTCTCGAATCGAACCGGCGGATATTACTCGGGAGCCCGAGGACTATTAGCGCATCGGACAAAACGCCCGCGAAGAACGTAATCGTTGGGGAGGCGCCGGATGAAGCTCGAGTCGCGTACGCGGTTATCGGGCACCATAAAAATCGACGTAGTTTTTTCCTATCCGCCGAACGGGATAAATTGGACCGTGGATCAAACTAAATTAACGCCGAGGATACTTCGCGGGCGCGGACAATTAAGGATTTTCCATGGTTTACGGAGGGCCGAGGGGTTTCCGTTTTAGTGCCCATAAATCCAACCGATATATTCCGCCTTCGCGGGAAGTGTATAGTCGCGTAGTCGTTGTTGAAGCGCATAGGGAAGAGCGGGGCAAAATGGGACAGTGGGGCAAAACGGGACAGCGAGGGCAAAACTCAATTTTCCAATCATTTTTGGATGCCCCATTTCGCCGCTGAAAAATAATCGGCTGAAAAAAATAAATCAAGGAGACCTCTCTTCGTCTTGGGCGCTCTCATTATTCCCGCGGCCCACGCATTCTCGGTTACACACGATTTATCCTCGCGTCGAAGGAAACGCGTGAAGCCGCCGATTGAACGGGAACGAGGATTTCTCCAATTTACCGCAGCCATCCGGAGAGAAGGTTCTTTCACGGGAGGCTCGAGGTAACGCTAAATTAGATCGAATCCCGGCACCAGAAGGGATCGCTTGGCCAGCCCCTTCGATTTTTTTTTCTTTTCCTCCGACGCTCGATAAATTTAGGGCCACTGTCGGAAACAGCAGACCGGCGGGAAGAATTCGTGCGTTCAATTAATACCTCGTGGAAAATGTCTTTCCCTCTTTTCTCGCAGACACAGTAACATTGTTATTATTTTTATTATTTTTTATTTTGGTCGTGGTATTTTATTAAAATCTGAAATCAAGCATATTAAAGGTCCCGAAAAGATTAATTTTGCATATGGTTGTCACATTTCTCTGAAACTTATTCGCAACGACTACCTTGAGGTAGGGAACTAACGTTAACCTAGTTTGGAAATACATCAATCCGCTCTCTTCGCCCATTGTCTCTCAGTACACGACGACAAATAATTCACGCGTTGCTTATCTCTCGCGGCATCTCGCAGTTCTTGCAACACTTTAAACTCCAACACCTCACACGGGTGGCTTAGGGAACGAGGATAAGATATATGTGTCGTTTCAACATCGATGGACACGCCGAACACGATAAATGTGACACACGACACAATTTAAAATCGAGCAGAGGATATTTTGCATGTGTGTGTGTGTGTGTGTTTGGACGGGAATTAATAATCCAATCGGGCCGGAGGTTTTACATATATGACGTCACGAGAAAATCGATTAACTGAAACATGCAGGAGGGCTCTAGGTAGAGTGACGTCGGTACAAACTTACGAGCGTTGTGTCGCGAGTGTCGACGTTTGACGTCGGTGACGCCGTAAAACTGGGGGTAAAAGTAGAGAGTTTTGTTTGGAGCGAGGACGATCCAACTTATGTACACCGCTCGACGCCGACCTGCTCGCTCTATTTATAAATTTAAAGTAACGGAGGCCAATAACTCGGATACATGCAGAAATTACATTACAAATTATTTTTGGCTAGCTAGACGTTTAAAAAAATTCATTTCAAGCGGGATAGTGAAATCAGATTGGGAACTTATCCATCAGTTAATTAAGAATAATTTAGTGTCCGTCCGCTGTCCCGGGCGTGCAGAAGATCCAATTGAACGCGCTTGCTTTTAGATGCTGATTCGCTCACCGACCGCGCGATATTCCGTACAAATCTGCAAATGAGTTTACTGATGACAAGTTGTCGTCTAACATAACTAGGGAAAAATGGGTGTAAAAGTAGAGAGCTTTGTTTAGAGCGAGGACGATCGCATTCATGTACACCGCTCGAGGCCGACCTGCTGGTTCTATTTTTAATTTCAAACTACCGGAGGCCAACAACTAGGATACATCCAGAAATTACATTACAAATTATTTTTTGCTAATTGATCATTTTTTTTATTAATCTCAATCCGGATAGAGAAATTGGATTGAAGATACATACATCAGTTAATGAAGGATAATTTCGGATGCATTCATTTCACTGCTAACGAGTTATCGTCAAACACCATTATGAAACATTGGGGGTAAAAATAGAGTTTTTATTGGAGCGAGGACGATCTCACCTATCCGCACCGCTCGACACCGACCTGCTAGTTCTATTTTTTTTATTTTTTATTACCGGAATCCAATAACTCGGATGCGAGCAAAAAATTAAATCAGACATTATTTTTGATTAATTGGCAATTTTTTAAAAATGAATTTCAATCGAGATAGATAAATTGGATTGAAGACTTATCCATCAGTTAATTAAGGATAATTTCGGATGCATTCATTTCGCTGCTAACGAGTTATCGTTAAACACAAATATGAAAAATTGGAGGTGAAAGTAGAGTTTTTATTGGAGCGAGGACGATCGCACCTATCTGCACTGCTCGACACCGACCTGCTAGTTCTTTTTTTATTATTTTTTATTACCGGAAACCAATAACTCGGATGCGACTAAAAAATTAAATCAGACATTATTATTGATTAATTGGCAATTTGCAAAAAAAAAAATTTCAGTCGCGATAGATAAATTGGATTGAAGACTTATCCATCAGTTAATTAAGGATAATTTCGTGTCAGTCCACTGTACCGGACGTGCACACGATTGAATGGAACGCGGTTACTTTTGCATGTTAATTCGCTCACCGACCTCGCGATATTCCGTACAAATCTACAAATAATTTCACTGCTAACGAGTTATCGTCAAACACCATTAGGAAAATTGAATCGACGATAATTTCGGGATACCGGCAGAGTCGCATATTGTAAATTGCAGCAATTATTCTGCGGACCTATTTGCCCTCCGCCTGCCCGCCTCCGACTTCTCTGTACGGCTCTGTGCCAATATGCCTCGCATCGGGCTAGCGAATTGATACAATTTGGTTGTCACGTATTCGAGCTCTGTTTGTCCCTCCATTTGTGTACCCTCGACCGTTCAGCGCGCTCACGGAGGACCCGGCCGTGCCGGTCGGTCGAAAATTCTTCGATGATAAAATCCGACTGTCACCGGCTGTTTTTATCAGACACTGGGCTGTTTCAAAACCGTTTCGAATTTGCCCAATCTCGTTGTCACTTTTTGGCCCGAAGCGTTTCGGGGGAAATTTTCAAAGCTCGGTGCCAGCGCCCGATGAAATTTGATTATCCCGAACTCGCTGTGCCTCGACGATTGAAAGGTTTTGGCGCTGATTGATTTTGTAACGCGTATTGAAATTCTGGGGCACAAAAAAATACAAGAAAAACTTCGAGCGTTCAATTCCGCACGTATGCTTCCCCTCAAAGTACCGAAAAATCCATGTATAAATTGCGAGCGTAGCTCGAGGTGTTGAAGTGCCGGTTCAAATATTTATCAAAAAAAAAGATTTACATATATGATTTATATATATACAAGATTTATATATATATATTATATTATATAGTATATATATATATAGTATATATAGTCTATATTATATATAGACAAGATTTATATATATATATATATACATATTGGAAAGTTGTTCGTTTTTTTGTCCTGATATTCAAGAATCCAGGGGTGTTCCGCTACGCCCTTCCCAGACCCTGATTATTCTAACTTCCCTTACGGGACCTTTTCCCATGCCTTTGTAACTGTTTTCCTATTATACTATTAAACATTCCGGCCGGGAAAACTAACTTTTCTACCGTAAGTGACTTACTTCCGGTATGAAGTCACTTCTGGCCGATGAGATTTTCAAACCAGACGCGACGTATTTCCGATAAAACTCCGGAAATCTGATTTTTCGATAAAACTGCGTAAATTTGAATTTTCGTTTTCTAAATTTTAAATTCCATCCGTCCAAGCCACAGGGACAAATCAATCAAATTCAAGATAGAAAAGAAAAAATGATAGCCGATCGTTCGCGCCATCAACGAAAACGGTGGCGATGTAGCGCACGATATGTGTATGGACAGTATGGACGAGGGTTTTTTTGGCCGCGGGTTCTTTTTTTCCCGTTTTTCGGTCAACAACGGGACGTCGATGTTTATTTTTCGACACGCGAGAGCTCCGATGAAATTATCGAGCGACAATGGTCGGCACGAAAAATCCGCGCGAATAGATCGCGCCCCGGTATTCTCGCAGCCTTTGAAGGCCGTTGCACGTCCTGCGCGGTGGGCGTCATACACCTGGAAAACGGTATTTGCGAAGAACAATGTAGAGCCTGGATTACAATGCCGGGCAAATAGATTGCTTGAAGAGTGTTGGATTTCGGAGGTTACATAGTATTGTCGCGTTTTCCACCGGTCCTTGAAATGTCCACGGATATATAACACCGACAGGCTGGACGTTAGAAGAAAAAAAAAACCGTGCACTCGTATCTATGACGATATTTGAAACAGAGTATCGAGCTGTTCACTCTTGTCGAAGCGACTCCCAAAAATACGGACCGTGTCAACTGCATAAAACACATGCGCGCGATGCTTCAGCGTTCTCCAATGGAACTTTGCTTGTTAATTAAATACATCATTGTACTCCGCCTTGCGCGATCTCGACTTTCATTTAAAGACCAGCGAAGACTCGGATGTTGCATGATAAACCAACGAAACTGTGAAGCACCGAGACATGAGAAGTTAAGCGAAAGAAACTTGTGACCCAAGGTTGAATGAGAAGATTAAAAAAAAAAAATTAATTTCCTTCCCGAAGGGAGTCTCTCGCACCCTGTTCTCTCTCCTGGCATTGACAACGCGCGGGTGTGCGCTCTCGAAGCCCAAAGTGTTGCCCGGCTGTCAACCAATTAATCTTATTAATTTGTTCCCGACCGTTCCTCCAGCGGTGCTTTCTCCCCTGCCCCCGACCATAGAGGGGGGGGGGGGGGGAGCCGCGTGATTTATGAAACGTTTAATTAAACGTTTTCATAAAGACACTTTTGGCTCACCGGCGCCGCCAACTGCGGGGGCACCGATCTATATTCGAAGATTTATGGTGATACCGGCTTCCCCGATGGTTTCGCGAGAGGTCGGGGAGATTAAGGTGGGCGGAATAAAAAAGACTCGCGGGTCGCGGGCAAGTCTGCGTCATCCCCTTAAATTTCTACCGGCGGATTACGGCAGTCATATTTTCGTTTTTTTTTAATATGCTTTTTTTTATACACTCCCGCGGAGGGCTTTGCTTCTCGGATCTCGTGAGCTATCGAGCAGATTTTAAGGACGCATCACACGTACATTCCCAGCCAGAAGCTTAAATCGATCGAAATTTCAGTAGTAATAATGCTAAAATAATGCGAAATAATCAAAAAATTAATCAGTATTTTAATCAATTAAATTGCCCTCGTAATATCTTGCTTAATTTTCTTATCTATATATATTTTCAAAAGAATTTAAGCGACAGGCCTATATCCGGCTATTATTTTTATCAATTAAAATTGCCCTCATAATATCTTGCTCAAAATTCTTATCCACATATATATTCAAATGAATTTAAGCGACAGGCTTATATCTGGAATTGTTCCTCACATGTCTGATTAATACATGAGTCGGAAATTATAGGTTACTCAATTATTATTTCCAGGAGAAGTAGAGTCGGAAACTTTACAACCTGCCGTAACGATATTGAAGTTATTAGTGTCTCTGTGTGCAGCCCTGGGTTTTGCAGCTCGAGGAAAAGCTATTTCCAAGTAATACTCCCTGCGTCGATCTCTATCTCCAGGCGTTCTCCGGCTCCCCGTCCCGCGCCGTCCCGGAATACGCGGAGAACCCTTCGCCGGAACGCGGTCGCTACTGCCTCATCCCTCTCGTTCATTCGCTCACCCCCGTGGAAGCGACACCTGCGCTTGCTCTCGGACTCAAACTCCCTCGCAGATAGCGAACGGGCAACATCACGTACATGGATATGCACGTTCGTGGCTTGAATCCAGTGTAGCATCGTGTTCCATCATCGCCCCCGGATAAGGTTCACTACGTGATAACCGATGGAGAGAAGCCGAGTGTGGGTTCGTCGTCCGTGCGATACTTCTCGCGTGTTGCCTCACCGGCGATAAACCTTCCGGTACGTCACCTTGTCGGCTCGCTCTTGACGCCGCTCTCCGCCTTACAACCGCCGACCCTCTCCCGACCGTACCCGATGTATTAAACCCACCTCCAGTCGCGTGACTTCACAGAGACTAAGAGTGAACTTTAATTTTAAAAAATACTAGAAAGTACGCTTCTCGGAGGAGCAAACCACTCTTAACTCTTCTCCCCCCGCCCGCCTTTTCCAACCCAACCGTGGGTTGAGTTTGATGCTACAAAACCAACAATCTTGTAGAACAAACTTGCGAACCGTAATCGAGAAAGAGCCCCCTCAATGCCCCGGGCGATAAACTACAACAACATGACGAATAATCGATCCGCGTCGAGTTCCTTATCGTCCGACAACGTGTTTCCCAGCTGCCGGACACGATTCGTGCGTGCGGGAGCGCGGAAAGCGGCGGCTTTTCGAAAGCCGATCAATGAGGCGGGAGTAAGGTGTGCGGAAGTCGCGCGAGTGTCGGGCGCCTCGAGCTGTAGGCTTTGGCCACTCGATTTGCCTCTTGTGACGTTGCCTTCCGTGGAAATTAGGCCGACGACCGCGATAAAGGTGTCGCCGTCACGAGCAACTTTCGTACCCCTCTTCGCGTGCGATTTGGGGGTTTTGTTTTTTTGATAAATTTAGAACGAAATATACGGAGCGGATGTTTTGTTTCGTGCCTCGAAGAAGTATCATATTTGCTTCATCTTCGAGACGATCACGCTCTCGGCGTCGGTACACTCGAACGCGGATTGCTGAGCAAGAGATACATAAACGTCGAGTAAGCAGAGAGCCGGGCCGCCGGCGATGAGGGAGCGAGAGAGGGATGAATCGGGGGTTGTGCAGTTCGGAGGTTGTTTGCTGCGTGCGAGGGTTCGTGCCCGTTCCACACTCTGTAGCTCCCTCGTCGTTCCATGTTTGCCTCGTTGTAGACGGCAGAGCCATGGGCCGGCTCGAGCTCCGCACCGGGGACCTCGTCGCGCGTGCCGATTCCGCGGGCTCGCGATTTAAACGTTCAATATTTTTTGATAATATTATACGTGCCTCGCAGACTTGTCCGTCCGCGTGAGAATCCCCGACGGCAGACCCGTTATGGATGTCTCCTGTGCACGGTTTGATGACTGTCGCGACATCGGGGCCACTCAATAATAATTCCGTAACGGCGATGGTGAATAAATTTTTTTTGTTCAACTAATATTGTGCGGAAAGGGAAACGATAGATCGGACACAATCCAGAAACGCCGAATCATACAAATTTCTTGTACGGAAGTTTTGAAGCAAATTTTTTTAAAGTCGTGGATTATGGATTGTGCAACCCCTTCACAGCCCGCGTATAATATTCACTTTACAGCACTCGTACCGTAAAGTGCTATTTTATGCCTGTAGCCCTTTTTGTGTATCTGTTATAAAATAATTACTTTTAATCACTTTGGGTATTTCAAAAAAATCCTCACTGACGGGAGAGCGTCGGAATTACCAAAATTGGGTCAAAATTATCGCGCGATAAGTGCATTTCGAAGGTGGAGTCCGTCTATCCGGAAATGATTTCAGGTGAACAATAGACATCTGTGAGACACTTTCCGCTAAACACACGATGGTTGTACCTAGCTCGAGAAGTGGGTCTCCTCCTCGGTAATCCGAAAAGTCTTCGCCTTCCCGTCGAAAAGGGGTATGCGATCGTTGTTTCTCGAGAGATACTCGTGGCCGGGAGAGATCTCGGTCGGTGTGCATGTGCTCGTAGCCCCGGGCCTCGGCTGCCTGCATCCCACCGTCATCCGCTGTGCGAGAGACCGTAGACTTTATCCTTATAACTTTGCTGGCAAGGAGTTTGTCGTACGAGAGAGGGATGAGATTTCTCGACGGACCGCGGGCGCCTCCGGCGAACGAGACGTTGCCCGGATAACGTTCACCGCGAAATAGAGCAAACCCGAAGAAGTGGTGAAAAAAATAATAATAAAAAAAAAATAATAATAAAAAATAAAATAAAAACAGGTAGACGAAGCGTAACAACCGTGGTATTACGTCCTGTCCCTGCGCGCCCCGCCCACGCCATATTTATCCACCGCACTTTATACTCCGCGCAAGTAATATCTGCTAAATCTATTGACCCATAATACCGGCCGACACACACCTGCGGGCTGTATCGTTGAAACTTTGCAGCTTCAAAGTTTCACCGAGCTCGCTCTGTGAAACCGTTTGTGCGGATACGCCGTGTACTCGGTCCAGTGACTGCTATATACTTTGCGGCAGCGATTTCCTCGGTTCGATCGCGGAGAGGAGCGATCGGTCCCTCCGAGCCTCGCGAAGGGCACCGGGGAGCCACGGGTTCGACCCACTTCGTGCGCCGAACGGCGACCCTCACTTCGCTCTGATAAAGCCGGGGACCATAACTACGTCGTAAAACAGCCACGTTCCAACGGGGCAAAGAACCTTCGGGTTGTACCTTACAACTCGTTGGGCATGTACCTCCTTAATTAAAACTAATGCGTCGTTACGCAACCCCTCCCTCTCGCTCTCCGACCCGACAGCGCTGTGTTATTATTGTTATTATATTTTACTGCCTACTTTAGTGGGGCGAAAGTTTTTTCTTTTTCTTTTTTTTTTAACTACTTTTCTAAAAGGCAGAGTTACTCCGGAACTGTCCATTCGCCTTTTCCCGGGGACGAGGAGTTTTTTTTTTTTTTTTTTTACGACGTACAAAGTGTAATGATAATTACAGGGCAACCGGAGAGGGTGTGCCCATGCTTCGTCAATATTGACATGGTCTCAGCGGTTTAAAAACAAAATCTTTCGTCGCCCTCGCGTGGTTACATTTCCGCTTGTTATCTCGAGTGAAACAGAGAGCGGCGGAGTTTTGTGTTTCATTAGAGGGGTGAAACGAACGTCTGACACGTTCTCCGACCCTGCTGTGTATACTGTCGTACTACCTTGTAATAACTAATATAATAATAATAATAATATATTTCTTCACTACTTTTCTAAAAAGCAGAGTGACTCCGGAACTGTGCATTTGCTTTTTCCCCTCGACGTGTAGTTTCTTTATAATTTTTTTTTACGCCATGTAAATTAATGGCAATTACACAATGTTAAAAATTTTCTTTGAAAATTAATGAACAGTATTGGACGCTTTTTTATATAAACTGTTTCTCAAATTTAAAACACATGTGCATTTATCTCTGCAGTGCAGGGTAACCGTAGTAGGTGCGTCCATGTCTCGTCAATATTGACACGGCCCCAGCCGTTTAAATACAAAATCTTTAGTCGTTCCCGCTTGTTATCTCGAGCCTCGAGAAATAAAGTGTCGGAGTTTTATATTTCATTAGGGGGGTTGAAACGAACGTCAGACACGTTCTCCGACTCTGCTATATACTGTCGCACGTTATAATAACTAATGGAAATTCGAGTCTCGTGAATCCGAGGCTCTCCGGGCGGCAACCCCTCTTTGGCATGCGTGTCACGTATCACTTTTCGCCAGTGCCCCTGTGTAAACACCGCCTGTTTACGGTAATATTCCCTAATGCTAACGAGCCGAAGCGTTATCTCGTATCCTGATGCCGTTAACATCTTGCGCTACTTACCGATTAGCCTTCATCCCACACTCGGTCGCTCTGGTCAAGGATTTTCGCTATTTTTTTTTCGTCCTCGCCGACCACGCGAATTCGACCCACTGTCCAATTTTTTTTTTTTTTTTCTAATGATTTTTTTCCTTTTGTGTTCCAGGTGAGCACGAATTCACGACGGAGTCACGAGTTTCATTTACTCGCAACAACAGTAAGCTTTTTTTTGTTCAACCGTGATCGATCATCGTCTTCGCAGCGCACTTGAATTAAGCCGAGAGTTCTCCGACTTCTTACATTCACTTAGCGAACATTTTCTCCGAGAATGATGGACCCGGCTGGGCACTCGAGTGGTGTATGTTTGTATGTATCCAGGAAAGGAGCTATACATCATCGCGCCGTGGTGGGGTGGAACGAAAAAACTGCGTATTCCGGGGTCGTGAATAAATATTATGGGAATACGAGGAAAAACAAAGCCTCCCCACGGCGAGGAAGGAGCGCGGTTCGATTCGTCCGACGTGGCGTACATCGGTTCTGCGGGACATTAGGGAGCTCGCCGACCCCCGAGAGCGCCGAATCGATCGTTCGTTTGTTGAATATTTCATAATACGCTGGCTGAAACACATTTAGACCATATTGAAAATCTTCGTTCAGCTTCGTCCTCATCTATGCCTAATTTGGGCAAAAAAAAAAGTCCCAAAATAGCTGCGTCACTGGCAGCGGGAATATTCATTCTCGAAAAAAATGGATTTAGGTTTCTAACAAAATCGGGATCTTTCATAATTTATTGCTGCTGCTGCTGCAAAATATATAGTCTGATGTCTCTATATATAAAGCAGATATAAATTAATGACCGTAACAAAATTCCTTTCTCCACGTTTAATAACGTCGTCTCTCGAAGACATAGTTATTAATTTGAGACCAATAATTAAATTATGCAATTAAATGTCAATTAGTGTTTTGCGGCCTAGCGCCGGATAAATCATATTTCACAATTTACCTTGCTATATTGCTTTAACATTCAGCACACTCGTGTCATCCATGTATTTACGTTAAGGCACATTGGCCTTTCCAAAAATAACTCGTCTACAGCGACGAGTTGACTTTTTCTCCCGATTTCAACAACGTCGCCCTTCGGGAACAAAATTATTAATTTAAGATCAGCAATTGAATTATACAATCAAATGTCGATCAGTGTTTTGCAGCCTAGCGCTGAATAAATCGTATTCTGCACCTCACCTTACCACATTACCCAAACATTTACCACATTCGCGTCATCTATAGTATATTTGCGTCAAGGCACATTGGCCTTTACAAAAATACCTCGTCTACAGCGACGAGTTAACTTTTCCTCCCGATTTCAATAACGTCGCCTCTCGGGGATAAAATTATTAATTTAAGATCATCAATTAAATTATAAAATTAAATGTCGATCAGTGTTTTGCAGCCTAGCGCCGAATAAATCATATTCTGCACATTAACTTACCACATTACCTAAACATTCGGCACACTCCCATCATCTAAATATTTCCCTTAAGGCACATTGACCTTTATAAAAATACCTCGTCAAAAGCGTCGAGTTAAATCTTCCTTCCGATTGACAGTCGGCACGAAGAACCTCGGGGAACCCAAGTTCGTCATCGGAGTCCTTCCCCTATTCCGGATCGCGATGAATAAATAATTGTACCACGGCGTTGTAATACATTTTGCCGCCTGTACGCGAATAATCGTCGGAGTCGGAGTGAGCGGCCGGCGCGGGGCGGAAGCGGGCCTCGGGAGCCGAGGATAGCAGGTGCATTAGTTCGAGTCGTCCGTATGAGCCCCCAGGAGAAATCATGAGGTCTTACCCTCGTGGAAACTGCGCGGCGAGCCGCCGGAGACAGAGGGCAAAAGGAGAGGGGCCGTAGTTGCCCCTAATAAATCCTAATACTAAATCACCCTCTATTACTCATATCTTCTGCTCGGCGAGTGTTGGGACTGGTGAGACGGCGGATCGCTCCTCTCCGTTCGTGGCTTCCGGGCCGAACAACCCGCATCGCCTTTTTTCCCTCGGCAACCCCCCTCGTATTTATCTCGCGGGGCAACAAACCCCGCGAATGTTGCGCCTCGCGTTAAATTATCGATCCCCAGACGGCAAAGTCTCGCTGTCTCGGCGGTAATCATCGCGCGGCGCTATTGACTCTCGTGACATTAATGCAGCGGTAACCGTTCGTTAATTCGCGAGTTTCGCCGGCCGGACCAGACAGAACGACGCCGACTATCAGCCGGCACGCCTGCGAGTCGGAAATTACCGTCGCAGCAGAAATAAAACGTGATTAAGGTAGTCCCATGCGAATAGTGTTCACTTCGCATGACTTTCGGAGAAATGAGAGGGGATTGCAGACGGTTCTGGATGGCATAAAAATCTGAAAAAAAATCAAGCATGTTGAAGGTGCTGAAAAGAGTAATTTTACGTAATAATTGTTCCGAAATGTTATCAACAAGTTGATGAAAAATTTAATTTTTCAACAAATCTCCCGGGCGCCTATTTTTTTTTTTCAAAACCGTTCATTTTTTTGAATACGTGAATTTTTTCAGATGTTTAAATTCACTTTGAATTTGTGACTACAAAGTTCACCAATATAATAAAAAAACCAAGTGAATTAAAAAATTTGAAAAAATTCTACGTATTCTGAAAATTGAATAAATAATTCTCATTAAAAAAGTTATTTTTCCGTAAGATTTGTTAAACAATTTTATTTTTCATCAATTTGTTAATGCCATTTTGGAACTATAATTATACAAAATCAATCTTTTCAGCACCTTTAATATTCTCGATTTTTTAAAAGAATTACCTAACCTAAGCCCAGGTACCTAACTCTCAGTCAAAGAGTGCCATTTCTGCATAAAAAATGACGCAGCGAGTCTCGAAACTGGTGAGGCATCGAATCGCCCGCACCGTGCTTGTCTTCCGGGCCGCGCAACCTTCGTCTTTTTTCCCCGACACCCGGCACTTGTCTCAGCGAGCAACAACCCTGGCGAGCGAATGTTGCGCCTGGCGTTAAATTATCGATCCCCGGACGTTAAAGTCCGCTGTCTCGGCGGCAATCATCGCACTCCCTATTGACTCTCGGGACGTAAACGCAGCCGTAACCGCCCGTTAATTCGCGGTGTCGGTCGGCTGGACCAGACACAACGACGCCGACGATTAGTCGACTCGGCCGCGCAGTCGCGAATTACCGTCGCAGCAGAAACGAAACGTGATTAGGACTGTGCGAATGTGCATGCACACACACACGCGCCTGTGTGTGCGCGCGTCACACCAGGTACATCGTGGATCGCGAGGGGGTACACGTGTGCACGTAACGTTGGATGCACGTGATCCGTCCCGCCGGTTTTCTAGCGTCGTGGCCGAGCCGGCGAACGTCGCGGCGCCGATGGACACACACGCGTCACTCTCCCGACAACGGGCTTCCACCAGGTTGCGATGCCGTTGCCACGCGATCCGCATGCCGTAGGAAAGCGTGCGGCACTTTTCTGTCGCGACATACCCGACGGAGTGGCGTGCACCGCTCGCCGAGGGGTTGCTCTCCCGCATACCGCTTTTTCTCTGCCTTCTTTCCCTTCCGCTCGCCGGTACGCCGGTATACGATTTAACCGAGCTTTTTTTTTTCTCTCTTTGTTTCTTTCTTTCTCATCACCGGCTTGTATGGCCCTCCGACTCTCTCCGTTTTTTTTTCTTTTTTTTTTTGTTTTGTTTTGCCATAACGCAACGGCAGACTGTCTGCCTCCGTGCCGGTATAATTACGTACAACGCACGCCTTCCTTTCGATCTTCATGTGGAAGAAAAAAAAAAAAAGAAAAATTGTAACGCGCTCACCCCGCCGGCTCGTTCAAAGGCTTGTTTGCCGCCGCTGCCTCTCCCGCTGCTTTGTGCACAAAAACCGGGATACAGTCGCGAAATAATGCACGCACGAAACGAAACGAACAAAGTTACGATTACTCGTCCACATTTTCTTCTTTTCGTTTTTTTTTTTTTTGTTTGTTTCCCTTCACTCTCGGTCTCCGTGCGCTGCGTTTCTCGTGGGGGCGCGCACAGTAGTCAGTTAATAATGTTCTTGCCGTATTTACGAGTTTCGCTCGTTTACCGCTCGTACCCACTCTTTCGGCTCTTATTTCGAGCTCGTGCAAGTGATGCTGCGGCATGCTGGGTGAGGTCTTTTATTTATTTATTTTATTTTTTTACTGTGTACCCAGATCATCGAACCGCATTGGCCCGAATGCCGACTATGTTTGGAGGATTTATTTATTTATTTACTGGCAGGTTGTTGTGACTCGGCCGCTTCGCTACCTCGCTGTGCAGTCACGTATTTTCGGTGTGACGTCACTTCCGCTCGCAAAAATGGGATTTTCAAACCGGAAATAACGTATTTTCAAAATAAATGAGGAAACAAATTTTCAAAATATTTATGAGAGCGATGGTGGTGAATTTATTGACAATACGTAACATGTAACAGTTTTCGATTCCCAACAAAATTTGATCTTTTCACGTATATTGCATATCGCCAATTGGTCATCGACCGCGGTCCTCCAGCCATATTTATAAGATGTATTTCTATATTTAAAGAAATAGACGGTCAAAACCCATCTACAAAATGAGGGGTCAAATCCCCCAGTGACACACGATCGTGTGGATAGGAAATAGTCAGAATACAAAAATAAAAATATTAACCTATTAAAGTACGAATAAAAGAGAGTATGAAAAATTAATGATGCGCCACCGAGAGTTCCTGACAGTTTGGTGACATCTGCAGCCGACAATGTCGAACGTGTAATTAAGTCGTACGATGTTGTAAAGTGTCACCGAGCAATCAGATATTTCACTGCAGTATTTAAATTATTAATCCTCCTACTCCGCGGCTAAATGAATTTGCGATAAATTCCATGCCGCATAAAATGTACGAAAATATGCCGCTACCGACGTACGAAGACGAGGTATCGGATTCCAAATATTACGGTCTCGTAAAATTGATCAACCGAACCGTCCCCGTCACCCCTCTGCTCCACTTGCTACCCCCGAGCAGCCGGCGGACTCGAATAACCGTTCGCCCCCGCGGTACACACATTTGTATACCTCGCTCGCTACGCCGAAGTACAAAGCACTGTGCGCGATCCTGGTAATCATTGGTCTCTCCCTGGGCGGTAAAAATCGAATTGCCGTTCGGTAGCCGGTGAATTTCCTCTTCCCGGAATGGCTTACTTCTCTCTGGCCGATGTTATTCCGCGATATTATGGGCGAGGACGCTTCGAAAAAAAAAGGAATAAAATCGACATCGATCCTCCCCTACCGATCAGCCGTTCCAACCATTCATCCTCGCGGTACGTTCTCGCCCCTCGCGGAAGCACTTAAGGTGAAGTGAAAGTCACGTGACGGAGCCGGGAGTGTGAGAGAGATAGCGCGATTGGTCTCACAGGGGAGTGAGAGGGAAGAACAGAGAACGTGTTTCACTTCACCTTAATAGCCATTGAGGTAGTCTTTGTGAATTGTGCTCACTTCGCATAAGTTTCAGAGGAATCAGAGGGAATTTCAAACAGTTTTGGATGGTAAAGAAATCTGAAAAAATCAAGGATCTTAAAGGTGAAAAGATTAATTTTGCGTAACAATAATTCCAAATCGGTATTAAAAAATTGATAGAAAATTATATTTTTCAACGAATCTTGTAATCTTCGGAAATTTCGTTTTTTCACAGCTTGAAGATAGAAAGAACACGATTTCCAACGATTACAACCAATTCTGAAAAAATTAATACCTGTGATCAATTCCCTTTCATTTCTCTGAAACTTATGCGAAGTGAACACCATTCGTAAGGACTACCTCGAGTGGATCGTAAAGCGTTCGAGCTCATACGAAAACGATCGGTAATCAATCGTTTTCGTCGAGCAATCGAAGACCGAACGACGAGGAAGCGCACGTCGATCGTTCGTCGATCCTCGGCGATCGAGCGTACGGACCCGGCGAACGAGGACCGCGTACCTTGGAATCTATCGAGGCAAGGCACGTGGCGTGACGCGAGGCCATTCGGCCGGCCGGAGTTCGGCCCGTCTTCTTTACCGGGCCTCTCCGGCAACTTCGCAGCCCTTTGCCGAAGCCAATTATTTGCTTTTGCCGAAATTAACTTTAAATTGCGAAACGTTTGCGGCGGCGTACAAGCCATACGGGCGGGTTACGGGGATTCCCCTTTTTCCACTTTCCGTTCGACGCGCATACCGCATATTCCCATACCACGACCTCATCCCGCCCACCCCTTCCTCCACTTTCTAGCCGAGCCATTATTTTACCGTTTCAACCGCGAGTGTTTCGACCGCGGCAGCGCTTGATCAGGGTTTATTCCTTATCGCTCATTTCGATTCGCACGCCACATCGCCGACCTCCGCTCGGAATTGTTCGCCCGCATGCTCAGTTATCTCCGCTCCAACTTTATTAATTTATCACCCGGTCGAATAATTTCGATAATAAACCGGCCTCGTAGCGCCGCGCACCCTCGCGTCGATCATCGTTTACACGTTCCACAATTAAAACCAAAGTGCGACGAGTGTAGTTTCCTCCCGTTTGCGCCGCCGCCGAATGACTATCGAACCGCGCTCTCGCCCACACACGCGAAGTGCGCACTTCCAGCAAAACGATCAATCTCCCGCAGTCGAAATAATTGATAGTCAAATTGCGACGAGCAAAGTCGTTCACGCGATTCCGCGAGCAACGCTCCAGTTTACCCGGCCGAACGGGAGTGATGACTTCCGTTAGAATTTTCGCGAGACCGGACGAGAAAGCGGCATGAACACGGCCCGGAGCCCCCGCTTAACCCGATGAAATTTTTACCCCCCCCCCCCCCCCCCCCCCCCCCCCCCCCCAGGCGAAACCCTCGCCGTATTTCACCTCCGCTCATTTCCTCTCTCGCTCGCCCATCTTCTTTTTTTTCCTTCGAACACACCGGCCAATATCGCCGCGGCCGTTGACCATGCGAACACCTTGCAAAAGGCAAGCGTTCATCTCAATGGGAAAAGCTTATACGGATTTGTTTTCTGTAGGATTCCTCTTTATCGGCATCTCTAGAGAGCTCGTTTTTTTTTTCTATCCGCTGACAAATGATGATTATATTAATTGTGACTGTTATGCGACGGAGATCGACGATACAATGCAATAGCCGATAGGGCAAAACACCCCGAGCATATTATATATATATATTGTTCGCGTACAAAATACCAAAGTTCCAATATCATAGGACTATTCATGACGATATGGCCTGTCGAGTGAAATGGCGGAACGTTAATATTCTTCCGTTAGAATTTTCGCGAAACCGGACGAGAAAGCGGCATGAACGCTTGCTCAGAGCTTGCTCAACCCGATGAAATTTAACCCCCCCGAGGCAGAACCCTCGCCGTATTTCACCTCCGCTCATTCCGTCTCCTGCTCGCCCATCTTCTTTTTTTCCTTCGAACGCACCGGCCAATATCGCCGCGGCCGAGGATCAACGGCGTTAATATTTTCACGCTACGCTGACCGGCCCGAGGGCCTCACCTCCTGTTACGCTGTTGGCGCATTAATCGTCAGCTCTCGCCGCCCCGTTAAAAATATCGCAATTATGGCGATGTTCCCACCCTCCCGTTTCCCCCCCTTTCGCCCTGGCTCGTCTCTCGCGCGCAGACAGAACCTGCGGCAGCGGTTATTTGCATACGAGGACGATGGGTGCGGATGGTAGCAGTCGGCCGGGGATGGCTCGAGTTCACGGTCCAAGGGGTCGGGGGCTTTAATGCCCATGCATCATGCATATTCAAACCCCACTTGGTACAGCTGTACGCGGAAGTTAAATCCCAATGCATCTCGCTCCCGCTACGGGGCGAAAGCTCGCGGTCTCTCTCCGGTGCCATCGTGCGCGCCGAGCGCTGTTCGTTCTCTTATTGAAAATCAAAATTCAGGCAGATTAGTCGGGCGCGGGGAGGTGCGCGGCGTCCGCGGCACTCCGGAGACCACCGGCGCTGCCAGAGGCCCCGCGATCGTCAAGATTACGTTCACCGTAATCCGAGTTTTCGGGACCGAAATATCGCATAATCGTCCGCCCCGGCGAACCTCCGGCGATAATGAAATCGGCGACGCAACACCGTTGCATCAACCTGTGTTATGAGTTATTCATACGGCTTAAATGTCCATCGAGAAGCGGCGCGTAACGAGTCTCCCGGGTGGCAATGACCGGCTGCTCCGCGAAGCTGGGATCCCCGAATCGATGAAGCATACTTCTGCGCTGAAGGGGTGAAACGGGTGGATCAAGGCAGTCCTTGCGGCTGGTCCGATGCCGCCTGAGTTTGAGCGAGGTATAAGAGAGAATCACAAACACTTCCCGATCGGAGAAAAATCTGAAAAAAATTAAACCTATGGAAGGTGCTAAAAAGATTGTTCGTGCATAACAATAATTTCAACATGTTACTACATTTTGTAACTACAAAATGTAGACGTTCCCGTTGGCAACAATTGTTTTATGGTAAAAAGTCACCATTGTTGCTTTTGCTACGCCATGAAGTGTTCGTTACAATAAGAAATGCTATCCTTTATCTCAGTGTACATTTCAAATGTGCATCAAGAAGAAGGCGTCTACACTGATAAAAAAATACGGTTGAATCAATTAAGGTTCGGGTAGGGACGTTCAACTAAATATTTTGTTGGTACATCTAGAAATATTTTTTAGATCAACAATTTATTGGGTGATTTCACCAGAATATTTTTGAAACATTAAAATATTTTGTTCGACCAATTAAATATTTATTTGAACGTCCCTGCCCGAATCTCAGTCGATTCAACTGTACTTTGTTATCCGTGTAGGAATTACCGGCCGCTCCGCGAAGCCGAGTCTTCCCAATCGACGAAGCACGCACATCCATCGATACGCTGAAAACCCATTTTTTTCCCGCTTCATTTTATCCCACGACTCCGAGTCAAAATCCTGTCGAGGAGAGCGCGCGATCTTCGACAACCGCACCGACCGGGTGAAATTCGTGTAAAATGGAAACGAAGCGGTAATAAAAATTTCCAATTTTCCTGACTCCGCACGCGGAACGCCCTCGTTCCCAGCTCGTGCTCCGGCGCTCGGCGAAGCACGGGGGAGAGAACGGGCGAGGATCGAGAAAACGAGAAAAGGAAGGAGTATAACCTCGACCCCCCCGGGAGTTTGTCGTCGGGCCGAATGGGAGGGGTCGTGCCGACCGCCGTCGTGCTCGCGGGGCAAAGACTCGACTGTGTGCTCGTCGGAGAACCCGGCGGCGCGGAGTTTAGCCAACTTTCAGATTTACACCCCGGAGTTCGTTTCGCCGTCGCTGTCCTCCGGCTGATGTTTCGGTGCGCCGGTGGAACGGAGCGCGCGCTCGTTTTCCCCCGGTACGTACCGGGAACCCCTCCGATCTCTCTCGGCACACACGCGCTCGCCGAACTCCCCGAACGTTTATCCGTGCTGGCGCCCATTGAGAAATCCGCGTTTTCCCCGCTCCGGGCTTGCATCTGTCACCCGACGCAGACGCTTTTTCATCGACTCTCCCCGGGGCCGAGGGAATATTATATTTAAACTACCGTCGCATCCGGCGTGTACACAACGCGTATATATCTTGTTTCTTTGAATGACGAAGTAATAAGTAACGATGAGATAAAATCCGACGGAGCGGCTCTCCTTCCGTCTCGCATCAACGCCGCTGTGCAGAATCTCTTATCGCGCTCGTCGCCCGAGTTTTTCAACGTTGATAAAACCGTCTAACGTACTTATCGCCCTCGCTGAATGAGCGCCTTGCGCCGGTCCCCTCCCGCCGTCAAAGAAAATTTAAGCAGCTTATTTATTTCAATATTTGATAAATACCGGCAATTAAGCTCGAGGAGGAAGCGCGGCGGATCGCGTATTTTCTTTCAGGGGGGGAAATGCAGGCGCGGCGTCTGCGGATGGAGGGATCGGGAAGGAAGACGGAATCTTCGCGGGTAGTCGCGTGCGGAAAGGGACGGCGAGGGAGGGAGCTCCTAAGAGGGTTGCGGAAGACCCGGGAAATGGAAGCGGGTGTGCGGAAGTGAGCGGTTCCATCGTCCTCTTATCCGCGAGTTCCAATACCAGTTCAGCCCGAGTTTTCCCGTTCGCCCCTGAGTCCGCTCCCCGCCGGTGCACCTCCGGCGTGCAACGAACGATCTCATTCCGGCGATAACCGTTCTGATGTATCGCCGGGGCGCGAGGGGACGAAACCGCCTCACTTTCGCGCAAGTATCGTGATTCGCGCGACAACTTTTCTCGTCCGGCGGCGCGCAGAGACGAGGAAACGGTTCTCCGAGCGGCGATTCCTCCCCCCCGTGTTTCCCGACGATGCTTCGGGAGGGAGGAATCCTCGATACCGAGAACTTCACTGACTCGCAGGCCGAAGTTGAATGGGAAGTTTGCGGAGAGACTTCTTCGGGGAGAGCGGAAGTACACTTGGTCCGTCTTAAGGCGGCGATGCCGTTTTATCGGGAGTCTTCGGGCGGTATGAGCGGCGTGTGTCGCGTCGATCTCGAGCGGCCGGCTGGCCGTTTCGGAGGGAAGCGAGGGAGGCGAAGGGCGGAGGTTGAACGAAGTTCAGGTTCGCCGGGAATTAGCGGGGCGTCGGAGTCTGGCCGAGTGCCGTACATCAGAGTCGGAAAGGAAGGAGAGAAACTCACGGATGGAGAGCGCTCCGGAGTGGTCCGGGACCCCGGGTTTAACGGCTCCCTCAAGGGCTGCCAGTTACCACGCTCCGATGCCTACCCTCTCGACCTGTCCGTCCCGGAATAAAGATGGCCGGGGGGGCTCGCGGAAGCATCCGAGAGAAGAGCCTTCCCCGGAGTCTCCCGGGAACGCGGAAGGGTACGAGACGCCTCGGCTATTCTCGTTGTGAACGTCGAATGGCGTCGACGGGCCAACACGGGGTATCGCGCAGACAATCAAGGAAGAAAACACAATAGCGGATAGAACAAAACACCCCGAGCATATTGTTCGAGCACAAAATATACCAAGTTCCAATATCATAGGACTATTCATGACGATGTGGCCTGCCGGGTGGTATTGCGGAACTTTAATATTCCTCAACATCTCCCGACTTCGGGGTCAAACGGCAGCCGTATGTTAATCGTGCAAACACCTTGTGAACGGCAAGCCTTCATCTTAGTGGGAAAAACTTATATGGGTTTGTTTTCTGCAGAAATCTTCTTTATCGGCATTTTTTTTTTTTTTAGTGGTCGATGATACAATACAATAGCGGATAAAGCAAAACACCCCGAGCACATGCTTTGAGTACAAAATATCCAAGTTCCAATATCATAGGGCTACTCATGACGATGTGGTATGGCGGAACTTTAATATTCTTCAATATCTCCCGACTTCCGCGTCAAAAATCACCCCCAAGTTGACCATGCAAACACCTTGCAAACAGCAAGTGTTCGTCTCAGCGGGAAAAGCTTACGAAGTTTTATTCTCTGTAGGAACCGTCTTTATCGGCGTCTTTGGAGGGCTCGTTTCCGTTGACGAACTATTATGCGACAGAGGCCAACGATAATACCGGCGACGCGGAGAGGACGAGTGAGAGATATCGATGAGTCGTAGTTTGGAATCAAGCTTCTGTGTACCGCAAACAATCAGCAGCATCTCAGCAGGTCGCGCGATCTATGGTGCCTCTCGCCCGTTTGTTCGGAGGGTTCAATAGCTGTTTGTTCGTTCGCTCGGGCTCGAAGGGGTGATTAACGACGCGTCGCTCCGATGAGCTCAACCCACACTACCAGCAGCAGCAGCAGCAGGAGTATCGACGCGAAACTCCGATAATCACCGTGGATATAACACCAATCCGGCGGATAGTGGTGCGCCGCTCGGTGGTTTCTTCGTGGTTCGGGCATTATTAAAGGCCCCGAAAAGAGGAACGAGGGTGAGAAGAAGCACGGGCTCGAATGCATATTCAAGGCGCACCTCTCTCGGCCGCGTTTATTATCAGATTGGTCGACGGTGCGGGCCGAGGCGGCGGGGAATCTTAGCGCGCCGAGCGGCTGCGATGTTGAAGCCGTCACAGGGGCTTGATGGATCGCGGCCGAGCGCAACGCTCCCTCAGGTTAAGAGGGCTAATTTGAATTTAATAAGGGGTTGAATTACTATTTATTCGGGCCGGAACTTACACACCGGGCGTATGCTGTTTGACGGCAGACGGACCGTAAGGCCGCGTTCCGCCCATTTCTCAGTTACCGATGGATCGTCGGAGTGAGTTTCCTCCGCTTCTACGCCAGCTTGTTATAGCAGGTATTACGCACTCGAAGCCTGCCCTTTCGTAATCCCTTAGCCCACCCCCTTTCACCGGGTGATATTCAACAACGAGAATTATTCGAGGATTATCTTGGGACCATTACGGCTTCAATTCTACGAAGATGGTTGACGTCGCTTTTGCTCCCGACTCCTCCGGGCCAATGCGGAGAAAGCTCGGACGAGGTCGCGCGGGCACCGAGTCCATTATCGTTATGAAACCTGGCTCTTGATTTGATTCTCCCGTTTGTAACCACAAAGGGAACGAGAGAAAGTGAAAGCGCGATGAGGTGGAGGAGCCGGAAGAATGCACCGCGGACGGGGCGAGGTCGTCCCGCTCTCGCCCTCTTTCCCTCCGAGCAAATATCGTGGCGGAGGCTCTCCAGTTTGCTTTGTGCTTTGTATGCTGGAAAATGGGTGCTCCGCAGACGCGACGGACTCTGTATACCCACATTTACCCCGGATTAGGTCGGCATCGGAGCGATGTTCGCTACCGCCGCGCGTACACCGACGCGACCCTTGCATACCGCTGTTACGTTTGTTCGAGCTTTCACGTCCCGTTGTAATCTCTGCCACCGAGAATACTGATTGAAAAATCAAAGCCACGCCGTAGCCCGAAGTATTAAATTCAATCGTTTTTATCCTTTTATCTAGGATATTCGCCGGGTGAGTTTGCCAGTTCGTGACTTCCGCCACTCCCGTTCGGCGACCGTTCGGAAGGCGTATCGGGGCGGAAAGCGTATCCGGGAGGCACCTTGACTCCGCGCCCGTCGATACCGAGCGTCACGACGACGAAGAAAGCGCCATTCGGCCGAAAGCACTTACCCCGATTTCTCGTTACCATAAACGGCCGGCGTCGGGTATTTTCGCTGGGTCTCGAGTTATGCCCTTTTGATGTTTTTCCCCACCGAGACCTCCGGCCGGAGAGCTCGCTCGGAGGTCTCGGACCTCGACGCCGCACAGTCGAACGCTGCGGGGCTGGAAGTCCAATACGCGTGATGCATCGAATTCGTTCGCCGAAGGCTTCCCGGTCATAAAAAAAAACTGGCCTCTCGCGAACCCTCGCGCATCGACGATAGGGGGCAAATCTTGCTCCTTCGGAGAAAAACACCGGGGGTTGGATCGACTTATATGGTAATGTTCGGGGGCATCCATTCGACGATCCAATAATGAAGAAACACTTTTGCTCTCTGCTCCAAATCATGTTGGAGAAATCTCCTGCCGAAGGAAAGATTCATTTTTCTAAATGCGTCGAGGTAATCAGAGTGTATGTCTTATACGAGACTGAAAGTGAGAGCCGTTGAAGCTGTGCTGATGAAAAAATACGAATCAATCAACCAATGATTCGGGCAGGGTCGTTCAAATAAATATCTTGTTAGTCGCACAAAATATTTGAATGCCTGAAAAAACATCTTGGTGAAATAATCCAAAAAATTCTTCAACTAATCAATCTTGTGGCTGTACCAAGAAAATATGAATTTGAACGTTCCTGACCGAATCTTTAGTCGACTCAATCGTATTTTTGATCAATGTGGTGAGCGAGGCAAAACGAGGTTGAAAATCCGGATGTGTCGTTGGGACGAAATTTTGCCCCGCTGTTCCATTTTTGCCCCTACCAGGAACAGGAAGCGAGAAACAGTCTTCGAGGCCGTCATCCGTGAATGATGACCGAACGTAAATGGCCGGGGGGTTGAGAGTGGGCGCACGTCACTCTCCGCGAGGGTTAAAAAGCGAGCGAACAATAGTGCGGGGAGAATGTTTGCAGCGATAAGAATCCGGCGATTCCGCTATCGGCGAAACCGCCGATTTATCAACAAATATAAATAAGGGTCGAAATGGAACTAGCTCGTATCTCGTTGACGGATCACCAGATCCGGCAGACGTCTGCGGGACGACCAAGACGTTTTTCTCTTCGCCATCGCGACGGAAAGTGGCGCAGAAATTCGGAGTTACGAATAAAGCGGTAATCTTCACTCTCGCATCAGCAGACTCGGTAAATAAAGGGACGAGAGAGGGAATGCCGATGGCCGGTTATCTTTGCTTCGGTGTGCCAGTCGGAGCATTGTGTGGGCCAATTTTTTGTGATTTTTCTTTTTCTGGTTACCGTTCGCATCATTCTCGCATGCCCGGTACAAAGATTTATGTCTTTCGCTCTTCCTCTCTTCCTCTCCCGTTTTCCGGTTTGAATCGCGAATGCATTAAAGGAGGAAACGAGAGACGGGCGTTCCTCGACTGTAAGTTCACTTACGCATATATCCGTGTATAACTGTATCGTAGAACGAGAAAGAACGAACATAAACGAACGGTGTGGCGGCCGCCGCTGGTGTCCTAATAAATTGAAGCTTCTGATCCCATAAAAATGCATTGGATTTCTCGTTCGGAGCTTTCCCGTGCAGCGCGGTGGCCGAGAATGGATTCCTAAGAAAATAAAGCTGGCCCGAAACCAATGCATACCGAATATTCCTCGGAAACGGAAGTCGGTCGGGAGCCGAGGCCGCGGCGGAACGATACGCGAAACAAAAGAATAGCGCGCGAGAAAATGCCGTCGGAAGGTTCGAGGGTGGATTCGAAAATCGCGAAGGATTGAGCACCGGGAGATCCGCGAAGATCCGGCGAGCGATTTCGTTGCTCTCCCGTCGCAACGGGCCAGGATATCCGAGCCGGTCGCTGGCTTCCGCGGAAGCGAAGAGCAACCGGTGGATATTTTCGTTTCAATGCTCACCCCCTCGGTCGGCGAGCGCCGTACATCAATTTTTCGTTGCCCGCTCCACCGCAACATCGCGTAAATTATAGATGCGAACCGAACGTAAATATCGACGGTAGTTGCAACCCGTGCGAAGGTTTCGTGCTTTTTGAGTTTCAATCGCGAATTTATCGAAGAAAATTTATCGACCGTTGATGAATATCCCGTCCTCATCAAAAGGGCATTCTCCGGGCGTACAAAAGGGACTCGGGCGAATCGCTTCCCGGGCGGGAGGAAACACGAACGATCTCGTTGTTCCTCCTTGGCTATTATCTACATAGACATATCGGTGGGGCTGGTCCATCGAACGTCGGATAGGTGCTCTCGTGCTCGGACAATATCGCGTCGGATGTGAGAGTGGAGCCGTGGAGCAACGTGGGCTACACTCGACGTAGTCACCCCATCCGAGCGTTGGCTCGTGTCGATAACTCAATCTTGGCGTTGCTGCTGCTGCTGCTGCTGCCCGTCTCTATCCACCGGTATCAGGCGTGTAGTATGGTCGGTAGAAGGAGCGAGGGACGGAGCGAGCGAGTATCTGTGACGGTGGGTGAGAGCGGAAGTGGGAAGAGAGTATCGGCTCGTCTGGTGGGATTATGGTGGAATTCGATGGCCGGGTTCGTGACCCCGGATGGCCAACGGATTGAATCATCCGCCATCCGAGGCTTGACCCCCCCCCCCCCCCCCCCCCCCCCCCCCCACGACAGAAAGTCGCTGCGAGGAGTCAACGCTAACCACTCCGCGTCCTGTGTCTCCTCGTCGCAAGGGAGAAACCTCTTATGCCCAAGAAAACAACCTCTTGTCCGGGCCACGATCAATAGAGCATGATACTTAATCACCCAGATTGGCCCGTGCGGAAGTGGCATGGAGATTGGATGCTGCCTCATCGCAACTTTTCTTTCCCCTGATTGATAAAAGCATCATCCATGATAATCCGCGATGAACCGGCAGCCCATTGAAACAGCACGGATATTTATCGCGGTCTCCTCGGAGCCAAGTGCCGAAGTAATGTGTGACTGGAATTTGAATTACTTCGGATGTTGCTCTAGTCCGGTTGGATGTGTGGACTGCCGTCGGTGCGGTGATCGATTCTCGACGGTATTCCCCGGTACTAGCGCGCGGTGGAGGACAGATGCCAATAATATTGCACGCCAGTTGGCCGCGCTCCTCCCCCGACGAGGACGACGAACAACGATGGAGCTGGGGGTGGCGGTTGCTGCCATGCGCCAAGGGGGTGAAACTGCTTCGCGTTCCGCAGCGTGCCTGCGCTCGCGGTTGTATCAAGCCATGACCCTACGACCGCGATCTCGACTGCCAGTCCGTACACAATTGGAGTTTACCGTTTCCACATGAAACGACGTCACCTAGCAGCACGTTGAGGTGGGCTATGCCATCAAGTCAGGGCTAGTTACGCGGAGCGGTGGTTTTGACAAGCTGCGAATACGGGGAAACAACCTCGTCAGTCGATCACAAGACTCCAGATTTGGATGAGCGATGGCAACGGTAGAAGGATCGTCTTTGCAATCGACGTTGCAGCATTTGATCTACATGGCCAAAGGCCCGGGTACAACTTGGCGATCAGCCGATAAATCGCCCCTCCTGGAGATCCTGGAAAATTGCTCAACCCTCAGACCATCGCATCCCTTTATAGTCAAGTTCCCAGTTTGCCGGCGTTGCTCCCAGGACAATGACCGGCTCCTCCGCCGGTCTTCTTTGCCACACCTCGCTCGACGAGTTGGCCGGAACGATCCTGTCTATACACACACACACACACAATATGCTCTGTTCTCGCGGGTGATTGTTAATGCCAACAAGCTGCTAAGGGTTTTCCTAGCCGTGCGTCCTTGGCTGGCTGCGCGCCTGACTGTGCAACGGCGACAAAGACGTCGGGTCCGAAGACAACGCCGAGCAAACTTTACCGTTCGCGGCGACCGGTGTTACACCGTGAATAGATAATATACAATGACCGGCGAGCTCTCGCGGTATCCATCTTCCAGCCCCCGGGAGCGTTCGCGAAGCCACCGCTCGCCCCCAACGCATAAAGACGTCATCCCAGTTTCCTTCCACGGCACTCTCTCTCGATCGGTTCCCCCGCACCCGATCGAGTCGCGCAGCTTCTCCGCCCTCTCTCGACAATTCCTATGCAGCTTCGAAGTTATACGTACACAGCTCGCAGACGAGACCACAAAGTTTACCCCACAGTTCCCCGTGTGTCGTACCTTACGGTTGGCCGGAGTCTCTCTAAAGTCATTTTCAACCTAGTCGTTTATTTTATTTATGTATTTTTTTCCCCCTCTTTTCTCGAAACCATTTCGTCGTGTTTTCGAACGCGACCTCGCCAATTCTCTCGTTCATTCCGTTTCCACTGTACTTTTATTATTCTATTTCGTTCTCTTTAATATCAGCGAGAATGTCTTGGAAAGGTGAAAACCCGCTCGTACAACCGAATCGATAGAAGTATTATTCGGAAAAACACCCGCGTAGGTATACGCGCCGCGGTGCGGGAAAGCTTTCCGCCATCTGGTACATTCCTATCAGGTTATTATCGGCGCGCAATCAACTCTATCCGAGCGTGTTTGTGTGCGTGTTTATAGGAGCGAGCTGTTGCTGTGGCTGGGAATCAGCGGGACCGAACGATTCGCGGAGCGTTAGTGGTGGAGCCGTTGGACCTCTCGCTACCCCTCTACCCCCCCAATAATGGAAACTACGTCGTCGATTCTATTTTCCGCTTGCCGCCCCCACGGGAATCCAGTGCTCGGGCAGAGCCGACCGACGAGAACCGCATTCGCGTACAATAATGGTTATTTATTAGCGCTAAATCAAATGTGTTAGCGCGTCGGGCACTGGGACGAGAGCGAAGGTATAGGTAGAGCCAATGGCGGACGACTGCGAACGTACCCCCTCCCCCTTCCCCCCTACCATTCGGCCCAATATATATGATAATGGTGATAATAATTCCGGAAGCGACCACTCGGCTCCCGGTGCCCTCCCGAAGACTGGAAGGAGCGCTCCCCGCTGCCGTCCGCTCTTCGCGGCTGAGGCTCGAAAGAGCAAAAAAAGAAAGGAAAAAAGAGAAGCCTGGGCGAGTACGGGAGAGGACGCGAAAAAGAGATATTGCCGCGGGAGAGGAAATAGTTCTGGGCAATCGTGGTTACTGCGGATCCCCACGAGTTTAACCACACTGTTTCACGGAAAAGTGAATAATAGCGGGCGTTTCTCGTATGGCGTAACGTCGCCGAGAATTACACCTTTGTGAATAAACATTTTTCATGGTATTGCCAAAGTATTCAATGGATGTGTTCTGAAAACTACGAACTCCAACCTTACTGGCGATCGTCCCTATTCGCGAAAATGATGGATGCAAGATAGCGAGAATTGGGTCGGAAGTTTACGTTTGCCATACTAAACAAAAATTGATCCGGTATCAGCGCACATCGGTGCCTCGTCACCTGGACGCGCAGGGACGTTTCCATCTGCGGTTCTGCGGTGAATAAAGTAATCTAGAAAACGCGCGATCGTTACAAAAAAATTCGTCCCCTGCAGTCGCCGCTCGGAGGGGCTTAATGTCATGACACTACCCAACCACTCTCCGGTCCTCGCGGTCGTAGTCGTCCCGGTCTCGTTGCACTCGTCGTCATCCGGTTGCAACACTATCCGCTGAAAGTGGACCACCGAAAGGCCACGAGCGCGATGCTTATTAGGATTATTACATTGACCGCGGTGGTCCGAACAGAGCTCGCTGATGCTCTGGCCCGGCGCTCCGGATCCTCCCATCAGCCGACCCAGGACCAACGTCAGCTATACGTTTTACGGCTGTTCCACTTCGGACACGTGAGACACAAAGATTTTTGCGTTACAAGCGAAACGAAGTTGTTCCAATTTACCCCCGGCGTTACGACGTGCTTCGGCGCCTCGTCCCAACGTTTCCCTCCACACATCCGAGCGTCCCGGAGCTCCGAACACGGTAACTGGAGCACACGAGGTAACGCGAGATCCTCCGAGCCCCCCTCCACTTCTTATTGCTATTATCGTCCCCGTATGCGAGTCCCGATGGGAGACTCTCCTCGCTACCTTTCCTCGAACTTGCCGGGACGACAACTTGCGCGCGACGCGTTGTCGCGAGATCCGCGAATAACTTACACAGTTAATGTTTAACGAGGCAGCCCGAGCAACGATTTCTTTTCGAAAATCTCGGAACTACGGCTGGAAGTTTGCTGGAAAGTTTCTCGGGCGACTGCGAGTCTTGTAAAGCTGGAAATCCAAGGTCTGAGGCGACGCGCTCGAAGCCATTTTTGCTCGACTGCCTCCTCCAATTACCTCGCGACACACTCCGGACTGCCGGAGCGCAGTGAAATTCTTCGTTACTCGTCTGGATTGAACCTTCTCCGGCAAAAAACTACAATCTCCCCGAACTGTTACTTTCAGCCCGATGCACTCAGAGAAGGATCCACTATAGTTGGATCTTTCAAGAAAATATTGGCGCGTAGTAAACCTAAGTTTTCCAATTCCGTCCCTAAATTTAAGCAGCGGCTGTTTTTCCGAAAAAAATTGACGACATGGCCACTCATTTTCCGGGAGACATGGCCAGTGAAATCATTTTCTTTTTTTCGTTTAAAAAACCATAGCCACGTCACCCCGACTTACCCTATAAATCCGGAACTCCCTACCATAGGTGGCGCCCTAGCGCCCCACTACTATGTGCTATGGTAATATCTCTCAAGCGATGCAGTCATTTTTACTAGATGCTTCTCTCAGTGTGGAAATTAATTTCGCGCAGTGCGGACGGAGATCCCCGCTTCAGGAGCGGTTGCACTTAGTTATTGCGAGCGGACGCGGCGAGCGGAGTGCGGACGGGGTTGCGCGTTCGCTTCACTCCGTTCCTCCGACGGCTCGACGCATGCTTCCGCTCCTCTCCCGTATCCGCACTGGCAACAGCAGTTACGCGAGCGCGTCAGATCGTGCTCCGTTATAGAGCCACGATTTGCAGCAGCGCTACACAGTTACCGTGTAAACACAAAGCCCGTGTAATAGCGGCAAACCTGCGTATTGTGCGTGCATACTGATGTTTCATTAGCCGACTGTTCGTGCCGCTCGGACTGTCAATCAAGTTCACCGCCTGCGGCCGGTCGTGAGTAACCCGCCGTAGTTGGACTGCCACGTCGATTCGCGTTGGCCCCAGTCGAGGTGCGCGCACACGTTGCCGTACGTACTCGCACGGTCTTGTGCCCGAGCCTCCCATGCCACCGATGTAGGTACATATTCAACGGAATCGAATCGTCCGTCTGCAGGGATCTCGCCCCGGCGTAAGGGGATTCCGATAGTCCGATGTTTGATTGCCCTTACGTGGATACGCTACGGCCGTCCCCTTAGAGCAATATCGATATGTATCCTATCCTCGTACCTGGCATCATCCCCGCTGTTGTGAAAATCGAGGGTATGACTGTGTTCTCCGGATGATGGAGTGGTGTGCGCATAGCCGTGGGGATCACAATGAAACCTCTGTAGAGTGACTCGGGTAAACTGCGCAGGAATCGTCCCGTGGATCGCGACGAGCCATCACTAGTTATCGGATTTTTGGCATTCTTTTTCTCATTGGTAGGAGAAGATCCTTGGTGGGTTGTTTGGGTCGTCGGTAAGCCAACTATAGGAGTACGCAAAAAGTGAAAATAGCCTGTTATTTGTGGTGCCGCGGACTAGTTGGGTTGGTGCATCGTTACTCAGAATTTGCGGCTGTCCTAAACATTGGAACATGTCTCGTTCGAAAATCGGGGCACACCCATAAATAGGAAAATCGAAGGTATGAGTCTATTCTGCAGATTATGGAGTGCTGTACGCAGAGCCGTGGGGATTACAATGAAACCTCTGTAGAGTGACTCGGGTAAACTGCGCAGGAATTGTCCCGCGGATCACGACGAGCCATCACTAGGTATCGCATTTTTGGCATTTTTTTTCTCATTGGTACAGCAACCTTGGTTGTCCGCTCGAATCACGAGTGCTCGAGCCATCGGATTACGGAAAGAGAAAATATTCTTGACGCCACAAAGTCGAACTGCAATCGGTCAGCGTTACGTGACTGTGGACTCCAGCCATGTCGCCGAAGGTACCCTTTAACTGTATCGGAAAAACGGCGATCGGAGTGGAGGTGAAGAGACGAACCGACAAAGCCAAGATGATAGCACACTGTTGAATCCCGCGTCAGCTTCGACGGATGGTTGTTTGCTGCGTTATCGGCCTCGGAGAGAGGGCAAATACGTGCCGGTCCTTGCGGTCCGACGGGATACTCAGGAGAGTCTGCGATGTCCCAGCCATGGCGAGGGTGCGGGGCAGTCGGTGTTGTACCCGACGTTGTAATAGTGTAATCGGCCGCGCAAGGGTGCGGAATATCCGTCGGGCCGACGCTCCACGCTAGTCCGAACTACAATATCTGATCGTCCCTAAAACAGTCCTACTAGATGCGTCCGCACCCTCGTCCACTTGAAACACTCTGTAATACACGCTGGTGAGGGTTCCTCGTTTTTGCCGTAAAAAATTCTACCAACCGGACGTTACCCTACGCGATATACGCTGACTGGTGGTTGCAGCGTTGGGCGGTGGAAACGTGGAAGGCGACTACGGCATTCATCGTTGAAATGGAGTAATCGACTGGACAAGGGTGAAATTCGATGGGCGAGTCCACGGCGTGTATCAACTCGGTATCTGATCATCCCATGGAACAATCCCCGACCGCCATTGCGGCGATATATTCAAACCCTACCGTAGTTGTTTCAACACCCAGCCCCGGCGGCGTTCGTACGAGGAGCTGCGTTTGATGGCTGATTCTGGAATTCTCCCTCCCTGCACGAATAATTGTAAATCAAATCATTTACAGTCCGTATATGACATAATTTATGATTATTCAATCGATAAGTGCGATAATTGGATTCGGGCTGGGAGGGGCGGGGGGGTGGGTGAGGGGCGAAGGGAGAAGTGGCGTTGAATCAGCGTGGTGGTATAATACCGAGGGGTCCGTTGCTGCCACTTTGGCCCCGCGGCAGGTGAATAGATCGCAATCACAAATAGATTCCGAACCGTTCTATGGCGAGCCCGTAGAGTTTCCCCCTCCGTTGCGAGCTTCGGTCGCACATCCGGCGAGAGGATTCGGCGTCCAGTGGAATCGTTTGTGCGGGGTGAGGACGAAGGGTTCGGAATTCGCGAGGGGCTCGGTTGGTCGGGTGAACGAGGAGGTGGCTGCTCTGCAGTAGATTTACCGCCGGTACAGCCGGAGCTCTGGAAATTGACCAACAAAGAGTCGCGATCGGAAAGAGGCTGGAACGGAGTGTTCGGCGATCGGGCAGTTGACGAGAGCCTCGACTGTACGTGTGCTCGCCGACTCGACGACAGGAACGGCGAACACGTCGGGCGTACGCTCTCTATGATGTTTCGGCTATCTGATCGTTCCTAAAGCAGTTCGTACGCCGAAGGGAGACCGGGCGAGAGAGGGAGACGTCCGCACCCTCCCGCGTCCGGTTCTCGCTCGGCAATGCGTGGAAAGCAGTGCCCTCGCCGGTACACAGAGTCGCGAGGGCTGCCGGTTTGTTCAACGTGTGTGATTACGTTGGCAATTACTCCCACCCTCGGTATCGTCGGCTACCCTTTCGTCGAGCCCGACTCCCCACAATCCTGCATTCTATGCCGGCTCTCTGCCTCGCCCCTCGTCGCTCCGAGGAAGGGTTGTAACTCATTATTAGCGAGGAACGGTGGGGGCTGATTACTACCCCGAAGTAGATTCCCCAACGATGATAAACACGATCCACCGATCTCGCCAGCGCCGGGGCCGACACACCGCGCCGTTGCCGCTACGCACACACTGTCCGTCTCACCGACGCTTTTGCCCAACGAGCGCACGGAAGTTGGCCCAAAAGCGACGATAAGGCGATAACCGATCTCCCGACGGTCGATGGTGTGACGAGACGCAAAGAAAACTTCCGACGGGTGCGCCCGTTCCCTATCCGGCGAACGATCGGCGGCTTCGCCCCCCAATGGAATTCGATATAATTGGAATAATGATAATCGGGAAGGCCGTCAATACCCATCTTCTACAATGGCCACCCGTTCGAGAATACGGAACCGATCCCTTGTCCTTTCACTCTTAAGTCCTGAATGGCACTGCCAAGTACCACCTAATTAGCGGAGTCCGCTCCATCGAACGAACGCCGCAGCGTCCTTTGTCCGACCCAACGGACGAGGACCTAAGGGGTTGAAATGGCCAACTCTTCTCTATACCCGCTTATGTATGGATATAAAAGTTCCCCTCTCACCGCAGTATGACCCTGAAAACTCGGTCTATGACGAATCCTTTTGTTCGCGCGGCGCTTCCCAATTGGCTACGAAGACGCGTGGAACACTGCGAGGCGTTCGCCAGAACCCCCCTCGGATGGGGATCGTTGACTCTCTCCCGTGTCCGGCTCTTCCCTCCGCGGGATGAGAAAACCTTTCGGTAATGGGCGAAATCGCGTACGACCATGGCGGGGAGTGCGCGGGCGAGCATGCGAGCAACACCCGTGAGTAATTGGATAGCGGTGTGGTAGTGACGCTCGCTCGCAGCCATACGCGTGGAACGAAAAGATAACGCAATTTATTTCAGGCTTTATTCATCCTCTGTACGGTCCACTTTCGGCCGCTGCCTGGAACGTTGCTGTACATTTTTTTATTTTTTTATTTATCTCCGGCGCGACCGCGCCTCCCCGGTCCGCAGTCCTGTTCACTCTCTGTACTCGGCCGCACTCAGGCTCGCCGCGAGAGAATTTTAATGCATCCGCGTAACACACCCCACTCTCTCCCAGGGCTTCATTACGGACGATGAAATCCCGAGGACGCGGACGCCCGCTCGTCGTTGATGCGTGCAGCGAAAAAGCTCTTGACCGTCCGCGCGGGATATTTCCGCGTGTGCTACAACATTTCGGTCTTTTTACGGCCATCCGGCGCTTCGGCACCGGCGGCGCCTCAACGAGGAACAATTAATATTCGGAGGTGCAGAGAGAGCGGCGAGGCACATCGAAAAGTAATGTTTCAAGCGCCAATGGTGCATTAATTTTTTTTTCCGGGATTTCCGTCGCTCGACTCTCTGCCCTCCGAGAGAGTCGCACGACTACTTTGCAATCGTGGGTCGCAAGTCCGAGCGCACTGTAAAAATAAATTGGAACGTACTGGAACTTGACATTTTTCTTACATTGCTTACATTAATTGGACATTGGTGTACTTTCTTTTTTGGAATGTAAAAATACCAGATATTGAAATGATACGGTGCATTAAAAAAAAAGGATTTTTTTTTTATTTTACCGCTGGATAATGACTGGTAATAGGATAGTTATAGTTTACTCACCGCGTTTGTATTTTATCATTTTTATTCTATCGAAAATAATGTCTGTATTTGCGATTGCGAATTCTTGAAATTTGCTGCGTATGGATGTATTAAACTCCGAAAGGTATTACCTTTCGCAGTTTATAAATCCATATACAACACCAAATTTCAAGAGTTCGCAATTTTACTCTGTTATTTATTTTTACTCGAATACGGAGGAACTGTTTCCTCGTGTCTGTTTTCATTTTGCGCCTCGAGCGTCTCGAGCTCGTCGTAGTTGTTGGCACATGTATGCGGCCCACTCAGTCATATAACAAAATTTGTTGTTGCTGTAACAAATTCTGTTCAGTTGCGGTAGCAAATCGCTCCAAGCGAAAAACGTTGCTATGATTACAAGCTCGTTTTGTAATCCCGATACCAACAATAGTTATTTGTATGGCAAGGGCGTAGAAAGGGAGTCAGAAATCCCTTTTCTACGTCCATGCCATTCACATAATTTTTCCTAACAAATTCCCGAAACTCACGCTTTCCGTTCCCGTAAACTGTGCGTAGAAAGGCACTTTCCGCCCCTACCGCGGGAAAAATAGCATATTGCGTTTGTACGCATGCGCAGTATTCTTCCCCGCACGCGATACGAAGAAGCGCCTTCATGAGCACGCTACACAGGAACGGAAAGCTGGATTTTACGTGCATGTGTTACGAAATAGTACATTTCGATATGAATGCGAAAAAACTTTTTCTGACGAGTGTGAGTTTGCAGCACGAGCCGAGGGCGAGTGTTGCAATCACACGAGTTCAGAAAACGTTTTTCGCACGAGTAACAAACATAATTTTATTTCACGCGGTGTGAAAATGCGCAAAAACCGCAATTTTCCCACCGAGTGAAATGAACTAAATTTCTTACCGTACCAAAAATCTTGTTGCACCAACAAATTTTTTGTTCTCCGTGTGTGTTAGGTACGAGACAAAGTGTCGACGAGACGTATTTAATGCCGTGTCTATCGGGGGAGGAACCGTGAGCTGGAAGGTGTTATTGCCTATTAGCCTAACCGTATCGTGAGAGCGTGTTGCCTATTATCTTGATTAAAATGTTCAATGATCGGATTCTTCGTGACGATCGAGGGCGCCGGAGCGATGTAACGTGAACGGGTACGAGCGAGCGAGGAGAGGAGACGCGAGTAACGAGCGAGGGATCGTGTGAGAATAAACTAGTCCAGGCCAAACGCCGAGAAAGAGGAGCGTTGATTAATGAGAGGGGAGTGACGTGGCGCGTGGAACCACGGTTTGCCCCATTTCATCTTCACTTTCGTACCCATCGCCATCCCTCCCACGGAACGACCACTCTACCGCCGCTACTCCCTCTCCCAGCTCCGCGATCCCTTTTTTTCCCTTTTTTTTATTTCTCTGTCAAACCACCACGCCGCAGCACCACACACCCAGAAAAAAGTTCATTCCAATCAAAGAAAATTTATTATTTATGCAGAAAAATGTTTATTTGATTCATAACCTAATAGAGCATTTATTAAATTATAATATATTTATTTGTTTGAAGAAACAAATTTAAAAAAAATTGAAAAATCAGATTTACTAACCGGAAGTGACATTTTTTCGAAACGACGTTACTTCCGCTTGAAAGACGAAACTTACAAACCGGATGTGAAGTTACAGAGAATTTTTCAAATTCTTGAAATTGCTACAGAAACGGGTGAATCAAAGAAGACAGGGTGGTTGTTCGCTCAGAAGTGAACACGAGAGCGCGAGCTTCTCTGTCCGGAAGCGACAGTCAATCGGAACGTCGGAGAAGCGATGAAAGTCCGAGACTTGCATCAACTTTTTGAGACAGGAAGCGAGGATTCGTGGCCGTATCGCTGTTTCATTCCTGTATTCAAGCGAGCCGGTGGTTCCGACCTTTCGGCAGCCACCCCCGGTCAGCTCGCGTCTGCCAAGTTTGTTACGCAGGCAAACGTGCCGGAAACTAAGGGGGTTATCGTCGCTTTTCCGGTCGGTAGTTCCAGGGCGCGCGAGCCGCGTGTGTTTTTTACCCGAATTCCAACCGCCCCGCTGGTGCGTGCGTCGGCAGGGAAATTCGGAAAGTCGATATCCCGTCTGCATGTGTGTCCATCGTGCGGGAGCACACGATACAGCGACCTATACTTCTTTCCCCCTTGTCCGCGCGAGGGCGAAGTATCCCGCCGGTGGGGTGGGAAGCGAAGCGTTGAAACTTTATCGTGAATTTATAGGCGCACCGTTAACTCGAAGGGAAACCGACGGAGATTTTTCTAGTCTCCCTAATCTACTCGATCCCCCGATGGGGTGGGAAAGCGCCGCGAAGTTTTTGTTCCTGGCGCACGAAGAGCCTCGAAGACTTTTATCGAACTCACGAGATCGTCGGCGATTTGCATGATTTTCCTCAGTTTCTACGGAATTGCGGGGCCGATACTATCTCGTCACGTTACTCGACTTAGCGGCGAGTAAATCACTCCGCAGTCACTTATCAAATAAGCACTCACCGATGACATCTTATTTTGGACTAAATGTGTCGCGTTGTGTATTTTTTTAATGATGCGATCAGCATCTGCATGCTTCGCACGCTCGCGAACAATTTAAAACCGGTAATGATGAAAGAAGAAAAAACACCACGTTAAGAAAAAGTTGCAAATTTTAATTTTCATACGGCTTTCTAATATAATGTTCCTTCATTGGCGAAGCTTCTTGAGAAAGCATTTTGTGTATAGCTGGATTCCTCGCGGAGGAAACCTCGCGAATAAAGGAATATCATGAGAAAGCCATATGATTATTTAAATCTGCAACTTTTATGAGAAAGTCATGTGAAAATTTCAATTTTTCAACTTTTATGGCGAAGTAATACGAATTTTTCTACGAAATATATTTTTTTTTACGAAAACATAGCTTTCTCCATGAGGAAGCAAAATCGAGATTTGTCTTAAGGTGTTTTAATTTTTCGACACGAACTCGCCGCCCGTAGAGCCTCGAACTCTCGATCGGCAAGTGGGAAATTCGCACTCCGTCCGAAATCGGCTGGGCCCTTCGTCCGAGCCGATTCCATACGCTCGGCGAGTTCGAAGTGGCCACTCGTCGCCTGATCCGAGGACCCTCTCCAAGAGTGTATTGTCATGTTCCGGAGCGTGGATCAGTAACCAATCTAGAGTTTAAAACACGATCTCGCCCAGAGCACGGGGTTCGAGCTTTTCCACTCGTGCAACTACCGCGGCTACCGCACGGCTGTTGGACAGCGAGGGGATGAGAGTTCGGCACGACGAGCCGAAGGTATAAGTAGGATACGAAGCAGTATCGGTCCGGCAGATCCCCCCGGCCCCCTTGACTCGTCGCTCGGAGATCGTAAAACCGTATTCCGCACATCCGGACACAAACTCTTCGCCGATGCGCTTTCGACTTGGATAAATGGTATCCCGAAAGCAGATATACAGTTGAGACGAATGGTGTTTTTCCCACGGCTATCGCTACCTTATCCGCCCGGCCCTCCCCCTCGATTGAAAAGTGATAGCGAACCGTTAGCCTCGGGGTTACTCCGGTTACAGCTCCGTCCCATGATGACGTTGGGTGGGGAGCTGCACCCTCGAAACATCCCCGTGGATGTCCTGTAATTCCGAAACTTCACTGTCGTCAGAACTCAATCAGAGTTCGGGGAGGCTTGTGGCGCTGAAATCCCAGCGATCGTTCGCGTGTAAAGTGCCAGCGCGAGGATGATGATCGGCTCAATGCTTCCGCCTTCGCCGCAGACCTTTTTCTGGCAAGTTCTTGTGCAGACACTGAGAGGAGGATCTAGTGAAAACTGTCGGCCATCTAAAAAAAATTACCATCGCTCATAGTAGTCGGGAACTAGAGCACGACCTATGGCAACAAGTCCCAGACTTTCCAATAAATTTTACCATAAAATCTATACTGAGAGAAGGATCTAGTAAATATGACTATATCGCTTGAGAGATATTACCATAGAACACAGTAGTAGGGAACTAGGGCGCCACCTATGGTAGGAAGCACAGGATTTATCAGAATTTTTCGTAGATATTACGGTAAAAATTCTCGGAAAATCTGAGACTTTCTGCCATAGGTGGCGCCCTGGTTCCCTACTACACGGAGAAAATAATATCTCTCAAGCGATATAGTCATATTTGCTAGATTCTTCTCTCAGTGTAGGCACAAATCGTCCACCGTGAGTCTGCGCCACCTGGGGAGTCGAGAACTTTGGACGGATTTTAAACACGGACGCGGTCCAAGATGAACTCTTAGCCTGGGTTTTACTCCGGTTACAGCTCCATCCCATAATGACGTTGAGCCAAAAGCTGCACCCTCAAAACATCCCAGCCGATGTCCTGCGATTCCGAAACTTTACTGTCGTCAGAACTCAAGCTGACGACCCGCTCATCGCCAGAGTGTGGAAAGGCTCCTGTCTCCGAAATCCCCGCGATCGACCGTGTATAAAGTGCGAGGAAGATGATCGTTTCGGCAAGTTCGTGAGCATACAAATGGTCCACCGCGAAGACCGCGCCAGTTCGAGAGTCGGGAAATTTTGACGGATTTCAGTTTTACGCGCGGTAGGAAAGGACTGTAAAAGTATAGACCGGGATGTAAATCGAGGTATATTGTCGAGCGTAGATTGCATCTCCGGCCGCAACCTCCCTCCGACCTCTTTATATTCATAGTTCCGATAAGACAATAAAATCCCCGAAGAAAATCCAGCGATGTTATTTATGGAGTTGTCGGTCTCCGACCGGACTCGCGAAGCCGGCGATACACGCGATATATTCGAGACTCCGATGCGTTTTTTTGATCTCGGTAAACACGTTCCCTTCTTTTTTTTATACCCCGATATACGGACGTATGAATTTCGGCGATGAAATCGTGCGTCGCTCCCGGGCGCAGCGACGGAAGGGCTTAAGGGATTAAAATAATAATAACGTTGGAAATTGGACACGGCCTAGGTGCGGGTCCCTCGTAATCTTTGGCCGCCATATGCCGATGCGGCCTGGAACGAAGCCAGCCGAGTGTGGAGTGAGAGAACGGAGAAGGTTGCGAGAGAAGAAAAAAAATGATCGCGCAACCTAATCTGGCATCGCGAAAGGGGAGAATTTATTCAATTGCCGAGCCCCGCGCGTACGTATGCGTACGCGCGTACGACCGTTTCGAATCGGCCGGCGGGCACGTGGCCTCGAAAAAATTCCCTCCTAGCTCGCGCACCCCACGGGCGACCGGGCGAGAAAAAAAAAAATTAATGTTTGGATAACGCGAAGTGATCCTGATAAGCCGGCTCCTCCGAGATTGACGATCCGATTATCCGATACATCGACACCGTCCAATCTCCGGACATTCAAGCAAACGCCTCAACAACCCGGAACGGCACGCGCTCTTTCGACGATTCACACCGTCAGTGAGTTCCGCGAAAGGACGCGAAAAAATTGCATCGGCAGAGATAAGGACTCGAGGACTGCGCGCCTGTGTAAATGGCTGCGGAGGAAGGTAGGGGACATCAGGACAAAATTGCATTGCGGGGCAAAACGGGACTGTGAGGGCAAAACTAAATTTTCAAATAATTTGTGGATGCCCCGTTTTGTCCCAACTATACAACCGGATTTTTAAACCCGTTTTGCCTACGTACATCTCAAAGTTATTGGGAATTTGCGCTTCCTCTCGTTATCCCGTTTTGCCCCGGTGTGCCATTTTGCCCCACTCTCCTCTACTGGCTCCGGCAGTTCCATAATGCAGACCCCTTTCCATCGGCGTTGGTCCCTCCTGATACCGTATAATATATAGCATTGTTCGCGCTCTTTTAGCCCCGAGTGGAACGAGTATATTTATAAGGGGTGACTTTCTTTCATATGTTAAGCAGATCAGTGTCGGCGAAGTGGGGAGGGTGGGGTGGTTGTGCGGAGACTAGCGTTGTTACGGCAAGCCCGGATGCCGCACTTTGCGCACCGAGACGCCAGGAATTTCTCTGCGGTGATTTCAATGCGTCGCGGAAGCCACTGGATTATCATTTACACGCTTCCGGAAGCTTGTTCGCTCGAGTGGGGATGTACATTTTTTTTTTTTTAAATAATTGTTTTCTGAGATGAATTATGGAGAATAATCGTGACTGATCGCCCCTTTTGTATTTTGTCGTTGCAGAACACGTCAAGGAGTTCAGCTGCGGGTTGCTGTACTACAGGACGCTCTACTTGGACAGCAAACGGGACGCCCTATACGTCGGAGCGATGTGAGTCAATCCTTGAGTTTGTCTTCATTCACGTACGAATCCTCCCAAAATTATCCGGACATTGAGCGAAAATTCCTACGACAGAATTGAATTATTCAGTCGTTCTGATACTGCGGATATCGGCCGCGAATCGCGCTCTGTAATAATTAATGCGGCGAAGTAAACGATTCACCGTATCCTGTACATCGCTCTCCAACCTCTGCGAACATAAATTCCATCGGGTGTGGATAATTGCCCTAGAAACCTCGAACTCAGACGACCACTGAAAAATTCTGACATACCGTTTAGAAAATAATATTCCTCTCCGACACAATCCATTCGGCTTCCATTCAACCGCCGAACTGAATGAATTATGTGAATTAAAAAAATTAATTAAAAAAATCTACCGAAGACGAAAATACGCGGGACGAATGCACGAATCCGCTGTCCAGACGTTGAAATAATTGCTTAATTCGATTTTATCAATGGTTCCATCGCGATTTCGTTTAAATATCTTGCGCAGCGTTTTTCGTGTTCTCGACACCGTTGAACCGCCCAAGAGTTGCGCACCCAGAAAAAAGATTGATTAAAACCGAATAAATTTCGATCTTCAAATAACATTAATTACTATAAAAGAAATCGTTATTTGCCCTAATAAAATCCTTATTAGATTCGAATAACGGTTATTCTTTAGCTGAAGTAAAAAAATGTATTCAAAGATTTGTACTTAAAAATAAATGTTTATTCGCGCTAAAGAAATCCAAACACGGATATTATCCGGTAGCGGGCATTACAGAGTCGTCAACGCGTTGCCCGTCTGGAAACATCTTTCGCTGATACTACAAGACATATTCATTCCTTACGGGGAACCGCTACATTGTGATAGAGATGCAACTCATCGGTTCGTATCTACGAACCTTTGTTTACTTCAAGCTCCGTACCTCGATCGAATTGTGGTTTCGGAATAAATCCTCGAAGAACCAACTTCGAGATTGGTTACGTTATATATAGTGAAATCGTAGATTTCACTAATCTCTCAACGTACTCTCAAGCAAACAAATATATTAGAAATTAATAAACGCTCCATCAGTTTATGAAGCAAATGAGCATTTTTCGTCGCGCTTCATAAATTTTCTTTGATTGAACTTCCTCTACTTTTTTCCGTGTGCAGAAACTATGGGCTAGCTCAGGTCGGAAAAGCAGAAATCCCAGGGCTGTGTGTGTGGGGCAGCGGTCTTCGGGGTGTATTGTACAGAGCCGTAGCGTGCGAGAGCCCATCGCTCGTCAAATTAACCAGCTAAAACTTTCCCGATAAATCACGAGTCTCTGCGGGTGGTTATGGGCGACTTTCGCTATTTCGGGCCCCCGCGTGCCCTCCGCCTCCCCCGCCGGTCGCGAAACTTTTCCGAGCTCTTTTTCGCCCCCGCGTCCTCGTTGCCCGTTCCTATCCCACACCCGCGACCCGCGGTTTAAAATGCAATCATTATTATTTCTCGTTAACGCGGAGCCTAGATAGTTTCCCTGCTCGCGAGCAGCGATAGAAACTAATCAACAAACACGCATACATTAATCCCGCGCTAACTTCTTTCGCGACTCGAGACGGCAAGAAGCCGCAACGCTTCGGAGACGCGGCTCACGGCGTTCCCGACGTCGTATCGATATTATTTCAGCCCTGTCTGAGTGACGCGGGAGGGAAGGGATGAAAAGCCGCCGGATGGAAGGAACCTGAGGAGCGCGCACCCGCGATGGTTTCCCGTGGCTCTTCCTCTTTGCAGATTGTCTCGGTGAAAGCGCCCGCCTTCGTCGCGTCATTACTAGCGGAGTATTATTCCTTGATTCAGTTCCACAGGGTTTCGCATTGCCGCTTCCATCGCGAGCCGAAAGCCCCTCGGCTCTCGTCTGAGCTCGGTACAGCCGGGAGCAGCCTTTGTTAGACTCCCTTCTTAATTTGGTAAATGCCAACAAAATGCTACACAGTGTTGGTAATAGCGAGGGTGGGTCGAGGGCCGGCTCAATGACGTCGTATCTCTTGAAGAGGCGGTAGCCGGCCGAAGGGGGGTTGAAAAGAGAGCTCTCCGTACCCGCCGGCAACGTCCCGCCGGGGAGAATCCTCCGCCCAGGAATCACTCTCGGATTACTTTCGTCCGGGAAGTCGATTAAAAGTTTTTCCAAAGAAGGCGTATTACGTTTCTGGCGGAATCTCCGGGTATCGCGGCACCTCGCGAATGCCCTCGCAGGGCGGACGGAGGGACGGACTGGAGTAGTCGCGATACATGAGCGAGCGTGCATGGAGGCGACGGCGCCCTCCGTTATGAGATCGAAGATTAAATTCCAGCCGTAGAGAGCGCGCGGCTGATCTTATTGTGTCGCGGACGCAGGCGGAACATCTTTGTCTCGGAGCTATTCGACCAGAAGCGGAGCGAATCTGGGATATCGGAGGCACGTTGTACCCTCGCTGTACAGGATGTCCGGTCTCGTGGAAAATATAGGTTGCTGCGAGAGATGTCGAGGAGTTAATAAAGCAAAAGTAGGACGTAACTCCTTTCGCCTTTAAACCAGCCCCTCTTTCGCTTTTGTAACGAGTCGAATGGAACGAGCTTCCCCTTGGACTACCCGACCCGGTCGGGACGCGGACCCGGAGGGGGAGGGCGCGGGACGAATCCGCTCGGCCTCCGAGCTTGTAACGATAAATTGCATTTTCCCTTGGTAAGGTCGGTACTTCGATTTTAGCGTTTTCTGGCTCGGCTCCACGTAACCGGGAGAGAGACCACGGCGCACCGGCACGACACCTATATCTCCAGAGCGGCTATCGAATTCCGATAAGAACATCCGCGGAGGAACCGTGCCACGGACACGGACGGTTCTGCCAATGATCTCGAACGATTTTCGTATCCATCGAAACTCCGCTATCTATTATCGGTCTCTCGCGACAAATTCCCTTTCCCCCTCCACGTCCCCCCCCGGTCGTATATAGTCCTCCGTCGCGATTCATGCCTCTTTTGCTAGTCTCGCTCTTACACCGTAGTGGAGCCAATCGACATCCCTCCGATCGGCGCGGGCGAAACTGTTGGAATCTGAAAAAAAATATCAATGACTCGAGTCACATTCGCTTGCGGGCTGCCACTGTAAAGATTGTTGTTTCAATTCTACATTCGATTCTTACAATTCTATACGGGATTGAATCGATAACATGTCAGCTTAACGGTCCAGCCATTGGTGTTTCAAACTGCATGGTGTTTCAAACGCACACGTCCAAAAACTGCATCGTGTGCAGTTTTAAAACGATCGCTCAAAATTCACGCAAGTTTGAGATACCACAGACATTTTTCAAAAAATTCAGAATCTTGTAGAATGTCCAATTTGGCCTCAATCTTCACAAAAATTTCAGACTATTTTAAGTACTCTGACACTAAAATTTCGAAATTTTCTTTTTACGAATACATAACTTGCTCTATGAGGAATCAAAATGGTTTCTTTTGCGGTCGGCGAGCGAACTTTTTTTTCTCAGTGGATGGATGGATCTCGGTTTCTTATATCAGCGAGAGAAAGAAGCTCTCGCATAATGACTATTTTTCTGTGGGCATCGGGTTCTCGGGGGCTCCGCTTTCCAACGATGCTGCCATGCCCACTTTTCATTCCATTCGCGATAATCGATCCGCGGTATATATACGCACGCCTAGCTAGCTCGCTCTCTGTTAATTAGAAAACGTGATGCTCTTGGTAATGAGTATTCGAGACTTCGCACTCGACGCTCGCTCGGTTCACTCCACGATTAAAAGCACGCTAATTGAACTCGCCTCAATTATCGGAGGAGGTACGACTGTGGAAGCTTTTGAAAAAAAAAAGGAAAAAACTCCTAAAACATCTTTCACCGTATGTGCCGGGCTCTCGTACGTTCCCATGGTACTTGGAAATACCCACGTTCGCGTAGGTGCGCGCTGCACTTGCTGCTACGGACTCGGCTCTATTCATCATTAGTGATATCTGACTGTCCGACGAACTCCGAAACTACTGCCTGGCAACGAGCTCGTGCTATTTTTTTCCTTTAATAATAACCCGTCTATGATGGGAACGAACGCAGGCGGAATGGGGGCAAAACGGGCACCGTCTTAACTTTCCTAGAAACAACTCTTTTCAATTTTCTGATAATCCTTACATACCCCGAGAGAAAAATTTCTTTGAATTAACCAAAAGTCACGGTGACATACGTTCAAAGCTGTTATTTGTTTGGTACTAATTTGGTACTTATTTGCTTCAATTTATTCAAAATTTGTCGATCGAAACAAACATTTTTGTTGTACCAACAAAATACACCTTTGAACGTATGTCACCACGCATTTGCTAAATTCAACCATTTTTTTTTCTCAGTATAAGAAAAGTGCGGAAAACGAGTGAAATTGTTCAGAGAACAAACAAAAAATTTCATCGATCGAACAGGAATTTTTTAAAACAGAGATTCGGAACGTTTTTCCGAAAACTTGTTGAGCAAATTAATTATTTTTTTTATGACGGATTCTAGATGTTTCAATCAAAGTATTTATTTGCCGGTGCTCGTCGAGTAAATTATTTTCCGGGTGCGGTTGATGATTTTCAGCTCGACCGTCTCGCTCACACGTCTCGTACGTTCCGACGTGCGAATTTCACGGGAGGCGCGCAGTGAGCCAATTTTTTGCCGGAATCACGCGTCCGTTATTCCCATCTCCGAGAACACACATATATATATTTTTTTTCTTTTCGGTCTCATTCTTTTCTCCCTTTCGTTGTGGCGTAGCGGAGCGACGATGACGAAAACGACGTCGAGATCCATTTCCTCTCTTCCTCGGCTTTGTCCCGACGGAGAACGGTGGCCGGCCAACTGGGAATTCACGGTGTCTGACACCGAATTACGATTCCGCGCCTCGTCGCAAAGTGAAAACAGCCGGAGGAAGGGCGTGTTGGTGTTTCCCTGTTCGGCTAACGTGGCCGACGCGCCGCGGATCTCTCCGAGGCGAAAGAAGCCGATGGGGTTTGCGCCGTGTACGTACGTTAGGAAACGCCGGTACGGTCGCGGCGCGCACACAGCTTCGCACCCGGAAACTTTGTCATATCCCCGACGTTCTCTCCCCAGCGAGCGAAAAGAAAGAGCCTCTCGCGTGCGAAAGAAGCCGCGGTGGAAAAAGCAGACAAGGGAGACCGCGCCACCGTGGCCGAGCAAAGCGCATTGTGGATAAGTTGGGCATTCGTCAGACATATCCGCAAACTTGTGCCAGGTGTCTGCGGAATCGTGCGCAGTAGTCGGGACGGATGCTCCGAGATAGAAATTTTCTACGCTCCCTTCCGTCGCACTCGAGTATCATTTTTTTTTACCCTCAACTTTATTCTCGGGATGACTCGCGTGGCTTTTTCTTATCCCATTTTGTAGTTTGTTTTTCGTCCGCCTGATAACGGGTGAATTCGATTCCGTTTCTCCATCTCCAGTCTCGCTCGGGTCACATCGCGAAAAACTTGAACCCCGTCAAATTGCTTTCGCGCACATTCTTTTTTTTTTCCTTTTAGCTTTTTTTTCTTACCTTTGCTCCGTTCTCGGAACGTGTGGAGCCTCGGCGATGGGCCGCGACATCTTGAAAGTTCCCCGATGCCTCGAGAACTCTGTGGCCTGGATTGTCGAGTGAAAAGTTCCAGCGCCCAACTCCGGCCAGGGTTTGTCGTGGGTTTTTATTTTATTTTTATTTTATTTTTTCTCATTTTTGGTTTCACTTTTTTTTTTTTTGGCGGTTCACATTCCAGTTTTCCGCGGCGCTGTCTCGCGATGCTTTACCTTTCACGGGATTCCGAGCAGGACGAATGGAGCTGCCAGACCGGTCGCCCCATGCAAACGGGGAGGTTGGTTTCATCCACCGGCGTGCACAGAAGCCGCCCACGATCGCTCGTTCCATCCGAGTGCGCACCTATTGAAAGCTCATGACGAATGGCTATCGGAATAAAGTTATGCGGCGCGTCGGCTCTAATGTTGCGAAACGTTTTGAGAACTCGCGGAATATTCGATACACACGTACACGGTGGGGCTTTTACCAATACGTAGAGCGCGGGTCTATCTTTTATTCGCGATTTGTCGGAAGAGGTACGAGGGAGCCGGGCCACGAAAAACCATCGGAGGGTCCAACGATCCGGCAAAGTCGGGCCAAAGGAGAGGAATGACGCAGAAATTCTAAGACGTTTATTGCCTCCCACTTTGAATAAGGAAAAGTTGGATCGTTCGAGCAAACGTGACGAAACTAAACCCATTCCTTTTCGCCGATAGAGACGGAGAGGGCCGTCATTCTGATCTGCCGATATTCACGAGCGAGGAAGTTCCTCCTCTATCCTCGTCCTCCACCTACTCGCCGGCGACCCCCTCATCGCGCGGGTTTCTTCAATTTATTTATCGTGTCCCGTGTACGAGCAGCTCGCGGGTCATGCCTCAAAGTCGGAAGTCGAAGTAGCGAATGGCGGAAGCTCGCGAAACGGTGAAAGTTTACAACGTCTCGAGGAAATGAGCGCTAGGGACGTAAGATGCGAGGGGGGAGAGGGTGGTTACGTCGCGAGAACAAGTCCCTCTGGTCGTGCGTACTTTACGATGTATGTGCGACGCGGTCATTCGCTCATATAAATTCCACGTCGGTGGGACGTCCGTGCGGTGTAGGGGAGAAGATCCTGGCATCCACACTGAAAAAAAATTCGTATGAAATGTTGTGTACCATGCCGGAAGTTTCATGCACGATTGCGATGAAATTATTATGTTCTGTATATTAAAAGCATTTTAAGTCCTTAATTTTTAATAATTTACTTTGATTTTACTTGAGGGGGGAGAGGTTGGTTACGTCGCAAGAACAAGTCCCTCTGGTCCTGCGTACTTTACGATGTATGTGCGACGCGGTCATTCGCTCATATAAATTCCACGAAGCTACGCGGACATTTGTCGTTGGGATGTCGGTGCGGTGTAGGGAAGAAGCTCTTCGGCCGCTAGCTGGCCCAAGTGGTTACACGTTTCATCGCTGTACATAACTGATGCGAGATAACAGATAAAGTACCGGGGAGAGTCTCGCCCATAACGCCATCTTCGGAAAACACACCGATCCGCGAAGAGAAAAATAATAAATTAGTGCATGCGTGCATGTGTGTGTGTGTGTGTGTTCCGCCCTTCCAATCATCCTCCTCCCAACGCCCTACAGTCACGCTAGCTGAATATAGAACCGCCGACACGCTAATCCGATCTCGTAATAAAAATGCCTCTACTTACTTTTCCAGGGATAAGGTCTTCCGGCTGAACCTGAGCAGCATCAACCACTCGAATTGCGAGGTGAGTGACTTTTCACGTAGCCAATAAACAACTGGGAGTTAAGAATTATTCGACGATCCGGCATTTGCGAGAGTGTACTATTATTTTGATCACTCTCAACTCGTGGCTGGAATCACCGTTAAAAATATCGCTCGGACTACCTTACATAAAAATAATTTTTATAAACATACATACATATATTACATAAAAGGTAAAAAAAAAATGGCACCTCGTACCGGTCGCGAGGTGGATGCCCTGTTGTTCTCGCATCTGGCTTACCCAGTGTTTGGACATCCGTCACCTCCGTCCTCCCAAGGGCTCTATATCTTGTTTCGCGTCGGAAGGGGGGGGGGGGGGGGAGGAGGGGGTAAAATGCATTGGTTTGACTCGATTCGGGGATAACGATGGAACCGTTTGCCACGCGATAACACTTGACCCGCATATACGCTTTAGAGTTACGATCGGCGGAGGGAGAGGGAGAGGGGGGGGGAAGGGGTCGGTGCGATGCATACATCCCTTGCGGCGAAAACTGCAGCTTCCGAGCGAGGACCGTAGGGATCTGCCGTGTGTAAGCGCGCTCTCTGCATGTACGTCGCGTACGATGCTGGTGGCAAAGCGACGAGCTCCGGGTAGAGCGAGAGCTCGTACGCTCGCGTGGCCGATCGTAAATCCGAGAACGAGCGGGGCTTCTCCCCATAAAACTGTCAATCATATAGGAAGGCTCACCCTTCACGGGGCACGACAGCTGACACGTCTCGAGCGTTAAGCGATCCATTGTCGACGTGGACGAGAGCGCCGGACCAACAACCGTTCCGACCGCGCGCGTCTCGCAGCCTCGTGAATCGAACGATGTGGACGTATGTGTCCGTCGGCGCAGAATCTCACACTCTGGCAACCCCCAAGCCCCTCTCCAGGATGCGGGACGAGTCTCGTTAGATTTTTCGCACGCACTTTTCACGAGGTTTAGACGCTAGGCCCGAGGCGAGAGCTCTCCTTACACAATCTCGATCACCCTCCCATAAATTCGAACGGACGTCCAACTTTTAAACCGGAAGTGACTTTACACAGAATAACAATGTGAAAAATTCCATTGTGAGACTTCCCGTTTGATAATCTAATACTTTCGACCGGAAGTGACGTCATACAGCGAATACGTCACATCCGGTTTGCATAAGACTGCTCGTTTAGAGATCTCGTTTTTCGACGGGAAGTGACGTCATACAGGAAAGACTTCACTTGCGGTTTGAAACCGTAATTTACGATACTTTTTTGATAAACTATTTTCCGACGAGTGTTGCAATCACACGAGTTCAGAAAAAGTTTTTCTCACGAGTATCGTGGTGCCATTCTCGCACCGAGCGTAATAAATCTAATTTTCGTCATCTCATTTTCGCCGTTGGTTTAATCTTAGCCGGGAATGCATCGGATCTGACAAAGAAAATACGTATATTCCCACGTTCATAATTTCGATGAAAGTGCTTACGACGATATAATAATTCGACGAACGGGGAACTTCAAAGACCGTCGGGGAACAGTCTACAAACAAATCATGTTTTTTGTTTTGTTTTGTTTTGTTTTTTATTTTAAAATGAAAATAAACAACCCAACAAGCACGTCGTGCACAGCCAAGCTCACCGCTGGTTCTTTAGTTTGAATAAAGAAGAAAGAATGGCAACTGTAGCCACACACTCTTGTTCTATCATTATAGCGTACCATTCGAAGCTCTCGCGAACGGAACGAAAGCCTCGCGTATATATCCCGAGGGTGGGTTCGGGGGTTTGGGTTTTTGTGTATGTGTGTCTTCTTGTTTTTCGTTTCCGCGCTCTTTGAGCCGGCGAATAAAAAGTGCTTTTCAGGCTGTATTCCGGTGCGGGGCGATAGGCGGGGCGAGGGGGCGAGCAAACGTCGAAACGGTACGTAGCACGCGATCTGAATTCCCCGGAGCATTTCCGAGGGAAAGGAGAGGAAAGAAAAAAGTTGAAAAAAAAAAAATTGACCGGGCAGTGAGAGAGTGAAAGCTCCGCCGCGGAAGTCTGCCGGTAGCATGCAGCGGGGAGTCAAGGGGCGCGGGCGGTAGGTGGAACATCTCGTGCCGATCTCAAAATGCAATTATCCGAGCGCGATGACGCGTGCGGAACGAGATATCGTTCGTATAATATACACACACATGTTATATATATATATATATATATATATATATATATAACATGTGTATATAATATATATATATATATATATATATATATATATATAACATGTGTATATAATATATATATATGTATAATATACATATATGTATGTATGTATTCAGCAGGGTTGCGTATATATATATAGACTGTAAAAAAATCGTTTCAAAATTAATGAACAGTAGAATGGGAAGCTTTTTTTACATAAACTGTTTCTAAAATTTCACCGCAGAATTTCAATTGCACAGTAAAATTTTTAACTTTGACAAAATTTTTTGGAAATTTCGGGCATAAGATTTGTAACTTTAATACCTGGTATTTTTATTCGCGAAAAAGTACATTGATGTAAGCTCCGTAGGCGAATTTCAAGTTCCGGTACAATGCGCTTAAAAATGTATTATTACAGTTGTATATATTTACAACAGCATATTACAGTTCGACGTTTTGCAGCGGCATCATCGATCGTCGCGTACATTCTCCCTCCGTAAACTGCAAAGCTACGACCTCCGACAGATGCGCCCGTTCGCAGAAGGACGCGTGGCAATTTTTTCTCCTTTCGACACGCCTCCCGCAACGAAAATCGTGAAAGGGCCCGATCGATAGGCGAATATAAACTGCGTTTAACGGCTGCGGCAAATCTAGCAACAAACTTCGCCTTGTTCCCTTCGTAAAACGATTTTATTACCTCCGCGAAGAATTCGCGATTTGCATGCGTGCTCGATATTCTCTAAGTCGTAGTCGCTCCGCGGCTGCGGCCCCCGTGGAGGGTGATTAATTGTCCCGGATTCTCGTAATACTTGATCATCATCGTTCTTGATTAATGATCGGAAAAATAACGTTCCCAAACGATATCAAATTTTTTTAAGAGACCGGCTCTGCTTGCCTTCTCGTCCACCACCTTCTCCTTTGTGTATTCAGTTCTTTATTTCTCGTTATATCTGTATTTCTTATTATATCTTTATATGTTATTGCTAGCGGTTATGTTGGCTCGCACACTCGCAGTACCTGTGTGCGCTGTGGAATATCTGTGAACATGTGAGAGCATCCGTGAATACGTGTAAGCATCCATGAGTACGTGTCAGAATCCGTGAGTACGTGTCAGTATCCGTGCGTATCCGTGTGAGTACCTGCGAGTATCTGTGATTATTTATGAGTCTCTATGACTATCTGTACGTATCTGTGCGTATCTATCAATATATGTGAGTATTTCTGAGTATCTGTGCGTATCTGTCAATATCTGTGAGTATTTCTGAGTATCTGTCAATATCTTTCAATATCTGCGAGTACCTGTGCGTATTTGTGAATATCTGTGAGTATCTGTTTGGATCGGTGTGTGTGTCGAATCGACATGAACTTCATTGTAACGTATATATCATCAGATCGAAAGTTTTTGTATCATTCTTCGCCGTTGCTTTTGTGTTTCTGGTCGTATGATTTTTGCACGGTACTCTCAGGAGCTTCGGCTCCAGCGGTACGAAATAAATAAACATATATACATCTCGCTCCATCCCCTCCCCGTTCGATTATTCAAATAAAAATAATATCATACCATATACGCAAGATATATGTATACAGGCATGCATGAACAATGGTAAAACGTGCTCGAACGACCGTGTGCACTTCTGTGCAGATGTGCGGCGGGCAGGTTACATCGAAATCCCATTGCACCGGGGATCGCCACCACAGGCTTCGATTCCATTGAGAATTAACAGCAATGGGAATGGGGATTTCGATTTTCATTGGGGATGCGGGGAGGGTCATAAAACGTTAACGGAAAGCCGCAGCCGAGGCTCTTGCCGTCGGTGGGAGAGGGACGGGTCGAACGAACAACCCGCTCTCTCCGTTGTCGTTCGTCCTCTCCCGCATCCGTTTCGTCCGTTGCCCGGCCCCCGCCTCGGCGCCGCGGTTCCATAAGGCCAAAGAATTTATGCAAAATACCAAAGTGGATTAACGACGATGCGCCGAACCGCCAACTGCACCCGGCGACGAGACACAATGGTGCAACGAGTACACCACCTTCCAGTTAGTATATTTGCCCCGGGAGTGAAAAGTGAAACGGAAATGGAAGTGAGGGAAGCTCGCCGCGCTATGGAATTCAGCAATTTGCATGAATACGCGATAGCGGGCCAAGGCGGGTGCGGGGGCTCGACGGGACATAACGCAAAGGCGGCATTATGCGTGACACTCCGGATGCTCGGAAGACGCCGACGAGGAACTCCCGAGTAACGCGATAATACACGAGCCGCGGTGTCGTCGCGCCTGTACACACGCCGGTTGCACGGTCGGGCCACGACGAGAGAAACGTGGATCGATTCGATAAGTTCCATCCAGTTGTCCTACGGGTTGTCGAGTGCCTGAAACACACTCCCCGGTAGTCGGAGCAACAATATTCTATGCTAATGCCCGTACCCGTCGTGGGGGGCTCCGTTACAATCTTCCTGGGGGTGGATCGGGTGGCCGAAAGTTTCGAGTTTCTCGCCCCCCTCGGCCGACGAACACGCGCCATACGAAAGTGACTCGTAAGGTCGGGGAGCGGAGACGCGGCATATTTTCTCGAATTGAATACGAAGACAGACGCGCCGAGGTCCCGGGTAGCTCCCGGGATGTTTGGAAGAAAGGCAACGAGGTAGAAAGGCTCGGTTCGTGTTACGCATATATACAGTGTATTATTGATGGGGGGTGGGGAGCGAGGGATGGGATATCGGGGGAAGCTGCCGGGGATGGTTTCCTCGTTTCGGAAGTCGTCCATCGGGCGATCCGATGTAACGAACTTCGAGGTCGGCTTACCGCGCGGCTCGCCGCAGTGAATAAAGCATGCCTGGTCGCCCCCGGCGCGGCTGCTGCCTCCCGGAGCTTACCTCGAAGGATTCCGCACCCGACGCCCCTCCGAGCATCGTGCGCGCCTCCTCCGACCGAACCGGACCTCCCGCCCCCGTTGTACCGGGCGAGAGACGAAATCCCAATCGATAAACCACCTCCGGAGAGCCGATAAAACACGGAACAAGCTCGACGTGGCTGAATTCCGTCGGATCTCGGGGGCAGCTTCGGAAACTCCGCGATGTATCGGACGAGACTAACGCTTCGACATCGGCCGCTCGTCCTCCTGCACGAACGGGCGGCGCGATTCGTTCGAAAAACCACGAGGATTTTATTCTCGAACCGTTTTCCCTACCAGCAGCTCGGCGCTATCTAAGCTATCGGATGGATGTAAAGTATCGAGGGAAGACGGGCGATTTTTGCGGCTCTGAAGAACAGCGAGGGTAGGCAGTGGACCGCGAGTGTCCTGACGGACGAACCGCGGCGAAGAGTCTACATGCGCGCTCATCGATTCGGCCATGTCATTGATTTGATTACGAGTGAACAATTTTCTGTTCATCCTAAAGCTGTCCATTGACAGACACTTTCCAACAATGAAATTCGTCGTCCAGATATCTTCAGGGTTATGAAGTGTCAAGGAAACACGCGAGATTCAGGCGTGTTGGTCCGCAACGGAGCGCGAGTGTCCTGGCGGATGAACGTCGGCGAAGATGCGCGCTCATCGATTCGGCGTGATAAAAGATCGCCGGTCTTGAGACTGCAAGGATCGTGCAAGGATCGGCTGCACTCTGACACCAAACAGGAGACTTCGTACTCACTTTACTGACACCTCCGCACGAATATTCAGTGGCTACACAGAGGATGGTCTTAAATATGGACTCACCCGCTGGCTTGCACTCGCAGGGCAGTAGACAATTCTGCCAAGCTCCGAAATATAAACGCGTGATCCTCTTGCTTTCCAAAATTATGGTATTAAATATAAATTTCGGAGCTCGAGTGTCCTGGCGGATGAACCGCGGCGAAGATGCGCGCTCTTCGATTCGGTGTGATAAAAGATCGCCGGTCTTGAGACTGCAAGGGTTATGCAAGGGTCCGCTGCACTCTGACGCCCAACAGGAGACTTCGTACTCACGGTACTGACACCTCCGCACGAATATTCAGTGGCTACACAGAGGATGGTCTTAAATAAGGACTCACCCGCTGGCTTGCACTCGCAGGGCAGTAGACAATTCTGCCAAGCTCCGAAATATAAACGCGTGATCCTCTTGCTTTCCAAAATTATGGTATTAAATATAAATTTCGGAGCTCGAGTGTCCTGGCGGATGAACCGCGGCGAAGATGCGCGCTCTTCGATTCGGTGTGATAAAAGATCGCCGGTCTTGAGACTGCAAGGATCGTGCAAGGGTCCGCTGCACTCTGACGCCCAACAGGAGACTTCGTACTCACGGTACTGATGCTTCCGCACGAATATTCAGCGGCTATACAGAGGGGAGTTGTATATGGACTCACCCGCTGGCTTATACTCGCAGGGCAGTAAACAATCCTGCCAAGCTCTGAAATATAAACGGGTGATCCTGTTGCTTTCCAAAATGATGGTATTAAATATACATTTCGTGCCGTCCCACCATCCCTGCGAGCGGCGGCGAGAGCCGAACTGCACGGGGGCCGCGGCTCGGCTTTCTTCCGCCTCTCTTTCCTCGTTTCTCTTTCCTAGTCTCGTTCTCCTCGCTCCTTCGACCCGACGGCCGGCGTTCCCCACCTCGGAACGTTCGTCTCGAGCTTTCCCACCAGATGCCCGCCACCCCTCCGCCGACGGGAAAGGAGGAACCCAGCCTGCCACGGCAGCCCCCGGACTGGTACAAGTTGTAACGCGGAGTTTATTGCGACGATGAATTTGGGATAAGCTCCGCGGGAAATTTCAGTTTGATGAGCTTTCCCGGATGTGCCCGCCGCGGCGTCGTTCCGCCGACGAACGAGGGAAGAACCCGGTCTCTTCTCGCCGCGAAACGCCCTGCGAATATGGGTCTTTCTTACGGTATTGCTGCGGCAGGTTTAACGGAGACCCGACACCTTTTTCTTTACTGCGCCACGTTCTTTGCTCAACCGCCGCGACTGTTACACGTACTAGCTTCCCGGAAATAACTAACCCGGCATTCTTCTCTGTCATGGCTGTAGCGTCTTTCGTTCTACTGGGCGAAGCTCTTCCAGAAACTCTGAGCCTTTGCCGCGAGTAGGATAATTAAGTAATTAAATACTCTAGGCTGATATAATCATTAAACAATTAAATACCCTAGGATAATACAATAATTAAATAATTAAATACTCTAGAATAATTTTATGATTGCCGAAGATAATGGATAGATTTTATATGCATGTTTTTGTAAATTTCAGGCAAAATATTTGTAACTTTAATATATGGTATTCTTGTTTTACGAAAAAGTGCATTAACGTTCAAATTAGTGTAAGCAATGTAAGCAAATTTCAAGTTCCGGTACATTAAATGTACTCGATCTATTTTCTTCGAGCTTCGAGCAACGAGCCCGTATAATGATTATTGAATTTTCGATGCGAGGAATAAACACACGGAATAGTGAATTTCGCTCGCCGGAAGCATTTTCGAGTCGTTAAGGAACGATGAGAGACGTGAAAGCGTGATAAAGTACAACACTCGCAATTTCGTTTCTCGCAACGGCGCACGGGTCTTTTGGGATAAGCGGGCAGATAATCGCAACGATGCATCTTGCATGTTGCCCTCCCGAGGAAAACTTGAGTTTGATAAACTTTGAACCTCATAGGGGCGAGCTCGGCAAAGGCTTGCCTCGTCGCTTTAACGCCCGCCGTGAATATTGTCTCGCTTGCACGACGTTGACGTCGCGTTGGCCCAACCCGACGAGAGCCGTACAACAGGCGTTACAGAACTCCGGAAGTTTCCGCGTAAACCCGCGACATCCCCGCCATATCCGGAAACAAAGGGCGTCATCGTGAAATCTTAATTGGGTGCGTGGCTTTCAGTTCCGCGTCGCTCCATGATAAAATCATTTATTATCTTCCGAATGATTGTTCGGCGCGTTAAAGTTCGTCGCGTCGTCTGGAAGGCTGCGAACCAGCCGAAACTTTCCCGGATCAAGATTTATTCGTTGATCCTCACGGACGGAGAGAAACGGAACTTTCCCACCAGCAGCGACTTCCGACGAACGTCCGAATGTAGTTCCCAGGTTGATTCAGGGGATCGGCAGTGAGTTTCCACGGAGCGTCCGGGTCTGGCCGAACTCCCCGAGGCACCTCCATTCATTATTTCTAATCAATGGCACTGCCTCTCGCTCTATCTATCCTCCCCGGCCCGCCGTCGTTATACGCTTTGATAAAAAGAGTTCGGTCTTTCAAGCGTGCGGTGCGGAAGTGCGGGGAGCCCGGAGGAGGGGGTCGAAACTTGGTAAGTTCGGGGTTGAAGCCGTTGCTACGGTAGTTGCAAAAACCCCTCCCTCCGGCTGTACGCCTCGTCGCTCCTCCACTATATCTTCTTTGGAGTAGAGAAAACGAGCCTCGTCTTTGCTCAGCAGTACACCAGCGCGCGCACACACACACACACTCTTTCAGGGATTTCGAGGAGTCCCGGAGCCAACTTTCCCGCTGCCTCGCCGCGGCCATCCTCATCCTCCCCGCCCGCCGGCACAAAAGGGCGAGCGCTGGCGAGAAAACGCGAAAGAGTAAAAAGAGGACAAGACGAGCGGGTAAACGGGAGGCGAGACGGAAGGTACTGTAGGTGGTTCTAGACGGTGGATGCCGAACGGCAACCGTAGAATGTACCTTTGCTCTCGCCCTCCTCCTCCCTTATTCCTATCGCCGGTTCTTATACGCCACTCTCGTACCCGCCGACTCTCAATCTCGCTTCCTCCTCGAGAATTCGCGGGGTAACGCTCCTCCCCCCCACCCCGGTCCCCCGAGCGTCTACAAACACCGAAACCAAGGAATCCGCAGTGGAAACTCCTCGGCACTGTGTACAGATTCTCCTGTCGGCAACCTTGGTAATTGGGAGACTATGAAACGCTTCCCTCCGCCCGCCCCGTTATCCGCGGAAAGCGGCGCTGTCAACCCAACGCCGTATCTGTCTTTCGTTGCCGCTCCTCGGGGTGCGCCCCCGAGACCTCCGGGAAGACACTCCGCGGCGGTGGATACGAGGGGAACGGGGGGAGCCGGCTCGTCGTACACCGTTCGAGTTTCGCTGCAACTTTCCTCGATCCTCCGTTTGTCTTCGCACCTACTCTTTCGCTGCTTTACGGCTTAACTTTTTAATTACGGCTCTGACTCGTGTTTATCGTCACATTAATTCCCCCTCGGTGCTTCCAGTCTCTCCGGTCCTCCCCCGCTCGCCCGCTCGCGCCACGCGCGACACTGAAATTTTCACTTTCCCCAACGTCGAACCGACGGCGAGCGTCGCTAACGAGTCTCGAATCGGGCGCTGCGCGGATCCGCGGTGTCGGAGATGCTCGCCGGCCGGGAACGAGCCTCGAGGACCCTCCAACAGCGAATTTATTTCCGGAGGGAACTGCGGATAGACGCGGAGGGTATTCGAACGCGCGACTCCAGCCTCCTTTCACCGATCCGTTCACGCGGCGAGAACTCTCCGTCCGTGTACGCGCGCGTGCGAGCCGTGTGTTTCGATAAAATTTACCGATAGGCGGAGTGCCGAGAGGGGCGATGGGAGGGCGCGAGCAGCGAAAGTCGATTTGCTTTAGTACCAGACTCGCACCCGAGAGCCCTCGTGACATGACCATTCGATTTTGCACGCTCGATGTACGGCCTACACGCTCAAATGTCACAGTACTTTTGTTTGATCAACGCGCGCGGGAACACCCATCGCTCGACACACGCGTACGACTATTTTTCCCGTCATGCTCTCTCGTGTATCGACCAATGTTGAAAGCTTTCAGCGACGAGAATTGGAAAGACCGTACGAATGTTTATAGAAAAAGAGGGGAACAAAAAAAAATGGAAAAAATGTCCTGGTTTCTATCTCACTAATGCTTGTATGTCCATTCGCTTGTTCACACACGATTCAGTGTGGTGTGCGTGGGTATGGGTTGCAAGAGAGCTGTAAAAAAGTGTTCGTGAGGGGTATTTATTATGTGGAGTGACGACAGCCGGTGGGATTCTGTTATGGGCAGAAAAATTGCTGGTTGCGCACTTACTGTCTTAAGATAAACGGTTCAGTTTCCGTTATCTTAAATTACTAAGTGGGAGATTTTATCAAAAATATACGTATTTCGACATTAACGAAGAGTAAAATACTCCTTAATCTCGCATGACTGTTGAATAATTGCTCGAGCCAGGATACAAAACTACACAGACGAATGTTTATAGAAAAAGACGGGAACAAAAAAAAAATGGAAAAAATGTCCTGGTTTCTATCTCACTAATGCTTGTCTGTCCATTCGCTTGTTCACACGCCGTTTCAGTGTGGTGTGCGCTGGTACAGGTTGCAAGAGAGCTGTAAAAAAGTGTTCGTAAGGGGTATTTATTATGTGGAGTAACGACAGCAGGTGGGATTCTGTTATGGGCAGAAAATTGCTGGTTGCGCACTCACTGTCTTAAGATAAACGGTTCAGTTTCCGTTATCTTAAATTACTAAGTGGGAGATTTTATTAAAAATACACGTATTTCGACAATAATGAAGAGCAAAATACTCCTTAATCTCGCATGACTGTTGAATAATTGCTCGCGCCAGGATACAAAAGTGCACAGACGACACAGACGCGAGGCTCTGGCACCGATGTCGAAGCGTTCCGATGAACCGAAGCCAATACATATTGACCGTGTCCCGTCGAAATACAAGCACGAAAATATCGAATTGTGAATCCCGCTTTGTCCGGGACATTTGGTTCGTTATGTCGTACGAAGAATCGACGTGTCAACGGGAAAACTAAAAAATGCCAATCGACCGGTCGCTAACCAGACGTCGACGAGAGCGTCGGCTGGCTCTCCCGCCGCCCACCGCGCCTCCCGATTCTCCTGAAAGCGAATAGAATTGGACGATACTCGATGACGCGGAGTGCACTGCCGTCGGAATTGATCGACATCGTTGACGGCGGGTGCGACGTCGAGTGAAAAGAAAAAAAAAAATATATACATAAATACAAAAAGAAAAAATCTGCAGATATGAGTGGAATCGAGGGACGTCCAGAGGCGCGCGGTACACTGTGACACACTGCGCTCTTCCGATCTGCACCGATTCTCCCTCCGGACTGGGTGCTCCGCGGGCTTTCTCGCCTAAGAAGTAAATCACGGAAAAATTGAAATCCACGTTATCGGATTGGAATCAATATTGAATGCAGATTGAATTCGGGTCCCCTCGGCGGCGGATAAAAGGCGAGGAGTGACGGGTTCCATTAGGAGATTGTGACTTATTGTATCGCTCGACACCGAAAGGCACTCGACAGCGCGTTCGTATGCGGCAGGAGTCCCTCGAAGTAGGATGTGTCCTCTTGTGTGCTCGTCGCTGCTCCGCTCTCGCTGCAGTAGCTTGCCCAGCCATCTGGGAAGGTCCTCAAAGCAAATTTAGCAAATCGTGAACGTCAAGTGCGAGACTCGACAATAAATACGATAGCTATTCTTTCCACTTGCGCCGACGCGGCTCCGAGGGAGAGATAGAAATATTGTCCGCTCGTCGATAATCGGGGAAATATTGCGGTGCAGTCAATTTGACCTGCGTCACTTTGACGGCTCGGCGTCTGACGGCGGAGGCGCAGGAGGGAAACCGTATTGTCGGTACTGCAGAATTGGGAGTACAGTAGACTACGCCGTAAGGTGCATGCTCGGGAACCAAGCTAATTAGGCATGACCGGATATTTTGCATACCCCACTACCTGCGCCCTCTCCCTTCCCGTACTAAAAATTGGAGCTGGAACAGTTTGATAGTCAGGTAATAAAATGGTATGCGTATTTTGCCCCCCCCCCCCCCCCCCCCCCAATGCAGGTAAACGAACTTCCAAATAAGGCCGATGAAACCCGGCTGCGTCACGTGACTTTCACTTCACCTTAATAAAACTGAACCGAAAAGCCGACCCAACGTATCCGCTCGGTAAAACTGATCTGGATGCAACTTAAGCGCTTCTCCACTCTATACCTGTTTGTGGACGCAACGCGGAGTAGCCGTCCTAGTCTGTAATACGTAAGTTGCATGAAAATTCGGAAAGGAATAACTCTGTACAGAAGGGTTGCAGTCCCTTCCCGCGTCGAGTCATACAGGGATGCGCGATTCGATTACAGAACTTCCCGACGTAGCAGCGTGCCGCGTTAATATTTAACGGGATAAAAAAGGTCCGCGCGTATGCCACGGGATCTCGTGAATTTTTTAGACGGTTGCTACGCCCGCAGCCGCGCCGGAATAGTCGAGGTCCCGTCGCCGTCCGCTCTCTACCTCCCGCGTCCGATCCTCCGACGGAGTTTCGGGAGTTTTAGTTGGGTGTCGGGACCCTTGGGATTCCCGCAGTTTTTCCACTTCAATAATTTACGGACGGTAGATTGTGCGATTGGCGCACATCAGTCGAGCGAGTGGCCGGGCGTTTTTCCCGTCCAGTTTCCATCTTCCGCGAACGACTCCCTCGACCGCGCGTGCCCCGAGCCCGCTACACCAATTTCCACCGGGTTCAGCCAATTTACGAGGACCGCGCTCCTTGAGCAACTTCGCCGCGAGGGCGTGTACCGAGCTAATTCGCGGCGGCGGTCCCGGAGCGAACCTCGAAGTACCTTCGGCATCGGTGATAAAATTATTTTCCTACCATTTCGCGGTGGATTTTCTCGGAGCGATTAATTCATCGCGTGTAAGACGTCGCCGGCTCGACGGCGAATCGAATTGATGTAGCAGAGCTAATCGAATGTCGCTCCTCAGCGGAGCGGTTTGTTCCCCGGTCGGTTCGCACCGGGAGCGAGAATCTCGTTAACGTGGCGCGAGACTATCGTCATCGTCCTTTCCCATCGGCCATTGGCAGCGCGCTCGGAGGCGATCGGTCCGATAAACGCGAACTCCCATCGCGATCCCTTGCACGGAGTTTCGATTTTCGATTCCGGTCACGATCGCGCCGAGCGGAATTATTCGAACATCGGCAATAACGTTGCCCCGCCGAGCTGGCCGACTCGCGCGCCGTATAGCTAACACTTCGCTCGCGACCTCGCGAGCAGAGCGTATCTCATTGGACTACGCGAGACTACGTAAAGCCCTCCGCGATCGCCGGGACATTCTCCCTATCGATAACGGCCGTGACTACGATTTGTTCACCGTGTCGCGTGTTAAGCCGAAGACATTTTCGCTCCGAGTGTGTCGAAGGATAGGCGCGATAGCCACTCCTAATCGCGCGAGATAATGCCGGTCATCGGGAACTTCCAGGACTTTCCTCCGCAATCCCGAAACTCGAGTAATTGAGGATGTTGGAGCTGTACAGTCCCGCCAAACTCGAGTTTCAAAGAAAATTTCGAACACTTATCGATGGGATAAAAATCTGAAAAAATAATCGAGTAAGGTAAACGGCCCAGTTTCCGCCACTGTCCCAGTTACCGCCATTTATCGTAATTTATACTGATAATAAATACAGTATACCTTAAATACAAATGAAATTAGCGGCATGTTGAAGAGCCGTTTACTCTTGATTTCTTGTATAAGAATTTTTATCTTCAATTTATCAACAACCAATTGGAATTATTGTTGCGCAAAAACAATCTTTGCAGCATCTCCCATACACTTGATTTTTTTCAGATGTTTATCCCATCGAGAAGAGTTCGAAATTTTCTCTGAAACTCACTTTTGACGTCAGCTGTACAGCTCCAACATCCTTAAGTCAATGCGTGAAATTCGTATCCATCCTGGTAGGGGATTCCATTACGTCTGATCCGTTCGAAACTTCCGACTGTAAATTACATGACGTAGTCCGCTATTGACGATACTCCCGCGATATCCATGTCAATATCCAATCGCAAGTTTGCCCACGAACAGTTCCCGGTCTATCCTGCATCTCGCGTAGCAAACGGGGACACACCGAAGCATCGGAACAGCGGTCGCGGAAGACGAGACGAACGGGAATCGTGTTTCTCGTGCGAACCGTGCCAACGGGGTCAGGAAGTATTCCGTTGGCCACACACAGCAGCTGCACCGAGAGTATCGCGGAGGCCGATTCCCTCTCCTCCCTAATGATCACGTTGAGTTACATCGGACAACCCGACACCGGGTCTCCATCTCCGTTTCGCCCTCATTAATTAAAGCCCCCCGCGCCGGGAGATTCGGGACCAAAGTTTCTTCGTAATAACTGGAAACTCCGGGAGATTATGCATCGGCCCGAGAGGTTTCGGGTCGAATTCCTTTGGAGCCGGTGCGGTCGGTCGACCGCTCTCCCGTTGCAGCGACCGCTCGTCCGGTTGTCTCTTCCGCACTCCGCCGAGTTCGACCCGGAGCCGAATCTTCGTCTACCCGCCGTTCCTCAAAGGCTCGCCGTCGCGCTATCCGCGCCACAATCCGGACCCTCAAGACGCCCGGATCCGAGCGTCGCAGCGACATCGGCCGCGTTCGTGCCTGCGGTGCATCGTTTTATCGAGAAGCCGGCGGGGGAAAGGTGGAAGGGAAACGGAAGATTCAGAGCCAGACCGCGATGCGGTGCAGTGTGCGGTGCACTCGCTCTTCGTGGCGTCGACTTTATGACGACGGGGCTACCGCGGCATGCAAACGCTTCTGCTTTCATTACCGACACGCCGCACTGACTATTAAACAGAAACATCCCACCCTTCGTCCGACTTCCGTCTCTATCTCCTTGCACTCCCCGAGCTCTCGACTCTCGGAGGTATTCGCTACACGGTGAATTCGCCGCTCGCACTCAGGACGACCCCGGGGCTGCACGTCGGCGCGCATGCGAGCGAGGGTCCTCCCAGGAAGGCGGTGTGCCGGTGTCCTCCGCAACACCGCGTTACAACGGAGCAACGAAGACCATCTTCCCCTCCTTCTGGCACGAATATCGTCCCCGCTTCCTGCAATCCAACGACTCCTTCCACTCCGCCTTGGAATCCAAGGAAAAGCGCGGCGTTTGCATTTCGGTTCTTGCCTTTCCGCAGATCCTCTTTCCGCCCGGTTCTCCGTGGCTCTCTCGCGACCCGGGTGGGAGGACGGAGCGAAATAATACTCGAGTCCTTCGAACGGTTGTTGCCGCTGTTCGCCCTCGCGGAGGCGAGCGCGCGCCCGCGCTCGTTCCAACGACTCTACGAGGGTAATACGACCCCCCTCGACTGCCGTAAAGTCTAACGAGAGAGATTAGTGTTGGTATAGAGAACGGCGGAAAGTCGAGTTTTCGCGGAGGCCACGGTAGCTACGAACGTTGCGAGGATTTTCCGAGACATGTAACGCGGAATTCTCATTCCGGAGTGGATGGAGTGGGCGGTGCGAGGACGGGGAGGCAAAAATGGTATAAAGAGAAGTTGAAGATGTTCTCCGTCTAACGACGGGGTTTCCTGCGGAGGATGATTGCGACGGTGCGGTTCGCCAAATCCCGCGGTCGGAACGGGATGAGCCTGGGTCTTCAAAGGAGCGAAACTTCGTCCTTAACATGCCGGCTCTCCACCGCGCCGATCGCCGATCTCTCCCATCCGTCTCTCATCACCGGAAGGCAGTTCTTCGTTTCCGAGCGTGCATTATGTGTCACGACCTCCATGTGTAATCAGTACCGAGGCAAACGAGGACCCTCTCTCGTTCCCGAAGCTGCGCCCGTCTAGGTGCGTCTCGCGGTGCAAGCCCGGCGCGCTCGTAGTCCGCGGGTTTTCCCTTCGCTCGCCTCCGCACCTTCCGCAACCGAATCGCACGCCTACCATGCGACAGCGTTCTCCGCGCGTCTACCGTCTATTCACGTCTCTCCTCGCAGAGGGCTTTGGACTTTCGGCGAACTCAACCACCGGAGTCTTGATTAAGCACTTGCCGGGAGGTGATGATGATGTCGCGGAGAGACGCCGGGGGTTGCCGTTTCCGACTCGGCTCTCTCCGGCTACCTTCCCCGTGCGCTCGACCTCGTTGCCGTTCCTTTAATCACTCGCCGTCGAGGTCTCCGTGTCGCGGAACTCTCCGCCGATGTACATCCGCACACTCTCGCACACGTGACCTTTTCGCGTCACGGATCTCTCATCTCGCTGCGGGTTCTCCGAAAATAATTCCCGTCGTCACCGACATCCTCCTCAACGCCGACTGTCACGGACGCTTTTTTTAGTCATCAGCGTGCTCATTTCGCTAACGCTTTTTTTCCCCCGCTCGTCGGACTGTCGGCGGCAATTGATTCCTCGCGTTGGAATATACGGATGTGGATGTTCTTTTTTTTTTTTTTTTTTTTTTTAATTCTCAGCTCGAATCGAGAATAGCCTCGGCTCTTTATCGGCTTCCTCGAGTGAAGCGTCCTCGGGCTCGTCGGCTCGATGTACATCGAACCTCTCGCGTATGAATGCGAAGTGGGTGCAACGAGTCGTCGCTGCAGCCGACGGCGGAGTCGGAAGGGGCGTTCGCCGGAGCATGTTGCCGCATCGGGTGACTCGACGTGCAAGATCCGCGAGCGGTCGCGAGGGATGGGAGTCGGATCGCGCATGGCGCTCCGGCTCTTCCGCGCGCTACTTTCCGGTGCGCACTCGACCTCCATGATAAGCACCGTTGCAGGCGCTCGCTTGCCACCAGCTGCGTACCGCTACACCGCGTCGAATTTAATTATCGTGTCGGGCCGGTAAAAGCGATGAAAGGGAGAAACGAAGCGTTAAACGATGAGCGAGAAATTCATCGCTCTCGTTCCGCGAAACTTCTCGTCACTCGGCTGCACTGCGGTAACTCGATAGCCGGTTACGTTTGACGATACGACGCGCCGGAAACTCGACGCGACGCGTGCACCATGAAAAAATACTAAGTTTCGAGGGACATTTGGAACAGGCAACACGATTGACCGAGATCTTCCAAGAATTTTTACCGCAATGGCTACGAAAAATTCTTATAAATCCGGTACTTCCTACCATAGGTGGCGCCCTCGTTCCCTACTACAATGCGCTATGGTAATAAATGTCAAGCGATATAGTCATATTTACTAGATACTTCTCTCAGTGTAAGAGTTTCATCCATAAAACTAAGAATTTCGCGGATGAAACAAAGAATTTCTCTGATTTAACTAATAATGTCGTACATAAAACTAATTACTTTCGTGAATAAAAACAGATTCCCGTGGTTGAATTCACGATATTCGAGTGATATCTGCGACAGCGAAAATTACCCCATCATCCACCAGAATGCATTAAGTTTAAAACGAATGTTAAAACGAACACAGTCGAAAGCCCCGTCAGTTTTTGCCAGATTCACGCCAATTTCTATCAGATCCTTCTCCAAGTGTCCGAGAAATGTCATCGGTGACTCGTTCCTCGCATCGACGATCTCTATTTTCGCGGATCGCCGTGGATACTCCGGGGAAAAATAGCTTCGCCCGTAAGACACGACGAATGAGATTTTCAACGACGCGCAGTCGAGCGTCCTCGCCACTCGGTCACTCGACGGCTCTAAATGAGGAAAGGAGAGAAGAAGCGTAAGATTCTTTAAGGGTCGGGATGAAAGAGAGCAAACGAGCGAGTTTGCTGCTGGCGCAGGGGAGGGGGAAAAAGAGTAGAAATAGTGTAAGTACCGCGAGGGAGAGAGCCAACTCCTAATATGCCCTCTCTCGCGACTGTCAGAATGTTTCAGCCTCGTCCCGTTCTCCGGTCCTCTCTCCCTTCGCGAGTAGTGTTGACCTTATTCCGCGCGACGCGTTTGTAGCCCGCACCGTTTCAAACGGAACTGTCGTCGCAACTTCACAAAGCTTCTCCGTCCGGAGCCGGTACCGGCGTGTACTCTTTTCCGCATCGGTACGACGTAACCAGCGAGTTCCTTTGGTGCATGAAAAATCTGGAACATGCACTTCCGGTTGACGCTCGCTGCAGTCCCGGCTCCCCTCGCCGCCGCGCGGCTCGTACGCCCGGAGCGGGACGGTGTCGCAAAGGAGGAAAGGTTCAGTTGAGAAGTCATACATGACTCGCAACTCCTCTCATCTGCATCGCAGAGCTGCGCCATTCGTGCCCTGGACGTTCGTACACAGTGGCGAATGGAAAATGAGAATGGTTCTGGTGCGCAGCGAGCAGTTGCGAAGGTTTCGAATGCGCCGAGTCCGTGAAAGGGTGAACGAGGTGAAATGGACCGGTTCATATATCGCTGATGTACACTGCGAGAACTACCTCGGAACGACTACCAAGTCATATCGTACGCTGCAAACACGCAACATGGTACACCAGCGCCACCACTAGCGATACGTCACATTTTAACTGGGGTCGCAGCAATTTTTAGCGTTTGGATACCGGGATTTTTTCCTGGTAGGCTAATTCAGCTTTTACACTTTAAGACAGAATAAATTTCATGAATGTACTGAGAATACCGTGGATCGTTTTTTTTTTAGATTTTTTTTAGTATGTATGCATAAAAAATAATTTGACATACGCCGGTATAACGGAATGAATCGAATGTCGATCAATGCTCAATCTCTACTATTTATGTTACAGAGGGACGCGCTGAATCTGGAGCCCAGCAACGTGGCCAATTGCGTATCCAAGGGAAAATCTGAGGTGAGTCTTTTGGCACTACAATTTTCATTACTTGGACGACCGCGACGGAACGGACGATTGCCTCGGGAGAATCGTCTTCTATTCAAAGGATCTTCTTTTTCAAAACATTTTTTTTTCTTTTTTTTTCAACTATATTGACGATTCTCTCTAGCGGTGCACTCGGTCCACATTCATCAAAGACCCGATTTCGCGTTCACGCGCCCGAGTTTCGCCGCCGTTCAATCGAAGTGTAAAGTCGTGCGAGACTCGGCCTTGTTCTCCTCGCAGTTTCGCTCCGTTGCCGCGCCAACAAAGCCAATTCCATTTTATTTTTATTCATCGTTTCGCTTTTTTTTTTCCACCGATGCTACCTGTCTGTGTCGGGTTCGCGCTGTTACCAAAAAAAAAAAAAAAGGAAAACAAAAAGCGGACCACTCGATGGAAGAGACCGAACGAGTCTCCAACGAGGCACGTTGGCCACACGTTGGCCACGGCTCGACCGAGCGTTTTCGGGCGTTCCGTCCGAAAAATACCCGGCGAAGCGTCGTTTCCCGTACCGACGCCCCGACCGTATCGATAACGAGTCCCGTACGTGCGCTCGCTATTTTTCATTTTTTATTTTTTGTTTCACCTCGCCGCGATTTTTTTTTTTGCACCCGTTTTTATGTTATTACCATACACCCGACGCGATATTCGGCGTTCTCTTTCGGTTCTGTATTTGGCAACCGTTGACCGAACGCGGTATTGCGACGAGTTTGGTGACCGCGTACGCGCGGCGACAACGGCAACGAGAAGAGGGAGTAATGTGTGATGACTCGTCGATTGTTTTCTTCTCTTTTTGCAGCATTTTGATTGCCGCAATCACATAAGAGTGATACAACCGATGGGGGACGGAAACCGGCTCTACATGTGCGGCACCAACGCTCATTCGCCCAAGGACTGGGTCATTTACGTGAGTACATATTCTCAACGTGCAGCAAGTCCGAAGCCCGCGATCGTGACTCAAGTACCCGTGTAACGACGCCCCGTGGAATTTATGGGGATCGCTCGATGTCGAAGATTACGACTCCCCGGTGCGCCGTTGCCGACCTTTTTCCCTCGTCCTCTATTCATCACACCGACGATACCTGGCGATGCAACGAAACATCCTCGGTGTCCTCCGTCTTCCGTAATTCCCATTAACCCGACTCACATAGCTGCAAATTTATTCCGATTTAATCTGCAATCGCTTCTCTATCCTTGTTTTGATTTTTTTCTTTTCTTACTCGTCGTCTCTTCCTGCCTAAACAGAGCAATCTGACTCACTTGCCGAGGAACGTGTTCGTGCCAGGAGTGGGCATGGGCATAGCCAAGTGTCCTTACGATCCTGCTGACAACTCGACCGCGGTCTGGGTCGAGAAGGGCAATCCTGGCGATCTGCCTGCACTTTACTCTGGCACAAACGCCGAGTTCACCAAAGCGGACACGGTTATATTCCGCACGGATCTCTACAATCTGACCATCGGGCGGAAGGCCTACAGCTTCAAGAGGACACTCAAGTACGACTCCAAGTGGCTGGACAGTGAGTACACTTCTCAATCTCCGACTCTTTTGCATTTTGACGAAGAGAGACTTAAAAAAAAAACGACTTAAAAATTATCGAATCTCCGGCACTCTTGATTCAGCGGCGATTACCGTTGAGGCCCGCGTTCGAGTGCACTCGCGCGACCGTGGAAAATAGCACTCTTCGAACTCTCGCTGCGAAACTATCCCGAAAATTGTCATCGAACAATGGAGACCTTCCATTAGGCGTTCGAAGTTTTTGTGGAACCTCGCCGGCTCTCCGATTGTTCCTCGAGAGCTCGAGAACCCGAGCGAAAGCATCGATGCGTTTAAGGTAGTACTTGCGGCACAGTCCCGACAAACGTGAGGTTCAGACAAAATTTCGACCACTTCGCGATGGGATACAAGTCTGAAAAAAATCAAGGGTATGGGAAGTGCTGCAAACATTGTTCTTGTGAAATAATAATTCCGATTTGTCGTTAACAAATTGAAGATAAAAATTATTATTCAACAAACTTTTTCAGCATTCTTTGTAATCTTTGAAAATCGCTTTTTTCACAGCTTGAACATAGAAAAAACGTTTGCACACACCGAAAATTGTTTGATGCTGGTCTACTTCTGTAGAAAGTTTCAGCGTGATAGCTCAACATTTTCGAAAGCTAGAGCGCGTAGACACTTTTTTCAAAAATTTCAAAATTTGATCAAATCTGAAATAATTTTTTAATTATTGTGTGAATTGTAATAAACGGACTAATTTCAATAATTTTGGTACAATCTGAAGAGGTTTTCATTAAAATCCCGAAAAAAAATGTTCACCGAAACAAAGCTTCCTTTAAAACAGAAAAGATAGCATTCGGTCGAAGGATCCTCCTGGATCTCGCCCGCGTGCGGAGAAACGCCCGTAAAATGAATTGCCACGAGGCGACGGTGCTCGCCCATCCGCTCAGCCAGCGCATTAACGCAAACTGCAGGGGGATGGGCAAGGTGTACGCCATCAAACGTCGCGTGGAAGGGTGCGAGATCGGGAAGCACGGTAATAAAATAACGCCCTCCCTCATCCTCTCGCTCGACGTCGTCTCTAACTAAACGTCCCGTTCGAAGAGAGAGTTTCTTCTCCCGAAGAAGTTAAACTTAGGCAACCCCCCCCCCGTTTCGCATAGTTGAAACACTCCCGGCGTCACAGGATTCGCGCTCTTGGAACACCTCCGGTTGCTCCGACCCTCCTGGAATTTCTATCATAAAGGTTTGTTCGGGATCGTCTAGAATAGACCGGGTTGCGTGGCTCCCGGCTTGAACCGCTCTTAGACGTGAAGCGCGTCAACCGCTTGTCTCGCAGTCCCGGAATACTCGGATGCTACGTTTATTAATTTCCTCCCTGAATTACCGAATTGATATTCCCAGTCGGGAGCACATTCGTAGTTTCCTATCTCGGAAATAGCTGCGAATTGTTAATTGTTAATTTTGTAGGGTGTCATTTACGCCACACTCATTTCGGGCAACACTCATCACCGCCACGGTGCAGAAACACGATGTATGCGAATCCCTTTATAGACTGTACATAACGATGTCGGGCCGTCTTGAACTTTTGAACATTCATTTAAACCCTCACATGGCCCCGAGGCCTTTGCAAGGGTGGCTACTACGTTTTAGGATTCTCACTTTTTTATGGGAAGTGACGTCATAGGGGAGATACGTCACTTCTGGTTTGAAAATCTCATTTCTCAGCCGGAAGTGACGTCATACCAGAAATATGTCAATTCCGGTTTGAACTTCTCATTTTTCGACCGGAAGTGACGACATACTAGAAATTCCTCAACTACGGTTTGAAAATTTCGTACATCGGCCGAAAGTGACGTTTTTCCGTATTCCGTCGCTTCCGGTCGAAAAGTGAAATTTTCAAAGTTTCAATCAAAAACCGAAAGTTTCAGGCAAAAACCGAAAGTTTCAGTAAAAAACCGAAAAAATCGTGGGAATCGCCCGTGAAGACTCTCGGGGCCATCCGAGGATTTTAATTAATTTCACCCGAGTTCCCCGACCCACAAAACCTTAGAGTGCGATCCAAAGGGGCGTTACAGCGCTATCTATAGCATGCAAGGTCCGTAGACACGGTCTTTCTGACACCCAGTTACGTTTTCTTAGAAATGACTCTCGGCCGAATCGAGTTTGGCGTAAATGATACCGTACCGTTAACGAGTGGACTCGCTGCAGCGAATAAATGGATGCGCAGCTTCGGGCCTCCGTGAAGGGAATGTGATATCGATCCTCGAAGTGAGATGAGGGAGAATTCTTCAGCCCGTGAAAGAGGAAGACCAAGTTTGTAAGCTTGATAAAGCGAAGATCGATATCGAACCCTCCGTAGTCGGAGAGAAAACGCAGTTGGTACTCCGTTTCTGAAACCCCCGGGTAGGTGCTCGGGTCGGCGGTTCTCGCGTGCCTCCCCGTTCCACCCTTCCCGCCCTTCGGGATGCATGATTAGCCATTTGTTTCGTCGTTTAATTCGCAGCCGGGACACCGGCTTCGAGAACCCCTCGGGTATCCCATCAAGAGCCATTCTTCCCATCGAGTTTGTCTATTAGCAAAGGCGTTGATTAAACGCACCGAGAGACAGGAAGCCGGGAGACGGATCGCAACCACGTGCCGGGTGTCAGACTTTAAAACACGGACAATGACGGTACCGATGGAAGACTGCGACTGGCTGAGCCGGGTCGGAGAGGGGCCGAACACGGCGGGAACGAGGAACGGACCGCGGCAAAGACGATAATTAACGAGACATGAATAACTCCCTGACGAGACATATTAATTCGTCGGGTAATTCGGTTAGGTGGATTTCCTTCCACGCACGCGTTTCAGTGGCCGTCGATGAGCGGCGCGAGAGACACTTCCCCGAAGGAGAGTTCGCCTCTCGGCTCGAGTCGCATTCGATTCCGAAATTATTAACGCTTTTATCGCCGTAAAACGATTGCCGCCGGGGAAGGAAGGCCGAGAGAGCCGTTAAGCGGTTTTACGGCAGCTCCCGCCGTAAACCGACAAGTGGATGATCATTGAACTTGCGTTAAACTCCGAACGGTCCGCGACCGTTTTCCCGACCTCCCGACTCTCCACCCAGCCCGATCGGCGCTTTTCAATGAAAGCTACAAGAGTCGTTCGAGTCTCTTCGTTTCTCACCGGCCTTTATCGCCACGATACTCGTCGGGAAACACCAGTTTTACTGTTTTCCCGACGCGCTCCGTGGGCTGAAGGGCGAGAAACGCGCCGCTGAAAATTTAAGGATTCCTCGGCGAGAAATCGAACGTCGAGCTTGTACGGCCCAATTTATCGGTCATCAACTCCGGCGGTCGAACGATCGCATTTTTATTCGCGACAAAACGAGGATGATCGCTGCATGGACGAACGATATGTTCGTCCTCCCGTTCCAACCCTGCCAGCTTCTAATCCGACGAGCTTTCCGTTTTGTTTCTCCACGCCAGAACCGAACTTCGTCGGGTCCTTCGACATCGGCGCTCATGTGTTCTTCTTCTTCCGCGAGACCGCGGTCGAGTACATCAATTGCGGCAAGAGCGTTTACTCCCGGGTAGCTCGAGTCTGCAAGAGGGACACCGGAGGCAAGAACATCCTCTCGCAGAACTGGGCGACCTACCTCAAGGCCCGACTGAACTGCTCCATACCCGGCGAATTTCCTTTCTACTTCAACGAAATACGTGAGTATTCGCACACTTGTAACTGCGGGGTCGTAATAATAATGACAACAATAACGATAATAATAATGATAATGAAAATGATAAAAATAATCGAAATAATAATAATGATAATAATAATATAGAAGGTTAAGGAATAAAAATATTCTTCTGCCTTTTGGCCGTTCGCAGAGAGCATTTACAAGGTGCCGGGCGACGACACACATTTCTACGGAACGTTTACGACTTCGACGAACGGATTGATGGGTTCGGCAATTTGTTCGTTCCACATCGACGCGATTCAGGAAGCCTTCCGTGGTAAATTCAAGGAACAGGCGACCAGCAGCAGCGCCTGGCTTCCGGTACTCTCGAACAAAGTGCCGGAGCCGCGACCGGGACAGTGCGTCAACGACACGGAAACCCTTCCAGACACCGTTCTAAACTTCATAAGGTCTCATCCACTGATGGACTCGGCAATATCCCACGAGAACGAGAAGCCGGTATTCTACAAACGGGACATAATGCTCACCAGACTCGTCGTCGACAAACTTCGCATAGACCTTCTCGGAATGTATCTCGACTACACCGTCTACTACGCAGGATCCAGTGAGTAACAGCGACACATTTCGCCTTACCTTCCGTGCGAATTCCATCCCGACTGTTAAGGTAGTCCTTGCGAATAGTTCACTTCGCATAAGTTTCGGAGAAATGAGCGGAAATTACATACACTTCTCGATGGTATAAAAGTCTGAAAAAAATCAAGGATATTAAAAGTGCTGAAACGATTAATACCGCACAATAATAATTCCAAAATGTTATTAAGAAATTACTGAAATAACGAATTATGCAACAAATTACCCCGCAACCAAATTTGTTTTTCTCATGAAAATGATTCGTTACTTTTTTTAGAATACGTATGGATTTTTTCAGAATTTAATGTAATATTTGAAAATTGGGTTTTCTTTATGTTAAAATTTGTTTAAAATCCCATTTTTCAAACGTTACATAAATTTCTGAAAAAATTCATAAGTATTCAGAAAAATTGACAAATTATTTCCGTAACAAAACAAAAAAAATAGTTTGCCGGGGAATTTGTTGCAAAATTTTTATTTTTCAGTAACTTGTTAATAACATTTTGGAATTATAATTATGCAAGAATAATCTTTACAGCACCTTCGATATGCCCGATTTTTTTCAGTTTTTTATTGCATCGAGAAGTATTCGTAATCTCTCTCATTCCTCTTTTGAATTTCTTACCGAACATTTCGAGATCTCGCATTCCTCGTTCCGTGTCTTTGGAAAAATAACTTGAAACTGGTACCGTTGTGTCCGTTGTACGATCGTGTTTTAATTCGCGTTACAGGCGACGGAAGGGTGCACAAGGTAGTTCAGTGGGTCGACAACAACGGCGAGTCACAGTCGATTCTTCTGGACGTATTCGACGTCACTCCCGGCGAACCGATACAGGCCATGGAGATATCGAAGAAGTACAAGGCCCTCTACGTCGCATCGGATCGCCGGATCAAACAGATCGAGCTCGTTATGTGCTCGAGACGATACGACAACTGTCTACGCTGCGTGCACGATCCTTACTGCGGATGGGACAAGGACACCGGTACCTGCAAACCGTACGAACCTGGGTAAGTTACGTTCGCTCCTGTTGGAAATGGCAGCTTTGGCCGCTTAGGGATATATCGTTAGGATCGCCGAAGACAATTTTTTTTTTGTCAATCTTGCGGCGGTTCAAGGGCTCACGCCACATTAAATGGATAAAAACATAAAAAATTCGAAATTTTGCTGTGGCGTAAGCCCTTAAAACAAGCGGCGGAGTCGTGATAGATTATATTTGTCAAAAAAATATTAAAAATTGCCGAAGTTTTTTTTTCGTGTTCGGCGGGAGTGAAGTTCAGTCGCACACGTGCAGGCTCGTCTGCAGGTACGCGATCGCGAAGTATTTTTAAAAAACCAGAGAGATAAGATCGACGATAAAGAAGTAACTAACGGTAATTGTTGGCAACCCGAGCTTGAGAATGTTGTTAGGTGGTGATAACCTAAAATAATTTTTTGTCGCTCTTGAGCTGGTTACTAAAACTACCGGCCAAATCCAGATCGATAACATTTACAATAAAAAAAATAATCTCGAACCAAGTTCTTTTTCTCTCGCTTCCATCGGGACGTAAATCCTATCGATCGGCCAGTTTGAAACATCTGCTCCTCGGCCCTGCAGGCGCGCGATCGCGCAGTACAAAAAAAGACGAAAAAAAAAGAATCCGCCCAGAAATGATTAACGATAAAGAAATAACTAACGATAATTGTTGAGAAGAGTTTAACCGGTGTTCGTCGAAGCTTGGCTGGCTCGCGCGCGGAGTTCGCCGGTGAGACTTTATCGGATCAAAGCGAACCGCTCGAATAGTTAGCCGGGGCAAGCTCGATAATGAATCGAGTTGATTCTTGAGCAAACGCTCCTCTATCTCTCCGCCCCCCCGCGATCTAGGTCACTGGCTCCGTACCAGACTTTCTTTTCCACGGATACCTGATTTCTTCGGCTCCGCCAACGAGATTCCCGATAACTCGATTCCGAGAAGTTCCCCGGATCAGCCGAGCCGCGTTCGAGCGATCGAAACATCCCGATCTCTGCCACCTACTTTTCCGATACCGACGAGACGAAACTTTGATTCGTGTGATTTTTCAGCCTCCTCCAAGACGTCTCGAACACGACGGCCGCGGTCTGCGACAGCAGCGTACTGAAGCGCAAGCTCGTCGTCACTTGGGGCCAGTCCGTCCATCTCGGGTGCTTCGTCACGATGCCGGAGGTGTTGGCGAACCAGGAGGTGAGGTGGTACCACTACAGCAAGGAGAAGGGCAGGTACGAGATATCGTACAAGTACGGCGCCGGTGGGGACAAATTCATCGAGACGTCGGAGAAGGGTCTCGTTATTGTCGGGGTAAACGAGCAAGACGCCGGAAGGTACGACTGCTGGCTCGGCGGGGCTCTCCTCTGCTCGTACAACATCACCGTCGACGCCCACAGATGCTCCGCACCCGCCAAGACCAACGACTACCAGAAAATCTACTCGGACTGGTGTCACGAGTTCGAGAAATACAAGTCCGCGATGAAGAGCTGGGAACGAAAGCAGGCGGTGAGTTTCGGTCGTTAAATTCGTTACTTTTCAACTGTCGTCCGTCGCGATAAATCGCGGTAAAGAATTGTATAGCTATTTCTTGTTATATCTTGAATAATCACACTGTAAGAATAAATCCTTACACTAATTGAACATTACTGTACTTTTCCCTGAAATGAAAGTACAAGATATTAAAATTACGAATCTTCATCAAAAAATGAAATAAAATTCTGTAAAATTTGAAACCCACATGTCTTTGAAATTTCGGAGATAGTTCATGTAGAAAAAACCTCAATACCGTTAACAATTGATTCCAATTTATTCACAAACAATTTTTTTTTAGTGTGATAACTTTAACGAAGGTCAAGAAATTATAAAACTGCCCGCGATATTCGAATAAAATGGAGACTCCGTTTTTTTTTTTTGCAGCAATGCGCCTCGAGGCAAAACGACAGCAATCAGAATCTCCACACGAACGAGGTGTACGGAACACCCCTGGTGTGATGGAGCCGGGCGCTGGACCCTTTGTCGAGCAGAGATTACGAAACGATGATCCGCATAAGCGTGCTGCCGAGGAACAGTGCCGCGTGCGTGTTCGCGAGCGTGCTCCGGATCGTCGTCGCCCTTACCTTGACGAGCCACCATCTCAGCTGGTTCCTCCGTTATCAAGACTGGATATCTTCGTCCATCGAGTGAACGTGTGAAAACGACGAAAAAAAAAAAAAATGTTAAAGACAAACAATTTTAAACATCGTCAATCGCAAAGAGACAAGCCACAGCTAACTCGTAAACTTTTAATATCCGTTCCTCTCGCGTCGTGCATAAAGTAAATCTAAAAAAAAAAAACAGTGCCACTGTGACTCTCTCAATTTGTGCGAGTTTTCAGAAAAAAAAATAAAACCACGAAATCTGTGCGGGGAACTCGCACGCGGACGTCGAAAAAAAGATCGTCGTCGCAAGTAGATGCGCCATTATCTTTAACTTCGTTAATTAAACACATCGCATTAAAAAAAAAAAAGGAAAAAACTGTTGACACAATTTAGCATAATCCGCTTGACGTTAATGAAGGCGGTTCGCCGCCGGGCGTAGTCGAGAAGAATGGATGACGGTGGCGAGCACGAGAACGATCGCTGAAAGTTGAGAGTTGTTTCTACACGCGCTACACGCTAGAGAGTCGGGAGGGGAGTTGATGCTCTTGGACGTTGAAGGACCAAAAATGGCTGACGTTTTATCGCCGCAGTCGCGTTTTCCTCGGCAACAAAACGAAGACTAAGAAGAATAAGATTGAAGCAAAAATAAAAAATAAAATAAAAATAAAAATAAAAGAAAACGCGAAGAATCGCGAGGTAACGGGCGTCAAAAGTATTCTCTGTTTTCTCAGACCTGTGATATGGATAAAGAGGGTCGAGGAGGTAAAAGCGGACGGGCGGAGCAACCTCCCGTTCGCGATCACGTTCTGCCGGAACCGAGTGTATTCCCAGGCCGGAAATTGGACTGGCGGCCGTGCCTCCTCGTCCTTCGAAAGGCAGAAAACAATCATGAGCGTGTGGGTGGATGGTCGGCAGCGGCGGTGTGCGAGGCTGCCGAGAGTCCTCTGCGCTCAAAACGCTCTCCACTGGTATATAGTAGAATAGCCTCGAGAGATGGCGAGGGGAAAGAGGGAAAGAAGGAGCGAACCGAGCCGAATCAGTTCGCCGAGATGTATTACGGAAAATGGTCACATACCGCGCCGATACTATACAGGATTATACGAGATTAGCCCAGCTAACCGTTCGACCGAACGATTGCTGGCTCCGCTCGAAGTTACAATATGAGATTATTCGATGGCTCGAATCGCGAGCGACGTTTTTCGTGCATTTCCCGACTAATCGATTCGCTTCGTATCCCGACGGTGAGTTTCGTTTACTCGAAAAAACCCCTTTCGTTATTTTATTCGCTCGTATGCTTACCACAGTGTTTAGCCATTTTTCTTCTTATTATTACTTTAAGTCCGTAAGTGTTAAGAGCACATTTTTTTTTTTCGCCTTATTTCATTGCGTAGCTCTTCTGTCGCCGATACACTCCTCGAAACGATAAATCGAGCGAGCGTGAGTTACGCTTTTCTTCTTTTAATTTTATATTTTATTTTTTATTCCGTTAATTTAGGATTCTCGGTCGATACTTTCGTATTTCGATTATTTTGTTATGCGATAAAACAATATCGTTTCGGAGGATAGAAATGCCGCCTTCGAATTCGCGAGACGTCGCAGTGCCGTAATTAAATATAAATAAATCGACCGTGAACTACGCGTTTTTTAAATTCTTTTTATTCCCTTAATAATTTTTATTCCCTTAATTATTTTTATTCCCTAAATTCACCGTTCCCGTTCGACAGTCTCCTATTTCGATTATTACGTCTCGCGATGGAACAATATCGTTTCGGAGGATAGAAATGCCGCGTTTGAATTCGCGAGAGGTCGCAAAATGCTGTAATGTAATGTCGCGGGACCGTGTCGAGGGAGTCCCCTTATCCGAGGTGCTTATACCGTACGCGACGGCGCGGTTTCAAGTTATTCCCAACGGGAGGGAAATGGTATACGAACCGCTGGAATGCCAACACGCCTGCGATTCTAAAACCATTTCACACAAATACACAGACACATATAAATATATATTATATATATATAGAAAGATACGCGCGCGAAACAGCTTCGTCTATTTCCCTCACGCCCTATATTGCCCCGGCCTCTTTTTCACAATCTCCTTGACATAACCTCGGGTACATGCAGAGACACACACACACACTCACACGAACAGAATCACCACACTATCCGCATTAGACATCGCGTGCTTTCTCATCCGCGAGAATCCCATTGTACATATATATAGAGAGAACTCGGTAATTCACGTGTAAACTTTCGTAGACGATTCTAATACTTAGGGTAGATATTACCGTTTGCTCGTTAATTTCACACGGGACGGCGAATCCTTCACGCTTCTCGGCCGAAAGACCGAGAGAAACCCGGCCGAGATAGCTTCCTTCGGGCGAGGAATACGGAACGAATGCCTTCCTTCGACGATGAACTAGGCCGATTGTATGAAGGGACGAGACGGGCTCTGCCTATGCAAAAAAAAAAAAAAAAATTACAAATAAGCAAAAGATTGATATCGCGGTCGAAAGAGGCAAACTTCGTCCATAACGTATTACAACGAGAGGGAAAATGAAAAAAAACTCGCTATGTGGATAGGTGCATAGATGATAATCAAGATTAGGGAGGTCATGACACCTTTCTGCGTACGGATTTATGTTTCCTGGAAGAGATAAGTGGGAAGAAACAAAAAGGAAAAAAAAAGAAACGATCATGATGCAGCGGTGATAGGGCGTTAATCTCCACGATCTGTAAATAGTATATTTGACGTTTTGTGCTGGTATGGAGGTGCGTTAAAATATTGTCCGTTTGATTCCTTTTTTTAATTATTAGTTTGCGTTCGTTTGTAAGTTTTTTTTTTTTTTCTTTCGCATAGTTAGGTATATTCGCGTCGGCGCTCGCGAATATAGAGATCTCGACGCTGTGGCGAGTTCCCACCGCGTCATTCTCGGGCGAACGAAGGGTAATCTCCAATACATTATAGATAAAAATTTTAAAAAAATAAAAAAAATAAATAAAAATGGAAAAACAAGAAAAAACGCGTTATTATTAAGCTCTGTACAAAAGATTAAATAATAATAATAATAATATTGATAATGATACGCTCGCGCTTACGATCGGGAGTAAGACCTGGTGGAGGAGGAGGAGGGGAGGAGGAGAGGACGGTTAGACGATTTAATTTTTTACCACTTCCACGTTGCCGAAGCGACGTGCATTTTTTAAACTTCTCTCGCGTCTTCGTGACGATTGTACACTCAGCCGAGAGATTAGATCAAAAACAAACATAACAAAAAAAACAATGAAAATAAAATTAACATAAAAAAAGAGACACACTATGCGAGAAACACCGCTCTAGCCCGTAAGCGTAATCGAAATAAATTGATTAAAGTGAAAGAAGAGATACGAAAAAAATAAAAAAATAGACAGAAGAAGAAGAAGAAGAAGAAACCTAATCCTCGAGTAATGTACTTGCTATGAGCTTCGACAAGTATTGAATAGTATTATATGAATATAAGTGAGTAAGATCGGAGTTAAGACGATAGGCCGTCGTGCATCAGATGACACACACACATATATATATATATAAATATATATATATATATACATACTATAAATAAATCAGTACCATCCCCTCGCGAGTTCGACTCTTTGCGTCTCGGGTCTCGATAGTATCTCGATTAATTCGTCGATTTTCCTCGCTGAGCTATTGACCTGCATCAGCGACTCTCACGAATCTATAGAGACCCGACGTTGCGAATTATTCGACTCGATACGTCACCCACGCCAATGATTCGACAAAAATCGTTAGTTCATTCGTGCCCCGTCGCGGAAACGCCAAGAAAGATGTAGAATGCGCGATGAGAAAAAAATAAAAAAATATAATAAAAAAGAAGTAAAAAAAAGCCTACACAGTAATGTTACCTATCGATACGACTAAAGAGGGCTGTAAGGTAACGTGCGGGAGGAGGGAGCGACGAGCGTGTAGAGTTAAGGATAAGAAATAGTAAGGTTTATATGATCTTTGGTAGAGTTCGCGAGACGGAAATCGTTCGGAAGTCCCCGACGGCACGACGATCGATGCGCGATCTCTCGCGCATGCGCACACTTCCATTTGACGTCGCGATGAGTTTCCCAACGCATTTCAGTCTTGCGAACTCCGGAAAGTCGACGGTGATTACGGAAAGCAATCTAAGACGAAACCTAATGTTGTTAGACATATTATTTGTAAGATTACACATGTACTTGTATATGTTACAATTTCGAGTATGGTTGACACGGCGAAACTCTCTTCGGACTATCGCAATATTAAAAAATCATATATTAAAAAAAAAAAAAAAAACAATCCAGTTGTCATGGTGTTGATTCATTTCGAGAGCATGAGATTAATTTTAGTTTTTCAACTTTCTTTTGACATATTTTTGTTTCTTCGTGGAGTTGTCGATGGAGGCCCGAGCTTTTGTCGCGCCGACCGGAGAGGCAGGTAAGACTAAGGAAATCTATGATTGTCCGAAATCGGGACAGTGTTCGAATATAGGGATGTGCCGACAACCTGCGTTCGTAAACGGGTACATTTAGACTCTCTTGTTACTTTCTTCCGTAATTAAAAAAAATATTTACCTTTCTGTAATTAATCGATGTGTTTTGGAAATTAGAAACTGTAAGCTAGAAATCGTTTTAGAAATAGACAGCGCTTTGTCTATTTGCGTGTGCAGATTACGCGAGCGAATGAGAGACACGAGATAACAGACGATAACGACTCATCAAAATATCACTAGAAAGTAGCCCAATGACTGTCTTGACGGTTTCGCATCACGTTTTTAAATTCTTTATTTTTTCGCTTCCGACCTCTTTTTCGTTATTCGCTTCACTCGCGCATCTTCTTCCGTAAAAACCACCCTCTCAAGCCCCTTATCCCTCTTCGGCCTTATTCTTTCTTTTTCCTCGCATCCATTCCGTTTTTTTCTCTCTTCTGAATTTACAATCCAACCGCTGGGATTATTGTGCAACCGTTCTCTGTTCATCGTTCCGTTTTCTCTTCCAGCTCCGTTTTAATTTCAATGCGAGAGGGGGGGGGGGGGGAGGGGTGGGAATACCTCGTGACACAGATACGAACGGAGCGATTGCGCCAGACTAATAATCCATTCATCTCCTGGAACTCATTCTTCTTCCTTTGTCCTCTGTTTTCTTTTTTCTTCCATTTTCTTCTTTTTATTTTACACTCATCCCTCCAGCATCAGGCGCGACGTCGCGCGATCAACGTGTCGCCGTAGCGGGCAGGAGGCTCGCTGGGAGTGAACTCGATTCTCGTAATCGCGCGAACGTTCAACTCTCGTTACTTCATGAAAGGGATTAAATTTTTCTCGATACCGAGAGCTTTGCCCCGGGTCAAAGAAAGTCGCGCCCTACACTCGCACGCATCGCGAACGCCGCGCCACCCGGATCGCGAAGGGCGATGTTCAACCCACCCTAAGCTTGTCCGCATAGAAGGAAACGTCCGTCCGGGCTGCGAGGCGTGTGAGTTTTTATTCATGGGAAAAAATATTATTTATTTATTCACTTATTTATTTGTTTATTTAACGGGAATAACGCTTATACAAAAAATCCTCATAGACAATGATCCCCTCAATTCTAATCATCCGATCCCAATTTTTATCGAAAAGAGAAAAATAAATAGATAAAAATAAAGAGCGAACAATCTTATTAAAATGAAGAAAAAAACAGACTTTAAAGGTTATCGATTGTTCACGATTGCTATAATAAAGTTTTGCTTTAATAAACGACCGATCGATTACGACGTCATTTATGCGAGATCCAATTCCCACGGATAGTCGATTGACGACAGGTCGACCCGGAATGGGTGTTCGCCGTCGCATGTCTTCGGAGGTTCGGCCGATAGAGTGAAAGAGTTTCCGCCAAGGTACGTATTAGTGGTAGTATTGAGTGGATTTATTGACATTAGTGTTCTCAATATTGACGGTGAGATATTTATAAACGATATGCGATACTTTTCATGTCATTGGGCCATCGACCGGGCTCCTTCAACTCAATGCAATCTTCCTTCGATGAAGGTTTTGATTTTCTATTTTTATGCTGTGTCTAAGTGTATAATCCTCAATTAAATTAAATATCGTTCAACATTCCTTCTACGGTTGTAAATATAGTCTTGGTATGAAATGTATCTTTTGGTATTTTACGTGGCGTTCGCTTTATGCATAACGCTTGTAGGTCGTCGAATCGGTTTATTGCGAACTGTTGTTCTAAGTTGCAGCAATCTAAAGTTAAGATACAATAGAATAATCTTGTATTCCGGTGTTGCATGTAGATAGTCATAATGCCAAGTTCTTTTCGCAGAGTGACGTGTCACGTTTCGAAGAGACGATTTGACTTTTGGATTCTCGTGACTCGCATACGTATCACTTACCGGTACTTTAACATTAAATTTCCAACTCGGGGTCGTAGGCCGGGTAGTAAATGTCAGTGCTTTTTCTCGGACGGTGAATGTCGAACGGTGGGCGCGGGCGCGTAAGACTTACGCGCTTCCGAACGAGGCCCGTGAGGTTTTTTTCCCCCCGCGCGGTCGCCGTTCAATCGAATCGATTGGCTCTCCTTCCCCGTCCGGTCGCTGCACGTCGAGAAATCGCCTCGAGTTCCCCCAGCTTTTACCCGGGTTAGCATCTCTCGCCGTGGAGCGTCGGTAATAAATGATTCAGAGGCTCTCGGCCTCTACGCGAGTCCATCTGGCAAAAGGCAAATGCTATAGACCTGCGGGCGCCGAGCGGAGGCTACGTCACGACTGTACGCACGTCGGTACCGCTCGAGGGCAGCGGTGTCGCGTGACGTCACGGATGCGGAGTGCGCAACCGGGTAAGTGTGATAGGTCTGGCGAGCAGGAGGGTGGGGTGACGTCATCGGTAGCCCCGCGAAGCATATGTCAGTGGAACATCGACTCTACACAATGCGAACAAGTTTCGAAGTCCGTGACGTAGATTTGAATAATAAAATTGTTAGAGTCAGTGGCCCGACGATGGTAGAGGGTGCGCTATAGCTCGTCAGGCGAAGGTCTCGTGCTGCAAAGGTTAGGCGATCCGAGCCGGTAGACGGCAGGTAAGAGCAGGGCAAGACGGGACAGCTGAGCGAATATCGCCGTTGCAACTATACCGAAAAGCTCATCTTCGTTCATCTTTGTCGCAAGATCCGACCGTTTTCGGTCGAATCTTCCAACCCATTTTGCCCCATAGACGCGTTCCGATTTCCTGCGACGTGTCGCGCACTGGCCCATTTTGCCCCGCTCTCCCCTACCACGCAGCCGTGCACGGACATTATACATGATTCAATTACCGACGCATTATAACATTAATCATCGGGTATTTTTCGTGCATCAATTATCGGGAACGATAATCGATTGTCTCGTTAAATTCACTCGGAATTACCGAAGATACGGATCGGTACGGAATTAATCAGTAATTGATAACGGATGGGACTCTAGGAACGGCTTTACAGAAGAGAAATACATAAAAATAGAATCGTCGAAAAATGTGAGCGGGAAAAGGGTAAAAGTTGCATGGCAACGGGTAGAGCAACGGATAACTGGCAGGGGGGCGGCGGTTGCAACGTTGGTGAATATTTCAGTTATCCGGGAGCCATCAAATACCGATAAAATCACCGAAATGGCCCAAGTTTTAATGGAGCCGGGCACTCCGCTTTAATTAACTATTAAACAGTCGACGTTGAGTACGAAAATTATATATTCGCTCGCCGCCCGATCTCTCACACTCTCGCCCTTCATCTCGACCGTTGCCCAGGGAAGGGTAATAGCTCGAAGAATTTTTGCGCGATTCGGACGATATTCGGCGCGATGCGACCCCGTCATTTGCTTCTTTAATTAGCGGTCCCGGCTATTACGGGCGATACTTTCACACACGCCCGCGCGCGCGCGTGTGTGTGTGCGGGTTTGACTCCCGAACTGCTCTTTCGCTCGCCGCAGAGAAATCCGACGCGTCTATCCGCTATCGCATGCGCGGCTGTGCCGGAAAAAAAAAAAAAAAAAAAACAAACAAAATCGCAGCGAGAAGACGCGAGAGAATTCATCATTTCGTCCGAAACCTCATTTCCGAATTCATTTGACGCGAAAACCTGTCACCGGTTCGGTCGCGCTCTCGTTCGAACGGACCCGGGTGATTGATCTGGCGCAGTATTCATCAACGCCGGTGACTCTATCGATTTTAATTTCCCAGCTTCCGTTGACTCTTCCGTTCGTGCGGGGGCTATCGCTCTTTTTTTATTCCCTCATTCTGCATTTCGCTTTTTTCCCGTTCTCCTCTTCGCTCCGTTCCTAAATTTATTATCGCACAGAGCTTCGACCCGCTCGCCCCGTCGAGCAGAGTATTCCGTGCGCATCCGTGAACGGTACAACTCGTTAAACCGAGCTCGGCGAAGATGCTCGTTAACCGCGAGCCGCTTTTATCCGGAGGGCCGGACCTCGGCCGGATTCCGGAGGAGAGAAAGAAACCCTCTTGCTCCGGGCGCACCGGAGGAAATAGAAGTAAGGATACGTCCGACGTGTGTGTCGCGCTAATTAAATTTCCGCGCGGACAACATCGTCCACCCGCCCCATCGTCGCCTCCCCTCCGTGGCTTTTCTTGCCCCCGCGTGTGCGGAAACTGCGGCGGAGACACGACAAAACAACGCACACGCGCACGCCCCGGAGCTTCGCATTACAAGGTAAGTAAGCTTTAGATTCGCCCGAGCGTTCACAAAGCTCCACTCGCCAACATCTTTTGATCCCTCCTAACATTTTTGTTGTTCTTGCCTTCCCTCTCGTTGTTCCGACCATCGCCGCACCGCATTCACCGTTCTATTATCGTTCTCGTCCGTTTTTTTTTTTTATTCTCACTTTGAGAGAGCGTGAGATAAAAGAGGAATTTATAATGCGGCGCTCTCGAGGTAGGAGGATCGAGGACGTTAAAGTTAAGGGTGTTCCGGGGGGGAGCGGGGGGGGGGGGGGATCTAGTGCAGTTTCAGAGCGCACCGACTCGTCTACGAGGTGCACTCAACCGCCTGATAATGCTTTACTTGCATTATGGAAAACAGTTCGTTAAGACTGTATTATCCACGCTGACGCCTCGGCGCTTCGAGAGACCCAGCTGCTCGTCGGCCCGGTACGTATATCGCGATACATCGGGCAGGAACTACCCGGCGATGATAAATTTCACTCAGCCGCGCTGGGGAAAATAGTGGCCTCGCTCAAAAACCTAATCGACACGGTGATCATGTCCATGGAGCGGTGCTGAAGTGGCGTGAGCAACAAAAGTTGAAGCAACGTTTTCCCATTTGACGTCACTTCCGGTTGAAAATTGCGATTTTGAAACCGGAAGTGACGATGCAGAGACATTTTTTTTATTTTTCTCTGGCATTTATCTCGAATGCAGCCGGTGACAGAAACATCGGCTACTGTCGCAAATGCCTCAAAAATGCAATGAAGTTTTCGATAAAAAAAAAAAAAACTAGCACTTGTCAAGGCGGTGTACTGACTTTGGATGATTTTTTGACTTCATCACAACCGGAAGTTACGTTCTCTGATAATGCAAGATTAATCTTTTCAGCACCTTTGATATGCTTGATTTTTTCCATAATTTTACAGCATCGAGAAGTGTTTGTAATTCCCTCTCATTTCTCTGAAATGTATGCGAAGTGAACACTATTCGCGAAGTATCCCTTAAATCTTGCCCAGGCTTACGCATACCCCGCACGAGACTTCCGAAACTCTGCGGCGTTCCGCCGAATGCCCACAGCGGTCCAACCGCGGTCCAATCGTGAATACCAACATAACGAAACTACGGACTTTCCGGCGACAACGTTTGGGGCTTTGACTTCGGATCGGTCGAGCGGAGAGAATTGAAATAAATTTCGCGTCGAGCTCGCCGGACGAAACATGCGCGACACGGTAGTCTGTCCATTCCGCGGCCGCCTCCACTCGTCGCAACGATGTGCAACACGAATTCCCCTGCTGCAGCCCATGAATAAGGGATAAATGTATAACACAGACGACAACGACTTATATTTCCATAAGCGTTCGCCGGGGAACTGCGTGAAGGCGTTATACCGGCTTCCCACCGCACCGAGGCCGGGCCATTGTCAAAGACGAGAGTTGCACTTCCCTAATTAACTTCTGACCCGGGCCGACTGCTTTTCACCGTATAAAATTTTTAAAAAATCCAAGAATACAGACACACGAAGATAAAAACTTTCGATGTCGTTTTTGCTTCCTCGTAGAGGAAGCTTTTTTATGGTGAAAAAAAATTCCAGATTTCAATGAAAACGTGTTCAGAATGTTCCAAAACATCGATAAATCAAATTTAGAAAAAATGTCCGGATGCGTGTGTGTGGATCGGACGCGGAAAATTCAAATCGCTATATCTCGGGAATGCCTCGATCGACCAGGCTGAAATTTTGCACACATCATGTCTTGTGAGCAATGGTCAACGTTTGCTCGAAATTTTATTGAAAAATGTTAAGTTGTTTTTTTTTACACGATTTTTTATTTCTTCGAAAATGTCTGTACGCACTCTGGCGCTCACAATTTTTGAGCTATCGGGCTAAAAACGCGTACACAGATGGAATATGATCACCCGATGATCCCATTGAAATTTCCCGAAAATCGGTCGAACCGTTTCAATTTCATGCCATTTTGAATTTTTTGCAATTTTACGACTTTTTATTCGAGATGCATTTTTTTTGTTTGGTTTCCGCGAAAATTCCCCTGCAGTCTATAATGACCGAATGGCTCTCGGTTCGGTACCGTCAAGTTTTCGACGGTGTACCGCCGTGCAGCATGAGAGGTGAGAAAGTGCTATAGCGGGGCCGTTACGTCGGATTTATGGCTCCAGTCTCGTTTGACTGTGGCGGCTTGACATAACTTCGGCGTTAATGTGTTCTCCACCCCGGTACCAGCGACACGCCAACAACCCGCGCGGGTCAGTGTTTATCGAGATTAGAATCGCCTCCCTCTCCCGTAATATCGAGGCCAAATCGTCCGTGTAATTCGCAAAAGCGAAAAGTAACGATGCGGTCGTGTTTCGGCCGGGCTAATTCAACCGGGCGGAGAAGCCGCGGCGGCGCGGTATCGCGGCTTATCGCTCGACGGGGCGCGTTAGCCCGAGCACGCGTCACGCTTATTGCCGGAACAGCTCGTACGTGTCTGCCAGTTCGGAAAAGCAAGAGTCACCGACGAAATCGATCCCCCCCCCCACGCGTCATGCAGGGTTTTCATAATACGCGAGTCGGAAGTCACGGCGCGCCCGCTCGCGCGAGACAAGAATGTACGTATCGCGAGAGCGCATGCGGACCGGAAGTCGCAGAGCAATAAACGGCTGCGTGCACGGTTCACGCTGACATCGAGTCCGACAGAGAAACGCCGCTCGCATAGAGCTGTATCGCCCGTCTGTACACGGAAGCTTTATACAGTCGGCCGGAGAGAGCCGGCAGATTTGCCGATTGGTGTCATTTGCATTTAACGACCGATCGTTAAAGGACTCTAACGTCCGTGTAAATTATTGTACCTGCCGCCCGCGGTGCCTGTTACGTTCACCGTTTTCATTTTTTTTTTTCTCTCCTCTCTCCTCATTTTTTTTCTCCGTCGTTTATTCTCTTTCCTTTTTCCTCGCCGGCACTTTCTCTCCAACCGCGGTTCGCCTGCCGTTACGATTCGCAGAGCCGAGGAAGGCGCGATGTCAGCGTCGACTGAGAAATGGACTACCACTAGAACTACCGTTTGCTCTCATTAACCCGCTGAAAGTGTCGTAAATTAGTTATTTATTACGCCGCGGTAAGGCTGCCCTCTCTGCATGGACGTTGCCTCGTTAGCTCGTGTTGGACTCGTCTTGTACGGAGAAACGCGGTATTTTTTTTTGTTGGTTTTTTTTTCTCGATTTCCCGGCATCGAAGGGACGTTACGTGGTATTCGGGACGTGAGCGACGGGCGTAAAACGGGCGGAACGCCCGGCTGAGGGCCGCTTCCTGCCGGATTTTCGCGTTTACATACCCGACGGTGAAAACGAAAGGCGAACCGCGGGGTGGAGGGTCGAAGAGTTCGTTGGAAACTTGCAAACGTATGCAGATATCGTCTCGCCGATATTGCGTGTTGTTCAGGAACGCCGACCGGCTGTTTGACGCTGCCTCGCACTATGTAGTTTGCCGAGGCGGGGAACGCGCCCTCGCCATCTGCCCCCGCCTGCGAGACTCGGGGGTTGCGAAAAAAATAACACTTTTTCGACGCTGCAGAGAGCATCTTTCCCCCATCCTTAGCATCACTGACGACCTATACTGGCATCGTTTGACCTTCGTGTGTTTTTTTTTTTATCGCCTCAGGCTTTTTCATTTTTCATGGAATCATTTTTATGGAAAAAAAAGAATTAAGTTGCCGGGTAATTTGTTGAACAATAATTTTTAACGTTAATTTGTCGATAACCTTTTGGAATCATTGTTACATAAAAACATTATTTGCAGCGCCTCCCATATGGTTGAATTTTTCGCTGAAACTTAAGTCTCAAGGAAATCCTCCGGATATTAGCATCTTCATTATTATCTTTTTCGCCGATCGAGAACGTCACGAATAATTCGTTTTGCTCATTGGCACGATCTCGATCATGCTATATTTTTTGTTGTTCTCTGCAGAGAGTCGCGTTATATCTTCCGCGCGGAGGTAAAAAATAAATATGCGTTGTCCGGTTGGGAATTTTTATATTTATTTTTGCCGGGCACTCGGCGATCTCTGGAGCGAGGGAGTATTGCGCACGGTTGGTAGGAACCAGTTCGACGTATACCGTCGACGATTGGTATCCGGCGAGAGGATTACGCGAAGCAAGTAAAGCGTCGACGGGTTGCGGATTTAATATCCGAGTGGAATCGATGAGGCGGCAAAGTTCGACATTATTTATTCTTTTTTCTCCCTCTTCCTGTGCACACCCTCTCTTCCGACTCGGACCACCCCCCTCTCGAACCCATACCAGCCGAACGAGAGAAAATAATAGGCCAATAATCTCCCCCCCCCCCCCCTCTCCCCCTCCCCGGACCACGCATGCATGCGGCGCACACCGGGGATTAGACCAGGTGGAGTATGGCTTTTTATCGAGTACACCCAGAATATTGACTGTTCGAAACTCAAGCACGCGAGCGAAACAGCGACGACATGCGCAGTTGCAAAAATACTCGAGACTTCTATCTTTTTTTGTTTTATTTTTTTTAGACTAAAGCTCCCTTTTTCCTGTCGTCAATATAATATCGATACCGGAAATAGTAACGTGCGATGCGAGTGTGGTGAAGCGAACTTTACATGCGCGCTGTGAAGTGACTCAGTGTTTGTTCAGCGTGTAGCGAATTAGAGAGAGTGCGTTCCAGTGGATTGGAGGTCCCCGTTTCCCCTAGATATGTACCGAAGGCATACTCGCGAGGATCGACGATGTATCTCGAGTATTTCGATCTAGGGGAAACGGGGACATGTGTCCCCGTTTCCCCTAGATAAGTACCGAAGGCATAACCCACGGGAACCAGGCGTATACTTATGTAGGGAAAACAGGTACATGTGTCCGGGTCTCCTAGAGCCCCTAGATCTTTACTCCCGTGTGCTATATGAGATTCGGGTTTTTCGAAATGCACTCCCATGAGTGAATTTGGATCAGGATTTTTCTTATTTCACTCCCATGCGCTATGAACGCCGAAATCTCGAGAATATAGTATATGGGACTGATTTATTATTTTCGGATTTCACTCCCATCCGCTATGAACGCTAAAATCTCGGGCATATAGCATATACGAATTATTTATGATTTTCGAAATCTTCTCCCCTGTGCCATGGAATTTGGATTTTTCGAAATTCACTCCTATACGCTATGAACGCTGAAATTTCGAGTATATTTTATATCCAAAACAAAGTTTTAAATACCAATCAGAACGTTCCAACCTTTCCTGGCAAAAATACAGACAATGCTTCCTCATGAAAGAAGCTTCGCGAATAAAGGAACTTTATGAGAAAGCGACGGGAAAATTTCAATCTTCAACTTTTTTACATTTTGATACACATATATTTTTTTTATTGTTCGTATAAACATCTGTTTTGGTAGATTTTTTAATTTTTAAGAGGTTTTTTTTCATAAACATATTTTCTGAATGCTTTAAGTACCTGGCGTACCATTTTTACTTTTTTTTTATTCTCACAGTAAATATGAAAACTATATACTTTGTGGAATATAAAAAAATATCGCACACCAAGGGGAGGGGTTTTAATCGTAGAGAGCGATGAATAGAGACGATGGGTTCGCTGAAATCCATGGGACATAAACAAAAAGTTGTTGGGAAGCACGCGTGTTATCGGCGTATCGACTGGCCATAGCTCCGGTTGATGATGCTGCCATTGAGAGGATCGGGACACTGCCCGTGGACGTTCATTATATTCTATTTGGATTTCACCCGTTCCCTCGCTGAGGATCGGCCATCGGCGTGGTCCGCGCCGATAAATGTTGCGAAAGTGGCGAAGGTAATGCCGAGCGCGTTATCAAAATGCAATTTATGCGCGTAATACTCGAACGGACAGAGAGCGCGGCTCCTCGCGCTCCATCCGTGTTTGTAACGGAGTTCTATACACCTCGATTTTATGCAGCCAAAAATCTATAATATTCCGGGGCTCGCCGGACCATCCGTCGAGCGACTCTTCGGCCGCGTCACCGAAACGCGAGGAAAATAGTGTTTTCGCGTCCCGGACCGCCCACTCATCGCAGCGCAAATTCGGACCAAGACAATCGAACGGGAGCGTGGATAATCGCACTGGAGAGAGCGGATTTTCACCTCGCACGATTTCTGCCCTCGCTTCGCTGGGCAGGAAACTTCACGCTCAGCGAAGATCGCCCACTTCCCTCCTTTGCAGCGTAATATAATATCTCGCGCTACTCCCGAGCCGCCCGCCAATCGCGGCGGCCGTTCGGACCAAGATATTCGCTCAAGATCGTGCCCGTCACTTTTCGGTTCGACGACGGAATTATTTGGTGCTTCGAAAGAATTGGGGATATATAATACCGGCCTCCGTCCTACATCACACGTTTACCGTGCAGCCGTGCGCCTTCCGGCGGCGCGAGTGATATTGCACGCGAGGCTCGCCTTCCGCACGTTTTATGGCTCAACTCGATAAATTTCTTTAGGGTCGCGGCGTGAGGATCTCCCTCGATCTCCGGGTGCTCCCGGAGGAGACGGTGTACACGCCATCGGGCTCGCTTCGGGCTTTTTACGTCGCAACCGTGTCAAATATCCATGAAGTGCTTCGCGGCCCTCGAACGCACATTTTTTTTTCTTCGCTCTATTTTTTTTTACCCTATTAAATGAATAATGATGCATGGCGGAGGAGGGCCCATTCCCGCGCGGCTCGAACGACCGTCCGGAGGACGCTCCGAAATATGTAAGACGGTAAAACCCTCGAGCTGACGGAAAACCGAAAACTTTGGTGTACTTTAAAAATAAATAAAAATATTGTTTTTGTTTTGTGGGGCGATACGAGCACTCAGTTCTGCTGGACCGTTGTACTCGAGCCTAATAAAAATATTAAAATAAATACACTGATAAAAGAAATACAGTTGAATGAACTAAAGATTTGGGCAGGGACGTTCAAATGAATATATTGTTGGTACAGCAAAAAGGTGGTTGGGTGACCAATTTTTTGGGTGTTTTCACCAATTAATTTTTGAGGGATTAAAATATTTTTTTCGACCAGCAAAATATTCATTTGAACGTCCCTGCCCGAATGTTTAGTTGATTGAAACGCGTTGTTTTGTCAGTGTAAAAATATTAAAATTAAAAAAAATAATAGACACATCGCGGTAGGCTGTATGCGGGTGAGGAACTCGCGGGTGCGCGGATATGATCTTCGTGTTCAACGACTGAGTTATAAATCGCGGTAGGAATCGTGGCGGAACGTACGAGAGGAAAGGGGTTGCGCGATATGGGATGCATAGGCTCGCGGGCCCGGCCGTTAAATTCTTTACGTGTCTTTTTTATGATCCGGTGCATGACCGCGCATCGCAATTTTTTACTCTCCTGTAGACTAGAAAAATCGTGTACATCGCTCGCCCGCGGATATTTGTATGCATGTACCGGGCGTGTAACGCGTAAAGTAAGAATCTGTGTACGTAGCCGGTGAATCCATCACTTGCAATGTCAAACCCGCAGCGGTGTGCGTCCTGTTTGAGTGGAACATATTCGATGTCGCTGCGTCGAACGCGCAAGCCCAACACCGTGTTTTCACTTCTCGTTTACGCTGGGAAAGCTTTTTTTGGCCCCAGTTATTTGGTACACGGCGGTACAGTGCATGACACTTTAGGACACACATCAATAGCGCACGAACATTGTTGCGCACATATTTTTTGTGCACACAACTTTTTCTTACGAAATTCCGCCTTTTAGAGCAATACTTTTTTATGCACATTGATGATTGTGCACATCCGTGTAGTGTTCATGTCAATATACTTAAAAACGTACATTTTTCATAGCGCACAATATTATGGTGCACAGTTCGATAGTGCACAATATTATAGTGTGAAATAATTTTACCATATAAACAGATATGTATCTATATACGATGGTAATTAGATGTAATTAATAAATGTGTTTCCAAAAAAACGCTTGGTAATTTAACTTAACATGGCCCGACTATTGCCATACAACTTACGCTTAATCCACGGCGACCTTGTATACATACTACGAGTACTGTATACTACATACGCTATATATGTATACACATATATGGGTAGAAATTTATAAAACGCTTTACGAAATGAAAGATATGATAAGCAATAAACTAATATACAGATTGCGTTGATGGCCGGTCGGTGAAAGCCTGCAAGAAAGTGCCTTCAACATCCGAGAAATATACTGCCCCATTAGGGGGATGAAAATTCACGCTGGAAATTATAGCGACGATAAAACAGTGAAAGAATACAATAACGCCGGAGGGTCTCGCAGGATCGCGCCGGGGAGGGCAAGATTTCATTTATGCATTGGAGCACGCGTTTAGGACGAACGGCGGAGTCTTCGGAATCCAATAACACTCCGTAGCGAACGAAGTTTCCTCGAGTAAAGGGGACGAAGTACGCTGATAACCGATGATCCGCTTCGGGATCGAGTTAGCGTTTCTCCGATCAAAAACGATCCGACCGTCTCGTGTTAAAAAAAAAAAAAAAAATGTTATAGTACAAAAATGTCGATCGCTATCGGACGCGTGTAGTTTTTCGTCGATTCAGCGGTTTCGCGGAAAACGAGCGAGGTGAAAGCGCGAGGCGATTTTTTTTTTGGCCGCTGTGCAAGTCGCCCCGTCAAAGCGTCCGCTATGACGGTGGATTTCAATAAAATATTGCGACAGACAGCCCGATGGTTTGATCCGCCCTGTGTTCGTCAGTCGACGCACACGCCGGTATTACTTTTGATGCCCGCAGGGGCGCCCGGCGAGCAAAACCGGTACGAGTAAATAGTCGTAGGAGTGAATGTCATGAGTGGATAGTCGGAGGGCGGAGGTAAGCTCGCAGGGACGAAAACTCGCGGTGCGAAAGCTGGTAACCGGCGGTTCTCTATAGCTATGTCGAGAACGGAAAAGCTCGAGTAGGTGAAGCCGGGGCTCTCCCAGGGTTCCACCCCATAAAGCAAACTTATGGGGGTTACTGTTCCGTGCCACGAATATTTATAGACACTCGTTACTCTTTCTCTCTTTCCTCCTCCGGCGCGGCCCGTTTTCTCCTCGTAAGAGCACCCCGCCCGGTCCGTTCCGCCAGATCTGCTCGAAGCCCGCGTAACTACTCGATAAATTTGGTTTGTTAGTCGTCGAGCTGGTGATACGGCGGGCTCGGTGCGGCGGGGTTTTGCATGAAAAGAAAAGGGGTTTACGATGGTCTCGTCGTCGCGGCGAATGGTGTTTCCTGGAATGACTTTCCATCGCGGAGCTCCGCAGCCGCTTCGGCAGGTGTCGTGTGCTCGCGATTGAGAGCGGACTTCATCGAGGTCAGATCGGCCCGAAGGTATCCGCGTGCGCCGTTGCGAAGAACGACGAGGGTTGCCCGTCTTCGCCGAGGCGTGTTTACCCTTGTCGTACGACGTCGCTCCTTGCGTACCGCGCAACCCGTCGCTCGATCCCTCGGGGGACGGTATTAAAATTGAAAAAAATGCTAATTATTAGCCTCATAATGGATATCGAGGTCTCGGAAAAAGAACTCGTTCAAACTGACGACTGGCACGCCATAGCCGGTACGATAAGGTAATAAAGATGGCATACCCGAGATAGCGAACGTAATAAAGTATGGAGGCACGCTCGCGTACCGAGGTGGAGCCCGCGGTGTATATTTTCATAGTTGTTTCCAGAGTACATACAGGAACGGTCGCGCTGGTTCCCGCTCTCCCTCCCTTCTACACTCCGTCCCGTTCTATGCGCGGCACCACCGCGAGATCGCAATTAGATCTCTCCCGATCGAAAGCGCTCGTCGTTAATCGAATCCCGTTTCGCGATATTTCTTCGCTGTATTCGCCACTGCCGGCAGTGAAAGACCGAGGGAGCGGAAAATAAAAAATAAAAATTCGTTGCACATTTTCTATTTTTTTTTTGTTTTTTTTTTTACTGTGCGTCGCTCTGTTTTCTCTGGCACTTCGCGCGGCTGCAACTCCATACTGTGCTCGCAATTTCCTCCACTTCGTTAATATTTGCCGTTTCCCCGGCTCGTCCACCGTCGCGTACTTGAACGTGCTCTGCGGCGGCGCAATTGTTTTTTTTTTTTTTTTTTTGACCCTCCGGAGAATTGTTACAGGTCCATAACTATGTGTATGCCGGAGGTGGGCGTGAGAAATAAACGAATTCGACGGTCCGACAATCAACATAGGTGGATTTTTTTTTTTGCTTCCTCATGCAGGAAACTTTCCATAAAAGAAGAAATTGGGAATTTCGTGACCGAGTCCTTCAAAAAATTGCTACAAACGTAAACGAGCAAAGTGCCGACTATAAATATGCTCATGTTTCAGGCAAAGTATTTTGGGCACATGTGTAGTTCCAACAGTCACAAGTCTCCTAGAAAACATCACTACCCGAACAACTCTACCGTACTAAAACTCTGTCAAAAAAAAAATATAACTCGGACGCTTATATTCCGGTTGAGTTGTTGGCGACTGGTTTGCTCTGGTAGAGATTTTTTTATACTGTGGTAGAGATTTTGGGTAGAGTTTTAGTACAGCAGGGTTGTAATATGGCAGAGATGTTTTCGGGTACACTGTAAAAAAATCTTCATATGAAATTTATGCACTAATACTGGAAGTTTTTATGCATAAATTGGTACATTAAATTTCATCAGTTGTGATTATTGAATTATTAATTGTAATGAAGGATCAACGTACAGTATATTTAAACCTTTAAAAATTATTATTATCTCCACCGCTAATTTTGATAATTAGCGGTGGAGATAAAAAAACGTGCCCTACATTTGCGCCTCTAAAAAAACGCAAAAAGAGCTTCTCGCCGAATTCGCCGAGGCCCACCAATTAACGAGGTCGTTACTTCGTGATAATCGCGACGGCGACCAGGGAGACAACGTAAAAAGTCACGCATACGGCGGAGGCATCGAGGAGCGTCCGCGGTCTCGCCATCTCCGCCTCTCCTTCGAAAATCCTCCGATTTCTCGTTCCATCCTTTGTTTCGCGGTAACGTTCCCCGCTGAATATTCATAGGGACGAGCCGGTAATTTCTTATTCCATGATGGATGGAGTGCGGAACCGAGAACGGAGCAAATGAGAGCGCCCGGCTCTAGGAGGGACCTACTTGGAGGAGGTTTCGCCGCGGCGGGTCTCGTGGACACTCGCGGATGAGGTCGCCCTGTTGCCCCCGAGACGGACAAGGGCCTCCTCATCTATCACATTTCCTCCCTTCGCCCGTCGCCACATTCGCGACTCCGCCGCCGCGAGAGTGTTGATCCTCTCCGCATTTAGCCACGAGCTTAATGCATCGCCGCGAACTAAATTCCCGCCCCACTTTCGGCTATCCGTTCCTCCGCGTCCGTCTCGGATGTCGACCCGGAGCGAAATTAAGAAGAGCGACCGCCGTTGTACATCTCTCGGCAGTCTCGCCGGAGGGCGGGGAAGAACCGAGCCCGACGAAGAGAGCCCGCCGAGCAAAAGCATTATAACCGCGTACGGATATGAGGAAAAATGTCTAGCAAATTTTCTTCCTCGAGTACTACTATGCGAAATTGAGATTTGCATAAGTCGTCGGCCGGGCCGTTGGCTTTGAGAAGAGAAGACGCGAGGTATGGGGAGACCCCGCGGAGGATGTACGTGCTCTGGAGAACGGTAAGGAATTATAATGTGCAGCGAGGTGAAGGGGGGGACGTGCGCGAAGGGGGGAGGGAGGGGGGGGGGGCGCTTTTGCTCACGAAGCAGCGAGCTCTCGGGCCGATACTCCCGTAGGTTTGCAACGCACGCGAGTTCCCCGCAGAAGCGGGAGAACCTCGACGATCCCTCCGACGCTCTCTTCCTCGCCGGGTGTACTCCGGTCGGGTTGGCCCGCGTCTGCGGTACCGGGCCTGATCGAAACTCAAGTGTTCGTAAGTGCGGCAATCTTGGCCGGGGGGGTAATTTTGTGCAAATAGTAATATCGTGCAGACCGACTGGCTGCTCGCCGGCCTCCTCCGAGTCGCGTGTCGGTCTATCATTCGCATTACAAGCCGCGCGCCGAGGTACACGTTTATGCGGCTACCTGTACCAGATAAAACCAATTATAAATAAGGCAGCGCCGATACCGCTCGCGCCGCGGAATCGCGTACGCGGCCACGATCTCCGCTAATCGCTCGACGATTTTACTTGCAAAAAAATTACATTTTTTTTTGTTCTCATTCGAGACTGCTCTGACGCGTCCCACGCCGTCATCCCTCGTCGGTGGCGCGAGCCTCGGGTCGGACGGTGCTCACAAGGTTCGCCCGGACGCTGTTCAGTGAAACAAAAAAAAATCATTTTCAGCGCCCGCAAACGCGAACCTTCGATAAACTAGAAAATTGCCGCGCTATTAAGCCTCGTAAATCACCGTCGCGAAATCCCGAATTTTCGAAAATTGATGATTTATCGTCACCGATATGCATGGAAAATTTCTCTCCCTCCGGAGTTTTGCGCCCCTCCCACCGCCTGCTCGCCGACCGTTTTACTAATACATACACGCCGGCCTGATCGCGTGACGTTAATTCAGGAATTACGAGGAGACAAATTTTGCATAAGAGAGAAAAGAGCGTGCGGCTGAGATCGCGAAGTACAACGACCAGCCCGTATGCACGGGCTTCGTTCCACCCGCCGCTGTTCGGGCCGCTGGAACGGTTCGCGGAAAAAAAGTATATACACCGATGTCGCGTGTCGAACGGGAATTGAGTTATGGTTTATGCATAGAGAGAAATGCTTTTGCCGAGTCAACTAACATGCAGTTCGATCGGATAAACTGAAATGCATATGGTTTTTCATTTCCTGGAATTGAAAAACGTCGCCAGGTCGAAATTCCTCGGGCGCAGCATGCGCCGTCGGCAGACACGATATATTACTCGATACCGATATCTTCGTAAACATCGGCGCTCCGTGAAGTTGATTTTTTTTTTTTTTTTTTTTTTTTAGGGAAAAGGGAAACGTAATAAATGTCGGGGTCGCGAAGGTTGCGCCCCGTTCCGCACGGAGGAGGTGATGGAGAGCGTATGGGATTCGTGACCGGTGATCGACGGGGGAAAAAAGAAAACATTTATATCCATCGACTGCGGGCTGCGCGTGGATAATCCACTGGTCTCACGGAGGGTCGGCGCCTCGAGTCTCTCCTCGGTCATCCCTCCGACAGTCTCTTCTCCCGACGTGGCTAGCAGACTGGCCTATCACGTCACATGGATCAGAGCCCGGTGGACGCGGGCTCGCTGTCCGTCGGATTGTATTACGCGGCTGAGCTTTTATTAGCCTCGTCTGTCAAGCGATAGCTTAACCTTTCGCTGCTAACTCCCGATTCAACCGGCGAGAGCTTTCGACCCCTCTAGGAGTCTGTGGAAGTTCTCTCGCTATGCGCGGATTGGTATCGAAAATTGATCGGTGCAATGTGATCGAATGTCGGATTCGATGGTCCGGATTGTATGTAAGTTAACAACGATCTGAACTGGTCAATGCATGCACAATATGGTTCCGTCATTGTGATTGCCGTTCTAGGAAACTGGCGAGAGTTCGGCATAAGTTTTTGAGAATTATTGTTTTAGGTTCGGGAAGGCCATGGGCATAACATTAGTTTGAACTTAAGATCGCTCTTAAGATCGAAGTTTGGCTCGAACTTCGTTGCGTGCTTAAGACGTATCTTAAGTTCGAACTTGATTTCATGCAGACTTAAATCTGAACTTAAATTTGACTCTACTTCAAGTATAATCCAGTCCAAACTAACGTCTTAAAATTCGACCCTTAGTGTCGGTAAAAATGTTTCCTTTTCAAAATTTTAAATGGGATCTGTCGATCAAAGAGTTCTAAGAGTTCCGGCGATCACCATGTTTTTTATCATTCTAATTTGGCTACGCCGTCACATCGTCGATCACGAGCAATCCTCCGAAGTTTTCGCCCGGTCGTTACACGAAGAAATATTTATTTGGATTTTCAACTTTTTCGGATTTTCTACATGTTCGAAGATCTGACCGTTATCGTGGCCTATAAGATGCGACTGGTGTAGCGGAAGAGGGTTTCGGCGCGGGGAGGATCGCAAGATTCCGTGACGATGCAACAGATCCGGAGCGAGGCGCCGACCAGCCAAGACAGCCCCGTGGGAAATGTCCGTGAATATCCGCACGTGCTACATCGGCTGATTTATTTCGTGCCCTCGGGGCAATCCGGGAACGGGCGTGCCTAATCTTACCGGTGCGACACACAAACAACCACGAGGAATTCCAACGCCTCGCGAAGACGTGACGGCGAGCGGAGGTTTTCTTCACCTCGAGCTCCGCTTCGTTCTTATACACGTACATTGTTAACAATGTTTAAAAATTTTCTACACAAACACCCAGAAAAAAGTTTATCGGAATCAAAGAAACTTTATTAAGGACGAAGAAAAATTTTGATTTGCTTCATAACCTAATAGAGCATTTATTAATTTCCAATATATTTATTTTTTTCATAGTATTATTCTTATTATTTAATAATATTTTTTTAATTGTCATGTCAATTTTTCTTTTCTTGATAGGCCTGCTACGATTTTTTAATTGAATAAACGACTGATTCCACAGTAGCGAGCGGCGGGTATCGCTCGATCGTACGTGAATCGATGATCGCAGCCGAATCCGTCGGTCATCACGGGGTAACACGAAGATCGATCACTTTCGAGTGAAATCGAGACGAAAACACGAGAGGCTACGAGACCCTTCGGTAAATAGAAAGCGGAACGGCAAAACCGCCCAGTCGATTCCGTTCCACTTTCCATCGGTTTCCCTCTCGCGTTTCGAACGGCGATCGCTCAGCTTCGCCCTCCGCGAGCTGCTCCACCAGGTCGGAAGTTCGCCCCAGGGGCCGAAATATCTCGGTGATCACCGCAAAACTGATCGAGGCTACGACCACTCGGACTCTCCGAACGATACGGTATGTACGCGCGGAAGTAGGGCAGACGAGCGTAACTCTCCTCCGCTCTCGGTAACTCGCCTCTCGACCTATCAAAGTTCCCGGAGTATTCTTGAAATCTCGCACCGAATTTCCCTCGGAAAACGTAAATTTGTCCGCGATCCAGACATTGTTAAATTTATTGCGTCCCGTCGAGGTTCGCGACGGTCCGATATACCGGCCAGTAGCTATCAATGCTGTATGATCAACGAATCTACACAATTAGACCCTGAATGAAACTTTTATCCGACGACCCTGTTGGAAATCCGTGTTGCCGTCTGCGCCGAATCTGGGTCTCGGAATAAAAAGTTAATTGCACGTAGACCGACAATTGCACGTATACCGTTCAGCGACCAGCCAGAATTCGATGAATCAACAATGAACTCTGAATTTTAAAAGATAATTGATATAAAAATTTCTTGGATCCTCGGTCGTCTTTGGTTTCATTGGGCTGCGCGCTCGGCAAGCGAGCGACTTTTGCTCGGTGGGAGCGTCTCGGATCGTGCCGGTCGCAACTTTTTTCACCCAGAAAAATAATTTATTTGACGGCCACCGTTTATTTGGTTTGAGTAAAATATTTATTTCATTTAAGTAACTATTTACTTAGTTTAAATAAATATTTATTTCATTTAAGTAACTATTTACTTAGTTTAAATAAATATTTATTTAAATCAAATAAATATTTGAATTATACCAAATAAACGGTGGCCGTCAAGTAAATTTTTTTCTGGGTGTTCTTGAGTGGCCTCTTCGGCGAAAGACCGCGAATCTCATTCTCGTATCTCAAGCTCCGCGAATCGCGATCACCGCGATGAATCAACAATAGGTTTGTTCGTTTTCAGAGTAAGCTGGAGCAGAGAGCTCGATTTTACGTGGAAGGTATATCTATATATCCAATAAATATAGATATAAGTTCCACGTAAAATAGAGCGCTCTGCTCCAGTTTACTCTGAAAACGATCAGACCAAATGAATTTTTAATTTTAAAGGACAATCGATGTTAAAAATTGTTGGATTCTCGGTCGTCATTGGCTTCATCGGGCTGCGCGTTCGCCAAGCGAGCGATGTGCTCGGTCGGAGCGTCTCTCATCTCGAGTCTCACGTCTCGAGTCGTGCCGGTGGCAACGTTTTTCTCGAGTGGCCTCTCCGGCCGAAGACCGTGAATCTCATTCTCATATCTCGAGCTCCGCGAATCGCGATCACCGCGAACCCTCCCCCCCCCCCCCCTTCCCCCCCGTCCCGCCCGTTTGAGCGGCGCAAGAGCAAGATATTCCTGACGAGAATCTTCGGGATTTTCATTTTTCTCGCGTTAGCTCACTTTTACCATCGTGCAGATCTCGCGCAGTCGGCGCTCTCCCTATCGCGAGGTGAATTTCTCTCGCGGATGGGGGAGGAGATATAGAGATATCGTGGGCGGTTGGAGCGGCGCAACCCCGGACCGTCTTCAACCGGTGCACCGATATTACCTTGGCATGTCTCCACTTCGCTCTATCCGAAATATCGGCACATCCGTCAAATAAGAAATCCGTGACATCTGGCGCTCGGCAACCTTTTCCATCGAGCTATCTCTCCCCTCGCTCCCTCGGTCTGCGCGAGACTACATGCACTGCCAGTGTCAGTTATCCGAAGCCTCCCGGTTCTCTGTTTCTCATATCTGCCTCCCGTACGGCCGCGATGACGGCTCTTCCCACGCACGCCTCTCTCCGCCGCATCGCGCGCCGCTGGGGCCTGCGTACGCACAGCTGTGTTTATACCCAAAACGTTTCTCTTTTCCCATTCCTATCGCAAGCTCGCGCGACGTTCCTCCGAAAGACGGGAGGGTGCCGTTTAACCCTTCACGCACAAAGGCCTCGCGCCGAGCGCGACTACACAGTAAAAAAATGTACTTTTCACAACAAGTTGTTTTTCACCAAACGTCCACGATTTTTTATTTGTTAATTTTCTGATCGCAACCATCCGGTTCTAGTTTTACATACAAAAGTGCGAACTAAATTTTTTAATTACACAGGAAATAAAAGGACAGGTTTGTACATTCACAGGTTCGTACATCAATTTGACAACATTATTTTTACGAGACTTCGTATTCCGATTTAATACACTGAAAAATAATGTTTCATCACTCTTTGCAGCGCCTCCCACACACTTGATTTTTTAAAGATTCTTATCCCATCGAGAGGTGTTCAAAATTTTCTCTGAAACTCACGTTTGGCGGGTTTGTACCGTTCGGACTACCTTAATAAGTCGCGACCTCGGGGTTTATTGTACACTTCGTCCGACACGTGGAGGCCACTCTCGTTCCGACGTCTGAGGTTCATAAAAATCTCGCAGCATCCCGATGACGATTCTCTCTCATCCGCGCCAGCCCTGCAAGCCACCCCCACCATCTCCTCTACATCTCTTCCCCGCTCGATGTACAAGAGAAACGTACCAGGCATTTCGCGACTGTGATTTTTCAAGCGTAAGAGAAATTGCCGAATCTCTCTTTCGCGAAATATATAGACGGATTATTTTTATCGCTCCTGCACTCCTCTTCTCTCGAGCTGACTCCGCGTTTATTATATATTGCTCGATTTGAGCGAGCGGGACGATTCTCGGCGTATACGTCCTCCCTCGCTCAGCCGGTTCTCTCAGTAACGTCGAATTCTATCCGGCTGTGTGCTCGGGATACTCCGGGTCCTCGACTGCGATATCGTTTGACCGGATTGATACGCCCGAGCCCGGATAGTCATTTCACCGAGTGACTCTTTCGGATGAGCTCTAGCCGAGAGAGACGGGGATACCGAAAAAGTAGAGTCGCTTCTACGTTTTACGGAATTCCGAATACGAGGGGAATGTATCGGTACGAACGGTGCCTGCGCGACGCTGAAAGCGCGCTTCGCAGACGAACAGACTGGATCGTCCTCTCTTTTTTCGAGATTTAATGAAGCTGTAGATATTCCGCATCGGTACGCGAAGCCGAACGTCCGGCACGATTCGTATGAACTTTTCTACCCTGTGACGATTTTTATTTTCTGTTAATTTTGTATTCTCACATCTTTTTCGTGTATTCCACGTTGGCGGCAAATTAATGTTTTCTTCTCATATTTTTTCGAATGATAAATCCCACGTAGTCGGCAAATGAGTTTAATTTTAGTTGTATTTCAATGAAAAGGGCAATTCTCCGGCGGCCGTAGATCCATCACGGGGAATATAACGCTCAGCCCCGAGCTGGTGGGATTAGCATGGATATGACTGAATTATACAGACTATGCGCCAGACTGCGTGTACACCATACGCCCGGGCACCACTCGTGTTTAAGCCTCCCGAGGGCCGTCATTGCGAACCGACTCAAATGCCTTTTATGTGTAACCCCGGAGCGTGCACGCGAAATACTTACCGGGTATGACAGAGGGACACCGATACCGCTTGGTAACAAGAAAGCTCTACATCCACCCCGGCGTGTCGGCTCGATAACGCAATTCGAAGCTGCAACGTTACCTGATGGAAAATGAATAATGCGCCAAAGGTGACTTATCAAATTGTCACTCATCGTTTCCCCGCTATTTTTTCTATACGAATTCTTTTTTTTTCAAATTCATTTATTTTTTTTCAAAAATTCCATGCATTTCAGAGTGCACGCTCGGCGAGACGCCGTAGCGAACAAAAAATCCTCCCGCGGATATTGTTTTCGTTTTCGAAAAAAAAAAAAAAAAAAAATCCTCGCCTCACCGTTCTGGCGGGACGAACGTAAATTATCGGTTCAATTATGTCCGCGCCGACGACCGGGAGTGGGCGCGTGCCCGTAATCGTAAATTTGCCTGCATTCTGCCGCAGAATATATAATTGCGGAGGGAAGAACAAAAAGAGCGGAGGCGACGCGCCGGCTTCTCGACGGGGAGTTCTTCGGGAACCTTTCGTCGATTCCACGAGCGGCCGAGCGTTTGAGAAAATCGCTCGGGGAGAGCCGAAGGGATGAAGAAAAAAAAAAAAATAAAGCAAAAAAAAAAAAAGGGGCAGTGGCTTCGGAATTCCAAGTTTTCTGGAAGGTCCGTCGCGCAGTTTCGTCGGTGGGGTTTCGAGAAAGTTTTCATCGCGGGAGCGGCAGCGAAAGAGAGTTTTTCCTGGGTCAAGAGAGGCTGCGGGGGATGAAAATCTCGCTGTGCGGTCCGCGCCGCTGGATCCTCGAAGGGGGTGGTCGGTCGGGTGGCCCGTGGCTGCGAGGTTTATCCTTTATCGTAAAGCGAGTTTAGACGCGACGGCGGACTGTAGCCGGCTGTGGCTCTGTATTTCCCCGGAGCTCCGGCAAAGTCCGTATAGGAAATCAAGTTAAATTTGTTGAGCCGATAAGGGTAACGGCGAACGCCCGACGAAGGGAGACAGCGCGGGGAGGAGAAACGCGGGGCGAGGCGGGAGCGGAGTTAGGGAAAAGCTCGATAACGGCGAAGGCCCTTCTTCCTCCGTTCTGCGCAACCTGTCCCGCTATACCTATGGCGTTAACGTACGTGCGAAACGGCGGCGCCACGAAATCTCCTCGTATCTCGACGAGCCGTACATCGACGAAGCCTCGACGAACGGTCCGGCCGCAGCACGCGGAGCGCAACCTTCGCTGCAGCTTCCTCCACCCCTGTCGATTGATTCGACGTGATGTTTTCTCCCTTCCGCGTCCCTTCGCCCTTTCCCAAAGCCAATTTTCCGCGCACCGAATCGCCCCCCTTCCCTCTTCCCCCACTCCCCGCGCGACACCCCGGAAATGTTTATTTTCCAGTGCGCAGGCGCGCGGGCGCCGGATAAAACTTCGCGCAAAATTGACCCAAGAAAAGCCGACGAGTGGGAGATTCCGGATTAGTTTTCACACTTTAAACCCTCCGATCGATGTTTCTGGAACATCCGCTTCTCGCCTGGGCTAGTTGGATCGTTCTCTAAGAACAGTAGACTTGTTCTCATTTGCTGAAGAGAAATTTCGCTGAGGACATTATTTTTTTTTTCGACACTGTTTTTGGAAAATTCGTATCCTGGCTTATCTGCTTTCTCATGTGGAGTACGGATTCAATATCAACTGAGGTAACGGTAACAATGCTCGGACAGGTAACTGGTCTTAGGGCACTAGTGTGCAGATTTGATTTATTACGAATTTAAGTGTTAGAAATCGAAATTGATATTCGAATTTATTATTACGAATTTAAGTATTAGAAATCGAAATTGAACACGTCCACTCGCCACCACGCTCCATCTCGATCGAAGTTTTTATGCATAATACCGATAAATTAAATTTAACACACGAGCACGAGTAAATATTAACGATCACGATATTAAAACGAGCTTCATAAACGCGTTTAATGTACCGACCAATTAATTTCGTCCTCGATGTTGCGCACTAAATTCAGTAATTCCCAATATCGTAAATTAATTTACCAAAAATGTTCGACAGTGGTTAACATATACCTTCCGTCTGACCGAGCAAAAATTATCGAAAGTAGCAAAAAAGCGCGGTGCCAAATGATCAATAAAAAAAAAAAAAAATCCATCAAAGCAAAAATATAGCCCTTCGTCTCTCGATCCCGTCCGGTTCTATTAAATTAATTTGTCTCAATGGCCGAGCGAACACGAGCCCAGCTTTTCGGATAACCGCGCTGCATCGGCTTGACCTACATTTTCGTACATAAAATAAAAAAGAAAATTGAAAAAATCGTGCGCCCCGAACGAAGAGTCTCTCCGCTGAATTTTATTATGGTTAATTAAAACATGTAGCACGAAGAACGATCGCCACAGCCGTCGCTACTCCACTAAACTCGTTGAAACTTTGCCAAATTTTCGTTCGGACGTTTTGTGCCCAAAGCAAACATGATGCCAGCCCCGGCAAGTAGTTCACCGGCGATGGAGAGGAGGAGGAGCGAGTCCACGAGCCTCATTCATACCCAATGTGTTCGCATTAATCTATGCCCGTGATTCCGCGGGTCCTACGGCAAAAGCCCTCTCGCAGCTGCATTATAGCTCGCCGTACCGAATCCAGCCCGGCTCTAAATTTCACAGCGTTTCGAGTTATTCGTTGCCGCTCGCATTGATGATATCTGCATTAGTAATCGGCTGCGTGAGCTCGCATTAAGGATGATATTCGGTCCTGCATACAATGCGAATTCCAGTGCCTCCATTACGGCACGGTGGAAGGTTTCAGTTGCGTTAATAAAGTTAAACACACGGAAAATATAATATCGTTATCCGCCTGAGTGCGACGGCGACTGTGCACGTTACCCTAAATAAATTAACACGTATTCCATGTATTTAATACGAACCGGAAGTTCGGTTGGAGAAACGACTTTTAGCGATAAGAGCTCGAGTGTCGCGCGTTCGAGTTAACAAGACGGAGTCAGAAACGTTTTCGGGGCTCGCGAGAAAAACCGATCGGCGAAATGAAATTTGCTGTTATTTCGGGAACGCGAGAGATTTCTGGTCGCGCGGCAATAAAAGCGGTGTTCAATTTAACTTATGAAAATATTGAAGTGGATGGGAAACGGCTGGCCAAGACGGGAAAACGAGCGGGCCAGCGTCCGCGTCCAATCGGTCGGTGTCCACATGCAGCTCGTGTACGTACACACACGAGACGAGAATAAATTCGCCGTCCCGGTAAACAGCGCCGCGGTGAACTTTTCACCCGGCAATTTTAATTAGCATAATGAACAACGCCGGCGATCGCTGCCCCTTATAACTACTTCAGTGCGAAAGCAGTACGATATGTTCTAAAAGTGGCCCATGAGCCTGAAGATATCTGCACGATGTTAAATTTCATATGTTCTTTGATGTCTGTGAGGTTTGATCTCACACTCCACTCACAACCAAAATAAAGCTACTGTTTCTATGGCAGAGTTCCAAACAATGCATCAATTCCATAACGATTGTTCAATTTCGTTGTAATTTTTTTTCTATCGGTACTTGAAGTCCCCTCCATTAGCCATTATTGCTTGTTCATACATAAAGCTTATTTCACCTAAAAATTTTTATTGAAAAAGATTCTGTCAATGCACCGCTTTAGGAAGAAAAAAACATTGTTCACTTGTAGAACTTTACTATCTGAGAGAATTTCCTCCAGCGAAGTTTACGCGATGCAAAACACAGCCATTTATGACTTAATGAAATTTATTCTCGTGCAGATATCTTCAGACTCGTGAGTGGAACTCGCTTAACTACTTTACGCGATAGATTACTTTACGTGTATACTTTCCGCGATAATTCTTGTCGCCGGGACGAAAATAATTTTGAGTTCTCGAGACTTCTCGCACCGGAGTGGCTCCGACGGGAAGGAGATACCTCCTTGCACTACCCAGCAAATCCCCAACCGCACGTTCTTCGTTGGTGCACTCGGAGTGGGCGAAGCTTCGCATTAGTCATACTTCAGAATCGCTTAGACCCTCGTCTACCGTGTGCCCCTCGCTGTCCTGCACTCGCCCGGGAGTCCTCCGCTCGTCGACGGTAACCTGGCTCTCCGATGTCACAGAACTCTCTCTCTCTCCGCCCCCCGGCTCCAACGAACGATAATATACATAACGTCTACTTTTCTCTCGTCTCGCGGTCTTGCACGCGCCACTTTTTGTCCCGCAGGTAATCTCAGCCGAGATCGGAAGATTCCGGATGTAGCGTCGAAGCCTCGATATAGTCACGAGGTGGAAAATCGGGAAGCGATCGATCGCCCCGACGAGCGCCTGACAACGGACGAAAAACCGTATGTTCATCCGAAAGTGCAAGAAGCGGGATTGATAAGAGGCGAGAGAGCGGCGGAAAATCGGATGTTCGTACGATTTCGAAGGAGGTAAAGTAAATGGCCCAGTTTCCGTCACTGTCCCAGTTACCGTCATCGAAGGCGATTTATACTAATTGCCATCAATTTTTTCATACCATCAATTTTTTTTTTTTTTTTTTGTATTGAACGAAAACTGTATAAAACCCAGTGTTACCGACTGAGTCTGTACCACACGCCCTTAAGGGAAGGCTAAACACGTACGGGTGCGAGAGAAACAGAGCAAAAATTTGGGATCCATTTTTCTCTGAAACGATTCTATAAAATAAAAAACGAATTGCGGGGCGCACTGCCTTAATCAAACACGCACCGTTTCTTTTCATTTCATAAGACCGTTTCGGAGAAAAATGATTTCAAAGTATTTCGACGTAATGTTGATCTTCAGCCCCACCTTAATAAAGGGTCATGTTTACGAACGATCGGGGACCGGTAAGAAATTGGAGAGAACCATCGAGTAACCATCGTTCCACTAACGGCCAATGGCGGGGAAAAAGTCCTCGCACCGATCTCGTCTCGGTGAAATTCCGACGCCCTCCCTTCCGCACCCCGGCCACGCCGGATGTCGCAAATGGCGCGAGACGGATGGATAGGCCTCTCGTAAAGCGGCGATCCCGCTCGCGGCTACGAAGGATCGTGGAAAGAAGGGGTGTAGCGAAGCGGAAACGAGAGTACGGTGCGCCTCCGTTCGGTTATACACCTGCTGCCGTATAATGCCCCAATAAAAGTGGAATACAACACGAAACGTGTGTACAGTCTCCGGCGGAGACTGCACGGAGAGGAAGCGTGACGTCGGGGAGTTACATCTAACCGTCGGCGAGAGTGCGGAGACGACCCCGAGACTGTGCCTTTTCCAGACACGCGAGCAATCGGGATCACCGGGGGTAGAAAGGGTTCCGCCATTCGTTAGAGAAGCCGTGAGCCCGCACCGAGGCCGTTACTACTCGCCGTCTCTAAGTTACGGCTTGCGACCGAGGGGTCTATGGGGCGTGAAGCCCGAATACGCTGCAATAATGTAGCCTTCTTACCGAACACGCGCCACGGGGAGGGGGTTGCGCGGTTTCACGTGATACCATGGGCACGGCCGCAACGGCGGTGGCGAACGGGCTGCCGACCACCGGGAACTCGACCGTGGAACTGCTGTACGGCAAACGCTGAGAGAGCCCGACTTGCTACTTGGCTCTCCACTTGTTACCTTCCCCGCCGCCGCTGCCGCTATAGTTTGGCAGTTCGGTAGCGCGGTAGTTCCAGTGCGCGGAGGGGCCTGCACCACGCCCGGACGGTTTGTCCGGTTAGTTTCGCTTCTTCTTCGCGGATAGTTTAATTGGGAAATTGGCCTTGGATGGAGTGCCAGCCACGCCAGCGAAACGAACCGCCACCAGCCCTTTTCGGGGCCGCGCCGAGCCCAGGCGCGGCACCTGGCGGGCTAATTCTCGGATGTGACGAGGGTGAAAACACACCCGACCACTGGATACGCCGAGGTACGTTAATCTTTTCCGTACCCTCGACCGAGAAACTCTCCTGCAGGACTGCTTCGCGGACTCGCTGTTGGGGGTGTCTCTTGAGGAAACTCAAGGAAGGGCACGGGTGAGCGAGAACTCGGAAGGGCAGGTCTCTGGCAGAGATTACCGCAGAGGTAAGGTACTCGTGCCATTTTCATATTTTTTTTTTTAGAAGCGACGAGGGAGCTCGACGGTTGGTTAACGGTTAAGTGATTTAATGAGAGCTAGAGGATGAAGGCCGGGGAGTTTATTAAGTCATAAATCAAGCCTGTGCACGTGAATAATAGTGATTAAATTGAATATTATAGAGCGGTACACTGCGGGAGATGTCGTTTAGTGGATTAAGCTTTCGGACGGCTAATTCAAAAAAATGTAGATTCCACCCTCCCGTCCAGGAGAACTCGTCGCGAGTAAACTGTATTCTCGCTCGAGACGAGGCGCGAAATCTGAATACTGAATATGGAATTATCTAACTCGAGAAGTGTCGCCTCCCCGCCCAGAACGATCCCCTCCGAAGCCTCGGCATCTTTCCGGCTGACGATTTTCCAACGGGAGAAGGGACTCCTGGATTCGGGAGATAAAAATAATTTGAGTAAGCTCCTACCGAACGAATTCATCGTTCTCGCTCGGGGAACGGCTTTGTTTCACCCTCCTTCGCCACCTTAAGAATTCATTTTCAATTAAAGTTCGAACGGCGGGCAATTCTCCGATGAGATTCGAAGGGACAATCAATCCCGGATTTGGTGGTTGAGCTCTTCTCTCAGAAATGAACGAGCATTGTCGCCGTCGTCGTCGTCCTGGTCGGGGATTCAACGCTGAAAGAAGAATTTCCAGGGGGGCCGCCGAGATGAGAAAGGAGCTCGTTTTTGCGAGTCTCAGCGTAACTAAAAAAAGAAACCCGGTGAAGATGGAGAACGATAATAGTGCACATCTTTCTTTTGTCGCCGCTTAACCGTCACTAATTATAAACTATAAACAATTTTAATTCCTTAAGGGTGGCGTTGGAAAGTTGATTAAAGACGGTACGACCTCATGCATTTTGATTATTAATTTTTATATCCGCGCCCAGTTCCCGCCCGCCACGACCGGGCGAAGTTGATGGCGTCAGGGGGGGGGGGGGGGGGGGGGGGGGGCGGAACGACGGCGGAAAATACATTCAGGTGGGGCTCTGAAAGTTCGTTTATTAATACGAATTGCCTCTCGTAAAGCCGAGCCGCGTATCCTCGCGCCGGGCGCATCCTTACCGTCTTTACGATGCTCTTAATTAGCCCGAGGAGTATCTCGGTGGCCGATTTAACGGGACCATCACTTGGCGCGTCTTTTCCTACTTTGCTGCTGGGCGCCGGCTTGATGAAGGACCTAGTCAGCTCGGAAAACGACTCTTGGACCAATATGGGCCTTGTTGGAAAATCCAACCGACTGTGCTATACGTGCGATCTTGGCGCGTCGCCTTGCCAGGTCGCACAGCTAACTCGGAGAGTTCTAAGTGCTCTCCCGTACAAGGGGGGTGGGGAGGGGCAAAATGGGATACGGGGGGAAACGCTGCACACTGCAGACACGGGGCAAAATGGGTTACCACGACTATCGAGGAAAAATTGAGTGGAACACTCGGAGACCAGACTCGGACATGAGTAATTATCGTTGCAACTATAATTTTTTGTCACTGTCGTAACTATAAAATGAAGACGTTCCCGTTGGGAACTATTATTTAGGTAAAAAGTCAGTTGCTTTTGCCACGTAATTTTTTCTCAGTGCAGGATCATATTCGGATTCGGTGACGGGAGTAAAATGGGATATGTGGGCCGAATGTGCAAGCGGACCGAACATGTGGAGAAGGCATTTTTCGATCGGAATCTCGCCGCCACGTTGAAATCCGTTTCAAAAATTAACTTTCCAGACTTTCCCTCCCGATACCTCGGAAACTGATCGAAGGTCCATTCTACACTGAAGCTGCGTTCCACGCTTCGGCGGGCAAAATCGTCTAGCTCCCTTGACGACCAGCCGCGAACGCTTCAAAGCTTTCAAAGACTCACCTCCTTACTCTCAACCGGTATAGTGTACTGCTCGGTTGCATATACTCTGTTCCTATAAGAAGCCCGAAACGTACGGGCCGCGGGTCCCGAGAGGCAGCCTTTCTCACCCCATCCCGCCTTCAAAGCCTCACATCGTTCGGCTTCGAATTTGTCGGTACAAAATAATATCGCCTCCGTATATAGGTAATACTCCGGAAGAGTTTGTCCTGTACGTGTATACGGGCTTTTCCGAGGCCAACAAACCCGCAGCCAACCGCCAAACTTTTAAACTTCCAAAGCCCGTGGGTCGGGCAAGTTTCCGTACAAGTTCTCTCGCCAGAATCGTGTCCTCCAACCCTCTCAGCCATGCGGAAAGTGCGAGTTTGCGATATAGCGTTAAGAGGGGAAACCGGAAGTGTGGACGTTGGCTGAGACCATACAATTCTATCGCCCGGGACTATTCAGCGTCGAACTCGACAATCGCCTCTTGAATGCAATAATTCGAACGACACAGACAGACACACCCAGCTTTCCGTTCTAATAAGGAATACAAATTATGTACAAAAATAAATAAACAGATAAATAAACGTGATGGAGTCTTCAGCCAGTTTTCTCGTTTGCACGTTATGACGACTCCAGCTCCGCACTCTGCGCATTCCCTCGCGGAAAAAGAAATAATGTATCACAAATTATAAACAAACAATTAAAAAATTAAAAATAAACGGGCAGGAATCTCCTTGCATTTTTCTCATTCGCACGTTAAAAAAGAAAATATATATATATATATATATATTAATGAGCTTCCGACTCTCTTCAATACATCGCTGCGAAGTAACTCTCGAAAATCCTCGTACGCAAATGCGCATCCTGTTCGCGACTAAGCCAAGTACATGAATGCGGAATGGCGTTGCGCTCGGGGCTCGAGAGGCGAAAATAGAGTGACACACGCGCGTTTGGATGTGTGCGCCTGCATGCCCTAGTCGCTTGCACATGTTACTTCGGAAATGCACACGTTTGCATAGACGTATGTAGGTTCACGATGGAAGGGACGAGCGAGTGGAAACGCCCACGCGTTACGCGGGCGCTCCGATAGGAAACAGCTTCGTGATAATGGCCGGAATTTTGCGAAAATCTCGCGGCGGCCTGCTCAACTCGAGTCTGCGAAGTGACGCGTGGAATACAAAATTGATCTTAGCATGACATTACCACTCCGGGGTTATTCCGACGCGGCTCTCCGCCGGCGCTCCATAATCGCGAGAGAGCGGAGAGTGCGGAGAGTGCGGCATGAGCTGGGCGTGGGAGAGCCCGATCGCTCCTTCCACCATCCCGAACGCTCAACTTCGCGTGTATATGCATATATGTATATATACGTGTGCCATCAACCATCTGGAGCATCCCTGCTGAATATGAAATGGCCGAGGACCCGCGTCACCGAAGAATATAATTAAATATATCGCGCGATTGGGCGGTTACGCCGACGAAATCCCGAGCGGAAGCAGCAAAATAAGTTAATTTATTACGGTGGATCGCGACGGATTTTGTCATACTGGCGGCGTCGCCGGGTTTTGCGCTCTCCAGACGGGTCTCGATAATGGTAATCGCCAAAGTTAATTTTTTTTTCTTCATGTTCGATGCGGATTTTTTATATTAAATATTAAGCTTCGAGTGGAACAAGCTGTGGACTCGTGAGCGGAGAGAAAAATACAATGGGTGTGTCGACGAAGGGGCGAACTAAAAAAAACCTATCCGCAAGATTTTAATAACTGAGGAAGGTGTGCGCAACTTACTTTGCATTATTTTTTCATATTTATGAAATGCGAGTTTCCTCTATGAAGGAAAAAGAAAATTCTTTTTGAAAACCAATGATGATTTAAATGTACTTTTTAATTATCGTGCCGAAAGAAGAAGGAGAGGAAATGTAAGGTGTAAGGAGGAAAGGTTCATTCAAACAACTAAATATTCCTTCAATCAAATGAATATTTCTTCCAATCGACCAAATATTTATTTCGCCACCCGCGACTGCAGCTTAGTTTGATATTACCGAACCTTTTTTTCGGTGTATGTAGACGAACCGAACGAGTTCTTCCTGGCCCGAGTAGCTGGCGACGCCTCGACGTAGGGCGCGTTCATTAAATTCCGGCGATCGTTGAAGTGGCGCAAGCCCCAAACCATCCCTCTCGACTCCCCTCTCGGAAGAAAACTAAGAAAAAAAAAAAGGAAGGGAGTGACTCGCAAGGAAAGAGGAGACGAGAGAGCGGAGAGGAGTTCGAGCGCCGGGTACCGTAAAACGGTACCAGGAAGGCCCGCGGGTGGGGATATAGCCTGTGAAACTAATCTTTCTTTTAATTACAGCACGAGGCAATCGTGCTTCTCCGACTGCCGCCGCGTCCTGACGAATTTTATCGCGAGTAATCGAAGCATCCGCGAAGGCCCCTTCCTCGACAATAGAACGCGAGATCGAATTCCTTTTTTTTATTTTCTTATTTCTCTCCTCTCGCCGCTCAACTCTCCGCGGAATACCCGAGGAAAATGGATATATCTCGTGGTTCCCTCGGTGAGACGCTTTTAATGGATGACATCGATGACTCTCGGATTTGCGAGGGTCACACTTTTTTTTTTCTTCTTTTTTTTTTCTCCCGTTCAGCCTTCACGCGAACGGGTTTACGCGGCGCAAGCTTTCTTTGGCCCGTGACGAGATACAATCTATCGTAATTGAAAATTATGCCGCACGAGTGGGCTCTGCCTCGGCGCGGGACCTCGGGTTGTAGATGGACTCACGGGGAAGGGGTAGGCCAGGGTACAACGTAGTACCTTGGTTTTCGAGAGAGAAATGAAAAAATTCCACGGGCGTGGCGACGGCGTCGTTATAAAGTTACGAAACGACTGCTGGCCCTCTCGGTAGTCTGGGGCGGCAGGAGAGGCTCACCGGAGCCTCGCCGGGAGCCTCTCTCCCCGAAGCCGATAAGATCGAAGTTTCGAAACCATAAAAAATCTCGCGGAGCCTGCCCGTCCGTTCGTTCGCCAGCACATAATTTTATTCTCGAATCTCTTCTGTGCTATACCCATTCAATTTTTTTTTTTACCTAGCGAGTTTCTTGTCCAGGGCGTCAAGTTTCCGTCGACAATTGAAAATAGACTCTTTAGGAGATAAAAGTATAAAAAAGGGACCGAATTTAAAAAAATGCAGACATCCTGTCCCCCACATCTAAATTCCTCGACGCTACGGAAACAATTTACATGGTATATTTGTACGGCACTCCGTACAAATATCAAAGTCTGAGCTGATTTACCTACAATTTGTCAACCGAAACCATTTTTTTGCGTTTTTATTGATTTTTTTCTATATCACCAGTTTCGAGTTTTTCCACATTTAACGCCCGAGGTGGAAATCCACCCAAGTCACGAGTCAAAGGCTATAAAAAAATGCTAGATGAGTTCTAGTGTTAATAAAAACTAACAGTTGGCATTAATTGTATATCCACGTCCATTTAATTTCGATCGCTCTCACACATTGCCGTTGCGTTTGCTCGTTTGGCACCCTATCCAGAGTGGACGTCAACAGACTCTATTTTCCATTGTCCGTCCGTCAGAATCCCGAGGATCTCGCCCGCAGTCTCCACCAAAGCGTTTCGTCGCCGGAACGTTGGAGCTCCGATGTTTCACAAGCGAGACTCGAGAGCGCGATTCCGCAGCGGCGTTTGTCGCGATGGAAACCTCTCCGCGCGACCTCATTCCGCGAAGCATCCGCGTATATTCACGCTGCGGCGGGCAGGACGCGGTGATGCACGGCTAACGGAAAGAGGATGCAGCGGTGCGGTAGGATAATGAAAAAGCGTGTCGGCCGAGAGCGAGCCAAGCGGGTAGCGCGGAGAAGCCTAAAAAGCACCGACGACAGACAAGAAACAATAGTTCCGAGCTGCGCGGAGGAGGTCCGGACGGGGATTGCCGAGTCAGCGAGACTTCTTCGTCCTCTCCTCCGCGGTATTTACTATCCTCCGTTTCCCTTCCTCCGCCTCGTTCCGCGGAGATCCCACACTCATCCGCCGGCTCGCCTCGCACGGTACACCGAGGCATCCGCGCGACGGCTCGCAGCGATTCAAAGGGATAGCGAGTCACGACGCCGATCCCGGAGCTAGACGGCAGCGCGGCCGAGGGAAGGGGGTGGTTGAAGACCGTGCAGGGCGCGTTGCTGCAGAATTTAAGCGCTCGTTAACGGCCCGAGCAGACACGTTGGCGCTCAACGTCCTGGCTAAGTAAGCTCGTACTCCAGTCTGACTTACTCATAAATCCACTCGGCCGGAGAGGCGGAGAGAGGCCGTTGGATAGTGAGCAAGTCGCAGCTTTTAACGGGTGATCGCTCCGGGGTCTCCGCAGCGTTGGCAAGCGTCCTGCTTCTCCCGAGTGCTCCGAATCCTCCGAACATATATTTTTTTTGTATCACGCGCAGTGAATGCATTACGACGGGGCCATTACGTACGGGCTATTCACGGTCCCGACACGCACTTCCGGTTCATTCTGCTCCGAAATTTGTCGTCCCCCCGTAGGTACGCCGTACGTCAGCGTTGCGGAGGACGATAACGCTGGCAGTAAAGCTCCATCGGGAGACCGAGAGCGGAATGTGCCTCTGGAGCATCTGCACCGAAGACGGCAAGCTCGGAGGGCGAGCGGGAGAGAGGATAGTGCCGTTCCCGTCTGGCCGGAACGGTTCGAGCAATCGTGCGGTATCGTGCCGGTCTCTTCCTCCGGGAGAGGAGACGGCGATACGGCGGAGCGGATGGACCCGCACACGTTATTCGAAATGTCCTGTAAGCTCGGCGGAGCTCGGCCGACTCGGGACACATCGGGCCTGGTGCGCTGCCGGTGAGAATCGAGTGGAAGTTAGAGGGTAGTTATCGGTGGCGAACGAAGGCAGAGGCGCGACCGGGACGCCGCCGCCGGTGCCGGACGATCTCTGCCTCCGTGGCCCGGGGGCGGTGCCGGTTACGGAGAGTTATTTAGCGGCGGCGTTGTTCTGGCTCGCGCAGTATGTGGGTCGCCGACGGCTTAGTGGCCCCCCGAGTAAGCCTCGTGAAACATGAATAGCCCGGATGACGCCACTAACTCCTTTATGGAGATGCAAGCTTATGCACGAATTGTGGAGAATTCCGACTCTCGCATCATCTCGCGCGACTCCGTTCGCCGGCAAGCCCGAATGCCCGCCGGTAAGCAGTCCGGACCGGCGTCTCGTGAGACACGCGCGCGAACCTTACCGCACAGTGGATGCGGTCCGTGCGCGGACGGGGAATGGTAAAACTGGATCCGCAGCTGTACGCGCTCCGGAACACCCTACGAAGAACCAGCGACACCCCGGGGCATTCGGGAACAATGCCAAGACCAGTTTAGTCGCTTAACGTACACCGGTAAACGTCACCGTCGGAGCGAGGATTATGTCGCGGTTCCGACCTCTCGGTTTTGTTTTCTTGCGATTTCAGAGCCGAGTCGATCCGCCCGAGGGTCGCTGCGAAGCGCGATCTCGAATTCGTATCTGAATGCGCGGAGTGCATGTTCCCGTGTGCAATTGTCTCGCGACGTGTGACGGCGAGGGAAATTGACTCTGGGTCACGTGAACGTCGACCTCCTTGACTCCGACGTTAAGGAAGTCGCCCTATCGTATCGTCTATCAGGCTCGCGGTTCGCTGGAAGCGACGGTAAAAGTAAAAACGTCGTGTTAGCAGTTTTAAGAAAGACGATTAGCGATAAAGATAGGGAACGCATCTGGGGATGTGTCGGGAGGAAGGTGACTACGAGTGTAAGTCACGGTAATAACGAGGTGGCGGACGACTCGGCGCGGAGCCCGCGGAAAAGTAATATGTAAGAGGAAATAAGCCTCCGCTCGTATATTCAACGATATCTGATGGCACCGTCGTATCCACCCCGGCTACCGGTGAAAACTTAACTCGCCTCGCGCGCCTAAGCTCCCTCTCGCTCGCTCCTTCCTCCCTTGTCCTCTTCCTTCGGCTTACTTTAAACTCTCCGTTTCCGCTCTATCCACCCCCCCCCTCGAGCAACCGGCTACGCAGTAGCGTGTCGCGCGTCTCGGACCGCCGACGAAATATTTATACCTCCTCCCTGCTTAATTGCGCCACCTTCCCCTCTCTCCCGGTCGCCGAGCACGAAGTTGGCCCTTAATTACCCGGCTGATATTATCGCTACTTTAAAATCGTCGTGGCCTCTTAATAGACAACTCGTCGTCTCCGGTTAAACTTTGCCGCGGCGCCGGTGCCTGCAGCGGAAAACCGCTGGAGTGCCGGTCCCTCGTTTTCCCTCAGCTCGCGTTCGCGAGCCTCGCCGGGCCCGCCTGTGAAATTCTAATTAACCGAAACGGTTCGTTCGCTTATCATTTTCAATGGTTTCGCGCGTGTATGTGTGTGTGCGTGCATGCGTACGTGCGTGTGTGTTGTAACGAGACAACCGTGTCGAGTAATATTCGATTGTTGCAATACACGAAATATAATCTCGAATCATTCACCGTCAGACCGAACCCTAATCGGTCATTGAAATTTACTACCGCAATCTCGCTTTGAATCTTTAACGGTATAGCTTTTATCTCCGGCGAAACGGGAGGGAGGCTGCCGTGGAGTTGGCGAAGTTGCGGGGGGGCCCCGAGAGGGAAACCGGCGTTGTAACTGGCGTTTCGTCCAACGTAAAAGTGAGCCATTACAAACACGTGTCCTCGTCGATTAGCATAACGGCACGACTTTTTGTACGGTGGCGTTTAGCGACCGGGCCGGAAAAATGTTAATAAACCCGAGGCTGTCGCGCGCAGCGTTACGGAGACACTGGTCCTCGAATCTCGGAGGGTTCCACGCAGGTGTAGAACATGTGCTCTCGCACACTCGGGTCACTAAACTTTTTTTTTACAGCATCTCCGTGACCTTTCCGTGCCGGGCGCTTCCCGCACGGTGACTCGTAACTTTGATGGCCTGATCGCTATTTTAAAAACCTCCCCGCAAGAACTCAACGGAGTTTCCGGGTTTACGTCAGTGTTTTGTTTGTAATTAGCAGCGAAGAAAGAGCGGAAAGTGGTTTTGCTGATGCGCGCCCTCGACGATTAAAGCGGCGAGCGAGCGGGCCGGCGGCCAGAAGCGATATAGGAAAGGGGGGGGGGGGGGGGCTTGAGGGGGGCGTTTGGGTCGGCGTTTCGCGCCCCCGACGTGACATCGTTAGCAACTTTCTGCCACTGTTTTCCGCGGTCGACCGACAAACTGGGCTAATTGCTTCAACTTCTGACCTATCCTTCCAGGTGCCTCGTTCCGCCAACTCCGCTGCCCATCCACCGTTGCGGTTATTAGCGCGAAATAATCGAAGTACCCGTGGCATTCGATCGAGCATTTTTCACCCTCGATTCTGTCATCGCCTCGAACGAGACGCGGACTGTCATCGGTGAAACGTTCCCCGATGATATTTCGGATCCGTGCAATACCTTCCGTAATCCCAATGTTATTTCAGTCTCCCCGAGGGAGATTTTGTTTCCCAACGATTCGTGGCTCGCTTCAACGGTGAAGATTACTCGGTATATTATTTCGCGAGACCTGAAAGGGTTTGGATAGTGGAGGGAGGGCCGAGCCAAGTGGAGCGAACGGGGAGGCGGGGGGTTGAAGAGATTGCTGGCGAGAACAGCAAAATTGAGAGAAAAGCGAACGAGAGAATAGGTAGATAAAGGGGGTGGCAAAACCGAGGGAGGGACTTTGGCGCACCGCGTCGAAACTTCGAGACAATCTACGCACTCCCTTCCCGGCGCACCGCGCCGGCTCCCCCGGCTGTACAACCCGACTCATCCACACTTCACACTTGTGCGGTACTCTCGTTAAAACCGTTTGCACATCGTCGAACCAACATTCGCGAACATCCGGCCGCGGCGCATGCCGACGCTGTTCCGTGTCTGTCTGCACAACGGCGGCGGCGGGAGGCGATTTCTGCAGCCGCTTTTACTTTGGCACGGCAACAACGCGGCTCTTCTGTACCGTAGGTAGAACGCGGAATACAACACCTCTGATAATGGCGGCGGGATGAGACGACCAAGCCCGCACCCCATTCCGCTGTATACGCGGCACTCCGCCCTCCTCGCTCCCGCAGCCGCCGCTCTGCCCTTAGATTTAATTAACTCGGTCTGAGGCCTTCATTGAGTTATGTTAAGTCACGTACCCCCTCCCCTTCTCCCCCCCTCCCTCCACCTCCGCCAACGAGCCCCCGAGCCGTAATCTTTGTATTACGCCGCACTCAAAAGCGTATTTCCCGGCGCCGCCGCAAAATCGTTGCTGCACCTCGAGAGCGCACCGGCAAGATGTCACGACAGGATAAGCCTCCCAAGTTCTCGTTGGGCTCTTCGGCACATCAGGGACTCGAGAACGTCATCCCCCGTCGGGCGTCTTCATGGCTTTCTTAACCCGTCCTTCCTCGGCTCACCGTCCGTACCTTATTCCGCACTCCGCCGTCGTACAAAACCGCCCCCCCGCCAACCGCCCCGTCGTCTTGCTCTCGCAGCCGCGCGATCTACCCCAGCTCGCTCCTACGCACACAACGGCGAAACCTTCGGGCCTCGTCGATGTCTCCGCCTTGCCGACGTCAAGGACTCTCCTCGGAGTTAATGTCTTGAACGTTTCTCCTTTGACGTATTGCGCGTAACTCCCGTGGGGTTGGAGCGGAAGGAGCCGTCGTCACTCCACGCATCTCTGGATCTCCGGTGTGCAACAAACTTTACGGGCAATCCTCCAATGCAAACTACGAGGTAACGAGTCTCCCAGGAGTGGAAAAATAATAAAAAAATTTTGTGATTGAAGTCTCGATACGGTACGGTGAAAGTTGCGAATTGCACGTTGCAAAGTAATCTCAGCCGAACGCAGTCCCGGCTCAAAATTCCCGTTCGGAGATGACGAGAGAATCGCCGCAGGCTGCTCGGCCTCCGTTCGGCGCGCCTTGCACCTTCGCCTTGTACGCTTGTGTCGCGACTGTGTCTCGAGTTACACGCCACGTGTCCGCGCGACCCTTGGAACAATCGCGAAATTAAAAAGCGCGGTTCCCTCAGGAGGGAGAGACGCAGGATGAACGGCACAGAAACAACGCCGGCAGCGCGAGTCCAACGGTCTGATTCAGTGACCGTGTGATGTTGATCGCTAATTCGACGAACATCAAAAGGATTTAACCGGGAGAGAGCATTAACGGCAAATCAACCGTGCCATTGAATTTGCGCTAGTCTGCTCGTTTGTTGCACAATAAAGATCCGCGTTTTCAATTGACCCGCTCAACTAACCCCACCCTTCCCACCGATCCGCTCGACCCCTCGTTGTTCCATTGTAGGATATATTTTTTTTTATAACATATCTCTTATTTGGTAGCCGATTCATAGACTGTGAAACGGGCTTTGTGTCACGGACACGTGCCACAGCGATGCACAATTTATTGGGGATTACTCGCTGATCCGTTAATAACCAAGTGAAAATTGATCGGATCGGATGTGTGAATTAAATTGGCGATGTACGGAAGTGAAGAATTATTCACGCTGAAAAATAACGGCTACTTTATGTGTATACATTTTTTTTGGTAATGTCAAAAACACTGACTAGCGTTGAAGCGTCAGCACCGACTTTTTAACGATCCGGGGCCGGGGGAGCCTCGAAAGTTCAAGAGGCAAAACGCTCGTCCGATTAACAGAGAAAGTCGACGGGATTGTGCAGCATTAGCAGTAAAATAGCTTTCTTTGCCCGCCCTGGTTCGGAGATTCGCGATTCCTCGCTACTGCCGGAGCAGCTAAGCAACTTCGGGCGATATTTCGCTCCGTGGGCGGGCAGTACGCTCTCTGATTTCGGGCGCTGCAGTTTCCACTGGCAGTTAAGTCGAATCAATTGGAAAAGTTCGGATTTTCTACCTCCGCGTTGCCGCTGCAGTTACCGCGTCTGCTCGGCAGAACCGCGCGGGTTCTTCCGCTCGGAGCGACTCGAAGTGGCCAATGATCGAGTGAATCTTACGCGATACAAGCCGGAAAGAGTCGGAGCAAAACGGAACCGTGTCCTATATTCGAGATTAGACAAACTTTTTCAAAACTTTGTACCATTCACCACGAAACACCCCAGCCACTGTACATTTGGCAAGAGTGCGGAGTGGAACAAACTAGCAGAGATATTCCCGACAGAACTATATCATGGTGGATTAAAGTTCTAAAAACAGATGATAGTAGAATCGCGAACAATGTTTCAGGAAACTGTGCGAAATCGACTTTGTTGAACAACCCGAAATCGACCGTAACCGGTCCGCTCAACTTGTACCAAAAGAAAAGAAAAACTTAAGTGCGAAATATACAACTAATTGCATTAGCAACCTACTGGACCGGAATATCAATAACCTACTGTACCTCAGAATCATCGATGTATTTTTTTCAGTTTCTTGTCTATCAGACTTTCCCTAAAAGAAAAAATTGTTAAAAAAAAAAATTGGCCCTTTCCCCCCGCAGTTCCGTTTCGCCGCACTCGGTGCTGTACGTTGAAGTTGCACATTAAAATAAGTTATTGGCCTCCGGTCATATTTTTCTATATTCAGTGCCTTTCACCGGTCAATTAGCACGGGGTGATCGATCAGAGGAGGATCGTCCATAACTGCTCGACCTCCTCCTCGGCCCCTCCTCGGGAGAACTCTGCGCTAGTTCCGGCAGCTTCCGCGCTTTGCTTTCAACTGAATTAAAAAGGTTTTCAAATGAAATATCATTGTGCTCGGCGAGACGCCGATTCAGTCGGAGCAATGGGTCACTCAACTGAGAGGAGCGAACCGCCCACCCGTACTTCCAGAGATATTTCAATAATTGAGAAATCAGAAGAGCAAGTAGGGAGGGCTCGGGAGTGGTGGGAATACCGAGGAGGAGAACATGGCACCCAAGGGTAACACAGGACGACCTCCTTTATCTCCGAGGGATCTTCTTTCACTGAATCCCATTACAATTCGCTCGGCGGCTCTTTGTTTAAAGTACAATGGCCATTGACTCGGCTGGGCGCAGAGGCGAGTCATTGGGCGTGGAGGTACGGGACAGGCTCCTTTTCCTCCATCCCGCCGATATATATAGTCGGCTCGAGCACATAATCCCACGGTGCTCTCTATGCTCCGCGGTCCGTGCGGCTCCGCCGAAAGATATCGGAACTAGTTGCTGAAACTGACTGTTTTCAAACTTTCGCAGGGGTAGATAACGTATCTCTCGTTTCTATCGACAGATTTGCGTTTTCGAATAACGAGCGAACGATTTTGTTTTTCATTTTTTTTTTTTCATCCGCGGGTTCGATCGAAAGCCTCCCAATTAGCCGGACAATTCTCCATACGAACGATGAGGTAATTAATTACACTTGGGGCGGTTGAATTACCGCTGCTTGTAAAAGCCGCAAATTTCCAACGGATCGACTTAATTTACGATGCGAGCTTTCCCGTTCGTATTAACCGCTAATAACGATTCGGCAAATATTAGGAACGAAATAATCGACGCTTCCCTTAATAATATGAATAGCGCTTGTACGAAGCGACTCAACCGAAAATTAATCGACCCCATTAAATTGCGAAATGTGGACATGGGAGGGTTTCTAAAAACAAACGAAAAATAACGATACAGCCGTGCGACCACTGCCTGTGGTTGGTGCATATTTCAACGTCGTTGCACAGCGAAACGCGGACGTAACAAATCTGGAGATATAACGGCAGTCGAGCATGGATCCATTCCCCTCCTCTCTCCCCCTGATGTATCGTCGAAACTTTAGCAATTACGCATGGCCGAGCGACGAGAGCGATAGCAACGCAAATGCGAGATGTTACAAGAACGACAACAATGACGCGGTGGACAGTCAGAATTTTCATTCAGTCTATCCATCGAGCGACGCCGGTCGTACATCGTGCCATTTCGCCTTTTTGACGGTAAAAACCGCGTTAACGCTTCCGATATCGAAACGCCGATATCGTACGCCGAGTCCGGAGCTTCGAAGCTCCGGACTCGGAGCGATTCTTCGGAATCGCAACCGCCGACAACGGACAAGGAAGGAGCAGAGAGGAAAGCGAAGGAGCCCGTGGCCCTTAGGGGATCGGTGTAACGACACAATACCTAGTAATAAACACGAGAACAGATCGTCGGACGATCTTTTCTCCTCTCCCTTGACGGGAGAACACGAGAAGAAAACATCATAAAAGTCGCCGAAAACATTTGAGGAACGAATCGGGTGGTATCGACTCACTCCCGCGAACCCGGAAGTCGCGTTTCCGTATAATCGCGTGTGGATTCTCTCGCTCGGGCGGCACGGCCGAAAAACTTTTGACCGAGGGACGAACACCGGGAGGCCGGTTCCGCACCCCCGTCGTGGCAAAGGCATTGCGCCGGTGGAGCGGCATTTCTCCACTGGAAAATACCATTACGTGAGAGATCCCCGTCCGGATCCCTTTTCCCTCCCGGCGCTGGGTGTGCAGGGAGGCAACGGGAGCAACCGAGCGCCGGTGGCAGCTGAAGCAACGGCGGAGAACCCCCTAAAGACGCCGGTCGAGGGGGTTATATTACAAGCTATAGTGGTAACCTTAGCCGGCGTGCACTTAGACGAAGGGGCTCGGGCGACTCCTTCCCCGTCTCTCCTTCCCTCCAGAACAGCTCAGCTCCTCAAACGTTCTGATCTTACCCTTCGGGAAAAGTATTTCTGATGGCATTACTTGTTCTCCCTTTTCTCCGTTGGTTCGCTCCGCTCCCGCCCAGGGGAGGGATGGAGGGAGAGCGAGAGGGGAGCCTCAACGCGGATAAGTAGATTCCCGACCTTCGGTGTCTCGTTGAAGGTGTCGCCTCGGAAAATATATATAAAGCATCGGCCCGATCTATAAAAGCTCGTCGCGAGATAATTCGATTACTCAAGGAGGCTTTCCGACCTGAGACAAAAGTTGGCCGGCGACGCGTGCGTTAACCACCGTCGTGCGGCGAAACGCACCGTCGAGCGTACCCGCCTTGGCTTCACGGGATAACCGAGTCCCGAGGCGGAGAGGGTGGAAGCGCGACCGCGACAAGCCGTCAGGCTCGATTTCCGCACGAGGCGCGAGTCCGGGTCAAAGATTCGCCGAACGTCGGGAACAAATGAGGGTGTCTCGGGAGTCGAGTGTCGGGGCCAATTTCGTTGCGGAGCATCTTGAGAAAGCGGATTGATGCCCGTTGTCCCGGAGGGCCGAGTCGGGAGACCGCGCGCCGCAGGGAACCCGGCTCCGGATTAAATTAACCAAATGGCGGAGCCCGGACAAACAATGACGTTATCGCGGACTTGGGAACTCCCTTCTTGTCATCCGCTTCAATTTTTCCGGAAATTCTTCAAGCCTCGTGTGCTTGCTCTTGTTACGTTCGACGAAATTTTCCATAATCCTTTTAAAAAAGTGGCAACACTGACAACGCTGATAACGTAGAAAAGCACCAGAGCACCCTTCCCACTCACCAAACTCTTTCCCCTGAAACGAACGTTTTCTTTTCATAGGCGCGCGCTCCTATTTATCGTTTATGGCCGCCCCACTAAAGGCCCTGCTTCAACGAATCTACGCAGGGCGCGCAAAGATCTGATCAAAATCTTTGGCCCTGCGAGGCAGACCATTTTTATTAAAATAATAGTCGAGCAAGTAGGCTATTTTCGTGTCAAACGTACTGTATTTTCAACAAACACTTTTCAACATTCCTACTCTGAGTATTTCCAATCAACGAATTATTTCGAACATTTATTTGCATGCACTATAGCCTTCCGATATACTCCTGGATTCTCAATACCTCTACACATATTTTCCATCATTAAATCCACGGCAGTACGGCGAGGTGTCCGTCCGGGCTAACGCCGTGACGCAAGAGACACTATTCTATGTTTATGGTTCTCACCGACCGAACTCACTATTCGCAGGTCTGAACGTAACACTTTTATGTAGCGACGCGTTTCGAGGATCGTTCGACGTATCACTGTTCTCCGGGGACAGATATATGCATGTGACACGCGCAAGACGCATACGTGAGAAGCACAGACGACACAGGTGAAACGATGAAATTCGGCGTGAGAGACTTCCATAACCGAGCCGATATGGTTCGATTCGACTGGAAGAGTCTCGCGCTGATCCCGAGGAGCCCCGACGCCGGAGCGTGCGAGGTCCTGGGAAACCAGAACTTCCATCAATCGCCATCCATGCGAGCGGCTCCGGGTCGCATATATCCGGCGCGCGTTTCCTTCCTCGCCAGGGGATCATCGAGGACGTCGAGCCGAATCGTCGGGAGTGCCCCCTGCCGCTCCGCTCGCTGTATACGAGTGAAACGCGATAGAGTATATTCCCTGTAGTGGATCCGTCGGATCGCCAAGTGGCCTCGAGAGCCCGCGTCTTGGCGCTATCAGAAATAGCTGGGTGGCAGCCGAGAGGGTAAAGCGATTCGACGGATGGAAGGAGCGAAGAACGCGAAGGGTAGAAACGATCCCCGCGATCCGTGAGACACTACTCGAGACACTGGCGAGCCGTGGAAGAGGATGAAGCGGAAGTGGAAGAGACGAGGTGGAGGAAGACGACGAGAAACGTCGGAAGTAGACGATCGGGTGGATTCGAGTGAAAAGTCGAGTCTTGTCCCACTGGACTGGAGGCACGAGACAGACGACACTCGAGAAATACAGGGTAGAGCCGAGATATAAAGAGGACGAAAAAAGAAGGTGAAGAGAAACGCGTGGAGACTCGGGACGGAAGATGAGGGAAGCCCGTGTCGATCCGCAGCGACCAGCGGCACGAGCAGCGACAAATTAAATCAAATTGTACCCTTCGCTCGTCCTCAGAAATTAATATATCCGAAGATTACAGAAGCAGCACCGTTGACCTGGCCGACTATCGCGAGCCCTTTCCACTCTCTCGCACCGCCCTTTCCTCAGCCTCGCCGTAGCTTTTGCTTGTTTTTTTTTTCTTTTCTTTTACCCTGTAACGCTCCCTCCCACCTTCCTCCCGACTATTTCCATGATATCGTATAAATCGTCGTCGAAATATAGTATACGCGGATGGGAGGAGGCTCTCGAGACCCGTTCCAGGCGTCCTCGACGCTACGGAACTTCCGGTGCCAGAACCAGAGAACACACACAGCGGGCGCGTAACAAACCGAGCCAGCATGCAGCCGGGGACCAATAAGTAATTACGCCGCAGTGGTAAAGAAAAATGCGACTTGGCGGCCAAGCTATTTGTTCGCGTACGGCTAGAAGGAGGGTGCCCCGACGGTCTCGGCTTCCACAGCGCACCGAGTCGGCGGCGGCGCTCTGAAAAAAAAAACTTTTTACCCGGTGAGCTCTACGTTATCGTTACATCCGCAAATTGTGTAATTTGGTAGCCAGGAAGGCGGTCGGCTACACTTCTGTTGTTAATGCTCGGGCGAAACGGCGTTATTTATTGCGGTTATCGGTTTCCACTTGTACCGCATTTCCACTTCCGTTCACCGTCGCTAATTTTGTTCACCTTTTTGTCCCGCTGATCAATGGCGGTCGGAAATAAAACGTGCATCAGCTCTGCTCTACACTGTGAAAAGAAACTCGTCGTTTCAACACGCTTTACGCATGTAAATCGTTCTTTAATGCTTCGTTTATCGCATGCTTAATGCGATAAATGCTTGACAACACGCTGGTTCCTAGAGTGGATCCAGCGATTCGCGCTTCGTTCCTCGTGAGCGCGAGTTTGGACCAGCGTTGAGATGTTTATGTGTCGGATGTCATGAAAGAACAATCTTCGGCGCTGCAGTGTCTGAAACACGGCGGCTGCAAGATAGCGGAAACTGCCGGATTCCTGCGTTATTCACTGCCGAGCTGAGACTCTATCGGTCGCATCCATCGCGACCCTTTCGAATGAACTTCTATTTGCCGCCCATCGAAGCGTAGAATTGGGGATTATTGGATTCTCGTTAGGTCCTCTGTCTATCTCCGGGTGTCGCTCGATGTGATTCCAATACTTCGACGTCAGAGAATAGAAGGCAACGGCGACTTCGCGGAGCTCCGACGTGTATCGGTACGGGCACACATCGAAATGAGGCCAGATCGGTACAACCAGGAGAATGGCGCAAGACGTCGACAGTCCGAAAGGACGTGGAGGATCTCACGATCCTCCGGGCTTTCATCGATCGACACCCCGGAGATCCGATAATGGCTAGAATAATTACCGGAATAACCGACCCGAAGACAATGAGGGTCCATTCAGTCTCACTGGTGCGCGCAGTCCTCTGTGCCGCGAAGCTAATGCTCGACCATGCACCTATCACTCGACAACAATTTTCCGATAAGTCACTAATTGTTTCATTTTTATTTTTAGCAGTTACGTATTCTATTTTTCATATCTTGTTACTCTTTCTTTTCATATTAAGTTACTGATGGTTACTTTTCTGCTCATATTCCTCTCACATTTTTATTTACAGAGTTTCGCGCTGTCGCGTGGTCCGCATATTTTATTTATTAATTTTCAAGTTTTACAAACAAAAGTACAAAGCAAAATCGTCAATTACACGGGAAATAAAAGACCAGGTTCGTATATTAAAACAAATGACAATCCCGTTTGTCTCTTATTCAACCAAATTATTTTTACGAAATTTCGTATTCCGTTTTTACAAAATTATTTTTCACTGTGTATCTATCTAATTTTATCACAATTCGATTATGTCGTTAACGACATCTTCATTTAGCCATTGCAGCTTCGACACTGATTAGCTCGATGAGCCACTCGCTTCCTCTCTCTATCGCCAACTTAAAAAATAAATTTAATTACTACCGAACGCAGGAGCGCATTAACAAGTACTTTAGGTGAGTGGAAATCGTTCGGGGTGTTGTGCAGCGACCGTTGGCGAGGCTGCATCGGCTCCGCTTTCAGGTGCGCTTCCCGGCGAATATGGTGCAGTGATCCGAGAATACATTAACAACTTTGGCGTTACTAATTTCGGTATCATGCTACCGCCGTGCGCTGCTGCGCCAAGTTAGTTACAACTTTGCTACGGCAAACGTACACGGGACCTAAATCGAGACCCCGCGCACTCGACATAGCCGTGACCCGTGTGTATCGCCCGAGCAGATATGCGCGGTGTCTCCCATTGTATGCGTATCATGCACGAGCGATGGAGGATGGGAAGGAGATAGTCCGCAGCCTATTCGAGGCTCAGAAAGACCTCGTACGGTGAAGGACGCGCACATCCACGTGTGTCGCACATGATTCAGACCGCCCCATAAAGCAAACTTTCCGGCTTATATCGCGCACACGGTAATCCACTTACCCACACAAGCCCGTTCGCAATAAACGCCAATCGTCCAGGATACCGTTAGGCGAAACTTTTGCAAGGCCCCGTCGACGGTTCGGATTTTATTTAGATACATCTCGACGGTACGAAGAAGCAGAAGAGATCAGACGCGGGGGGATGAAAGATCGCGCGGCGACTGCACCGCGTTGGAAAAAAGCGGCGAACGGGAGAGCCCGGTGAAGAAACCGATCCGCATCGGAGAAGAGTGATTGATCGAGTGGTCGGCGCGAGCCACTGACCGACATATCCCTTCGGCCAACAGCGCTCGAGACCGCGGCCGGAAAACATCCTCCGTTCCGAGGTGGGATAAAGGCGGGCCGGTTCGCAACCGGGGTAAAAGTTCTCCGCGACTCCGGCGCGTTTATACCGGGATATATATTCGAATAAACGCAAACAAGCCCGGCAATAACTTCGGTAGCCGTAAAATTGATGACCCAACCCATCAATCTGTCGGTGGAGAGTTACGCGGCGCTCGGTTCGCTCGTGTGTGCACGCGATCCAGCGTCCGTCTTCAGTATCTCCGACTATCGTTCCCACGAGCTCATCTGTAACCCGCGATAATAATCCTCCGGTTACAAATTTCCCAAGGAAACCGAAGAGCAATGCGGTCGCGGAACGCAGTCGGAGCTCATCCGTCGTACGCTCGGCGATCGTTCGTCGCGACCCGTGCATTAACGGACGAAAGTCAGCGAGCGTGAAGGGTCGGTCGCGTTGTAGTCGGATCCACCCGCGTCCGCGTTTGAGCGCGAACCACCCGAACGCTCGAGAAAAAGCCGAATCTGGCGCAGCGGTTGCGGCGCCTCACGGGAGAATGTAAATCCGACGAGGAGTCACCCGCCGCGCTCTCTAGCGGTGACCCGGCCGAATTTCTCAAGTTCCATAATCATCGCGATTTCGCGTTCTACGTGAGGTAATTTCGAATGGAGATTATTCAAATTCTTGAAGCGTGAGCGTGAGCGGGAGCGAGCCGTGGTTGCGTCGTAGGACGCGACCGTGGTAGTTGGGCCGGATCGGAGGAGAAGTACTCTTCGGTGCACACATACCGCCCGGTAGTTGGCCACGGGGATGTTTGGCGGCGGACGCTTTGTGTCGTCGGCGTCCACCAGACTTTCAACCCCACCCGCCCCCCCCCCCCCTTCGTTGCTCCACTGTATGACTACCTGTCAAACTAAACTCCGGCAGAAACCGGGCTGACGCTGGATTAGTTGGAATTGAAGCGTCGCTGCCGCCTCCAGAAATAGCTTCGACGTGAATACGTACATGGACGCAAGCGGACCCACTGATAGGGACGATGTATATACCGTAGGTATATCGGCTGATGGAACGACGGCGGGGAAGCTCTGCGAGGGGATGGGAGGTTTTCGCTGGAGCTTTCGTTCCGAATATATTCGTAGAAAGGGCGATGGAGGTGAGACAAATATATATATATATATATATATATATATATATATATATATGTATGTATGTATGTATGTATATGGATATATATGTGCATGGCGGGGATGTCGAAGAAGAAACTTGTGTCCACGAGGGCAATGAAGTAGTAGCAATCATGATGGAAGGAGCCTCTAACGAATGAGAGGCCACCGACTCGTCGTAAGAAAGTTTCCTTTTCGTTACAGTGCTCGGGTTAGGTATGGGGCCATTATGTATATACTACCGTGAAAGTCCTAAACCGTCCTCTCGCGTAAACGCGTCCATCCGCGCGTAGAGCCAGAAACGGCGCGCCAGCAGCCACTGGTATGTCATCTCGAAGACGAGATTCCGAGACTGCCGTCTCGGAGAGCAAGTACGAAAACTCGTTGAAAGCAATCGTCCTTCGCCGGACTAGCGGCACACAGGGATAAGTTTCTCAGGAGGGCTCTCGGTGTCTGTGCGCGTGAGGTGGACCGGGGGGGATGAGCGGCGGCCATTTCTCAGCGCAATTTCTCCTACCTCGTTTTGTCATGCAAACAATTTTCAAAGCATCACGACTTCGCGGAGTTATCAGGGAGGATATTTAATCAAGTCTTTTGGAATAAGTGACGGAATATCACGAGAACCGCTGCTCGTTTGATGACCCGTAGTTTTTATGAGACCAATCACACGCTGTAGGGGAGAGCGGGGCAAAATGGGACAGTGGGGCAAAACGGGACAAGTAGACCGAACCCAAATTTCCAATAATTTTTGGATGTCCCATTTTAACCCGCTTTTCCCTACTACCTCAGATATAGAAGGGTACCCCTTCTCATTTTTCCACTTTCAAAATGGCCAAATATTTTTTTTTGAGGTATCGATTTTTTACCACCTCCATTGGCTTTAAGTGGCCCATTCCGGCTCAAAACACATGCAACTTGTATTTTTTTCGAAATTTGAAAAATTCACCATTTCCAGCATAGGGAATCCTATGTTAAATTTTGCGAAACGGCACTTTTTTTCAAAAAATTTCGAGATATCGAATTAAAACCTTCGCCATTCTTTTCAAGTGGCATATTTACCAACCGATTTCAGTAAAGAAAAAATTCTAAAAATTTTTTTTGAAAAAATACAATTTTTGTCGAAAAATTGTAAGGTGTATATCTTATTTATAAGGAAATATCAACTTAACGCCGGTGCTTTTTGTATTGCATGGTACTTCGGGTATTTATTCTAGTAACCAATAAAAAATTATCTAGCTAATAAATTCCGTTGTGTCTAATTAAAATTTTAGTAGAGCAATCCGATCTTCCTTGACTCAGAGAAATTTCATGTCTGCCCCGTGTCCGATTTTTCCCGGAGTGTGACGCCTCCGATGCTCGCAAGCGATATAAACTTTTCTCCCAAACAAGCGTTGTACAACGATCGAGGTCGCGGGAGGGCTAAAATCGTAAAATGCACTGTCCAGCAATCCGAACGCGACTCCGGCACCAGTTCGAGATATCGCGCAATCGTTTTGGTGACTCAGCTGTTGTTCCCACCGTGGAAACGATAAATCTCGCGGTGGAAAAATAATTCCAACTCTCGATCGGTGGAACGCGGAGTTCAGTGACGCGCGAGAGGGGGGAACGGAAGGGCCTATTTTCAGACGGCCAGCTTCGGAGAGATGAAAACTCGTAAAACGATTGAGCTCCGCGTTCGGTGGAAAAGTTTGTTTCGCCAACGGAGAAACGCGGGGACGAAGGGACCGGAAGAATCCACGGTGCGTATCGACGAGGGCGCGATACGTCCAGACCCAATGACCTCTTCGACTTCTGCGATCGAGAATCTTCTCGCAAGAACGCCTGGTCGCAAGAACTCCACCCTCTCGATTGCGTCCGCCCTCCTAACCCGAACTGAATAATGTAATAACTGTAGATTTTATTCAATGTACAGGCGTTTTTCGCTTTCTACAATCTCCTCTTGACTCCTCGCACGTTCTCAGTCCCATTCCAACACATTCGTTTCCGGTAAAACCGTACCTAACTTAACACCCTTGAATCTACGCTGTAAAAAAATATTGTAAATTAAATGTACCGGACTGAAAGTTTTTATGCAAAAACTTGTACATTGAATTCAATGTACAATTGTGATGAAAAATTAATATAATTTTTCAGTGAAATTAAACTCAACTATCAAAAATAAAGTATTGCCAACGTTTTCAATATACCAAATTTCATTATATTATCATAAAATATATCTCTCAGTGTATGTAATGCAAAAATGCCATGACTATGTCTACATTTCATAAAACCCCACCATAAAAATGAATTCGCATTTTTTGATTTTTAATTTCGCCGAAAATTGTGTCAACGCTCAGGTTCGCTTAAGCAGCGATATATATTTCTAAAATGTGATAGACAAATGGGCTAGCACCAACGATCCTTGATATTGGCAAAATGCCGTCTGGTACAAACTGTTTGCCTTTTTCGTGATCGTCCAGAGTGAAGATAAGCTAAAGAGATCATCAAAAGCTCGCTTCGGCGTCGTCGTCGGGGTAATTGTGCATTAGTATTCATGCACGCGAAAGACGCGGATATAAACGGCTTGCAAATAGCTTTTCAGTCGGCGCACTCGCCCGACCGAGAGTGGATACCTTCTTTTGTGAGCATGCAGAGAGTCGCTCACGTTCGTTGCGGAGACCGTCAACTTTTTACCAAAGTCCGACGCAACGGCAAAGTTCATTTGCGTTTCGTATAATTTTTTATGTACTCGCTTTTTTTTTTATTTCCTCTCCATTGCCGCGTGTCCTCTCAGACTGTCGTTTATCCAGCTCTCTGACGTTCCTACACGATTACCTACTCTCGAGAGTTCAATTTGCGTGACGAGTCGGCGCAGCGGCCTCGGCTAATTCGATCACTACTCGAATAATTTATTCTCCCACCATCATCCAAACCACCACCACCACCAAAAAATCATATTTGACATTCGCCGAAGGGACACTGTCGCGGAACGAATGTGGAAGAAAATTTCCACGGTTAATTCAGTAAATGGACGTACGGTTCTTCCGTCGCCTCAGGCAGGAATCAACGAGATTTTTCAACGTTTCGGTTGTCATTCAATCACGTTTCATTCCGGTCTGAAAGCTGGCGTGTAAAATTCAGGAGGACGACGTTACCTTGTATTATATATGCGAGTACTGCACGGTGTTCTCCTCGAGCGGCTCCAAATTTTCCTTCTCCGACGAGATACAAAGCGAATTTGCGAGATTGCGTTTTCACAGGCGGAGATTAGAAGGCGAGGCTGGTAGGTAAGAGGGTATATATATATATATACATATATATATGTGTGTGTATATATAGTGAAGCGAGAGCTCTCGGGCAGGCAAAGAGACAACTTCGCAAGGATCCGCGAAGAGCCGCCACGCGACGGATGGGAGACCCAACTTTTAAATGACTTCGGTATTAAAAACTTTGATGGTATTTGTCAGTTTCCCAGCGGGCTTTGGGAATTGTTTCGGAACTCTCACGAGCCATTTTCGTACGCGTCACGTTATTGACTCACCCAAGTTACTCGGCGAGGAGGGGGGGGGGGGGGGAGGGAGCTCTGTACATTTTCTTATAAGAATCGACATTCTGGTATAAATAGGATAAACTTGGGCGTCACTTTCGTGGGCAAACTTTGTGCTATTAATATTAACTATAGGAATACACGGAAAAACAAAGGCACAGTTGCCGCAGCCAATTGGTGCATTCGATTGATTGTTCCAACTAATCGATTCGTTTGCAGCTAATTAATTTGCCGACCGAATCGATTTTTTGGCGCATTTTATCGTCTGATTCGAGGAACACTATGCGGTTAGCTGGGGCAACTAACTTCATAATTTTTCTTTTTCTTGACCGAATCATTACTTTTTTTATGCAATTTATCGTACGAATCTAGGAACACTATGAAGTTGGCTGGCGCAGTCAAACGCTTTGTCCCCAGTCCAACGCATCAATCGCCCACAAATAAATGAATTTTCATAAGCGACACGTGCACGTCAAGATTAGTATCGAATGTCCGCACAGTGAAAGTTACCCACGCGATGGACGGCGTATGTTCGTGGAATCGGATCTGATCCCATCGTTCGTATCCATAGCTGAGGTATCACGTATCTCTCCGGCTGGCACTTGGCCAGTTCCCCCGGGATCTAAACAAAGAAACCACCAGGCTAATTAATGATTTAATTATAAAGGAAACTTCGGTGGCTGACCGCCCCGGGTCTCGCGGGGTTTCGAGGCCTTTCCTTCGGTACAAGCGAAGGTCGCTCTCCGACGTCGTCGAGGATTCTCCCCTCGGCCCCCAGGATAATTGAGGATGCTAAGGTCGACTCTTACCGGTTTCTAACCACAAGACGAGAAGGGGAGTACAAGCCTAACCATGATCTATGAGCGACTCTTTTACGAGTGACCTTTGTTCGTTCCCGCCCCGTCGGGACTTGGCCTTCCTCGTCTTTCTCGCCGCTAAGTACATCCCGACTCTTTTTCAATGGGGAAAAAAAGCTTTTTCCTTCGAACCGCTCCGTTCATCCAAGTTTCCTCGCGAAGATGGATCATGCGCCTCGTTGCGAAACATGCGCGCTGACTTCTGTGCCCGAAGACTCCCGAAGCGTTAACTAATCCCCTTATGTATCTGTGGAAATTACGAAAAATTCTCCTTGACTTACAATTTTTCGACAAAAATAGTATTTTTACAAAAAAATTTTGTTAGAATTTTTTCGTTAATGAAATCACTTGGTAAATATGCCACTTGAAAACAACAGCTTGGTGTAGAATTGAACTTAGAAAAAAAAGTCCTAAAGATTCTTTTTTTAGTTCATTAGCCATCCAAAAATTATTGGAAAATTGAGTTTTGCCCTCACCGTCCCGTTTTTCCCCGCTGTGCCATTTTGCCTCGGTCTCCCCTGTGCCCGGGACAAGGACTGAGTTTCGGTCTAGGGGCGCTAGGGGGAATCGGAATGGGGTTCCGCGAAAGCCCGAAAGGGTGTACGGTGAAAATGGAACAGCGAATAATAAAAAAAAATATCTTGGCAATTTATAGCTTCATCCCCTAGGAAGCCACGGAGCTGAGATATCAAGATGATATTCCACCCAGCAGGTATCCAGGAATTTGGCGCGTGAGATGCTGCTGCTGCGACGTCCGCCGACCGGAAGCCGCAATGACCGATACCGCAGACTCCTGCTGTCCTGACATCGCGCTGACCTCCCGCGTCGTACCGGCGAGTTCCCTCACGGGGCGTCGATTCTCAAGCAGGAGCCCACAGCCGCATCCCTTTCTGACTCTCGAGTACTTCGTCCCGCATGCACGTTCACTCCCGTCGTAATCGATCCGCGGTACCGTGCGACCGCGCACGTTCTCTCGACGTCGAACCGAGCTCGCTGCAAGGAGCAACAGTTGGTTTTTATGCAGACTAATCTTCGGCGAGCGTGACACGGTACGATTGACTCGTGAAACTTTGTCCGACTTCGGGGAGCTCGGTCGCCTCTTACCCTTTATTCTGTCCCGTCCGTGCAGTCTCCTTCGACTGGAGAACCAATTCAACCCTGCGTCCGCGATTTGCCGAATATACGCGACAACGCTTGCACGACTGTGAAACTACTCTGAGAAGAAATATAAAACACTGGTCTCCAGATTTGCACGGTAATGTACGAGTCTGGCACCCTTTCCCGTAGTTCGATGGACCGTCACTTGTACAACTGAAGGGTATCCAAAAACACCTGCGCAAAGATACAACCACTTGTCCCACGATCACCCAACGAATATGCTTCGCGTCTTCGCGTCTCGTTTCATCGGCGCAGTTTGTTTGGCGATCAATCGACAACGAAGCTTCCTCCAACCCGAGGAATTCATGAATCAGTCTCAACAGCAAACAGTCAATATCCACTGGCGAAGTTGAACGCATTAGCCTGTCTCTGTTACCGATACTCGAGGCTGCCGACCGTGGGGATCTCGTGAGCGAGTACCTTACCGCGTTTCCCCATCCGACCGATAGTTTATTTGTAGTTTGATGCGTTTCCGTGGCAGGATCAGGTTACAGGGGAAAGGGATCAGCGAACCACCGTAACACGTCGACCGGGTGAGGGGGGTTGCGGAATGAGCGAGCTGGCAGGGCGAGAGTGGCATGTCGTTGGTGGAGAGGTATTAGGCTGTGCGCGTCCGGGAACCGGAGCTACCCTTGCGTTAGACGTATTTCGAGGGTGGAAACCTCGCCGCCGTTAGATCGCTCGGAAGCTTCGCAATATAGTTGCTGGAAGCTTGCAGACTCCGATGCCGTACGCAGTCTATGTACGCGGAAGGGCGGGGGGGGGAGGTGGAAGGAACCCGCCACAGAAGCCGCCTGTGCTCTCTCGCTACCGGCACTTGGCTACGGCGCATTATTGACAGGCCCAGGTGAGTGTGTAACTTTGTTGCCGGCGCTGTTCCCCCCCGCTGCCGCCGCCACCACTACAACCCCACCGTCGCCGCTCCCGCCACCCAGGCCAGCCCGAATCGCGCACTGAATTCGTAATCGTTCCGCCACGCCGATTCTCCGCATACTGATAGAAAATAATTTTTAAACTTTTATGAAGAGCTGACGTTATCGGCAGAACGGGAACGTGAACGAAAACAAAAAACAGGCCAGTTTCTATGCCCGAAATTGGGATAAATCGTCTTTTCGCGCCTCTCCCGCGTCCCCGGACGCCCTTTTCGACCCGCCGTTTTTTTTTTTTTTCCGTTCGTTCTCTCGCGCCCTTTTCCTCCCCCAATCGACCTCCCCGCAACGGTGCGCGTATATTCGGTAATAGAAAAATATCGACGCAGAGAGAGGAGCGTGTCCCTCGCGGAATGCCGTATGAACGATGCGCGGAAGCGAGCGTTTCGGGGTTTTTAAGCTCGTCCCGATGCGTCGCGACCCGGGGTCGAACGATTCGTCGAGGGTCGGTCCGGAGGAATTCGAGAGCGGGATTCTACGCCGCTGGATTCTCGTCGGCCGAGGGTCCGAAGAATCGTCCGGGTTGCAGCGCGATTGGTTATTTGGATGTAATTGTGAATTAGCAATCTTCGATTAAAGCGAAGTCCCTCTCGCTGCCACGGTTTCCAATCAAAGCCTCGTTCCGGAAAGGAAACGGGACTATTGGATTTTTGCCAGCCGGCTTTATCTGGCTCGCAGTCGCCGCGACGGTTCCTCTCCTCGGCGCTGCTCCCGCGCTCCGGGATCCTCCGGCACGGGAGCCAGCACGTACTCTCCCGTGCCGAACCGCCGCCGAGAGTCTAAACGGTCAGCGAAGTACACCGGTGCACTGGGAATCCGTCGATTCGATAAATCTCACGAGTGGCCTCCTCGAATTAGTATCGCGACGGGAGAGTAGTCGGAAATACGTATGTACACATGTCCCCGGACCACTTTGCCCGATGTACCTATATCAATTCCGGAGATCTCGATGGCTTTCGCCCGAATCGCTCCCCGATGGTATTTCGAAGGTTCGATCGGGAGGGAATACAGCGTCGTCGATCGTCGGACATCGAGCGGACGAGCACGCGCGTTCGGGCACGATAACCTATCGCTCGCTAGCCGGTCTCATAAAAGCTCCGGGGAAACCCGCGCCCCGCCGTCTTGGAAAGCGTCGAGTCACCGAGAAACAATTATCAAGACATCTGGACGGGAGTTTGGCTCGTTCCACACGCCACTCGCCTTCTCTTTCCGTCCGGCTCGCAGGACTGCAAACGGCACCCTCCTTTCGGTTCCCGTTGGCCCGTGTCAACGTTCCACCTCGTGCCGCGCGCCGGTTAGTGGGCGGGAAAGTGCCTCGGGCGCTCGCGAGAATGGTCTTCAGGATATTAGCGCATTATTGCCGGAGGTTATTGGCTCCATCGATTTTCTTCTCGCGCTCCCGTACCGGCCACCTCGCTACATACCGCACCCTGTCCGGCGAAACCAGTAACTGTTCACCGACACTAAAGCGGATCAACGTTCCCCGTCGTCCTCGTCGCGAGACACAGCACTCCGACGCGCTTCGGGGGTTCCGAGTGCGTTTGCCGACACGCCCTCGAATATCACGTTATCCTTCGGAGAGCGCTGGCGAAATATCCCTCGTTCGGAACATCGTCGTTCCATGACGATCGGAAAAGGTATTACAAGTTTCATCTTTTTCTTTTGTTCCTTTCAGGAAAATACGACCCTGGCGATTTATTCGGTTGGGCCATCAGATCGGTTGGAGGCCCGTCGATTCGTTGGCAAGTCGTTTGTCCGCCCAACCGATTAATTCGTAGCGACGAGCTAATTTGGTGGCCCAATCAATATCTCTTGTTCGGACGAGGGCTGGGCAAATATCCTAAGTAATTGAAGTTCGGATTGAAGTAGCGAGTACTTGAAGTACGGATTGAAGTAGCGAGTTCTTGAAGTACCGGGCACCGGGCAGTTCTTGAATACTGATTTATTGAGTACTGACAATACTTAATAGCCGAAGTTCTGAGCACTTAGCGTGTTTGCCCAGCTCCGGTCCGGACCATCGTTGGTAATCGGACGACAATCCATGGCAATCGGAAAAGATATTACAAATTTAATTTTTATTTTTGTTTGATTCATTCGATTGAGTCATCGAAAAGGTTGTTCGATAATAGGTTTATTGGCAATTTATTCGCAACACTTGTCGACCCAATCGATTTATTTCTTAGTGACGAAGTGTTGGCCCAAACAATTAATTGGCTGGCAACCGACTGAGCTCTGGGTGCAAACAACTGAATCGCCTGGAGCTTGTTTGACCACGCAGCTGGATACAGCAACTGATTATTTTCCTCCGTACAGTTGACGGTGTCATTCGCCAAGATCAGATGACGAAAATGTCTGTTCCCGTACGAATTTCCAAACCCTTTTTATATTCTATCCCACCTCTCTACAACCCGCACCGGTTCGCCCAGCCAGAAGTTTCATCGTCTGTATACGCGGTGCTCGTATACACGTCGAGCTGAGCGTATACCCCAATTTATTCTCTCTCAAGCGCCCATAGGTATGCATTGAATTCTGTGGATTCTTTGGAAAATTGTTGCTCCCTTAGAGCACACCATCCTGCACCCCCGCGATCTCCGCCGTTCCGCTCCTCCGAGCGCGGCGGGGCATCGTCGGCTCCGCATAGAAATAGCCGCTTCGGGTCCGAAACGGAAATACGAAAAATTCTTATCGCGAATAATATTCATCATTTCGGCGAGGTTGGGTCGGGTAAGAGGGAGAGAACGGGCGGACCAAGCGCCGGAGCAGCATCGAATTTCTGGGCCACGCATATTCTCACCGAATACTCGCCTCGCTATGGCATCGAGTGTGCCCGAATAACTTCCCTTTTTTTCCTCCTCTTCGGAAAGCGATCGAGTGTTTTTTTTTTCTTCCGATCGCTTTCATCTAGCGCAAGGCCTCATCCACTCTCCTTATGAATTACGGACGAGATTATTACCATATCGTATCCGACATTCCGTATTCAATCCACGCCGAACAAACAATGACATCGTGAAACGTAGGGGCGCATTAGCTGAAATCTACTGATATACGATATATACATTTTTTTCTCCCCTGCAATCTTGTCAGCTCTGGTGGGTATTTTTCAAAAGCCTCGTTGCGTGGTGCGACCGGGAGCGGGCCAATTAATTAGCCGCTATGTGCGTGAACGACGAGGGTGAGAGGGTGAGGGTGGGACGGGAGGAAACCCCGGAGAGGGGGGGGGGGGGCCAACGCGTAGACATTTCGAAAATTTTTGCATAAATCCGCGTGTCCAAGGGGACGCTAACTGCTGATTCAGGCCGGTCCTCCGTCGACGGAGCGCGGGAGGGTGCGAGAGCCAGACCGCCGGTCCGAGGGGCGCGGGGGACCTGCCGGGCATCGCACGGGCGTCCGCGTTGGACAGCGCGAAACATTGTTTTGGGCCTATAAATAATCGTTATTGCCGCGTTAATCATGGATAGTCGCGGAGCCTCCATTATTCCCGCGGTGGCGGTGCTGCCGCTGGCTGGCTCGAGGGTTAGGGATAGCGGCCCGGTATGTTATTGCCCTCTTCGACGAGCTACGAGAGAACCGTACACAGTCCCGCACGAAAACCAACCCTTACGGTTTCGGTGCGCGTACGGCACGGCCCGGTCGGCCGTGCAGCGATCCGGCGAGGCTATCGCACTCATCCCCGCGCACAGTCCGATAGCTCGGTTGTAGAGGATAACGGGGCAATACGACCCACGTCAAAGTGGTCGACCGTGCGGAGAGCGAGGAAATTTCGGAGGCGGCGGCTGTTCTGGCGCGCCGGACCGTCTTGCCCCGTCATCCCCTGTAAGCGAACGGGCATGCCGGGAATTGTTGAGAATCGGCCGATCAGTACCCGCCCGTTCGGAGATGCTCAGACATAGCCAGAATTCGCTTTATTGGTATCTACATACCTCGTGAGTTTTCCCTTCATCTCTCAGACCGACCCCTTCCCCCCCCCCTCCTCCACCCTCCTCCACCCTCTCATGCCCGCTCCGAATTCGCTCGGCGCACGATTGCTATCTCTACGGAGGCGGGGGCGGTGTACGTATCACTCAGAAAAAGGGTTGATTGAAATCGAATAAATTTCGATCTTCAAATGGCTTTTATGTAGATAAAAGAAATGTTTACTTGCCTTAAAAAAAATACTTGTTGGATTCAGATAACGGATATTCTTTAGCGTAAGTTAAAAAAAATGTAAGGTAAATGACCCAGTTTATGACACTTCCACGCAGCTCTCTCACTTTGAGCGTGTAAAATCGTAGGGATAAAGAAAGAGGACCAAAAGTCCCAGTTTGTGACCCCCCGAACGCGACACTTTGGTGCAAGTAACTGAATCGCCTAGAGTTAGTTTGACCACGCGGCTGGATGCAGCAACTGATTATTTTTTTCCGTACAGTTGACGTTGCAATATATTAGAAATCAATAAACGCTCTATCAGCTCATGAAGCAAAAAAACATTTTTCTTCGTCCTTAATAAAATTTCTTTGATTGGAATAAACTTTTTTTCTGGCAACAGCTCTGGAAATACCAAAAAAAAAAAAAAACGAGAGTTACTTCATTAAGTAAGGACGCGCCGGACGTGCCGGTAACGTTCGGCGAAAAGAAGAGAAGAAAAAAAAACTGCTACAAAGGCATCAGCGCGGTGCGTCGCACACAATGGGGAGCCGTGTTCCTTTCGGCAAGGGTTTTGTGTGTGCAGGAGCGTGGAATGCCGCAAAACCTCACTGCAGCAACTCCGAGGGGGTGTGCACGCTCGTTAGCGGAACCGGCGAGCGTCGTGTCAGACCGGCAACAGAGCGATGCGTCGGGAGAATCGCGCTGACCCCATGACATTTTACGCAACCCGCGTCCGGAGCTACGGGACCACCGCGTCGCAGGGCGAACGTCGCTGGTCCTCGGCTTCTCGCAATGTCGGCACACGCAGCTTCCGCTGTTTTACGGAAGCTGCGGGCGAGGGGCCGCGACGCGTTTTCGTGGCGACCGGTCGAGGACGAATTACCGGAGGGTTCGTCATCAACGTTCCGTGCAAAGGAACTTCGTCTTCGTTTACCGTCGGGCTTCGGATTCAACACGCTAAAATGTCCGTCGAGCCAGGATTAAAAAAGTGTCAGAATCGTGATCGGCAGGTAGAAACAAAAAAAACATTACATTTGCATAAATTTTTTGCGCCACATGTGAATCCCGCCCCAGATCGCAATCGGCATTCGAACAAGGCGACGGCGCGTCACTTCGACATTTTCAGATTTTAAAAAACACGAATTTCGTCTGCATCAGGCTCGATATATATGTAGCACGTGTATTTGAACTAATTGGTGACCGTTCGTTATACCGCGCGCCCTCAAAATTTCGATATAATACGCTCAATTCATCAAAATTTAATCCCGCAAAGCATTATTATTTCTCGATAATCGAACGTGGACATCCACTGACGCTTATAATGCGGGTCCCCATAGCCTCATTTTGATCGCAACGGTGCAGCGTCGGGCTTTCCTGCGGCCGACAGCGTTAATATTTTTTGTGCCGGGAGAGAGATGCGAGCCTGCGGTCGGAAAAGCTCTCGTCGCGTGGAATCAGGAGCCCGGGGCGCATCGATGTAGAACGTATAATTTCATTACACCCCAGAGATAATAGCCCGCTAATTGATTTCTCCCGCTATCCGTCTCGCTCGCTCCGTTCATTCCCCGGGAATTCTGGTTTGGCATAACGTCCTGTGCGGTATGAGCGAAGCATAAATTGATCGGCATGCGGCGAGAGGGACGGACGAAGAGACGGAGATCGAGCGAACGGACGATCGAACCGTGGAGCGGAGAACGATAAACCGCGGAGATGCCATGAAAATATCCACCGGCATCGGGAGGCGCGCCTCCTGCCTACCGACCGTGCGGTTTATACACAATGAACTGCCACTCAAAATTCACGCGTCGGATTACGTCGCGTTTATATTATACGTGGCACACATCACACCGTGAGCGTTTCCCAGTGAATATTTATGCCAAGAGGATGAGAGCTCAGGTATAAAGGACATTGTTTCGAGGGATGCTGCATCGCGATTCCGGGCGCTGATACGTACCGGCCCAATATGACCCTGTCAAATGTGATTGGCGTTTGGTAACGATGCGGACCGTGCACTTTCGAAGATGCGAATTATGCGCCATCGTCTCGCGTGTATCATTGTATTTTTTTTTTTAAATCATTTTAGTGCTGGATGCAATAAATAGTGGGACGGTGGATTCGAGGTGTTGCTTTATAATTTTATTACTTACAATGTCACATATTTTATGTTCCCTTAGATGTATATGTCCTATGTAGTCGTACGCCGCTTGTAACCACGCTTGAGATAAAATTTGCATCGTCGAAAAAAAAAATATATACAAATCAGCCAAATTGAACGTAAAATTTCTCCTCGGCCTCGCGTCGCGGTGGTACGAGCGCGTTAATATACGACCCGAAGAGGTACGGACGGATGAAAAAGTAGGTACACCCCAACTGTTAACGCGGTGGGACGGGGGGAGCAAAAAAAACGGCAGAGAAGCGAGACGGTCGGGAAAGCTCTCGCCCTCTTTCGCCCTGTGTATATTTTACGAGCCGGGCGCATGTATATTTCTGCATTTTTAATCTCGCGAATTTTCACACCCCGCGGGAGTCGCGTACACGCTTCGTAAGACACGAGCTTGTTACTCTCAGCCGACTCTTGCGTGTATATTATATGTCCGTATACCGCGTATAATTCGCTTGCGTATGGAGAATTTTTTTTGTAAGTGTTCAAATGGTCGGAGATCGGTCGCGTTAACCTTGTATCGAACGAAACGAGCGCTCTCTCGGTGAAAAAAAAAACCGAAAAAAATTTATAGATCTCGATCAATCATTCACCGACTATATTTGGTCCGTGTACCACGTTCGTTTATATTTCACTTCTAGACGCGTATATTCACTTCTGGACGCGTTAACTTTCCATCGAAAGAAATCTCCGCGCTCTCAGTGAAAAAAAATAAAAATAAAAAAACAATCTATGGGTCTCGATCGATCGTTCACCGATCATATTTGCTCCGTATGACACGTATAATTTGTCTGCAAACGTGTACAAAGCATTCTTGTTGCGGGTGTTCAAGTGATTGGAGACCGAGCGCGTTAATTTCCGCTCTCTCAGTGAAAATAGAAAATCCGTAGATCTCGATCGATCGTTCACCGATCATATTTGGCAAGCTCGTAATAATTGAAATTGCGAGTCCGCCCACCGTGCCCGGTAGCGGGGTACGACGAATCGATTACACGCGATCAAATGCATTAAGGGTGGTCCTGCGAGGTCCTCGGAGCAGGTGGGCACGGCTCCTGCGTGGGATCTGGGTTATGGGATTTCCGGCGTTTCGCTCTTGATTTGAATCCACGATGGTACCCGAGCATTATTGAGATAGACGCGAACCCTCGCGAAATTGGTCCACGATAGAGCGGGTAGCTTGCACGCGCACGGGCGGAGCGAGCCCGAAGGACGGAGTGTATGCGTCCTCGAGATCCCCATTACTTGCCGGGCTGTTAGCGGTAAGTGCATCGGCTATATATGCGGACATTGCGCTTTCCGGGATGTAGGGTAATAACGTCGATTCCTGTGCAAGTACGTCAGCGGCAAGTGCATATTAACGCAACAGCTGTACCAGTCGCAGTCGGACCTTCCGCCACTCGGCCTGCGGGTTTCTCATCGTCCGACATCCGCGATGCCCGGACATTCGCTTCGGAGAAAAATAATTCACCTGCCGATCAATTCGTCGGCAACGAATCAAATATTTCCAACACTAACGCAAAACAAAAAACCAAACACCGAGATTACAACATGAATATTTCATGGCAAAAATTGTAAAAAACATTTCACTATCGGTCGTGCAATCGTGCGATACGAATGCAGCCTATTTCGGCGCCCCTCGATACGCGCGGATTGGGAGGGTGCATAGTGTAGAGGGATCGCGAGAGCTGCGCGAGGCTAGATACATCCAACGCACCGTGTTAAAATTTATGAAAACTCAACTGATATAACATTCTTGTAATAAGGTTCATTCCATTTTATAGACGCTCGTAAAGCCCCCGAGTGTATTATATTCGCGAGCGGTGAGCGCCAGCAGGTGCGTTATAGCGCCCTTATCCGCCCGGGGGTGGCGGATGCGGCGCGCGCCGCTGCGTTGTTTGTTCTTGAATAAAAGCCGGAAGCCCAAAGATAACGCGGCTTGCGAAAAACCGCACGGACAAGCGACGCTCGTCTTTCCGCCCTGCGTGTCGCGGCGAATCTTCGTCGTCGTCGCCGCGTTATCCGCGGAAACGACGCAACTTTTCGGGAAACGCACACTTCCTCGGCTCGCAAAGTACACTCGAAGAATTCTCGGTACACCGCGCTCGACGCCATTCTCGGATCGCAGGTTTGGCAAAAGCCAATGCGAGAGGCGAACTATTCGCCATCTATCTTGTCGCCTGAAAAACATTCCGCGCAGCCGTTCAACCGAGAGAAAATAAGGTGGGAGGTGAAAAGTTTCGGTATTTCGTAAGGACATGAAGAGCTTGAACGAGCCCTTCGGCACGGCCGGTCATCAGCGGGAGTTCACGAACGAGCCTCCCCGTAACAATGAGAGCATCGCTATTTTGCATAGGCATGACACGCAAAACCGCTCGCTCGGAATACTTAAATCAACTAAAGCCGGTTTCCGGAGGGTCTCGTTACGAGTCGTTGAGTAAATACGAGGGCCGATTACCATCTGGCTGCTCCATGAACGAACGCCATCGACGGCATCGTTACGAGAAGCGAAATATACTATTTTGTAGAAGCACGGCGAAAGCAACGTGGCGTCGAGGAGCCTTCAAATGTTATGGAGTTCAAAACGAGACGCGCGCCAGTTGAAGATGCATCGCACATACATTGACAATCGAAAGTTTGATTCGAATAAAACTTTCATTGCTTCGCGATAAACGAGAGTTCTGAAAAAATCAGCCGTTTCAATTATGTCAAGACCTTCGATTTTGTATAATAATAATGCCAAAAAGGCTATATGCGCAGCAGTTCGCTTCGAATGACTTTTTGTGTGTACACTGTAAAAAAAATTCTTACGAAATTTAACACATCGGTACTGAAAGTTTTTATGCGTAAACTGGTAGAATAAATTTCGTCTACAATCGTGATGAAAAATTAACGTCCGGTATATTAAAAGCTTTAGAAATACTTCATGTTAAAGAATTTACTCACATTCTTTTATTTTATTAATCAATTTGTTTATAAATTGTTTGTACAACAAGACATCCAACAAGACGCAAGGAAATCCAGGCATTCATGAATAGCGGTGTACATACAAACATGCACAAATTGTGGTGTGCAGTATTAATTCGAATGTACTCCGTACATTCGAAGTCGCCTCATGGCGTCGGACTCGGTGTCGCCGGCCGTTCCGCCGGTTCGTTCTCATCAGCGAGCCTAGAAAAATCCCGCAATAAATCCACGGAGAGTGCCCGGGATTTCTCATTTCGCGGGATCTTCCGTCGTCCAGGATCGTCTCCCGACGAGTGGAAAATGAAATGGAGGATACGAAACGGGCGAGGTACCGAGGTGGAGGAAGGGTCCTCGGGAGCCGGAGGGGGTTCGAGTGGCAGTCCTCTCGGCGCTCCCCGACTCGACCCCCGGTAAGCAATATCTGGCGGGAATTAGTTGTCGCCCGGGGTTTCCAGGGTTAAAGGGGTTGCCAGACAACTGGTTAAAGGGATTATCCCCGCTTACGTTGCTCTCGGGCCGGCTAATGCCGCGAACATTATTAAATCATTCCCGGAGGCGCGACAGCGGTGGCGGCGTCGTCGAGGAGCTCGGCGACTATCCCGCCGCTGCCCTAAGAGCCCGATCTCTCGGCAACTACACTATCGCCGGCTCGCCCACACCCTCGCCCGATGCATCTCTCCCTCTCGGCTGCGCATCGCGGGCATTACCCTTTGGTACAGCTAAGCTCCCCGGCGCCGAACGCCAATTAAGCGGAATAGGATGAGAGACGGCTCCGAGCTCCGAATCGATCTTCGGGGTCGGAAGTCGGAACGCGATACTCATCAGCCCCGACCGAAAGAACTCACCGTTCGTTATAATTTCTCGACCGATCGACATCTGCTCGCTTCGCACGAGAAAACGGGGGCTCCTCGAGCCGGTGACCCAGCGAACGAAGCGAGGGAGACCGCGAATAATATGTGCGCCGAAGAAGCGCAGCAGACATTCCCATTTGGTTCGAAACAGAAAGGAGCAGTCTATTTTCGCGGTAAGTCGCTCGTTTCCCCGTTAGATGAGTTTTCCGTCCGAGACGCGGCTCGAGAAGTAAGTGGAAAAATCGACGTTTCTCAGACGACGCGGGGAAAAACGGCGATGGGGCTGGTCGGAGAGGACGGGTCGGGGCGGAGGGCCGAGACGCAGCTGCAACCGGTAGAGCTTCCTTCCGGGCACCGACCGGGAAGCTTCGAGAGCGAAACTGGCGAATAGCTTTCCATTCAAAGTTATGGACACTCAAATCCTCGTCGAGTCGTCCACCCGGGGATAAGTTGCAGGGCGCAGTCGTTGCACCGGCGGGCCGAACGAGGCCGGAGCTCGGCCGGTGTGCAGCTTCTTCATTTACCGTCGGACTACGGAACGGTGCATGCGCTTCCCGCTCGGCTCGCAATACGCCGCGACCCCGCCGGATCCGAGCGTCGCACCTGCAACCTGCAAGAGCGGCGTACCTCGTCCACCTCCCGCACCACCGGCTCCTCGCGATCCCTTTACAACGCTTCGTTTTATGGATCCCGGAGGCAGCGCGTGCATCGTCTCCGCGTCCGTCTCTCGGCTTTAGTATCGGAGCGTGACGCCGGAACAGTTTTCCAGCCGATGGACGCCGACCCTATCGCCCTCCGAAGACCGAGTTAACTCGACGCTCCACGTACCTTCGGGTAAGGCCGTCCCCGTAGGTGGCCGAGAAATTCACGAGGAAGGGGCGAGTGTACAAATCGCGACCGCGGACCCGACCGGCGAACCTGAGAGCCGCGCTCGCAGGGATGATTTATCGTAAGAAAAGCCGCAAAATGCCTCACCTGGAAAATGCAATAACGTCGTCGTTTCCCGCGGCTCCGGATATGCCCCGCTATAACTGTAGAGTGGTTATAAGGCGAGACGGGCAAGAAGAGAACTATCAAATTAAAGGAACCTTCGAACTACGCGAGGTCGGACAAGAAAAAAGTCGGCAGTCAATTTTCTCGCAGTTCGAGTTTCGAGTTTCGAACGAGGGGGCGGCGAGTGCGAGCGGGAGCGACTAGGAGCAACTTTCCCCGGAAACCAGGTTACTCGGTAATCTGGATTCTATAAAGCTCCCTTGGGGCGGGGAGGGGGGGGGGGGGGATTTCTGCGCACGGTGAAATTAAGTTGCGCGGACGTGGAGACTTTAACCGCGGCACGAAACGACTGCCGCAAGATAAACAGAATCTATCCGAGTCGCGTAATTCTCGTGTGTGATTCGGTGCATAAAAAATAAAATGACAAAGGCGTTGAGGTAGATAAATTCAAAAGCTCGTAAGCTTCCGAAAGTAGATTTTCCGCGGGTTGAACTGCGAGAGACGGAGGGGAGGAAAAAGCGTATAATAAATCTGAAAACGGGGAAGAAACGCGAGGAGGATTTAACGGGTGTGATAACGAAAACACACAATGAAAAAGTCCGCTCCGACGCGGCCGGACCGACGACGCCGAGGATATAATGTGTAATCCGTTAAAACCTGCTAACAAATCCTGAAAATATTTGTGTATCATCCGTATATCAAATGAATAAATAAAAAAAAAAAAAAAAACCGACGTGATAGTTGAAGCAGCGGAGCGTCGGTTTGGTCAATGAAAAAAAAATTAATATCGATATTTTTACGAACAACGAAAGACATAAAGGAAACTGCGATGGAACTGGCCAATGTGTTTCGTTGCATGTCGAATGAATAAATAAAAACCCATGTGATAATCGAAGCAGCGGAGTATCGGGCGTTGGTGAATGAAAAAAAAATGAACATCGATATTTTTACGAACGACGAAAGACAGAAAGGAAACTGCACTGCAATGGGCTTTCGACCGTTCCAAATATTCGAAAACCAACGAGTGTTTCTAATTTTCCTTTTTCTTTTTTTTTTTTTTTTCCGATACACATGTCACCGCAAGACCATACGAACGAACGAAATAATTAATCGCTCGGGGCTTTTGTGGCCGGCGGAGTCTAGACAATCGATCGAAACTCGAAACCGTCGAGGCTGATGGCCGGATCGGGCCGATTGGCACCGATACGCGCCGGTGTTCGCGTCAGCGTCCGAAAGGTCAGTTCGCTGTCGTTGTACCAACGTTTTTTTTTTTTTTTTTTTTTTCACAAAATCCGCGACTCTGCTCTTCACGGTTGATAATGCAAAGGTTAATTCGGCGTTACGACGGAAAAATGTTCCGTGGCTAGGTTAATCGTCGGACGCGTTCACGCACCGGTCTTCGCACGGAGGGTCGTTCAATTAAACCATTACGCGTAGGGGACGCGAGCGAGCGGTGCGAAAAATATTTTTTTAAATCTCAGTTCCGCCATAATTCACCGCGATTTTTGTTCCTGTGTCGGGCTCAGCGAGCCTCGGTCCGCGGGCCGCTTTTGCTCGAGCTTTTTATCGCCACCTCCGTTTCGTCCTCGTTATACAGCTGCCATTTCACAATACCTCGCGACCTTACGCTCGCCCGCCGCGGCTAGCGCGTAATGAAACTCGCGGACGCGAATTAATTTTTTTTAAAATATTAGTAGTAGTAAGTGTGTATTTATTAACAATGCATACCATGCGTTGATGATCAGTACAATTTCGCACGTATACACAAACGATATACGTACAAATCCAGGTTGATCGAGCTAACAATAAATTGTGAATCGTGCAACGTCTAGACAGATTTGGTCAATCCTTTATTCATCCTGAAATCTGTCACTTCGCTCGATATTTACCATAACATATATGTACGGTCCGATGACCGCTTCCGACGTTCCCGCCAGACAGGACCCTCGTCCGGTACGTTCGACGGATTAAATTAATTCAAATATTAAATCTAATAATTAAATACACCCCCGCCGTTAGACACGCCAATGCAAAGTTACACACTTCGGATCACTCCGCGGACTCGTAACCGGCACGACCGGAGGAGACAGTAGGGTAAAAGTGGGGAATATGGCCCGGTCCATATATGATTGATTTACGTGTTAATCGAGGTGGGCCATATTCACCACTTTTACCCTATTTATAAAACCGGGCAAGAGCCGCCAGTCAAAGAGCGAAAGAAAAGTCGCTCACCAGAAGTAAGGCTGGATAGGTAAAAACAAGAATCGCACGGGCATGAAATTCGTCGGGGGGCGACGAGAGACGATGCAATAGTTGGGCCAGGCGGCTGCGCTGGCGTGGGAATAAGTTATGAACTCTATGCATTTTAAATGACAAAATCTGGCCCCTCTTGCATGCGCTCTTTGCTGCGGTTTTCGTTTATTTTCACTTTTTTTTTTTCGTTCCATTCTCTTTTTACTCCCGCGCTCTCCCCTTATTCGGCTATTCTTGCCATTCTCCATTCCGTATCTTTCTTTACCGGGGAGAAATGCATTATTGGCCTGACAATCTCTCTCCAGACGCTTGGGACCGTACGTGTGGTGTCAAGTGCCTTGTAGTCGACTCGGCCGCGAGAATACTCTTGCTTCTTCCTCCTCCTCGTACAGACGAGGAAGGAAGAGGAAGGAAGAGGAGAGCCTCTTCCTTCCTCCTTCCCTCGCACGTACGAACCCGGCAATTTCTCGGATACGATGCTCTCGCAAATTCCTCGCGATTTATATTCCCGCGGTATTGCCGTCTCGTCGCGGAAATCGCGAGAGAGATTCATTTTTTTAACCCCCCTCCCCTCTCCGCAACGGCCGTTGCAATCGGTCGAGTATAATGATTCATCCGTTACCGGCGAAAGGCAATAACTTAACCGATAAATACGATCCAACGGTGATATGCATGTTTCAATGGAGCGGCGGGGCGGTTTCGGATGCGAGGCTACGACACCTGAATTTCCACGTCCCCGCAGTTCGCGACTGGGAAACGTACAGTCGCCGGTGGCGGAAAGGGTGATCGGATTATTGCGATCCAGATTGAAACTGCGAAGCGTGCCCGCCTCGGCCGTCGTGTCCGCTCTTGGCATGTAAATTTATTAAAAGACGACGGGAATATTGCGTCGAGATATTCCGGGCAAATTGGATTACCGACTCATCAATTCCCCTCGGGAATGCCCGGGCCCGCGTTATCTCAGGAATTAATGAAACTCCGCGAGGACAAGAGAAACAGCGAGGCCCGGAGGAAGACGCGACGTCTCGCGGCCGGTGCCGAAGCGGATGTCGAGAGAGATAAACGTTCGAGGGAGCAACATTAAAAAAATAATAAAAAAAAAAGTGCCGCCTTCGAAGGGCCCTGAAATTTGCATGAAATCATTCGCGCGTCGCGCTCATTCCCGTCCCGGTGCGGCTATCACTCCGCCCTATTATACCGTTCGGCCACGCGGATTGCCTCGCGGCGTGACGAATTTGTGTCCGGAGACGCGACGGAATTCGTCTCTCACCGAGTTTCGGCCGCTCTTTCCGGACAGCTTCCCCGCCGCGTCGTCGAGGGAGGGTACGAAGGGTCGATGGACGCAACGTGAATTTAATATTGATGATTACACGTACGCCGCGTAGAGAGATCGGTGGGAAGACGCTGCGACGAGTGTGGTGCGTGTATCGGGGGTCGAGGGGTCAGGCCGCTTGCCGTTATTGAATTTATGTACGGACGCGGCACGGTCGCGAGACAGAGATTCGTCGGGAGGGCGGACTCTTCGGCTCCCGCGGACCATCCGGCTCTCATACGTGAATTCAACATTATATTCCACTTTTCTCCGACCCGGAGAGCGCGGACCCCACTCCGTGTCCGCCGCGTCGAGGGAAAATGTTTGCAAAGCCCGATGCCTCCGGACACGCTGATTCGACGTGACTCGAACTCCTCAAAAAAACGGGCGAACCCACCGGCGGAAGATAAAGTGGATAGTCATAGACTATCCGAAATCGATAATTAAATCCCGGGCCATACAGCCGATTTTTTTGTTCTTCTCTTTCAGCTGTTTTCCTTTTTGTTTTTTCTTCCGGCGGAGTTTCGATAATCTGGGTTGAATGGAGGTCCGATCGGCCGTGGTCGTGGCAATCGGATCTAAGCTCGGGCGTTTGGCGGCCCGAAAGGACCGGATAGTTCCCTCCGCTCGTCAAACGAACGGTAAAAACGGTTCGTACGGCTTTTCGGAACGAAGGCAACGGGAGGGATGAGGCGGGCATTAAAGCGAATTGAAACTCTCGGCTCCGGGGACGGCGACGAATGGCGCAGATCCGGATGCCTACGCAACGAAACACGACGCAGCGAGACCGTTCTGAATTGACTACATTCGCTTTTTTTCCTCCTTCCCCCCCCCCCCCCCCCCCCCCCCCGCCGGCTGCTCGTCCTTGTCTCGCTTATATCGCGCAATCTATTTCCTGGCGGGCGTCACCCCTCATCCGGCAAATTGGATAGGAATGTTTTATGCACGGGTACTGCGGCCGGATTAGTCCGACCATTCCTCCCCGTGACGTCTGCAGTACCGGAGCCGTCTATTATACACTCCGTGGATCGGCACCGCGGTGGTTCCCTCCAGCACGGTCTACGAGGAGTGTACCGCAAATCGGCAGATGTTCTCAATCTTCCGAGACTCTGCCGAAGAGATAGCGAGGTGGGGCGAATACGGCGGATAGCGTGGCGGAGGGAGAGGGCAGGATCGCGTCCCAACCGCCTAAACCATTCCCGCGCCGAACAATCTCGAAGGCTCGGGCGTTATTTCTCGCCGTGTTCGCCCGCGAGGGAATCCTCGTTTTTCAATGCTCGCGGAATCGGTGTTTCCGGCGAATTCGATTCGCGACTTTTGCGTCCTCCCGGTCGAAACGGAAGCGAGGTGGAAGGAACGTCTCGGAGGAGTCGGCAGCGCCGGGATCGGACGGGAAGTCGCGTTCCGCCAGGCAGTCGGACTAATTAGAGAATCGTCTTAAAACTCTCTCGAATCGCCCCCCACCCTCCGCCAGTGGAGTGCAGCTTCAACGGAATTTTCGTGAATGTCTGAAAGGGATACGAAGTTTCGTTCGGCCACCGAGGGGCGGCGGGGATGAATGGAACGAGATGTTAATTTAAGCACGAGGGTCTGCTCCGCCTGACGCTGACTACACACCGGCCTTATTCGGCGAAAGTGAAAGGCCTCGATTAAGTAACTTCCGAAATGAGCTGTAGAGATGATGAGTTTCGCTGCCTCGCGCGGGTCACGGCGGTGAGGGAGCCGGGAAATTATTACCGGAGGACTCGGTCTCGTTTTCCAGTTCGGAGATACGTCCGTAGTCTCCGAGTTGCCCGCAACCGGGCCCGTCGCCGCTCACGGATTCTCCGTTCGACGGTCGAAGAGGAAAAGCCACCGGCGGAGAGAAAGAGGGGAAAAAAAATACGGAGCGGATATTCCGCTCATGCACGGGGGTCGTATGTTTACCTCGCGGTAATGGGTACGGGTGCGTGAGGGGCTTCTTAATTTTTCGCCAGGTTTCCTTCGGACCACCGCGGCGCACTCGACGAATCGACGGGGGGGGGGGGGGGGGGGGGGGGGGGGTTGAACGAGAGGAGAGAACCGAGAGGGTGGTTCCGGCGGCCGAGCCGGGAAAGCTCCCGGAGTCGGGAGGGAGCTCGGCCGGAGTGCGGCCGGGGCGTGCTTTGTGGATTCGCATGGATCGCAGTCTCCGACGGAGGACAACGACTCTGCGAAGAGGGGAGGAGGGAAGGTGGAGGGTAATGTATACCAAAGTGCGATGCTGCCGGGGCGCGAGCACGGATACAGTCGGCAGGAGTCGAGAAGGATCGGCATCGGGAGGAAAGAAAGGGGGACGGAAAAGAAAGTAGATGAGACCGCACGCAGCATCCCAAATAGCGTTCAAAGGGCCGAGGCACTCTTTTTTTTCTATTCCATCCACACCCTCGAGCCGCAACCTTCAAACCGCGCACGAGCCTGCACTCCCTGTTCGACTCGCTCGCCTCTCGAGCTTACTTTACTTTTAATATCTCTCACTCGTGCAAACTCCTCCGGAGTCGGGCCTTCCTCGGGATCCAGCGTGGTCGAGGCGGCGCCTGAGAATCTACATCGACCTCAAAAGTTACCCGCATCGCGGAAAAGGGTGCGAGGATGGTGTTCCCAATTTTTATCCGAGACCGGCGTCTTTCGGTTGGTAAAAAGTAGTCCTTTTTTCCCCTCGAACGGTAATACGCGAACGTTATCTTCGACCGAAACCGAGTCCGTCGAGTCGCAACATTTTTTGTTTGTCTAATCCGTCGATCTCGAGGAGTCTCGAAGCTCCAAAAGAAAAGGACACTGTTCGCAGAATGGATCGGGGCAAAACGGACCAGTCTCCTTCGTTCGATGAAAGATCGTCCGTTTCGCCTCGAACTGCGACACCTACATCGACCGCAAGCCTACGTTATCTTCGAGCTAAACAAAGCCCGTCGAGTGACGAAATTTTCCCGTCGAGTTTCTCGGCCGTCGATCTCGAGGATCCTCGAAGCTCGATGAGAAAAAGACACCGTTGGAAAAAAAGAATTGAGGAAACTCCGCGCGCTTACCCGACGTTCCGCGGAGTGAAGGGAACGCGAGAGGACGAAGGGTGTTGCGAAAACTTTGCGCCTTCGGTAACTGCGAGGAGTGAGCCGGTGCGCGAGGAGAGGAGCCACTTCGAAAGTGATTCCGCCAGCATCTCGTCGAGCCCGCACTCCTTCAACGACTCTCTTCTCCGCGTCTCTCCGTCTCACCTCCCTCCCCGTCTCGTTTTCCTCACCGAGCTTCCGCTCGTCGATGTATATGTATACGGAGCAAAGAGCCTCGGTGAGTACGCGCCGTAGCCGTTGGCACGGAGAGAAGGAGCTCGCTCGCTCTCGCATACACAAGGAAGTTAAATACCGCTCGCTAAAGTTCTGCCGGTGCCTTCTTAATCATTGACACCGGCTCACGCCCACTTGGAATGTGTAAATAACTGATTAGCTCCACTGACGAGGGGACGAATGCATAATTGAAACGTCCATTACCTCGCCGCTCTGTTATATACAGTGTCCCGCACCCGGTTGTTACACGCGCCTCACCATCGTCTCCCGGTCTCTTCTCCTATACATCTGGAGCCTCTGCGGTACGGCCGGCTTCCTCGGAGCATTCGGTCTCGAGGAGCCGGAGAGTTATCGTTCGCTCGTCGGGTTACTTCAATTCTCGCGTTGACTTCCCGACGACGCCGGAAGGGGAGGGGGGAGGGGTTGCATACGATCGACGAGGAAATTTATTTGTGTTTTTATTTATTTATTTATTTATTTATTTATTTATTTATTTATTTATTCATTTATTTGTTTGTTTATTTATTTGTTTATTTATTTATTTATTTATTTATTTATTTATGTATTTATTTGTGTGCATAAACAGAACAAGCCGTTTGTTTCACATATTCCAAAAATTAGATGCTCATAAGGAAGAGCGGGAAAAACTGGGACAGTGGGGGCAGAAGGCAATTTTCCAATCTTTTTTCTATGGGACACTGTGGCAAAACAGAGCAGAAAATCCTGACGTATCGATGGAGCAAAATGGAGCATCAAAAAATAATTAGAGAATTACATTTTGTTCCACTGTCCCATTTTGTCCCGCTCTGCCCTATATACAACAGTTGTGCATCCCGACTTGCAGCTGGCAATCTGATCAATGCTAAAAAGTATTGGCTGTGCGTTTCACCGAACCGAGAGTCCTTGTTGTACTTTTGTGTGTGTGTTTTTTTTCTCCAAAGATCACTCTCTTTTATTTAACGTGAGAATGAATGATATCACAGTTACACACAGTGACGGAGTCTCTACATTTTGCGGTGACAAAAGGGGGCAAAAAGTTTGAAGCAGTTTCGATATAGTTTTGCGACGGTTGGTCGGAGGGTTCGGCACCAGAGGGAAGAATAGAGGGAAAGAGGACCCACAACCGTTATGTTCGTTTGACTGGTAATGGAACAGGGCAACAACCAATATTGTGATTGCTTCGAGCTACGAGCGAATCCGACACATACGCTCGGTGTATGGCTCCACGACGGAGACATAATACAAAGAGAGCAGAGGGAAAACTGGCGTGTCCCAGGCGCTGCTCTACACGTACCATCGTACGCTAGGAGGATTCAGCTCGCTCTCGCTCTCTCGCCCTCGTTCCTTTTTTTTTTTTTTTTTTTTTCGTTCCTCCATACACAGCGCCGAGAGCTCCGCATCGGTTGACAGATTGGAAACACCCCGAGACTTTTATGGCAGCTGTTTCCCCCCCGCGCACGCTCATAAATCCTTTATCTCGCTTGTTTATCCTACCGGGAGAGCGTATTTCTCATTTGCGTTAAAATTGTTCCGACGAGCTGCGGTATCAAATACCGAGGGAAAAAAAAAAGAAAAAATTGCCTCACGGAAAGTTACACTCGGCAATCGCTTGTCGTAAATACGGCATTGGGTGTTTGGAGAAGAAAAAAAAACTATTTATCTCTGAATTTTTTGTTCTCTTGTTTGTCATTGTTTCGAATTCGTGCGACGACAATCGCGGAGAAAAATGTATGGCAAGATTTTGAAAAACTTTGTGTTCAGCAAATATTTTCTGCGATCTGGGATCGCTTGGAAGAAGAGTCTACGATGCGGTCGAGAGGACCGCCTGTTGGATTCCTCTGCACTGATAGAAGGATCTCGGAAAAACTACCAAGTCGTGTGGTAAATTTCGAACAGGCTACATTGTACGCCGGCGACACCACTAGCGATATGTGAAATTTTCATAGGGGCGGTAGAAATTTTTACCCAACCCGGTAATTTTTTTTTTCTTGAAGGCGCGTTGGCAAAATTTTGCTTGGATGGTAATGAGTAATAAGTCAAGGCAACACCAAGAGATTGGACACCCGATCTCAATTTTGAACCGCGTGTAAACAGCGAAGTATTCCTGGAGCCGATCTCGCTTCAGGTGACCAACGCTCTATCGATTGAACGCGGATATGCCGGGGTATTATCCAAATTGCATTATCATTCGGTGTTTGGGCAGCGGAGAGGTGTTGCGCCGATACAGGGCGCATAGGTCCGATGGCGCATTTACCGTGAAACGGCTCTCCGCGTCGTAGATAACCAGTCAAACGGCTTAATTGCTTTGTCCACGCAATTACGAAATTGCTTACAATTTACAATCAAGCGCCTCCCACCCACCCACCCCCCCGGCGCTCTGCACAACCGAACGATACTGATCAATTTTATGAATGATCGCGCGCCGGTTTGTCTTTTCGTTCGGCCAACGCCGTACCCGGACGCATAAATCAATAGCTCACCCAGTGTGTCGCGCGCGGGCGCGTTTCCCTTTACTCCCGATAAATACATATTGATAAAACGGTTCCCGTGTATTTCGAAATTAGTAGGGACTTGTTTCGCCGTGTTTTCCGATTTCGAAACTGTTCGTTCGTCCTTGCGCGCCGTTGAACCGATGCTGAATTTCGCGTTATCAATGGCTGGACACTAATCAGTGACACGGGAGAGCGAGTCTTTGGCGAAAATTTTGTATGGGGGGGGGGTGGAAACAAATTTTGGTACAAAATCGTACGGCGTGAAATCGCGCGGCGGATCTAAGTGATTGGTTCTACGGAACGGGAGGGGAAAAGGGGTTGCTAATTTGTTTACCGGGAAAAGGCATTTTCCACCGCGGACCGGTCGATTATGGGAGTGAAATATATCTGGCAGGACAGTATCGAGCTATCGAGCGCGGTGGATAAGAATAAATTCATTCACCGCGTGATTTCCCATAGGCCGAACGGAATATTCATGGGACAAGTCCGGTCGCTGTATTTGAAGTTAGCAGCGAGAGGGTTACATTTATTTTAGCGATCGTCAGCCGGAGGTCCGGGAAACGAAGGGGGTGCGCGGCGGTGCTCGAACACGATTCGAGGCGCGTTTCCCGAGCACCGCGGAGACTAACGCGGTACACGATTTCGCTCTCGAAATAATCATTTTATATAATTGCCCAACACGAATAATTCAATAACGGAGCTCGGAGGCGGGCGAGCGCGATGCGCTTTACCGGGAGATACGTTTTTGATACGACGCCGAACTGGTAATAGAATCGAAACGAATTATCCGCCATGGGCTATGCCACCGTATTTTCGGTACGAATGCTATAAAACGATCATCGATCGTCCGCGCAACGTCCGCCTGTCACGATTAATTCTGTTTGGTAACGACGGAAGGGAAGAAAGAAAAAAAAAGTAATAAAGGAGGGAATACAAAATTCGTTCGGAAACGTCGGGCTTGCCGGATATTTTTGGGTCTATCACTGTCAGCCGAGTCGACAAAACTGACCGTTGCGCCAGTTTATTTCACTTCCACGAGTGACGCGTGCTGTGCTCAACGGTTTCCGCTCGGACACCGCTGTAATCCGACCGCAGCGAATCACCGCGTTATAATCAGCGATATCGGTCGGACGACAGTTAAAACTGTACCGATATTTTCGCACTGAAAAAAAAAAAAGAGAAAGAATAAAGTCGTTTCGCGGTATCGAAATAATATTCGAAATTTCCACGGGAAACCCGCGGTAACTCGTCGAAACGGAGGGGCCCGCGGGTTTTAATGGTCATGTAGATTTCGCTCGGCAGCCCGTCGATTCAGCGCGCGCATCGCTATACGGAAAAAGAATTAATCAATTCGGAATCCATTTCGCGCTGCATAATTCGGTACGAATATCGGCCGTTAATCGTGAATCGGAAACGAGCAGAAGCCGGGTGATGTATGAAAACGAGCGACACTCGTCGGGCGAGCGAATTTTGATTAAAACGAAGCTACTTTATTTCGCAGCCGACTAAGTCGACATCATCGAATCTCGACGATCACGGTGAGTGACGAAAGGCGACGGGAATTCCGGGCCGTCTGTATCCGTGGGTGATCGGGAGCGACTCAATGGGACAAACAATACGGACCGTTACCCACCGGCGCGAAGAGAGAAGAGCGAAAGCCAGAGCGTCGGGTCGGCTACGGCGAAGCGATACGGGCTCGGAGCGCGGAATTTCTGAGCGCGGAGCAATAAAAAAGTTTTCCAATTGACTTCTCGCCCAGTTTCATTCGTCGGAAACCGAGTAAATGTGCGGACGAATCCGTACAGAAAAAAAAAAGGCTCGAACGGAGCGAACGAGTGTGTCGTCTCCGCGGCGATCTCCGTTGCCGGAGCCGATGGTAGCGAACTCGCGGAAAGTAAAAAGGTCTCTTGGATTCCGGATTTCAATTTAGCGCCCGACGACTTTGGCCCGATTCGCCATCACCGTCGATCGCTCCTGTTTGATTTTTCGCGACTTTCCCGCCCCACACACGCTCCTCCGCCCCCCGCCGGAAATCCCGCTTTTTACTATGCTCTCTCGGGGCGCAGTGATTTTTCGTACGTACGAAAGGAGGTTTCGGGAAGGTTTGCGAAAAGTCGAGAGGAAAGAGCCTCGGGTTCGGAGTTTCCTCGACCGCTTTTCCACCGCGAGGAGAGGAATCAGGTGAGAAAAACTCTGGAGGGGAAAAATCCTCTCGGCGAAGACGACAGGTGGAAAACGGGCGAGAAGCTACGACCTTTGACGGTGTTGCGAAAGAGGCTTTTCGAGAGTTGCCATTTCATTTATGGCGAAAAGATGTCGGTGGCACCGAGGATCCTTTCAACCGAGTAAGATTTGATTTTGGGGAGCCGGGCTGCCGCTCCGCGCCGGGGACCGAACTCTCGAATTGTTCTCTTACCTTATTTTTATTCCACATGACGCGGCGTAAAATGTATTCGAGGCATTAAGGTGACCGGCCCAATTACTGACCACCTAAGCTCCGCATGGCATCGAAAATAAAAGAAGATTGTTGAAGATAGTGAAGGTTTTGAAATAAGTGGTATTAAAGAAAAGTTTAGTCTTAATTAACTGAAGCGAGTATTATTTTATTACACTGAAAAAAAATTTCAATGATTCAAGTAAAATTTGCTTGCGTGCTCCGAAGAAAAAAAAATTTCAATTTTACTTTGAATTCGTATAATTTCATACCAGTTTGAAACAACAACGATTCACCTTGACAGTCGTGTCGTCGTTGTAGAATTGAATTAGAGAAGTAGAATCGAGACAAACATTTTTTTTCGTCGGCAGCCCGCAATCGAATTTTTCTTTTCAGTGTATTTTTGATCATTTTTTAAGGTGAAGTGAAAGTCACGTGACGGAGCCAGGATTATTAATTAAGAGCGATCGCTCTGGTGACCGAAGGTGTTTCGGTGACACGATGCGAGCATAAAAGATCCACACGCGGTCGAAGTAAAGATCTGCTCGTCGCGGGAAAATCTAGGTCGCGCTCAATTTTCCCTCTCGAGATTCGACGTCACAGCGCAGGCGAGTTTCGCGGAGTGCCCGTTCGCTCGTATTATCGCACGTTTATTCTGAATTTATGTACTACCCGAGACGCCTTCGCGCGCTCCAGAAGAAGCATACACACAGCTTCAACGAACTCCGGTCGTCGAGGGTAACCGTGCGAGACACCGAGTGGCGTGCAACGGGAAATCGAGCTCGGTTGAATTATGGAAACTTCCTGTCCCTTACCCGAACGGACTTCAACTTGCCGGCTCTCCCAAACCGTCCATTACAGAATACGCGTGACGAATGTTCAAGTGCTCCAAGTGGAAATTGGAATTCACGTACCTGTCCGCCGCCTGTTATATTTCCGTTTTGCCGAGATACAGACGGCAATAAGTAACTCAACCTCGCTCCATTCGCTCAACCTCAGACGTTCGATAATCGTATTCCCACTCGCTTCCGATCCCGGCACGTAAATCCGACTCGGGGACGTTAAAATATGATTTAATAAACAAGCCTTCCCGGGATTGATGGAGCGCGAATTTTCACGTCGTGCCGAACTATTACACGCGATTTTACGTTCGCCGGGTTAGGAATACCAACGAGGCTGCTGGAGAGTGTGGAACAAGGGTGAAAATAGCGACCGTTGAAATAAAGGGCTCGCCAGGCGCAATAATATCGGCCGGTTGGATGCGGCGCGCAGTTGGCCCGCAAAGTTTCGATAAGTCGGTAGCTGGAGGGTTTGCCTCTTAGCGGGTGCGGAGGAAGGGTACGGGGTGGAAGCGACCCGGCAGCGAACGATGAAGAGGACGGTGACGCGAGACGACACGGAACGAGGGCGAAGGAAGTCTAGACTCGGCGGAAGATCAAAAGGCACCGTCGGCTCGGAAGTAACGCGGTACCAGCGGAGATGCTCTGCCCCGCTGCCGCCAGCTTCTAAACCGTCGAAGCGCCAGCCTCCGCGGTGTCGGCGAGCGAGAGGAAGAGCGCAGCCACCCGCTTCCGACCACCCTTTCGAAACCACCCCCCGCGATTCCTCAACTCGACGTGCTCGCATTCTCAAACCCTGCCAGTCCCGAACCTTCCGGTTCCCCCCCCCCCCCCCCCCCCCTCCCCCCCGACCGCGCCGACCTATCGTAGATTATGCGATCTTCGCCTCCCGAACGCATCGGAATTCGTGGACTTTGATATCAAACCCGGAATCATTTCCTCGAGGATCCCCGGAGATATCCGCCTTCGGTCCGGCCGGCTCCTGGGAATATTTTCGGTCTGGCTATGTACGATTCCTCTCGGACTGCAGACGACTTAATATATTCGTTTAATATTGGGGCGCATGGACCGACAGCGGTGGATGCGCGGTTGGCGCATGGCTCCGGTGGTTCCCAAAGTTAAGCTGATTCGTTCGCGATCGGTGCTTGGATGGGTGACCGCTTAGCCGCACGCTAGCTGCAGGATCGAACGTTGAGCGGATGCGCTTTCTTCTGAGACTTCGGTGTTTCTGCAGTTTACTCGAGTGCAGAAATACCGGGGGTCAGTAGAATATTTCCATTTTGATCTGAAATTGAATCGTACGAACGGCGTTCAGAGATGCCGCGTTCGTCGCTTGTACCCAAAAAGAAGAGAGTTGTCGAATTTTTTGGGTACAAACGTCGAATGCGGCACCTCTTAGCATTTTTGCTAACCGCCTTTCGTGAGGTTCAATTTGAGATCGAAGTCTATACATTAAAATGGTGGGAGGAAATTTTTTTAAAAATGTCATTTTTGTGAATTGCCTTAATATATACATTGTGGCGGATCGGGGAGTGGCGCATCGATAGCTTATCGACATTTGGGATTATTCGCACTGTATCAGTTTCGTGTAGTTTTCGTTGGAGGGACGCTCGGCTTCGATACCGCTGTCGAGAAACATGAATCGCAAGAGTCGCTTTTTTGGGGGTTTTTTTTTTTCGTTGTTCCCGAGCTGCAACTCGCGCGACCACCTCAATCGCGTTCTCTCTCTCTCTCTCTCTCTCTCTCTCTCTGAATGCGCATCGACAGTTTGTATCCCGCTGTCTGCAGATCGGCGTTTCATCCGTTAATTTAAAAACTGTGATTTCACTTTTACACCGACTCTCCGTGTTTCATCCTCTCATACCACGTCGGCGATAAAAGCGTTTCGATCTGCCCGTACCGAGCACTCTGCTGATTAAGCGACTCGAGCCCGCTCTCGGTCATCCCGGATAAAACTAGTTCTGTATCGGGCGACTGCCGCGGGACGGCGACTCCGCGACTCTATCTCGGACACATACGCTGAAAGGGATCTAAACCGTCGATTTGTCAACGGGGCAATACGTATCGCGGTCCCGCGATATTTGACGAAAAATACTGGCGAGGTCGCTTTCGTGCAGGCGAGAATAATTTAAGACGGAAAATTACTTAAGATAATATCATTTATTATTTTTAATTTTGGCGCTAATTTCAATATCATATACTGAGGTACGAGTCAAATAAATGATAGATTCTGGTGTATCACTATGTTTCGAGATTTCTCCAAAAATTGATTTTTTTTAATATATATAAAATCGATATATCGTCCATGAGGAGATAATATAAATTCTATTCGGCTAGACTCTGGTCTTTAATTTTCAGCCTGTATCGCTTCGACTGAAACGACTGAAAATAATATTATAATTTTTGTTGCTTCTGATGTAAGTTTCAGTGTCAAATATTCAGCGACGAGTGAAATGAATTACATAATATCGAAGTAGAATATCGAGATTTCTCCGAGAACAGATTTTCTTATAAATATTTAAAAAATATCGATTTATTGTTCATAAGGAAGGATTGCGAATTCTCTTTGGCAGTACTTCGTCATCCATTTTCGATCCGCACTCCAGGACGGCCCGAAGAAGCTTACCTAGTTGAATATTCGCTTTGTCGAAAATTCGCTAGATACAAGATGCAATCTCATAGATTCTTTTGAGCTGCTCGCCCGTCTCCGAATTATCGTACCCGTGAAAACTTCGATATCCGACATTTTCCGTATTTTACACCTGCCGCTCACGCGACGCGCGACCTTTCCTTTTTTTTTTCCTGTAACGTGTCAATCTCGTCAGGCTTCTCGCACCCTTTGACGAGACGAACGGCAGCCGAGAAATTGGAGTGGAAGGAAAAGGAGCGCGAGGAGCCGCCGCTGCTGCTGCCGTTGCTGTCCGGGCACTCAGCCGAAAAACAACACGTTGCATCGACATCCCATTTCGTTTTCTATTACGCAAACGTCTGAGGCAAAAGAGCGAGCAAGAGCCCCGTGCCTGTGATTCGTTCGCTTTTTATTTTTCATATGCGGCGAACGTTCTTCTTTGGCACGGGCTCAAAGGCGGATAGAACTGGCGAAGCCTTCGGAGCAGTCGCTCGCTCTTGCTCCATCGCTCCCGCTCGCTCCCGCTGTCCGGGGTCTCCAGGAAGCCGCCGCCGCGAAACCCCTCGTCGACGGGCGAGCTTTCCGCTCGGCGGCCAAACGCCCCGGCATATATCCAACATTCGCGGACCCCCTTTTTGCCCCTCGCACACGATTACGATCGACGTGCGTCGAACTAATATCCGAATTTTTGCGATTCCTTTTACAGGATATTGAAAGCACAGCGGAGCCGATATGGAACGCAATCTCCTCGTGTAACGCCGGTTTTTCTCGGGTCTGGACTACCGCGAGGACTTACCGGGAGCTTTCGTTCCCGACGTTTTATCCCGGGGGCTCCGCGGAGAAGGCGGACCAAAGTTCTCCGATGACCCCGATCGCCGAGCGAGAGGGTAATTAGTCGAGATACGAGAACGTCGACGTTCCGAAACCTCCGGACCGCGGGCGCTCCAGCCTTCCGGAAACTGATGCGGGAGACAGGAATCCGCTAACGGTTCCTCGCCACCGAGAACATTTATCTACCGGATCGCAGCCGAAAAATGTCAAGCTCCGGCCTCGACGGGGAAATTTGTTGGAAACTTTTATCGAGGGATCGCGCCCGATCGAGCGGAAAATTTGCATGTATAATTGCTATATTAAAATCCTACCGGAGGGTGGCGATCGATCGCTCTTCGTCAGCGAAACGGCACAAACGGGGAACAAGATAAATAAATTATCCCTCGGGTGTCTCGCCGATAAATATTTACTTTAAATAAATAAAAATATTTACTCGAAAATTGAATATTTATTTGCGGGGATTCTCGTAGAAAAAGCATTTACTTCGGGTGCATCGGCGGTTTCGTTACACTGTGCAATTGGCACCAGCGTTTCTTGTCCGCAAACTTCCACAATTAATTTGTCCTTTATTTTACAAACAAATATTGTCCATTTTACAAAAATGTCTCTTATTGTCACGAATGTTTTTTGTAAAATTAACAAGAAAATAATTGTCGACGTTTGCGGAGGAAAAAAAGTTGAAAACAAAAATTTTCATATGACTTCCTCGTAAAAGTTGAAAATTGAAAGATAAAAGTTGAAAATAGAAAGTTGAAAGTTGAAAGTTGAAAGTTGAAAGTTGAAAGTTGAAAGTTGAAAGTAGAAAGTTGAAAGTCAAAATTTTTACATAAATTCCTCATAATGTCCCTTTATTCGCAAAGCTTTTTCTATGAGGAAGCATTTACTATCTTTTTGGCTTCCTCATAGAGGAAGCCTTGCGATGACGTTTCGGTTTTTTTTTTTAAAGAGGTCGACTTTTTGACTGCTCGACTCGGAGTGGAATGCCTCACATAGAGGCAGCTTTAAACATAAGGAAACAGTTTTATGCCAGATAGATACGCGCTACGAAATGGTGGCGGTTGGCGCAATATGTGCTACACGTGTCGCAAATATTGCTCAAACTTCGCCCGTTCCGTGGTGCTGGTTTATCTGGGATTCTACGGGCCTCACGTACATCTCCAGAGGCAGTCACAATCATACGAAAAAACTTTTGTTTACATTTGTGGCCTTGAAAGATAAAGTTTTATTAGTCAGTGCAACTTCAAGACATTGTTACGTGAAACTGGGTCACACGTGGCAATACTTGCATTTTTTTTATCCCGAAAGAAAAATTCTTCACATATAATCTAAAAAAATGTACGCGTTTCCGATCGGAAAAAAGCTATTTTTAGGCGCTTTTTATTAGAGGCCTATAAAAATCGCCTTCCGTCGCTATATATTTATGTATTGAAGAAATGTTTGTTTTAATTAGGCTGTTATTGCCAAAAGTTATTTTTCTTTTAAGCTCGAAAATATTTCCATGACTTTCTTCGTTTGTATTTTGGTCATCGGTAAATTATTATCGAACGAAACGAACGAACGAAATTTCAGGAGACATTAAAATGTATAGCCGAGAAGGTGTATGAGTAGATAGGCCGTACATTTTTCGAAATGTTGCAGCGTTTCTGAAAAAATAAACAAAAATTCGGTAATCATAAATCGAATTCTATCGTTCGATCGAATAACGCGTTATCGATCGTAGCAAGTTCAGCACAGCTCCATCCTTCCGACGACTAAGATTACTCACCCTAAAGTCCAATCCTGATTTAATGCGCAACTGCGTTGGGTACGGGTTTCACGTTCTAGCTCACGCAATAGCCCTTTATGCAATACTGAAAATATATTGTCGATGAAAATGTGAGATCATTCGAGGCCAGAAATATCTCGAAAGTAAGATCCAGTAAAATTTGAAATCAAAATCAAAATTCTCCCCCGTCTGAGATTTTGCGCCATGGTTCGCATAACAGAAATTCGGATGAAGTAAGTCTCCGTTCGGACAATGGAGAGTTCGCATAATGGAAGTTTGGACAATCGAGTTTTTACCGAATCTTGATGAAACATTAGAAAAATGCAAGGTCCGTGATAAACAGCATTCTTACCTTTTCGTCTCCACACGGAGTGCCCTCAGCAGCAGGACCAAAGGTCACGTAGTATCCAACGTTCCAAGGTTCATAACATGCGAGGACACCGCAGACGCGTTCATCGGACTGGAACAATCGGAAAATTTAACCTCCAGGCAAGTCTGATCCAAGATTTACGTTCGTTTATTTTCAAAATAGTAAGCATAATCGCGTGTGCACGCTGGCATTGTCTGTGAAAACGTCTTCGGCGTTTTACAACTAAAGATGTTTTCACACAAAACAAAAAAAATCGTAAAGTAGATAAACGATCATCGCGGACTTACGTAGAGTGCTTTTGTGCCTCGTTGCATATCGCATTGTTCGTCCGCCGTCATAAATACTACAGGCAATATTCGGGGTAGGGCTTTGCCGCCCCGCGGTTCGTTCCGCAAGCAAATTGATTCCGGTGCACTATTACACGAAAAAAAAATATATAGTATACATCGCTAACAATTGTGTTACTTCGATATACCGGCAACGAAATTTATTGATCTATAACGGAGCGAGAACCTGAGAAATGCGTAGAGTTGCTTCAAATTGTTTGTTGAGTTTATAGGAGTGCTTTCATAAGCCTTCCAATAAAACAGATTTGTATGTTCGTCGTTAGTGGGGCCATCTTCACTGTTCTCAATTCTATTGCGGTGTACACGCATTCTGGAAAAAAAAAAAAAAACGGAAAATTTCAATATCGGTTTAGAGGAGTTTCTTTTAATAATCAAATTTTGATTGACTAACAAGTCAGCAATTCCTTCAGAGGCGATCGAAATTCCGTCGGAACTACCGTCCTCCTCCAATATTGCCACGGCAGTGGTGTTCATTTCAAGGTGATTTCTCGCGCAAGCACCCGCGTGGTAAGAGACGCCTGAATAACAAAAGAAAAAAAAACATGTATTATTACATTATTCATCCGTTTGAATTTTTTCGAGCGCCTTCGGCGACTTACCAACCGTATATGGATCGATGAGTCCGTCCGAAATCAGGTGGAGTATGTCGAAGCTTTGGAGTAAAATAACTCAAATCAATCCAGAGTCGCGAGGCGCAAAACAAATTCGCCGGTAATTTATTACGAGAATAATATTCTTACTACGTCATCGCCACTGCAAAGTCGTAACTGTCAAACGGAAATCTGTAAGACTCCGTGTAGAGGTAACGGCTCATTGCTTCAATACTCAGATCACTGTCGATCCCCCACGAACTTATTTTAGCATTTTCCAGGTAGGGAGTGCCGCGCGGTTGCTATGAAAAATGAACGAAATTAATAAAAGAAAACAAAAAATCCAAAGTAATCTTCACATGGCTTCATCGTTTGTGACAATTTTGCGCATAGCTTTCTCTGTGAGAAAGTTCATTTAATCTCATAAAATCTGTGCGTTTCGATCTATTTTCGCGAAATTTAATACCAATATTATAATTTAAGACCAATACAGTGACGCGTTATGAAAATTCCAGATTTCAACTTTTTTACTCAAGCTTCCTTCATGAGTAAGTGAAAAAACAATTTTTTTTTTGTATAAATCTTCGATCCGGCACGACTGCCGAAGCCACAGAGAGAATAGCATAAGCTTGAATTATTAAAACAAAAAAAAAATAACGTAGGCATTTTTCTATAATTACCAGAGATATAACTATACCGGCGATGTTCAAGCGTACGACCGGCTTCTCCAGCAATCTGTAACGCAAGTCGACCCCGTTCCAGAACGAGAGAACGTATCGCACGGCGTCCTCTAAACTTGCTCCAACTGCGCTGTAAAATGTTTAAATATTTTCATATTGAATGAAGAATCCTCAATATTTCACGGTCGTTCCTACGACTGATAAAAAAAATCTAACTCACGTGTAAATACCGAAATCGACAATTACTAAGATTTCCGGATAAATAATGTCCGGTATACTTGCTTTCGACGGGTCATCGGTCGGCGATTGTCGTGAGACTCTTCTCTCCGGTTCTACGACCCCTGGAATTATAAATGAACCGGTTGGATTGATTATGAATTATATGTCAAGCCTCGTTCTCATGATTGCCATTGTAGTACTGCCTTTCCAAGGCAGGTATCGCCACACGTTTAGAGTCCAAAATGAAAAACGTACGCGCTACGCTACCGCGCGTCCCCAAACTCCCTGTTCATTAGTTTAGAGATGTGTGTAACAGTAAAGAATATTCAAAATGGGAGGGAAAGAAACTTACGTTTCTAAGGGAGGGAAGTAATAATTTCGAACGAGGCTTGCATATAATTCCGATCGAACATCACTTAGGTAAGTTCGTTTGATCGTACAATTATAAATGAACCCGTTTAAGTAAATAAATATTGATTTGAACCAAATAAATATTTATTTTTGCGGGTCAAATAAATTATTTTTCTGGGTGTTCGCTCGTCGATATTTAACAAGCTTTTGTGGATGATGCGATTTTCGAAAGCAGTCACGAAAATGTTAACTCACTTATGCCATCGTGAGTCGCGTTCATGTCTCGTTCTCGTCTCTTGAAGACTACGTGATGATGCGATCGTCGAAAATCCGTATTGCCGTCAACTCCGTCCGGCAATAAATCCACCAGATCTCTCCTTTCTCTCAGCATGGTATTGTGAAGACGATACGGCAATGGACGGACAATTAAGTCCTCCAGCAAAGTCCCATGCTAAAATTTCGTTCGCTATGTCAAATTTGATAAACGCTAATCCTGTCGTTTTCTTCACACAGCTTCATACCCGCTCAACGAGGATGTCGAGTTTGAGCTTTCATCGAACAATTAAAAGTACTCGAATTGGAAAGATTACTTACGATAAGGGTCTCGCCGTCCTCTCCTTCGTACGCGACGATAGCAGACCTTTTCGAAACGTCGTGGTAAGCTTTACCGATATTCGCGAGTACCTAATGAACCAATGCAATCTCGTAAGCTTTCAGTTTTCTCAAATTACTCGCGAAGGAGGACATTTTTTGTTGTCTTTTGGGTAAAAAAAAAAAAAAAGTTGTACCTTTCGATCCCGCATGTATTTTGTTCCGTTCGGCCAACCGACGTGCTCCACTACAGTCCATACCGGAGTCGATTCTCCCACAAGTAATCCTTTGTTGGGTTTCAAATGGAGACTAAAGTTCCGGTTCATGGCATTCAACATCATCGTCAGGCTCGAATTGTCAACGATGTCGCGTTTGTGCAAAGTGTGATATATCCGTACTACCTCGTAAGCTGGCACTAAGAATATTTTTTGAAAACTTGTTGAAAATATTTTTTAAAAGAGATTAATTTTAAAAAATTGTATTGTGGTTGAACGTACCATTATCGTGTCCAGTTTGAAAGGTCTTCGAAACTTCTTCCTCGGTCATGTGCTCGTGGATCTATGACATTTGTGTATATCATTCAAAATCTTTTTTATCTCAACTACACTGAAGTAAAGTCTCCGAGAATAATTTTTTTAAATTACCTGTATGCATTGTGCAAATGGCAAAAGAGCCAGGCACACTGCGACGAAATGGCTCAGCATCTCTTCAATTAATTATTATTACCCCGACGACTTTCAAGATTCAATGCAAAAGTATTGGAGGAATTCTTTGCTAACTCTCGTCGAACAACTTTTGCACTAATTTAGAAATTTTCTATCCACGCTCACGCTATTTATACCGTTCGTCACGATTTCATTTATTATCGCCTACCATAAAGCCTCGAAACAAAGAACACCTGCTCGAACACCATATTTTTTCCTACGTCTTCATGACAAAGAATGTATGCCTAACAACACTAATCAGTAGATCGTAAATCGCAGTTTACTACGAAAAGTCCATTGGAGCCCGGAGAATAAACAAGTTTTCTACAGGCGAGGGTGGAAGCCTAAGAAAATGTTTGATATTTTTATACCATACATACGTACCACCGGCTAAGAATCTTGTTATTATTAAAATAAGAGGTTTTCGATCTTTCTTAAGGAGGACCACAGGGCAATGAACTCGACAGTTGGTGATAACGCTAGCGTTCAGTCAGTGGCGGGCAGCATTGCGCGACCGTCGGGGATACCGAGCCATAGTAAACACTACATGGTGATCCTCGACCTACATTCCTTTCGGCATGCATTCTCAGCACTCACAACGCGCTACTGGGAGACCTCTCCCGACTGTAGCGAAGATTATCATTAATGAATTGATATAATTGCAATTAATTAATTATGTTATCATTCTTTATTGTTAGTTACTGCTATTATTGTTAATTGACAATATTAGTTAGTATTACAGCATTCATTATTGCACCCTTTTATTAAGTTACATTTTGATTAACCATTTTTTCCACTTTTTTTGCGAATATTTTTTAATAATAACGATCAATTCGCAGTCGGGAGTTTTTTTTTATTTTAAATTTTTTCTTTTTTCAATGAAAAAATATATTTTTATATATTGCTACTATAAATAAGTAATGCATTTGTTTCATCTACAACGTCGCCTTGGATGCAAATAAATACACTACGTAGGTAACAAATATGTAGATGAATAAAAAAAAATCCTTGATACAAGCAACATGCTAGTAGGCAGACACAGAAAGAAGATAATTCATTTGTGCGAAATAAATTTTATCTCTTGTAAAGAAATCTTTTCTCCGGATCTACTGTGTATCAGCGCGATGGCGACGTCACGACGCGCGCGACATTCGATCGCTGGCAGGTGCGACCGTGCCCGTCATTCAATTAATTAACCGGCCACTGTGGCGAACGATCATTCGGCGGCGGCGAGAGCGGAGTGGTGAAACTACTTAAACTCCCAACGAGTTACAACCTCGTAATAAAGTAGGGTGAATATCATGCCTCCCGACGGAAACGAGTGAGGAGAACTGCTAAGATCGTTGATTACTTCTTTCCATTTGCCGAAAAGCCCCTCGCGTGCTCGTTTCAGAACTGGGCTCTTGGAAAACCTCGGTTTCCTCGCTCTCCCTCCCTTCCCCTCTCCGTGAACCTATATGCACAACTCACTCAGTTTCCCACGTTGGAAACGTCGAGGGTCCATGGAGAACGCGGGAAGGAAAGCTTTACGGGCGAAAGAGTTCTCGCGCCGCCTACTTCGAGAGTGCTGCTGCCCGCCGATAATACCTGGGAGCTACGCAACCCGCGAGAACCCCATGTTATATACGCTGTTTTTAAAACTTGCTCTATCTCAAGTCTCGAGGCAGCGGAAATCCTCCCTCACACACGAGAAAAAAAAAGCCCCCCCAATACCTACCCACCTATTAAGTCCGTGAAGCCCGATAGTACTTATCCGGCTCGCACACTCGCCCGCGTCTTCGTACGAAACAGCTACAAGCTACCATCTAGTATAATTATACTGTACGGTATGGAATATACGGGGGATATACACGGACATAGAGGCAGTGGAGGAGAGCGGGGCAACACGGGACAGCCAAACGGAAATCGCCGTTGCAACTAATACCGATGACATTAAGGTCGTCCTTGCGATGCATGCTAGTCGACTGAAGGACCGTCTCGAAAAATTCATAAATCGTAGAGTAATTTTTTAAAAATTCGTATTCGATAAATCACAGTGGAAATAAAAAAGCAGTCCGTAAATGTTTAGTGGCAGAAAACACAATCAATCAGGGGTGAGTGGGGCAAAATGGAACGGTGGGGCAACACGGGACGGTAAACAAAACGCAATTTTCCAACGACTTATAGATGTGCCATTTTGCCTCATCGACACATCCCAATTTTCTGCTCCGTTCTTCCCCACTGCGCGATTTTGCCTCATCGGTATGTTCCGATTTTCTGCCTCATTTTGCCCCACCGTCCCATTTTGCCCCGCTCACCCCTACACCCATTTATGCTCCACACCGCATTGGGCGGACGCCGGAGCATTGGGAGAAGGGAGGTCCTCCCGCCCCGCCGTTTATCGCGGTACCGTCGAGGCCCGCTAAGTCTTTCGAAACTCTGCCCCCGCTACTCCAAACGTCTGACAGAATACACGTCACGCCCGAACAACTCGCGATGCTTTTCTCGCGACCGGGTCGGAAAGCTCCCGGCTTCGTGAAACCCCGCGCTTGTCCCCCCCGCCCAATGTCGGCTTCCACACTTTTCCTTTGCCCCCCCCCCCCCTTCTTTGCCCTCTGTCGGTAGCCTCGTTCTTCCGGCTCTTCGATCTCGAAGCCCGACGCGCGCCGAGGAGAGCTTACGGTGTACTCGAACTCGTTCGCGAGGATTTAAATATCTGGAAACGCGTCGGTACCGAGCATTCCCGTGCGCTCTTGTTCAGAGTTTATGCATCCCGGTTGTATCTTCCTCGATCCATCCACCGCGAGTTTGCCCCGTCCGCCTCTGTCTGCTCGAGTCGTTCGACAACGTCGATCTCCCATCAGCCGGGAGGACGGGGATGGAGGGACACTCCTCGAGAAGGAGCCGCATCTGTTCGATATACTTTCGGAGCGGAGTACATTTCCCGGCCGAGAATTCCTTTCGCTTCGCCGTCACTGTCTCTCCGTCGCAGGCTTCTTTTCTTCCCTTGTCAATCCTCGTAGATTCTCACGCGGGCAGGAGGTGGGCTTGTCGCGACGACTTATCGTCGAAACACTCCGGGCCGGGTGGGAAACCACCGGTTTCGAGCCGAGAGTCGAGAGGGAGAAGTAAACCTCGGGAGGGAGAAGCTTTCCGATGATAAACCGGATGTACGCATCGCACGAGACGATCCGCGCCCCCTTGGGGTTAATTATCAGCCAAACAGGAAACGCGAATTCGATTAAAAAGTTCCTCGCGGTAGAGAGAGCGCGCCCGCACACCCAGTAAAATAGTTTACTTGACGGGAGCCTCGCAAATACATATATATTTAATTGAAATAAATATTTAATTACTTTAATGGTAATTTGCGATACGAGTGCGGTAAAGCGAACATTATACGCACGCTGCGAAGTGAGTCGCACCAGCTGGAGTTACATAATATTTATGTATGTTTACTTTAACAGTCGTTTGCGACACGAGTGCGGTAAAGTGATCTTTGTACGTGCGCTGTGAAGTGAGTAGCACCAGCCGGAGTGCGACGCGCTTGACAGTCCGCGTATAATGTTCGCTATACCGCACTAGTACCGCATAACATTTTTTTGTACCGAATGCAGGAGAAGTGCTGAAACGCTGAAGCGTGCGTGAAGTAAGAGCGGACCGATGTGCGCATGCGCCGGGTGTTTGAAGCACACTTGGCTGTAGAGCGTCGCTTACGCCACTCTCGGTAGGCACGAAAAGTTGCACTCTTCATGCACGAATTACAAAAACAAATGATTTATCTAGGTGCAGACACAAGGAAAAAAATCCGGCCCCCTTTGACTTCGGTCTCCAGCTTCTGGGTTCGCGCAACGCAAGAGAGAAACTACCGCGCCGATTCCTCATCCGCGCGGCGGAGGACTAAACAGAAAAGATTCGTGCGGAAAGCACGGCTGCCGGCGCCGTTTCGGGGTGGGAAACTAAGAGTCGGGGCTGGGTAAAGGGGCAGGCGGCGAGGGGAATGCGAGCTGCCGTACGACGACGAGGAAATTGTTCGGAGAGGTTGCGAAAGCCAGGGGGGATAGATAATTAGACAAGTAACACTGACTTACCTCTCCCGACCTGTGTCTTTCCCTCTTGGTACCGCGCCGCTCGCTCGCCGTCTCTCCATCGCTCGCCCCCTTCCCCCCCCCCCCCCCCCCTCGTCAGTTGCTTCGCCAACTCTTTACCCTCCCCAGCCCTTCTCCGTGGCAAAGCCGGCCCGATCTACCTACCTCGCCCTCTCTCACGCAAGACCGTATCGTCCTTAATTAAATATAAGCACAGACTTACCGCTGCGATCCTCAACCTGGTTCCTCTCTCCCTCAACGCTCACACCCTCGGTGTACATACGGTGGAGTCTCTGCGCGGCTGCTAGGATACCGCAGCCAGCTGGGAGGAGATACCTTTCACGTAACCAGGAAGCTCCGGCCGTGTACCTTCCTTCCTATCCATTGCCATGCTATTACGCGAATCCCATAGTGCCTACATTAAACACGCGCCAAGCCGCGGTGCCTGCTGCTCTCACTATCCGGGAGGGCGCAAACGAGCCAGCGACGTTCTCGTTTGTGTCCCAGGCTTCTCATATACCGATGAGAAGCCTCGGGATCGCGCATGTTTATTTACATTAGGACTATCGAACGATCGCATTACCATTTGCCAATAGCACTCCGCGGGTTACGCGGTCGGATTAGCGATCACTCACGGCGGAGGGCCGTCATCGCGTTGATGGCTGCCGGGCGGGCATTACAGGGTCTGAAGTGAATCACGATAGATCGAGAGGAAGGAAGGATGCCAATGACGGATTTTTTTTTTTTTTTTTTTTTTATAGGTGTCTGTCGTCGTGTCGTCGCCGTGGCGTGTTCGATTTCAACGCGACGCCTCTGTCATAGAGTAGGACTGCAATGCGATGCCACGCGTCGAGTCGGATCGTCTTCTATTCGATCGCTCTGGCGGAAGTGTGGATGCATCGATGCGATGAGGAGACATTTTCGAGCCCTTCTTCGGGGCCCGACGAGGTCTTCGAACGGCCTTGTCAGGACTCTTTCGGATTCTATCAGGCCCCGATGTAAGGCCCGAAAAATTCTCGGAGTGTGGCAATTGATATGTAACAAAATGTCAGGATCTACAAATCGGACGGGAAAAACTCTTCTGCATCAAAAACGATGAAATTGGTTCAAATGGCTGAAACGATAAAATTGAACTTAATAATTTTTTTAAAATGTAAATGGCAAAGCAGTAATGTGGACGTTGCGGTAAAGTTCTTTAAGATCAACTTTGCGTTACGCGGTCGGATTAGCGATCGCTTAACATCGAGGGTCGTTATCTGGCGGAATGAACAGTCGTCGGTTGAAGTGAATCGCGATAGATGGATAAGGATGGAGCTATGCTAACGACTGGTTTAAAACATTTTTTTTATTGATGTCTTTCATCAAACATGCTTTGAATCGTCGCCGTAGCGTATCGGATTTCGACGCAAAGCCGTTCGTTGTCATATCGTTGTCATATCGTTGTCAATGCGATACCGCGCGTCGAGTGGGATCGTCTTCTATTCAATCGCTCTGACGGAGGCGTCGATTGTGTCAACGTGAATGTCGATTCTCGGAGTATGACGATTGTTGCGTAGAAAAAAAAATCAGATCTATGAATCGGACGAGAAAAGCTTTTCTGCATCAACTAAAACGATGAAACTGGACTAAATGTTAGAAACATTGTTATGATATATATATATATATATATTTATTTACAGAAATCTCAATACGTTTACTACAATTAAAAAAAAAATGATTTCGTGTGCGGAGTTATGGATATCGCGACTGCATTATAATCGTAGTCGCAATCATGGTTGTGACTATAATTATAGTTTAACTAATTAAACATCTACTATCAGAAACTATCTATATTGCCATTTCCCTGGGAACTATTCGTTATAGGAGGAAATACCATCCTTTTTCTGACTGTCGCTTCCTCTCGAGCTCGCTCGGCCAACTTCCCAACCTTCGCTGAGAAGACCGCTTTTTGTACTAGTATCACAAAGTACTGTTGTTACACTCGGTGCGAAAGCGTCAAAAACCCCCATTTTTCACACTTCATGGAGTCAAATTTGGTCCGACACTCAACCGAAAAACTTTTTCTGAAATCGTGTGATCGCAGCACTCGTCAGGAAAAAGTTTTATCGCACTGGTATCGTAAATGACTATTGTATTTTTTGTAAGTATCAAAGTACGTCAATGGTAATCTTGACATTACGGTAAAGTTAATTGAGATCAACCCGGCGGATATTAACCTGCGCCGGCCGGTATTCGCAGACTTTCCCCTACAGTCGGAGTTTTCTCGTTGGATATTTCCCCCGGCAAGTTATCAATTCCGGCTCCAGCCTCGTTGCTTCCCGATCGCGAATCCGTGAGCTCCCGATCAGTGGAGTTCCCCGGGAGTTGCCCGTTCATCGAGAACTTCGCATCGGGCGCATAAATTTCCGTGCGATTTTGGCCGAGCCCTTGAGGATCGTCAGTCAAGGCGACCACTTTGGGAGCCAAGTTTCGACGTCTTCGCTCGCCGTCCGTCGAAGCCAGAGATCTCTCGTCCTGACGGCCGTCTGCGGATGTAACGTAGGGCTCGTGCTCGATCGTCTGATCTTGATATTCGCCGGGGGGCTTGTTTACCTCCCTCTTCGTGTCGGCGTACCGTCCTTTGAACCGATCGTCTCGCTCGTGCATCTGATATCCGGAATCTGTCGGATATTGATTGACTCCCGGGGAAGCCTCGACTCGGTAATCGTCGAAATTTCTTCCATCGAATCTATCATCGTCGCTCGCCCGTTGCGGATCCGAGAAGGCGTACGAAGGGTGGACCGCCCCCTTCTCGTACTCCGGCTCGAGTCTGTCGGAGAATATGAACTTCTCGATGAAGCCTCGATGGCTGTTCAGAGAGCTCATTATGCGACCTATCAATTTTTCGTAGGAAAGTCCGTCCCTTTCCTGCTGCGCTGTTCGGCCGATTCTGGCCGTGTTGTCCGTTAGATAAGAACTCCGGTAGTTCATCGAATGGCGGTCGTCCGCCGGCGGATCGACTGGCACGACGTGTACCAAGTGTTTTTCCCCGTGCTGATCGATGCCCATTATCAAACGAGGGGTGGATTCGTAATTCCTCTCCGTCGGGTCGTCGCTTCCGGTGACGTCTTCCTGAGGATGGTAGAACCTCGAGTGCCGCGGACGTCCCGATGGTTTTACTCTGTATCTCTTGAACCGCGTGCGACCCGTCGATCTCCTTCTGGAAACTGGCGAGTCCTCCGAATGTCCTGCTCCACCGATGTTGGATTCTTCGCTGCTGTGAGTTTCCTCGTTTGACCGGTAACTCCCGGAGAGGTCGGACGTAGTTCCTGGACCGGAATCACGAGGCATGGTTTCTCTTCCCAGGTCATCCCGGCTCCTCGCGTACGCACCTTCGTACGACGGTTCCTCGCCGGTTCGCAACCGAGGAAAAACCGTCAATCGGAGGTCCCACTTCGGCGACTTTGATCGGCTCATCGGGCGCATCGCTCTGCTCAAGATCCACTTGACCATCGGATTTCTCTGCCGCTCGCAAGGATCGCAATTCACGCAACCCTCCTGACAGAGAATCCATCGACCGTCGGCCATGCGATAAACGTCGCCGCGGGACACCGACGAGCTTTCAACGTCCGCAGCTTCCGGCGATGGACCGCCGAAGAAGGGGGCGTCCAGCAATTCTCGGTACAGAGTCTCGTCGTTCGGCGGAGGTCCGGATACGGTCTTGAATACGAATTCGCGAAGTACGAATTGCCAGAACGGCGGATCATCGTGTGCGTGAGTCGGAACGCCGGACGAAGATTCCCCCGTTGCGATCGCGATCGATAGAAACTGTTGTACATAGAAGGTATTTTGTTTTATCGTGAATTGCATCCGATCGGATTGCGTATCGCGAGTGCGGCCGAAGCCCAGGCGAAGCGAGTACTCACCGCTAACACCCACGGACGGTCGAGCTCTAGAAAATTCATTGTATCGGCAGAACGATCGGGGAGTTACTGACACCGAACGAGCGGAGTGTCCGGCGGTCGGGAGTGGGTTTGTTATGTATCTCGCCCGACGGATGACTAAATCTTGAGCGGTGTCCGAGCGAAAGAGGGCCCGGCGCAATGTGAGAGGCGCAACGGGCAACCCTCCGACACGGGACACTCGTCATGGACGTCACCGATAACATCTAGCTGTGTGCACCACGAAGAATGCTAACATTACTCATCGTTCGCTGTTTATCCGATCGCGCTTCGAATTTCTAGCGAGCTCCGGCGCGCTCCGGCTTGATGAATTTATCGTCGCGCGTATCTAGCCGATGTCTCTTGATTCTCGTGAGATCGAAACTGAACTATCCGAATGGTATTCGAATTGCAATAAAGTTCGGTAGTAAAAAGAATGCGGAGATAAGAGCGGCTTTCCGGACGGGCGTGCGTCGCCATCTTTTCGAAGGGACATGCAATTTTATGCCCTCGCTACCCGCAGTGTTAAGGGTAAAGAGGGAAACCGTGAGGTTCGGATGCAATCGAGCCGAGGGTAGAGCGAGAAGTACCCTTGGCTGAAGAATGTGGATTGCTGGTGGAGGTGGATAATATATCGGCTTTCAATGAGACTTTCCTTTTGACCTTACATGCCAGAATGCATGAGAAAAGTTGATTACAGTTTTTATTGCCGACCGTGGTATTTCACCTGCTCTCAAGGATTTTAGAGTTCATTCGCTATTATGATTGCAAATACTGCTGGCTCGATTGTTACCAAATTGATTTCGCATATTCCCACGAACGATTAGTTCTCCGAACGTGCTATTCTTCTCATTGTAAAAGGGGTTATTCTCGTAAGATAACATAATCAAATAATACTTAAAGAGCGCATCTCCAAGGTTTACATGCCGCTGCAAACAGCAGCGGGCACGTAAATTTAGTTAATCACAACATTCGTAACACACTGTAATGGCTCAAAGAACCAAAGTCGTTCAGCTGTACAAAACGGTAATAGAAACTGTAGTAAAAAAAATATATAAATCAGACCATCCGAATTATCATCGTGAATGATAAATTTTTAATCCCAGCTACTGCACATGGGAAGGGATTATCCCAAAGGCTACGATAACTTTCGCACCGGTCTAAGAAGAGCTTTTATGAAAAACAAAGACGAGACAGATCCCGAAAAAATTGACAAGATGATAGCTCACGGAGAGTTCGTTGTGAAGGAGATCGAGGCTCTCTACATGCTCAAGAAATATCGTACTTTGAAACGCAGATATTACAACGAACCATTGGATAAGAACTGACGCTTATCGGCATACGAAAATAATTGTAGGATCAACGAGTTCCATAGCGATGCAAATAAACTTATTTTTACATGAAACATATTATTTTTTAAATAAAAATTCGTTCCGACTGATCTGTTGTCTCGACATTTAACTCCCCCTCGAGAGCGCGGCTCAGCGCAACGCAGTAGTTTCACGAGAACTCTTCGGTCGATAAAAGTTTTTCAGAAGTTCGGCCAGCCAGATGTTTGACACGCAATCCGACGATTCGTTCGACGGCAATGGTGCTATTTAGCCATTGAAGCATCGAAATGGCTGTGTGCGTCGCAGTCATTGGCAAAGACGTAAGGAAAATCTCTATCGTCGCGAAATTTTATAGGCTATGTTTCGGCAGTTGCGAGTGAATCGTCAAACGCCTCGAGTTTGACACGATCCGCGCTGTCACACAGTACGTTATTAATTGCCTTCGATACTGCATTCAATGCTGCGTTAGTAATTCAGTTTTTCTCCGTAGAACTCACCGAAGTACATAAAGTGCGCCGCCGAAGCGACCGCTCTTCAGTTTCATTACAAGGTTCACACTTCGATCGACATAATCGAAGAGAAATTGAGCGCAGGCAACAAAACCGCGACGGACACTCGGGAGTTATTCCTCGGATTGCTCTTCTCTACCGAGGAACACAAAATGTGCGTACAACTTGCTAATAAATTTCGACGACCTTGGATGCCTGCGTTATTTTCACAGCTCTGTTTTGTTTTACTTCAAGATTCGGCTATGTGACCAACGCAAAGGTCACATTCATATTTTTAAAGCTCTGTTTTGTTTTACTTCAAGATTCGGCTACGCGACGAACACGAAGGTCAAATTTGTCGTGGTGCTGCAGTCTTCGAACGCGTCTTTTCGTGACAACGATGTCAGAATGGTAGGTTTTTGTGCATCCCACGAGCCAAACAACTGATTAATCATAAAATTACAGATTTTCAGGAAGCTCCATGTCGCGTACTCCAACGCTGTATGCAATCCATTCTACATTCCGGGCGATCAGATAAAGTCCAGGTGACAAATTACACTATTTCGTTGAACAGGGACTGTGTAGTTAATTTTCTTGAGAACCAAAAAATTATTTAATCTACCATTTGACCCAATGTTTCAGGTCATTCGAGTCATCGGTGACGGAGATAATGGGTCTGTCATGATTTCCATAGAGCGACTTAGATTCAGGCTGCATAACTTCTGAATCGATATTTTACGAAGCATGATATTATTCTGTATATTGTCTCTCCTGTAAAATATGCCAACTATCGGATTGAAATAGAACGAACATGTTATACGTTTCCGATCATATTCCTTCGTTGGTAAAAACGCGCGCGGGTTAAGGCAGCTACTGCGTGGCACACTAGTTAAACGAGTGCATACATTTTTCAAAAATTGTATGCTTTTATGGACAGTAAAGGAGGTTGATTTTTATTAATGCATGTGTCCTCAACGAAAAGAAATATTAGTCATGATGATCTTGCAAGAATAACTGGTAAATGCAAATCAATCGGTCGTGCAACGTTCGAGGAACAAAATGAGCCGTCGTCAGCCGAACCTGCCAGCGACGTTTCACGTGCACCAAGCACGAGTGTGTTTGTAACCGCCACTTACACACGATTCCGATCGATCTTCACATATGTGCGACGAGGCGTTCTTCCGTGTGAAAAATCGATGTTGATACGTGCCTATCCTTTCCACTTTTCTCTGCGAATACCGACATGACAAATAATAATCCGGATAAAATTATTAGGAAAATAATAGATTTTATTATTTTCTGGTAATCAACAGGATCAATACGCAGCGGACCGAGCCTTGTACAATAATAACAAAAAAATCTCTACAAAACTTGTTGCTGCTACTGCTTTTCCTTGGCCTTGCCATCTTCCGTCTTCTCATCGACGTCTTCCTCGTCCTCGTCATCGTCGTCCTCGTCTTCGCTGCCGCTCGATGTTTCTTCGTCTTCATCGTCGTCCTCGCCGTCATCACCGGCAGCCTCGTTACCGTAATTGCCACTACCATTTCCGTAATACCCGTAGCCCTCGCCCTCCTCGTCAGACTCGTAAGAGCCACCTTGGTTCTGCCTGCCGAATTTGTGACTGCGAGCTGTGGAAAAATGATCGTCAATCGTTATTTTATTCGTTATCATAAAAACCACGATAATACCAAGGGCTTGCACTGTAGTCGGCAATTACGCCGTCTATCTTACTCGACATGCTGAGATCCTTCGTCTGCGAAGTTTCATAGCTGCACTTGGGACAAGGTATAGGCTTGTTTTTCTCATACTTGAAACCCTTCCTTCGTACGTGATCTTCGCAATAACAGGTCTTGCATCTCAGGCAAGAATACTGACCGAGTTTGTTGCACGATTGACCTAGGAACAAAAAACGATAGTACAACATTTAATGTATTACTCAAAATTTAAAAAGTCACCAGGCCTCATGTAATCGATCGTTTAGAAACGTAACAAATAGGTGATCGTGTTATTACATTTGAAGCTCTCAGCTTCGAGGACTTGACAAGACGCTTGGTGTTCGAATTGATCGTCCTCGCATAGGAAACAGTCGCAGAACGAGCATCTGAATATTCTCCCGCCGTGATCCCACACTCCTCTTTCGCATTCCTGGCATACCGCGTCCATCAGAGGACACGTGCAAGCGTGCGCAGTGAGACAACGTCTTCCATGGCATATCCAGGCTTCGCAGTGATCACAGATAGCACCCTGGCAACGTTAAAGAAAAATTTAATTACATATAAAATAGGCATGTTACTTGTTATTTGTATTTTTATTAACGGATTTCTCCTTAAGCAATTGTCGAATTACAAATATGTCTTACAACTTTTATGTTTCTTTATCTTTATATTTGTATTGAAGGAAAAAGAAAAACTAAAAGACAATAACTGTACTACTACTAGGGTAAGTCGGGGTGACATGGCCATGGTTTTCTAAACAATAAATATTGGACGTTTAAAAAAGAAATGTTAAACCATCTAACTGAAACATTTTTTTTTTGAATTTTTTGGAAACATGGAATTTAGCTGAACGCTAAATTCAATAATTCTATATGATTTGCCAACCATATGGAAATATCATGGGAAACTATGGAAAACCTGTGCGAGTACAGACGGCCACATTCTACTGATCCTGCGGTATGTTTTAACTCTCAGTAAAGTGCAGAAACACTAAAGTTTCGGAAGAAATCGCCTCCTGCTTTAGCTCCGAGTATGTTTTACCTATGCGGACCAGTCGCGCCTTCCATGAGTTCTACGCATTATCGGTCACACGTGTGTTCTGGTGAAAAAGCATGTTTGTTTAAATAAAAAATCGAGATACTTACGACCATTCCCAAGCCAGTGGTGAATACGCCGGCATGCCTAATGACGCAATCTCCGGTCTTCAGCATACACTTCATCTTTCCGCAGTGAGCGCAGACCGGTAACCTTTGAACACTCTGACAAAAATAACAGAAAGCCCGACTCTTCTGTTTCCTATTACATCTATCACATTCCTATGGTAAAAAAAGAGAAGTATTTTTTGATTGTATCAAAAATTCACGATAAGAAACGAAAAATTCGGGCGAGGTGTCACATGCTCAGGGTCGATTGACGAAATTCTACTTGCCATCACTGAATTGGCCGGAACCTTGGCCAAATCGAGTACACCCTTGGCCGTTCTTATTTCCTTCTGTCGCAACTTCTGCTTCTCGGCTTTTCGCCTCTGGCCCGTTTTCTTCTTAGGCATCTTGGATAAGGGTTTCAATTGCTACGAAAGCCTGAGTCTTATCGGCGACGTGACACGATTGACAACGTTAAGGTTAGATGAATTCTTTTTTGCTACTGACCTTTAACGTGTAACGGCTGTCGATAAAACAGGACACTTGTGTTCCTCAATTCATCCGTTTTTATCCCTGGCTGAGTTACGGAATTGGATTCTTCAGAGAAAAATCAACAGCGCTCTTTGCAAAGTATTTAACATATACTGAGTTTCTTCGGGAACTGAGGACGGACTGAAACGTGTTTGAACTGGAGGAAAAATTCTAGTTAATTCAAAAGTTTCTCAGTCAACAGCCATCCTGTGCTTCAGTCAATCGGTGATTTTTTGTCGGTGAACATCGGTGGAGGAGATAAATTTTTAATCAAGATGCCGCAGGGCAGAAGAAAAGCTCCGTTCAGTGGAAAAGCTAAGAGGCAGCAGATGCAGGCCAAGAAGCAACGCCAGAGTCGCACAATGTTGGGTAAGTACGAAGAAACAACAACAAACCGACAATGGCACACCGGCTTTTCCGAGGTCATCCGTCAGCGGGTGCGTTCTTGAATGCAGTTGCTGCCTTGTTTGGCTCAATCCAGAAATATTTGCGATGCACCCGCATGTATAAGCAGCCGAATCGCGCATTCTTGTATTACAGTCTGCTCTCAGTTCAGAGCAAAATTTTGACACAAATGTGCTCTTAAAAACTGTCGAAAAGGATCACTCGGAAAGAATTCTGATTTATCGTTGGCAATTTTAAAAAAACCAGATGTATCATTGGCGATTTACAAAACCTGCCCAGAGAGAAAAGTGTGCCGTAACATTTGACATATGTTCAAGAACACATGTGTTGAGAGTGACAATATTTTCATACCAGTCGACAGGGCCGACGACGATGAGGAACACGACGAAAGGGAGGAATCGACGTTCTCGAAGAACATACAAAAAATCAACAAGCAGCCTCGAGAGGGCAACACGGGAAGGTCCAGGTACGCTCTGCAGTTCTTCCAAGAGTCCAAGGAAGAATTACGGGAACGAAGGGAAGACGCTCGACGAGCAGTGGAACCCGTGCCTCTCGAGGCACAAGAGGTTTCGGACGACTACTTTCCTCCCGAATTCGATCTACCCAAGAGGCCACCCTGGGACTACGGCATGAGCAAGGAACAACTGGATCTCAGAGAGCAAAAATATTTTTCCGTGAGTTTTGCAAAATTTTTGCATCGCAGTTCCATTCGCGCATAAATTTTTATTTTTTCATTTATTTACATCGATATCGATGCTTTATTGACGGATTGTTCCTTTCACAGCTTGAAAGAGAGTAATGTATTTCGGTTGTTCTTCTAAATGACGTCCTCTTCTGGCTACTGAAAATATATCAAATTAAATTTTAATAATGGATTATTATCATTGAATATTAAAATTGCCACCCGTTTAGATCACTTTTTCATACCAGATATTTTTTTTCTACCTGGATAATGAAAACGAAAATAAAAATCCACAGATTACAAAGAGCTACAAATTTAAAAGAAAATTAGTTGTTTATCAGATGTATTAATATAAAGAAATACTAACAGTTGTTGCTTTTTTTAAATAACGTTTTAACAGGAGTATCTGCGAACGATGGAAGAGCTGAGCAACATCAGTTACTTCGAGCTAAATTTGGAGACGTGGAGACAGCTCTGGAGGGTTCTAGAAATTTCCGACATGCTTCTCGTGATAGTGGACATAAGATATCCGGTTCTGATGTTCCCACCATATCTGTATCGTTACGTGACGAACGATTTGGGGAAAGACATGATCCTGATACTGAACAAAATTGATCTCGCTCCGCCGGCGCTGGTCGTAGCGTGGCGCGAGTACTTCAGAACTCAGTATCCGAAGCTGCACATCCTGTTCTTCACATCTTACCCTGCGTACAATCTGCGCGGCAACACCGTGGACGGCGAGAATCTAAAGGCGAGAAGGAGGAGAGGAAAGCTCAAAATGGCAGCGGAGGGAGCGCAGAAGTTGATGGAGACGTGCAGGGAGATCGTCGGCGACAGGGTCGACTTGAGTTCTTGGAACGAGAAGATCCAGGAAGAAATGCATCTCGAGTACGACATGGACGATCTGGACAGGAAGGACAATGTCGTTATAGAGAAGGAGGACACGAGCTTCTTCGAGCACGTTAAATACAAGAACGGCGTACTCACGATAGGCTGCATAGGCACGCCGAACGTCGGTAAATCGTCCTTGATGAACGCGCTGATGGGTAAGTGAACGGTACGATTTGTTGCGTCTCTACGAAGTATGAAAAAGAACGAAAAAAATGTTATTTTCCAAATCAGGGAAGAAAGTGGTGAGCGTGTCGCGGACGCCCGGTCACACGAAGCACTTTCAAACGATATTTCTTACGAAAAATGTCTGTCTGTGCGACTGTCCGGGTCTGGTGTTTCCGTCGACGGTACCGAAACAGTTACAGATACTCATGGGATCGTTTCCGATCGCCCAGGTCAGAGAGCCCTACACGACTATAAAGTTCATCGCCGAACGATTGGATCTACCGAAGCTCCTGAGGATACAGCACCAGGACAACGACGATACGTGGTCGGCCGTTGATATTTGCGACGGCTGGGCGGCCAAGAGAAATTACGTTACCGCTAGAACAGCGAGATTGGATAGTTACAGAGCCGCCAATTCTTTATTGAGAATGGCTCTGGAAGGAAAAATATGCTTCTACGTTTATCCGCCCGGATGGGCTGCTAAAAAAGGTAAGAAAATATGATTTTTCAATGTGTTGGGACATTTTTAACACGCGTTCATTAAGATCTCGATTTTTTTTTTCCCCCCGATAACAAAGGTTCCTCTATGAGGAAACACAAGCACTTGAAAAATGTCTTGGTCCTCAATTGTTATTTATCTGATAACTTTTATTTTCACAGATGAATGGGAAAGGCATCCGAATGTTGAGGCTATCAAGTGGGTCCAGGCGAACAACGGAACGGGCGAGGATCTCGGCTCGGCGCGGGTTGATTCCTCATCCGAAGACGAGGAGGATACCGGAAGCCCGTCAACCGCTCGAGGTTCCCGTGACGGGGAGGATTCCTCGGAGGAAGAGTCGAACATGCCCGTTACGATCAATAAATTCGGTGCATTGTCGACCGACGTGTGAATAAAATACTAGTACGGATCGATGCTAATTTGTTACAGCCGAGATGTTGCAGAATTTTCAATAAATTACGTTTCTTTGTTGCATTCGTCGTTTATTATCTTTTCACGATATCGATAAAATACCGTAGAAAGTTATTGCAGAGCTGTTTGTGTGATTTTTTAGTTGCCAGCGAGGTCGTTAAGGAGCTCGTAGTTGAGCGAGCAGAGCTTCGTTTTTCCGGCACTCGATAGTTAGCTGACGAACCGCTGCTACGTATTTTCTTTGCTGCTCCATCAACGTAACGAGCTGGCGATTGAGAGCGTATCTTCGGTCTTTCTCATCCGCACATCGACGTTCCACCTGTTGTTGAAATTCTCTCCGCATTATCGTCGAGTTATCTTAGATGTGCCGTGACGGTCATCTTTTGTAATCGTCAATTGACTAAAAAATCACCGTCCTTTTTTATTCCAGCAAATGTTTCTTGTGCCATGGCAGTCATTTTTTTTCGGGTCAAAACAGCGAAAAACCCGTATGCAGTTAAGATTCGACCGTGATTTTTTAAATCACAAATTTAAATTCAACAAAAATTGACGATCACAAATTTAACAAAAATTGCCGATCGCGTGACCATCGATTGACAAAAACGTAACCGGTCACGAAATCTGCGCCCGTCTCTAGTCATCTACCGATCGATCGGTACGACTAACTCACCTTTTCTTTGTTTCGCTTGACTCCTGCGATTATCGCTTCGAATTGTTTCAAGAACTGTTCTTTGCCACTCGCCGATGCCATTGCCCTACGAACATTTTATTTTATTTTTCTCAAATCGTCAGCAAATCGTGAATCGCATATTTAAAATGAGCCCACTTACTCATTATAATTGTCTTGAATGGAGTTCAAAAGGGACAGCTCTTTGCTCAAATACAATTTCGTGTCGTCCAACGTGTTGTACAGTGTGTAATACTGCTTTGTCTCCTTGTGTTTAGCTGAAACTGTACGATCGGTTTACATAAGACGATTACGATAATAGAAGAGTGCTGAATTACAGTAGAACCCCGTTTATCCGAGATAATGTGAGTACTCGTTATACGTTTTACCCGAGGTTTTTCGTATTATCCGAGCCTACACCTCGGTTAACCCTTTGAAGCATACATTTTTTTAAATACAAGTACATATGAAGTTTCAAACACATTGGTTGGTTATTAATGCATTTTTTTCTGAATTCAAAGACGTGTATCACCTGTGATACACCGTGCTTCAAAGGGTCAACGCGGAGGGCTGGGATGAGTTGCTCGGTTGATCGAAGGTCGGATAAGCGAGGTTCTGCTGTACTCTGAAAAATATGCCCACCCTGATTGTACAATTCCATGAACCGCCGTTGATATTGCGTCAACTCCGATCGCCCCGGCACATCGTCCAACTGTCTCGTCAGCGACGCGATAGCCCGATTCTTCTTCGCCAGCAACAGCCTCGTTCTGTTGATGGCTTCCTTCACTTCGTCGTACTCGGCGACACGGCTCTCCTCCTCGTGCGGCTCACCCGTACCGATTTCCTTTACCATTTTCTGGAGGCGACTCAATTCAGTCTTGCAATGCTCGCGAAACTTGTGCTCCTGGTCCTTCAGACCGCTGTGAACGATGAGGAGTTCCTCGAGCATTCTTATCGTTCTGCAAATCGACAAAGTATCGTCAACTGAAATATGCACAAGCGAGCTCGTGGCAAACGAAGTTTCAGCTTCTACCGCACCCCTTGTTTTCCTCCGTCTCCATTCTCTCCATAGCCATGAAGGCTTCCTCGACATCTCTTCTATCGTTCTTCGTCTTCTCCGATCGCTCAACCGCCGCGGCCAATTTCTCGGACAGGGCGTCACGCTCTTCGCTCAACTTGTTCAATCGGACCTGCAAAGCTCCTCGTTGCTTCCCGAGCGCGGCGGAGATTCGCGAATACTCGGTAGCGCTTTCACTGACCTGTGCAAAAAAAAAAAATTATCATTTAACATCGGTTCTTGCAACAAAAGTTACATATAGAGCTATCGACAATGATTTTAAGGACGGACAAGGTGTCCAGTAAAAAGTCCGGAATTCAAGGACATTCAAGGCCAATTTTCGAGACATTTCCAGGTTGTGTTGGGACATTCGAAAAAAATTGAAATATGCATATCGCGCACGTCGTATGAAATCACATTTAGTTCGAAAACCATTTTCGTTTACATTGGAATCGGTTCAGAAAAAAAAAACTACTCACTGTGCACGAATGTATACATGAATCTCGGCGAGGAAGTACCCTTACAATTTTCCGACAATAATGGTATTTTTACAAAAAAATTTTTTAGGATCGCTGGACACTATGACGGAATATTGTTCGTGTGCGATGAAAAATTAGCCAATGCCTACCTCCATTTCCGAGGTTGACAATGAGGCGTATCGCTCGGCAACCTCGACAATCTCTTGCGCCTGCAGCCCGACGATACTTCCAACGGCACTTGCGCTCAATCGATCTTCGTCGAAGTGCAATTCACGCGCTTCGCTGCGAATCTCGGCGGACTGAGACTCCTTCGTCGCAGTCTCCTCGTCGGGTTCTTCGGGATTCTCCGGATCGTTGGAAGAAGACGCGGCGGTCGCCGCGATCGGAAGAGATCCATATTCCAGAAGAGTGCTGCGAATTTTCGCGGCTTCGTCTTTAGGCGCAGCGGCATCGCGACGCTTGAAGCGTCGTCGTGGATCGTACGCTCTCTACGAACGAAATGAATAATTTTTTTTGTTAGCATGTCCCGCTTTTGCTATATCCTTCGAGCTCCTTACCTTCACCAGCTGGACATGCGGAACTATGCAGTATTTATTGTCGGTCGAAGTGCGCTGACGATCCTCAGCAAATGAATGATTTTTATCGAATTGACTGATCGCGAATGAGCGGACGAAATCCGCGGTCTCTTCTCGCATTTCCATCGATCGTTTCACGAGCCACTGTAAACGTAGATCATAGTTTGATTAGTGAAAAATTATATTTATATTTATATTTATATTTATATTTATATTTATATTTATATTCATATTCATATTCATATTTATATTTATATTCATATTTATATTTATATTTATATTTATATTTATATTTATATTTATATTTATATTCATATTCATATTCATATTTATATTTATATTTATATTTATTACTTGTATAACAGGGAATATGTGAATGCAGTCCAAGCCCTGGATCTGATGAGGCTCTATTCGATGAGGACAATTCATTCTTGGCAGCATTACTACTATCTTCTCTGTGAGCGCTCTAGAGAGAGGAAACTTTGTACATTAATTCATCACAGGCTTAGCAAAATTATAATGTTATTGAACTCACATCCTCTGGCCTATTGTGAGATTCTCTTGAAACAGTAGATTCACGTCCACGTCAAAGCTGCATGATTCGATGCACCAGGTCATGCCGCCAACGACCTAAAGACGATTGCACTTATAGTAAACAGATAATTTTGTTCTCCAATCCGAATGGACGTTGTAAACCTTGTCGAAGTTGGACAGTCCTTTTATTCTGGCTCTGAAGTAACCGGCTGCTACGAGAAGATCCACGATTTCGTTGAACTTTACAGCTTGTTCCTCGTCCTCGCGCACGTCGGCCTGAACAATCGAATTGTGCGCTTTATCTCGTTAAACACCGCGATTAAATTATCGGCGTGAAGGAAACAGATATTGCAGCTTTACTAAACATACCTGGGCAACTTCCGAAGGAGCCGAAGCACCCTTCAATCCGTCGTTGAGCATATCGGTAATATTTTATTTCTTCTTAAAGTTAATTGTTCGTATATATGAATATGGTGTAGGAGCTTTGAGGACTTGGAGATGCCAAGAGGCGATCTAGTCGGGCCCGAGCCTCCTATGTGACAGCAGCACAGCTGATTGCAGGGACGTGCTACGAACGGGGAGGCGTCAGGATTTCGAATGGAAAAAAATCTCACCAGTAACGTACCTCGAATAACCTGTGACCGTACAGTAGAACCTCGATTATCCAAACACCTCGGGACCGGGTCTAGTTCCGACAATGGAGAATCCGCATGATCAAAACGCACATTTTTTTTTATGGCTTTACGAGACGTATATAAATAATGTATATATATAATGTTTCGCTTGAAATATTTTCATCTCCAGTTGTTGATGTTTTAAAAACAATCTATCCAGTAACCGGTGATGGGTAAATCGGCACGGTAAAAACCATCAAAGGAAAAAAACCATTGCCACTAACTTACAAACATATATAGAAATCGCCCACCATCGAAATAAATCAAATATATGAAGAAAAAAAATAATTGTCCGACAAAAATATCATTACTTTCCGTGTTGTTTGCGTTGAATAATTTTCTTTCCGATATTTTATGACATGACTGGTCATTCGGTCACGAATTACCGAACACGTTGAAAATTACAAATTCACATTACGCACGACTATTTACATTTTTTTTTATGGAGTGTTTTTATTTGTTACAAACGGGATGTTACATTCATTTGGCCGCGGTCGGTGCCGACTGATTGGATGACTTGGAGTCGCGCATAGAGGCACTGCGCTTCCTCTTGATTTCCTCCTGGCGTCTGGCCTTGGCCTCCTTCTGTCTCTGTGCCAAGAGTTTCGCGTATTCGGCCGCGGCGTCTTTGCGGGCCAAGCAACGCCTCTTCTTCAGCGCAACCCTGTGCCTCTTGCGTTGCAGAGTAAGCGGAGTTATCAGCCGCTGGATCTTCGGGGCCTTTAGCCGCTCCTTCTTGCCCTCCTTCTGTACCGGGCGCTTCACGACGAACTCACGAAGATCGTCCTCCTTCGTGAGGTTGAAGAGCTTGCGGATTCTTCCGGCCCTCTTCGGTCCCAGACGACGCGGAAGATTTTTGTCGGTCAGTCCGGGAATTTCCTGTTTTCATAAAAAAACGTGTAAACGATTAATCTAAATTACCATTGAAAAAAATATATATATATATATATATATATATATATATATATGGCTTAAATTACACTGTAGAGTCTGTACACTGAGCGAAAGTGTATAGAATCAAACACAATCACCCAAATCTTAAAACTCCTTTGCTATCCCATGAACATGAACGTCTCCAAGATAAAAACAATGATTGAACACTTGGACACTGCCTGTGTAGCATGGGCGGATCGTAACGGAAAACAAATGACGCCACAGAGATATTCGGTTCAAATGAATTCACCTGCTCTCCCTTCTTGATAATGACGAGGGCAAGCACTGAGAGATTGGCATCGACGATGCAGCCTCTCACTGACTTCCTCTTGCGCTCGCCGGTACGGCGGGGTCTGTAGCACGAGTGACCCTTCGAGAGGAGAAGACGGACACGACCTGAGAAGAAAATAATAATCGTGAGAAACAAAAAAATATGTATATATATTTTAATGGCATTATCGTGTCGGATGCTCACCGTTGGTCAGTACACCCTGTTTCATTGGGAAACCCTGCTTGTCGTTTCCTCCGGCGACGCGGACCACATAGCCCTTCCATTCATCGCCCAGAGTGTCCGCCTCCACCTCCGCGCCCATACGCTTCTCGTAGAACATCCTGAGCTTGTGCTCGTCCGTTATCTCGAGTAACTTCTGGCATCCTGTCGCCGGGTAAGACACGTTGAGCTGAACAAATTTGAAAACAAGAAAATTAAAAAAGACGTTCCGATGGACTTGTGCCAAGGCGTTGCTCGACGCCGATGTGATTCTGGGTTAACAATTTTTGTTTTTTTCTTTTTTTTTCTTTTTTATCACTTTTTAACGAAATGATGTTTATTTTATGCGTCGTGCAATCCAAGAACACGGATAGATATCTTTCATTCGATCGACGATTCGACGCTTGGGCACGAGAAAACAATACTCGTCGACGGCACACAGAAACCCGTAGCGGTGTCACACGATTTTTCATAGTTCGTTACAACACTGATTATTGAATTTCGGCATGATAATATTCACATCGTTGTATCCACAAATTGTCACGTTACAATCGTGCAGGCAAATTATTCACGGAACGGTGAGGATCTCTAATATATCACTGGATTCTTACCTTCATCGTCGAAAGATCTGAACAGCTCCACGAGCCATGAAAAGAAAGAGCATGACTCGCGTGAAGACCGCAAGGGTGCGCGTACCGGAAGTCGCGCGAGGTGCGACCGAGTTTTGAATTCGGCTGACACACGTACAGCGATCGCGATAATGCGTAATAATTTGGTTTCATTGATTACAATGAGCAACCGTTGCTTGAAAGTGTTTTTAGTCGTGATAGTTAATTACATATATTTTTAATCGTGATTGTGATTTATATATACTTTTAATCGTGATCGTAATTTATATTTATCTTTAATCGTGATCTCGTTTTATGTGCACTTTCACTCGTGACCAAGCGTACCTTCTCGTAAGAGACGTCACACGGGCTAACGTTATTACCACTTTTCAAATCTCATTTTTTAACCGGTAGTAAAGTCATACCGGCAATACGTCACTTCCTATTTGAAAATCTTATTTTTCGGCCAAAGGTGATGTCATACCGGAAAACGTCACTTCCGGTCGAAAATTGAAATTTTCGAAACCGGAAATGATGTATTTTCGGCATGACATCACTTACGCTTGAGAATTTAGATTTTCAAACCGGAAGCCGGTCGAAAAATGCGGTTTTCGAAATCGGAAGTGACACTTTCTTTCATGACGATGATTTCGGTTAAAATTCAAGAATTTCCAAGGATTTTCTTCGCCGAAGATGCCCCGTGACTCCCTGAGCGTTGCGCCTCCAAGTGGTCGCTCGCGTTGCGGCAAGTTTGTCTTCGACCGAAACCGGCTCTACGCTTCTATGTACGTCTATATTCGTTGGTGTCGCTAAACATCAAGCGCTTCCCCATGAGATTGCGACGAAATTTCGTTTCCTCTATATCCAGCGAATAGTATTATCGTATCATCGGGTGAACAAGCGGCGCAGGAGAATTACGTACAAATTTGTAACGTCGTAAAAAAAAAAAAAGAAGAAACAAAAAATCAGACGATACGGATTTTTCTGTTTATCATTACGTGCGCACATGCAATAAAACGATCGTATTATAGTACTGTGCGGTGACACGTCGTATAGAGCGGCTTAGCACGACTCAAGGGTTGCCAGAAAAAAAAAAAAAAAATACTATCGGGAAAGGTAGCAGGCAGAGACGAAGAGGCTGCGTACCGAAAATGCCGACATTCGGGCGTGTGTGACTTTACTATCGACAACATAATTCACGAAGATATATGAGAGGCTCCTCTTATGTATCTGTTTAATACACAGAAATTGAAATAAATGGAATGCACCGAGCGTATAATTCTGGGTAACTCTGCTTGAGCAAGGTAATACCGCAAGATTGATGCATGTTTCCGCTTCTCACAAATAGGTTAGAAAATATTTCATAGACGTGTGATTACGAGAGGGTAGAGAAGTATATCGCTGACAAAAAAAAAAAAAAGAAAAGATTTACAACCTTCGTTCGATCTTGGATAATATATTTTTACTCGAGACACTTTTTTTTTTTTTTTTCTAATTTTCATACACAAATACCAAAGTAGATGTACGAACGTGCAGTCAGACCATCCATGCGCCTCTTACGGGCATGACGAATTTACTCTTTCTGCGAGAGCTTTGCGCTAACGTCGCATGTGCCACGAATTCGAGACTCTGGGACGTGGCCTTGCGTCATCGAAGCAGTATTTGATTTTTCTGCGTTCTCAACGAGCGCCGAATTCGTCTTAGAGTGCAAAAATTTTTAACAAAGTTCATTTTTTATTTATTTTTTTCGTCAGGTCAAAAAATGGATGCAGCTGTGATAGAAGTTCTGCAACAGGCGGGTAGCCAGGATCCGGAGGTACTGAAGCCGGCCGAACAGATGTTGAAGCAATGGGAAACCGAGAGAGGTTTTTACACGGCTCTATATGTAAGTTTGAAAAAAAAAAAAAAAAACATTTCATCATTCCTTAAGGATGTTTGGAACTCTGGGAGAAAAAGACTCAACAAAATTTCATTACCCATCATACCCGCTTTCTACTCGGATCATGCTCCACGAACAGCTAATACAAATTTTTTTTAAAAAGTCTACTTTTTACAATTTATTGTCAGCAAATGTTCATAATGTTTTCATATTTAATTTTCTGAATGCACCATTTAGCTCCGGTTTTCGAAATAAAAGTACAAACTAATGTTATATAAAAGGACAGATTTCTATAATCAAACCGGAACAAACGAGTTTGTCGCCTATTTTAACAAAAAATTATTTGTACGAAACTTTGTATTCCGATTTTACGAAATTATTTTTTGCTGTGGAGTATCAATTCCTTTCCCAAATTTCTTTTTCCTATGTACATTATTACCCGGTATTTTTTTGCAATTTTTTATCTTTTATCTGGAATGCGCTGTACCAATGCGATAATAATATCCTTCTTTTATCTGTATTTTCTTAGTAAAAGGGCTTGTGCTATAAATAAAATGAATAAATAAATTACAGAACGTATTCTCCAATCATTCCTTGGCTATCAATGTAAGATGGATGGCTGTTTTATACTTTAAGAACGGAGTGGACAGATATTGGAGAAAAACCGCTCCAAAGTAAGCCGACGATTTTTGTGCGCTAAAGACTTCAGCTCGGATAAATAGATAAAGGGTATTAAACATTTTTTTTTCCGATCGCAGTGCCATAGCGGAGGATGAGAAAGAATTTCTTCGTCAACGTTTGACTGCCAACTTCGACGAGCCCGTCAATCAATTGGCTGTACAGATAGCAGTCCTCATTGCTAAAATCGCGAGGTAACTATTTATTTATTTTCGTGACAATATCTTGCTGTCTTTTTTCACGATATTAAATTTAATAAAAATCTCGCCATCGGAAAATTAACGCAATGTTCAAAAATTCTGCAGGTTCGACTGTCCAAGACATTGGAATACACTGATCCCGACTCTGCTGGAAGTTATAGGCGGACAGAATTCGTTCGCGCAGCATCGCGCGCTGCTGACTCTCCATCACGTCGTGAAGACCCTGGCTTCGAAGCGTCTGGCCGCTGACCGACGGCTGTTCCAGGAACTCACATCGAATGTCTTCAATTTTATTCTCAATCTGTGGAACACCTTTACCGAATCGTTTCTGATTCTCGCGTCGAACGAGGCCGACGCTAACCGCATACAGGAAGCTATGGAGAACGCCTTGCTCCTGTTGAGGATACTAAGAAAATTGATTGTCAATGGATTCAACAAGCCATCACAGTCGCAGGATGCCATGCTATTTTTGAAAGTCATTTTCGAACGCGCGAGAACTAGCCTCGAGTGCAGTCAGTTGAAAAATTTTCTCATGCATGCCTTACAAGATCGATTCTCAGTCCAAGGGGCTTTTCGAATCGTGCAATGACATTATTTTTTATTCTTTTTAACGTTTTTTTTTTCAGGAAAAACATTAATATCTCGTGGCATACAGATGGAAGTATGCGACAAGTTCATTATACATTTGACCAAAGTTTTATCCGGAGTACTGGAGATGCATCCGCTTTGCTACCTCGAACTGATTCCTACGTCACTAGAATTCTCAGTTTTTTACTGCTTCACGGAAGCCGGTCAGCCGTTGACCTTTGAGAGATTTATTATTCAATGTTTGAATTTGCTTAAGGGTATATTGTTACTGAACACAGTCGACGGTAAGCATATGGTATACTCCGTCATTGTACAACACATCTCGTACTTTGTGATATTAATCGAACATTTTATTTGAACAGTGCTGAAAAAGGGTTTAACCAACCGGGCACAACAGTTGCGACGAGATTTCTTCACCGCGCAAACATTGACGGAAATTTGCTCGAGGCTCGTCACCCACTACTTTTTACTCACCCCCGCGGACTTGGAGCTCTGGGACACGGATCCTGAGAATTTCGGTAATTACTGATCTTTTTTTTCATTTCCATTGTTTTTCACTAAACCAACTTAAAAGCAAAATCGATACATATATTTTTAGGTGACACTACATTATATAGAAGCAGATCAATAAGTGGAATAATAGTCAATAATGATAACAGTAATATATCCAGTTGACAGAGAAATTTCCTAATCCCCATTAAATTTTTCTAGCCATCGACGATCTTGGCGAGTCGTGGAAATACAGTTTGAGGGTAAATATACAAAGTCGAATGTTTTCGATCGTGATTGCCAATGTGAATTAAATCGATTGCTTATTTTTTTTTACAGTCATGCACAGAGTCCGTCTTCCTAGCGATTGTCGAGGAGTTCAGAGACGTTCTGGCTTCCGTGTTGGTGGATTTAATGCAGAGGCACCACCACCTGGTAGATCCGAACGATTTGCACGCGATCTTGTTGAAAGATGCAGTTTACAACGCCGTCGGCCTCGCTGCTTTCTATCTGTACGACGAGGCGAGTACGATAAATAACACGAATCTATGTTGATAAGAAGTATCCCGAGGCGATATTTTATCGACTCTTAAATAACAGGTTGATTTCGACCAATGGTTCTCGACGACGTTGAAACAAGAGTTGAAGCTCCGCGGAACGAACTACAGAATAATACGAAGAAGAGTGTGCTGGCTCATCGGTCAATGGGCGGGGGTTAAAATGAGTTCCAAGCTCAGGCCAGAGTTGTACAAACTGATGGTCGAATCGCTGAGTCCCGAGGAAGATCTCGGTGTGCGATTGGCGGCGAGCGATGTTCTGAAATCGATAATAGACGATTTTCTATTCAAAACCGACGAGTTTGCACCGTTCTTGGAGCCGGCGTTCACCATGCTCTTCACCCTTCTCAAAGAAGTCAACGAATGCGATACAAAGGTAATCGATCGCGTTGTATCATTCCCGTTCGATCGGTTATACTAACAATATATGCGATTTCCAGATGCGGGTACTGTACGTCCTTTCATTTATGATCAAGCGTGTTGGCTGCGGAATAAAACCGCACATCACCTCTCTCACATCTTACTTGCCAGCGCTTTGGCAACAGTCCGAGGAGCACAATATGCTACGGTGTGCCATTGTCTCGACGCTTGTACATTTGGAAAAAGTATGTATCGCTCGGATTCTCAAACAATTTTAATCTCGCTTTAAATTATTCGTGCAATCTTTTTTTTTTTTTTCATTGCGCAGGCCTTAGGCTCCGAGAGCGTAATATTGGAGCCACTAGTGGTAGGGGTCGTGGCCCTGAGCTGCGATATTAATCAAGATGGTCACGTTTATCTCCTCGAGGATGGTCTCGAATTGTGGCTAACTCTCCTCGAAAATGCTCCAGCACCGACTCCGGCGATAATGGATCTCTTCCGAAACATGCCCGCCCTGCTTGGTCAGTGGATGAAAATTACAAACATTACAAAAATTACAAAAATGACAAACATTACAAACATTACAAACATTACAAAAATTACAAAAATTACAAAAATTACAAAAATTACAAAAATTACAAAAATTACAAAAATTACAAAAATTACAAAAATTACAAAAATTACAAAAATTACAAAAATTACAAAAATTACAAAAATTACAAAAATTACAAAAATTACAAAAATTACAAAAATTACAAAAATTACAAAAATTACAAAAATTACAAAAATTACAAAAATTACAAAAATTACAAAAAATTTGTTCTTCAGACTCAACGACGGAACATCTCAAGCTGTGCCTCTACATAGCGCAGGCTTACGTGTTGCTCAGCCCTCTGGAATTTCTGTGCGAGCGCGGCGCGGTACTCGTTGACACGATAAAGAGCCTGATCGGCGACATGAGATCCGAGGGAATAGTGATGGCAATGAAACTTTTCGAGACGTGTCTCAGAGCCGCACCGCAGCAAGGAGCCCAAGTGATAAAACCGCTTCTCGGCAAAATATTCGAGTGGGTTTTCGATGTCGAGAGCTGCGAGCTCGGTAACTGAAGATTGCAGTAATAAAAATTGTTTCTCATGAATTGCAGAAGCGTCTACAAAGGCAAGGAACATCCCATGGTCATGACGATGTGCCTGTCGATCTTGGCGAGGGTTCTTCTAGGCTCGAAGGATATTTTTGTACAGGTGATAGGTGAACTGGCACGCGACATCGGTGGCGACGCTACCGAGGAAAGCGTTTTGGCTCAAATAATCGGAGTTTGGGTAAACGGAATGCCGGCCGTGTCTCAACCGGAGAGATTGAAGCTATTGTCCCTCGCCCTTTGCGCCCTCCTCAGCGCGAACGGTCCGCCAATTGTTTTTCAACATTTCCCGAACATAATATCGAAGATTGTCGAAACTCTGAACGATATAACGAGAATCGACGACATGGGCTGTTTCATCGAGTAAGTAGAACACAAGTATCGCGGTCATGACCGAGAAAATAATTTTTGAGAGAGCAATTTTTGGAGAAATTAATTTTCGAGAGAGTAATTTTTGGGTCCAAATAAATTGATCGATGTTCGTTGCAGCTCATTCGAGACCAGCGACGAGCGGAGTCCTTCACAGTACGAGGACGTGGATTACGACACGGAGCACGAGCAGCGAAGAAAAAGATTCATTCTTAACGATCCCGTGCACAGCGTGACTCTCAAGGATACTCTTCAGAATCAGTTGATAACACTGCGAAGAGTTATGGGGAAAAATCAATTCGATCAATTGCTCCTCACTCTTCGCTGTGACGTCGAACAACAGCTTAAAGAGTACGTGTCTCTCTAAGCGCTGTGAGACGGGCGAAAAAACGCGATTGAAAGTTCGCGAGGTACTAAAAAAAGATTTAGAAAGAAAAGAAAAAAAATCAAGAAACGAAATTCTACGATTCAATCGAACGCTATCATGTCTCCTCAAAAACCGTCGCCCTCGATATGTAAAAAGCTTGATCGCCGATTCTATTGTAAAACGGCACTATTTTACTGTATAATATTATCTGTTTCACTGTATTAATAATGTTGATAATAAAACGAAACACGAAGCGCGGTCGTAATCCGAGCGAGAAACAGTTCGTTCGTTAATTTTTTTTTCAAATAATCATCCGCCGTTAGTGGCTTTTTTCGAATGATCATTGATCATTCGTGAATTTTTTGTCAAATAATCATTGATCATTGTTTATCGGGCTGACTCGTCGATATTTGAAAGGGAGCCGGCCGGCGCTTCGTTGCACCGAGCTTGATTAGCGTAGCTATTTTTTTTTTTCTTTTTCACCCCCTAGCGGATACGCCTCGAAGCTTCTGAACAGCTGTTTCTTCGTGTCAAATCTCTGTGGGAGGTTAGAACCCGAGTCGGGGCTCTGCGATAGCTTGTGAACCGACAAATCGATTTACGGTGAGTCAAACATCGAGTTTAGTTTGTCAATTGCAGTGACAAGACGTCCGCTCGAAGGGATTCCGTGTGTCTCGAAGCTGTGAAAAAAGTGTCTATAAGAGTCGGCCTAAAGGTCCTCGCGGTGAGTGGAGCATCAGCGTTCATATACCAGCGTAATGTTCATCGACGAAATATCCCGCGTTAATTCTTTCCGCCTTCGTGCTTCGTTCGAACCGGAGTGCCGGGTACACCTATCTCTCGAGAAACTCCCGAGCCCCTGGCGTCCGATTCTTTTTTTTTTTTTTTTTTTACTCTGAAACAATTATTTCAAAAGAGATGAAACAAAAAAGTGCAGCGAAGATCGTTCATCGCTATTGGACGCCCCGATCCGGCGTGCCTGATTGGCCGCTCATCAAACAGTCGATACGATTTGAATAAAGAGAAGAAAAAAGAACATCCATTCATAGTTGGTCCGCCGTGTCTGGCACGCTGCCGTCTGTGCTTTAACGTTCGCGGCAGAACGTTCGTAAACGCAATTGTCAGTTCGTTCTTCTCGGGAAACTCGTCAGTCTCGCTCTGACGATGTCTGGTCGCAAACTTTTCCTCCAGTCAGATCTCCATCGTAAGTACATCGAGGCGGAAACGATCCCAAGTTATTCGCGAATCTTTCTAGCGGCTCGATAATAGCCAAGCTTGAAAATTCTCTCGCCCTTCTCTCTGTCTCTCTCCCGTCCCTGCAGGCTCGAGTCTGACTCACTAACGTTCCAACCGCCTTAATTTCCTGGTACTTGTAACTTTTTAATGACACGCAATTAATTCACGATGCTCGACGAGCTATCGCTTCGTCGGAACGCGACCCGGTTCTATTATTCACGTAACATCGCGTCTCGAATTTCACGGATTGCAGTCGTACGATTATTGCCGTACGTACACGTTCTACGCTCTCCGATTTAATCTTGGCGAGATTGAAACACCGATCGCCCAGTGTTTCTCGTGGATTTTTCATTTTTGCTTTGCAACCTCGCGTCGCCGGTAGTAATCTTTATACGCGTTAAACTCTCGAGGGTTAGGATTCCTTTGTGTATCGACCGTAGGACGCGCGTTCTGGTCCGCCTTGAGAATCCTGTTGGAACGAGCGTGATGCTGTGGCTTCGATGCTCAGCAGTTACGTATGTTATTATTATTGTTATTCAAGGCCTCGTTCGTCTCGCACGTGGAACGTCTCGAGATTGGACGTTTAGCTCGATGTATCGTTATTTTTACTTCCTCAAAGGGAAACAAAAAAATTTTGATCTTAACGAAAACGTGTCCAGACTGTTCCAAAAAATCGAAACATCATATTTCGAACAAATGTCGGGATGTATGCGTGTGCGTTTGTGAATCAGACGCGAATAACTCAAACGGCTATAAGTTAAGAATGCCTCGACCGATCATGCTGAAATTTCGCACACAGTATATGTGGTTAACAGTCGATGTTTCGTCCAAATTTCACAACGTTAATTTACGATACTTGTGCCATAAAACTTTTTCTGACGAGTGCTGCAATCGTACGAGTTCGGAAGTTTTTCACACGAGGATCGTACCGAATTTTACTTCGCAAGGTGTGAAAATGGGGGTTTCGCGCATGCGAAGCGTGTGTAAAATTGCCGTTTACACTCTACGCGCTTATTCCTAAATTTAGATATTTTCTTAACTGGAGTCTGTGCAGTGTCGGTCGTGAATTTTACACGATTGTATGTATGATCAACGGGAAGAGCTATCCTCGGTACCGTTAATTTCACGAGTAATACCGTTGACGGCGTTGACCCCCTGAAGGAATGACTAATTCACCGGGTCTCGCGGGCCCCCGCGAGCTTCCATTGCCCTTTCAATTCTATACTAGATTAATGCGGACCCCGTCGACCTCCGGCTCTCCTCTGGAGTACTACCGTTCTACGTATCCTACGTCTCCGCCTATGTGGGCTTCGCTCTCGATTTATTTTTAGACTGTAATGCTTTCGGCGCAAAAAAGATGCGAGCGTTAGGGTCTCGCGGGAGGGAAGGGGGGGGGGGGGGGAGGGGATGGGAGACACGAGAGATTCGTCAAGCGGATGCACGATACCGATTCGGAAGGGGCGTGCAGACGGCGTCGGAGATCGGAGACGTTTATCTCGTTCCCCGTTATTGATAATGCGTTCGGCACCGGAGCGAGCAAAAGTCGAGCGACGGGAAAAAAAACAGTGGCACAGTGAAACTAGGAATTCCAACGAACTTTGGAATATATAATAAGATTACTCGATACGAGGCAACTTTTACAAATTTAATTATGATCATTTTTTTTTATCGTCGATAAAAAGTTGGGCGTCCAGGAAACGAACAATGGCATCACGATAGCTCCGACAACCAAGAATTCTAACGAACTCGAGAATTAAAAAAAAAATTACTTTACGCGAGGCAAATTTTGCAAAGTAGGTTATGATAATTTTTTTTTTATCGTTGACAAAAAGTCGAGCGCCGAGAAACAAAACAGTGGCATGGTACAATAGCGTCGACAACCGCGAATTCCAACAAACTTGACAAAATAGAAAAACAATGCTTTACGCGAGGCAAATTTTGCGAATTAAGTTACGATTATTATTACATTAACCCTTGCATTGAAAACTCTGTATCGAACTCACGCGATATGATTGCGACCGAGTTTGTAAGTCGACAGTACTTTGCTTACAATTTGCCACGCTTGAAAAACGGGACTTCAACTAAAAGTCCGTTAACTGCGTCGATAACAGGTTGGCTAAAAAGAAAAGAACATTAACGACTAAGATAACCTCATATTTTATTCAAAGTCCAATATCTCACCAGCGATCACGGCGACAAGGAATTAATAAGGAAAAAAAAAAAGAAAAGTAATTATGCAAAGTCGTGAAATTAATGATAGTTTGAGGGGTGGACATTTGTCGTTCGTTGTAGGCTTGCCGCGTGCGAAGGGCATAATCGAGAGCGTTGAATCGTCCTCGTATCTCGTGAATGGCGTGGAGACACGAACTTCTTTGCGAAAATTATCACGCGGTGCAGCCCGGTTATACGTGCGCTTCCATAGAATTTTATGTGCGAGAGAACGATGTAATTTGCGGGGAGGGTTAGAGCGACGTGCGGCGAGTGCGCGTGCGCGCGCCCGAGAGGGTTGACGGTGACGGCGTCTCGATGTGCGCGCGCGCGCGCACGCGCTAGTGTGTCGTCGACGTCGGCGTCGTCGGGATCGCGTCCGTCGGCGTCTCGTCGGTTCTGACGGTGGAGGGAGGGCGCGAGTGGCGTTCCGAGTAGCGGTGCCGTTCGCGTATCGATCCGCGGCTCGACTTAAAACTACCCCTAGTTAAGTAAGGCGCAGTGTCCGAAAGGCTCTCGCACGGTGATCGCGTTTTTATAAATTCAACCGAACCACGAGGATTCGTTTATTGTACACTCGTTTTAAAACATATAAAAATACCATCGTCGAACGTACATCCGTAGAATATATTCGGTGTGTCGACCGTCAGGCGATTTGTCGCGAGCAATATTCGAAACTCGTACGTTGTACAGAGAGAGAACTCCAGGGAGGAAGCGAGACAAAGATAACCTCTGCGGTATAACGAAGAGGCTGGCACTTTTTTCTCGCCCGTTTCGCGTCGCCTTCGAATGCGGCCCTGAACGAGAGAGCCCACCTCTCGCTCCCCAAGTCGCTGACATCCATCGGCGAGTAAAATTCGTGTCGTAGAATTAGGTAAGGTGAGAGATCACGAGGATCAACATTTTTCTTCTTCTGGTTTCCTTGTGTTTGCATACCGTGGGGCGTAAGAAGGTCAATATTCGTGCATCGTCGAGGAGAGTTGCGGAGAAAGAAAAAAAAAAAAAAAAAAACGCGCACACTTTCGGTTGGAAGGCACGAGAGACAAATATGATCCCTGAACTTTGCATAATTGTTTCGTACGATTGTATCAAGATAGCGTGGATAAGAAAATTATCGCAATCGTGTAGTGTTTACGAAGCACGGGGGATTCAATTGTTCGAGGCTCATTTGCGAGGAGAAAATCGTGTTCGAGTGGTTTTTCAGATGTTGAGAGCTTCGGCTACGCGGTAGAAGTTTTCATGGATGTTAGTGTCGAAGATATCAAGCGAGGCCGTCCGGCAAGATATTCAGTTTTGCCGGATATCTTGTCGGATGTCTTGCCGAAGGTCTTGCTCGATATCTTCGATCCCGTTGAGACGGAACGAGATATCCAGCAAAATAGTAAAACCAGACAATTTCGCACCGATCTTCTTTACTCCACACTGACGTTATGAATATTTTATTATTATTATTATTATTATTATTATTGTATCGTAGGTATCTAGCAAGGCTATCCGGCAAAACATCCAATCTTACTGGATGTCTTGCTTGATATCACCAAGCAAGATATCCAGCAAGATAGCAAAACCAGAAAAACCAGGCATTAAGGGAGTCCTTGCGAATGGTGTTGATTTCGCATAAGTTTCAGAGAATCGAGAAGGAATTGTAAACACTTCTCGATGGTATAAAAATCTGAAAAAAATCGAGCGCATTAAAGATGCCGAAAAGTTTTATTTTGCATAATAATAATTAAAAAATGTTGTTAACAAATTGTTGAAAAATGTAATTGTTCAACAAATCCCCCGGAAACATAACTTTTTTTAATGAAAATTATTCCTTTATTTTTCTGAATACGTATGAATTTTTTCGTTTGAAATTACTACAATTAATATTATTTTCGAATTGTTTCGCGAATCTGAATCTCGTTGTCGCGTAAGATAATCGGGTCGAATGATGGCTAATTGGTCGGTACATTGAACGTAAAATTGATGCACGGTTCGTGATCGATCCGTATCACGAACCACGGATATTTTTATTGTTACTACTTTTCATATCCTCCAACTACTTAACGATAACTTTGTTGAATGAATCTCGATCTCGTTATTGCGTAAGATAATCGGATAAAATGGTCGCTGATTAGGCAATACGGTGTACATAAAATTAACACACGTTTCGTGTCTCGATCCGACGCGATTATGTTCTGCACGGCGTGTCATCGGGTCGTTGAGAGCGAGGCGCGTGCACGATGTCTTCTCGTCGAGGTTCGGTGAATTCCGTCTGCACGCCAGTGCTATATCCACGCGGCGCTCCACGACTCTCAGTTGTCCGTCGTGTCACGTTCTCGTCACTCTTCGCGAACGCGGCTGTGTGTCCGTCAGCTAATATCGCCCTGTTCGAGGCTCCTTCACCCCCCTCGGCCGGGCCTTTCTCGGCGCGGTACACGCGGGACGTACATTTTTACTTATTAAGCCCAACACTTATTCTCATTAAATTCGTTTAGCGCGAGAGGCGAAGCCCGCTCCTCGGCCTCGGGCCGGGGCGCCAAGCGCGGACAATCGCGCGCACCCACAGTTGCGAATGATTTTTTTTTTTTTTTTTTTTTTTTTTTTTTAAATGATATATATACATATATATGTGTGTGTGTGTACCTAAATTCTGGGCGTTGCCGACGCTCCGTACGAAATTATTTAATACCATCGCTTCCTCTTTGTAACTGTGTCCTCGTTGACTTATAAAATAATTCGCACGAGATTGCGTGTAGAGGGAATTTAAAAAAAAAACCTGTTCCGGCCACCTGCGCCAACATTGTGCACGGGGATTTCGAGCGATACGACTCGTGTCACTCCACCGACGTCCACCGATGTCGCGAAAATTCGGGGACGGATGAGATGTCTAAAAAATAAAAATTGTCTGGCCTACATGGATGAGGCATATTAAATCGATTGATTCGCGGTCTTGCTGTTTCAGGCTGACCTCCCACCTCCTCCTCTAGTGTGACCCGGCAAAGGAGCAGGCAGCACGATGGCGTTCGCAGGACTCAAGAAGCAGATCAACAAAGCCAATCAGGTGAGTTTTCATAAAAATGAAAAAAAATCATCGATTTTTTTTTTTTTTTTTTTTTCTACTCATACATTCGTTTCATCGATCCGTACATCATCGAATTCAGTCGGGAGACAATACCGAAAAACCGACGTCAAATGTCCCGGAATTGTTCGTAATTTTTTTTTTTTTTTTTTTTCGCGGAAATCATGCCTCGCGTGTGTTCCACAACCGATGTCCCCATTACCGATACAGGAAACCGCGAGTTTCCGGCGACACGGAAAAGTTATATTACGTATAAATTTATTTAATTAATCTGTACATCATGGAATTCCATCGCGAGACAATACCGAAATACCGACGTCAAATAGCCCGGAATTGTTCATTCATTTATTTTTTTTCCGCTACGAATAATTGATTTAGTTATCACAATTTATTATGACATATATATATGTATTTATAAATTATATCAGTTGTAATTATTTATTAATTTTTTACCACACGAGCGTTCCATCTACAATGTCCCCATTACCGACACCGGAAAACTAAATCCTCCGGACACTCGAAAAGGTTATATTACCTACAAATTTATTTCATCAATCCGCACATTATCGTATTCGGTCGAGATACAATACCGAAATACCGAAATACCGAATGGCGCGGAATTGTTAATTATATTTTTTTTAAACGGTCTCCAAGTGATGCAACGCAAGTGTGTTTCACCCCCGATGTCCCCATTCCCGACACAGGAAAACGTGAATCTCCGAGTACCCGGCAAAGTTGTTGGTTGCACTAGCGTCGAGCGCGCGCCGGTAACAAATTACAGGCCTCCACCGTATGGTCGCGAGCTGGAACTTTCCCGCAGGAAAACGATAAAGGCGCGAACGATATCTCTCGCCGCCGCCCGCTCTCGCACGCTGCTCCGGCGGGCGGTGAGAGAGAGTCGTGTTTCGCACGTACACGCGCCTTCGTCAATTACGTTTTCGATTTCCTGACCTGCCTCGTGTTCGCTGGAAGGACGTGGCTGGAGGTTGGGGCGGAAACAATTTACCGTGAAGTTTGAGGCTTCTCTCGCGTACGCGTGCCATGCATGCCTTCATGCACCAGCACGCCCCACGGGCATTGTGCTACGCCACGCCACAAACGAGATATATCAGTATAATAAATTTTGCTCCGCGACCGCTCGAGGGTGAGCGCCGGTGTGCATTCGATGACACTCGCTCGCTCGAGTTTCACCGCAACGTGCGCCACAACGCCGTCCGGCGACTCGTTCCGAAACTCCGTCGGATAAAAGCTTTTCACTTTTACCATCGAAGGCCCGAGCGTCGGGAGAGCAAAAACAGGCGAGCGGGCTGAACGAGGGAACGAGAGTGAAACAGGAACGGAGGGCGAACGAAGACCGTCCTGTGTGTACCTTCCCCCCCCCCCCCCCCCCTCGGACTTCCTCTCGCCGTAGAGCCTGACCTTTGCACACCAACGGCTCCGCGTAATTCCGTTTCGAACGCCGGTAAAAAATAATCGACTATCGAACGTAACCTCTCCGGTTGCCGCTTGGCCGCCCACCTCGTGGCACTCGCGCCTAACTCGGCGACGTTACGCGGCCAGAGCTGTTACGCGCGTTTCTGCAACGAAGCACCGGAGAATATACACGTGCGATGTCGTGTGTGCGTTTGTGTGGGTATGTCACAGGGAATAAATCTCGAGGAAGGTGGAAGTGTCCCCGCGCGATTCTCGGCGTTCCACAACCCTCTAATCCCATTTGTCGACGGGCGTTCGGTCTTAAGTGCATTTTATAACGCGCCTCCCGGGGACTTTCGATACAGCAGCGACAGAAAGGCGATACACGAGCTCGATAAACTCCATAGCGATGGATCGTTTCTGGCAAGTGTGTCGGATCGTCCGTGTATCGGTTCGAGACTAAAAGGCTTTGATGACTGTTCCTTATTTTTTGTTCTTGGCACGATTGTTTTTATTTTTTTTTTTTTTTTTACTATTGTCATGTACGGGTCATTTCTTTTTACATCGATTTATGTGTGAGAGTGTGTAGTGCGCCATTGAGCCGTGCAAACAATTTCCACGCCACTAATCTGAAGCAGAATATCAAAGTGTCAGACATCTTTGGGTAATCATTAGCACATCGCGATTCCAAGACATCGTAATTTCAAGGAAGGAGATATGCGAGGATCCACTTATTTTATCCGAGGACCATCCACATTTCGATACTTGAGCGGCAGAACACTTAGTTATTTCAGGTCGACCCCAGCTCGGCTTGAATGACGATCGGATTATTGAAGATGTATAATCGCTAGTCGCACGGACGAATTTTCTCGATCGATGAAGCATTTTTTTCCCCTCGGAGATACTTTCACCTGGAGAAACTTGGGCTAATAATAATAAGGCCTCCCTTTTACGGAGAGCCAGACTAGTCAGGAATTGAGCCTTGGGGGACCTAAAACAATCAGAGGCTCGGAGGGTGACCGAGCGTTTATTTAATTCCCAACAGTGTTCCTAAAACTAGTTAAGACGTTTTCACGTACAATCTCAGTGAGTGGAAAATCAAAAGAAATATTGAAAAATTGCACCATCCTTGGGTATATAAGACACAATCTTTGTAGTACTCGAGAGATGCGGGCTTGATACTTTAGTGAATTAGACCGTAACCATCCGATACGATTAACATTGTTCCGAATATAACAAATTTGAAAGTGCTGGGTTGGGGGTAAATCTCGATGTAGGTCAAATTCTCGACGTTGGACAAACGCGATGCTCGATAAACTCCCTAGTCATGGATAGTTTTTGGCAAGTGTATCGGATCACCGGTTGGACACTAAAAGGCTTTAACGACGATTCCTTATTGTGTCTTCTTGGCTCGATTATCGAGGAAACACAATGGCGGATCGCACAGACGCATTTCCTTTATCGATAAAGCACTTTTCTCGTCCCTCGGGTATACTTTAACCCGGAGAAACTTGGGCTGATAATAATAAGGCCTCCGGGAACGCCTCTTACTGTGAGCAAGACCAGAATTGATTCTTGGAGGACTTAGAACAATCGCAGGCTCGGAAGTGGAGCGAGCGTTTATTTAATTCCCCACCCGTTTCTACAACTACTTAAGACCTTTTCACTAGCCATTTTACTGAGAACCCGTTGCAGAGAGTGGAAGAGTAAAAAAAAAAATTAATGAGAAGATGCACTATCTTGGCGTACGTAAGATACCATCTTCCTGGTACTCGAGGGATGCGGGCTTATTACTTTAGTGAATTGGACCGTAACTATCCGATACGATTAAATTTTTTTCTAATATAAAAAATTCTCGGCACGATTATTAAAGAAACATAATTGCGAATCGCACAGCGGAATTTCTCGATCAATAAAGCATTTTTTTTGTTCCTCGGAGATACTCAGATCCGGAGAAACTGGGCCTCATAATAACTTATTATTATTAGGCCGAGTTTCCGGTAACGCGCCTATTACGAAGCGTCAGACTAGTTAGGATTTGATTCTTGGAGGACGCAGAACAATCAGAGCCCCTGAGGGCGAGCAAGATTTTATTTAACGCTCACCAGTTCCGAAAATCAGTTAAGATGTTTTCACGTACATCTTCAGCAAAAACCCATTGCAGAGTAGAAAACTAAATAAAAAAAAAAAAATGCATGGAAAGCTGTCTTGGCGTACGCAACCCAGATAGACAATCGCCAACTGCTCCATGTCGTTGCGTTTGTCTAATGGGAAGATACAATCTTTGTGGTTCTCGGGCGATGCGGGTTTCGTGTTACGGTGAACTAGACCGTAACTGTCCGATATGATTAAAAAATGTTGAGTATGGCAAAAATTCGGGATGTTGGGGAGGGGCGAAGGGTGAACCTCGATATAGGTCGAATCCTCGACGTCGGAAGAACGGGATGATTGCAGGTCGGGGCAACCTATTTCGCGTAAGGAAGAGAGCTCGGCGGACGCGTAGAGGAGCGGTATATACACAGAGCCTGCTACGACTCCCACACTTCCCTTCCCCCCCCCCCCCCCCTCTCGCCGCGAACCAAGCGCAATGTGGGTCACTCGCGGATATGGGTCAGGGTCTCTAGCGGGAGAGCCGTGGAGAGGACAATTGAACGGTGCATCACTGTACTACCATCCACTATTGTACCGAGCAAACCCTCTTGCCCGTGACTCTATATACGAGCCACCTCGGCGATTATCGTACAGTTTAATCGTTTCTCGAAAAAGCTCGGATGTTCAGCTTCGGAGCCCCCGATCGCCGAAGCTTCAAATGCGACGATGCAGTGTTTATCCGTCTGCATTTTTTCGTTTTTTTTTTTTCGGAAACGGAAGTTTTTCCAATGTTTGATTATCAACCACTGCATAAAAGTACAGCGCCGATGCTCGGCGACGTCCCAGTCGCCGGACACTTCTATGTAGATTCGATTTATTCCGAATTTAAGTATTGGAAATCCAGTTTGACACTCGTAATCTGATATTATTTATTTAAGCCTAAATTATTTTCTATTGTTGCATTTTGTTAAAAGGCTGGCGATACAGCGTCCGGAAGTTCGTACAAGCGTTACTAGATACGTGACGCGATAATTGGACAGTTTTAAGAAGTTAGGTTGCCCAATGCTGTAAAAATTTTTGTTGGATAATTAATGAACGGTATTGGGAGCTTTTTTCCATAAACTGTTTCTGAAATTTCATACACCTGTGTGTTGCAATTTTACGGTAAAATTTGTATTTTTAATGAAAACTGTTGAGAATTTCGGGCAAAAGATTTGAAATTTTGATATCTGGTATTTTTATTTTACAAAAAAAGTACATTAATGTTCAGTGCATGTAAGTTATGTAAGCACATTTCAAGCTTCGTACATTACATTTGGAATTTCTTTTTACAGTACAGATTTCTACGTAGCTTATCTTCAGTACTGTTCCGCGCTAATATATTTTCTTCATTAATTTAATTGATAAATGGCAGATAATTTCTCTTAGTTAATGTGAAATAGTTGAGTTCGCACATAAGAATTCTCGAAATCTGTGGTTATCACCGCTCACTCGCCGGTTAGCGGATTCGCAATCTCGGTATGATTTACGAACCCAAACAAATTTCATCCTCGCGAGTGAACGGGAGAAAAGCAGAGAATTAAGAGAGCCTCGATGGGGAGCAATCGGGAGCGGGAGGGAAAAAAAACGGAGTCCCGACGACCCGGTTCCCTTTCGTCCATTATCGAACGCCCCGTTCGCGCGTTCCGCGATTTCTATGTGCGATAACGCTTTGGCACGCCACCGAGTCGCCTCGCCTATCTGTGGCGCTGGATCGCCCTGGCAGTCCCCTGGCAAAACCTCAACTATCCTACTGCTGCTCTTCCTTTCAACCCTCATCGCACCGTTGCTCTCCATTTGCAAATGCAACCCTCCCCCGCACACGCTCGATCCAACCAAAACCGGATATTGTTTCCACACGCGTAACGGCGCTACTCGCCGTCCTTTCGCTTTATTGCATCCTTCGATTGCTATTTTACCATTCGCATTTATAATTGGCCTTAATTATATGAGGTATAACGACAATGGAATAATAATAATAATAAATAATAATAATAACAATAATAATATACGCATAGTGTTATAGATTTTTTTTGTTCCCCCGAGAAGACTCGGTGAAGTTAGGACCGACTCGCTCGTCGACGGCTTATTTTACGGTTCCGTTGGCTCCGCGCCCGTACCCTCCAGCTACCCTCATCTCTCAAGATGTTGCATCACGCGTCGCGTCGGAGTCGCCGGGACCGGCGGCAACGGCGGCGGCGGCCGGAGCACTCGGAGTGTGAGTTTGAATTCGCGTAGAGAATCCCACTCTCTATTGATCCAGCGAGGCACTCGTCCCTATCGTCGCACTTTCTAGGGCGAATTTCTGTCTATCCGGAATGTTCGCTCCGCGAGGCCCTCCACTCGTTCTCGTCGACCCTCATTCTATTTCTTCCGTCTCTTCATTCTTCATCGACCATCCCCGGCGCCGATTCTGGCGCCCGAATACGATGACGCGAGGTAAAAAAAAAAATAATAATAAATAAAGATCATCTTCCGACTCTGCGCGAGAGAACGCCGTTTCGGAGCGAGGGTTGCTCGGAGGGGCTTTCGCGTTTGTACAACGCTTTCTCTGCGTTCCGCCGGCACACACACGTCGTGTGCCGGCGCGCCGGATGAAACGTGTGCAGCCCCGCGACCGCTCGGATATTGATCCGAGGTTTGTCCTTTCGGTTGCTAAAATCTCCGGCAGCCTCAACGTTGACTGGCAACGGGCGCGAAGAGAGCTTACCCACACGGCCACCCACACTCGCGAACCCGCAGGGAAGATAGTGTGGGAGTGAGCATGAGAAGAGACCGAATGCGTGGGCGACTGAGGCGAAACGAAGAAGAATCGACCTCCTGCTAAGAATCGCTTCTGTCATGACCCCTCTTATAGGGGAAGGATTATAGACCGTGTTTCAAGGAAATTGATCAAAGTACGGGGTGCAAAGGACGATAAGAGAATATTAAGGGGAGATTCGCCACCGATTTTGGGGCGAAGAGAAACTGCTTAATTTTCATTTTTTTTTTTTTTCGGCACAGTAGAGTCTCGATTATCGTCGCTGAAGTAGAGTACCGATGATCTACTGCATTTCGGTATAGTATAGCCTAGTTCGGATCAACGATTATTCGGATAATGGAAATTTGGGTACGAGAAATAACGTACTTAAGGCGGGGCTGAAGATCAACATAATCTCAAACTATTTTATATCTGCACGACTATCTGCAAATTCTGAATCCATTTTTCTCCGAAACGATTCTATAAATTGAAAAGTGACTTGCGGGTCTTACTACGGTAATCAAATACGCAGTGAGCTCCCCGATTCGTGTTTTATTATATAAAACTGTTTCGGAGAAGAAATGATTCAAAGTATTTTGATAAAGCAATACAGAATATCAAAGAGTCAACCGTGTTTCGGTAACCATTAGCACATCGTAATTCCAAGACAACAAAAAAAAGTAGAAACATATTCCGGTTTAAGGTCGTGTTACGTCTATGCCCTTAAAATTGTCGGACTCGTAAGATGATGTTCTGAAACTACCGAAGCCGTTTGCACAAAAAATTCTAGTGATTACACAAAGTTGTACTGTCTGTTACTTTAATATATTTCCTTAATCTTCTTTACTCATCCATATTTTCTTTTCTTTTGTCCGCAGTACATGACAGAGAAGATGGGCGGCGCGGAAGGCACAAAGCTCGACGTCGACTTCGTGGATATGGAGAGGGTGAGTGAATTACTTTTGGATCCGGGGAATCTTGCCTTTTATCTGGCCGCTGCGGTCGGGCTGGGGGATGAATAGAAGAACAGTCTGACGGGTTAGATAGAAGGATATTTGCTTGTTTCGAATCGCGTTGACAGCTTGCGTGACCGTGGCGTACGTATGTATTACACCGTGGATCGTGAGTAACGATCGAAAAAAAATATATATCGGTTGTAGCTTTTAAAGTACTGTGCGTAGCGACCTCTATGTAGTGTAAAACTCACTGTACGCATTACTGAAGCATAATTTCTTTTCTTTTTGTCCCCTCCAATTTTCAACGGTTCGTAGAAAACAGACGTCACGTGCGAGCTCGTTGAGGAACTACAGTTGAAGACGAAAGAATTTCTTCAGCCAAATCCAACGGCGAGAGCGAAGATGGCTGCGGTGAAGGGTATCAGCAAGCTCAGCGGCCAGGCGAAAGCCTCGACCTATCCACAGCCCGAGGGTGTGCTCGGCGATTGCATGCTGATGTACGGCAAGAAAATGGGCGAGGACAGCGTATTTGGTAGGGAAAACGCGTTCGAAACAGCGACCGCAATTACGAGGTTAAATTATTGAAAAAAAAAAAAAAAAAAAATGACAAGAAATCGTTGACTCTCATTAGTTTCACTTAGTATTTATTTATTTACTTTTTATCAGTTTCATTAGAGTTTAGACGAGTATGGCCTCTGGCCACTGTTAAACTTAGAATTCTGTAGATCAAAAGATTTACGATGTATCCGATTTGTCTTTTTCCGCAGGTGTGGCGTTGATCGAGATGGGCGAGGCCATGAGACAGATGGCCGACGTAAAGTATTCTCTGGACGACAACATAAAGCAGAACTTCTTGGAGCCCCTGCACCATCTGCAGACCAAGGACCTCAAAGAAGTTATGGTGAGTTCGCGATTTTTATATTTGATAAACTTTTCAAATATCTCTTCGCCGATCTGGCCGTCGAAACGACACAGGAATATTAACCGACGGACATTCGTATTTTTCAGCATCATCGAAAGAAACTCCAAGGCCGAAGGCTCGATTTCGATTGCAAGCGAAGACGTCAGGCTAAAGGTAATTCAATGATCTTCGAACTTCGCCGTAACCTGTGTGAGATAATTTTCACCTCTGGGCCTTGTCGACGGCACCTGTCGATGGTATTATCGTTGAGGAGCATGTATCAATCTCGGTTTGCACGATTTGTTGTCTGTTTTCTGCGAACGATGCATGGCGATGATTGCGTTAGCGGTCGGGAAGAGGGAATCGAGCCCGCACTTCGGTAGCCCGGCGAGAACTGGCACACCGAATCCGTACGCGGGTATGTGTGGTTTAACATCGTGTCCCAACACTTGTAAATACTCGACGATAGGCTGTTCAATTTCCTATTAAGAACGCATCACGTATACGTTCCCAAGCAAAAGTTTAGTTAGATACAAATTTCAGTACTTGGCTATATGTAAAAGAATCTCACTTTTGGCTGAGAATGTACGTGTGAAGCATCTTTGAAATCATTCCTAAGTCGATGCATCCACGTAAATTTGAATTAATTATTATTTGCGTCATCGAATCGTCAGTTTTGGTTTTTTCTCGCGAGAATCGGCTTGTTCGAATAAATCTCCTGTTTTCGACCAAGAAACTCTCGTGTAACGCTTTTCGGTAAAGTGTGTTATCGACATTCCCGCACGATTGATGCGAGCCATTTCAGCACCGAGTCTTGTTAAGGCCTGCCACGGTTATTAGCGACGGGAGTCTTATTATTATATTCCGAATTGCGGTGAATTCCCCGTGTACAGATAGCACCCCGCCCCGCAGCCGGGTAAGTAGCGCTTGAATGTCGTAAATTGTCGTCGCGTTTGCATGCAATCTCATTGTCGGTATTTCAAACGAATTGCACCGTGGTACTCGTATGTTTCTCTGTATGCTACCCGGTAGTTGCTCTTTTGAGATACGAATAAACGTGGAAGGAATTTAATATACAGATAGTGTCGACCCGTTAAATTGCATCGTTGCTCGTTACAGCCCCGAAGTTACGTCACGAACGTGCAGCTGTAATCGTGTACGGTTTATCGAAGACTTTCCAAGCTGCGTGCCCCAGTTACCGACCGGAATGTCTATTCTATTTTATGTCTGTTATAAATCCTATCTAAAAAAAAAAAAAAAAAAATGCATGCAAGGAAAACTTGAATACCGAAGGGTTATTTTGTTCCATTCGCATGCTTCTTTTTTGAGCTTTGCTTTATTATAACTCGAATGCCTGAAAAGCGGAAGTGTTAAACGCTGATCGATGCTACAACGACGCTTTAGCTTTAACGTTTGTGCATTTGTTAGTTTGTAGCGTAATCGAAGCTAGAAATAAGTTTTAAAAAAAATAGTTTTATAGGACTGCAGCAACCCAGTAGTGCACTTTTTAATGATCCGACGGCGCAACGTTTGCGTACAGGTTCTCACGTTTCAGACGATGAAATACGCCAAGCGGAGGAAAAATTCGCGGAGAGTCTACAGCTCGCTCAAGTGGGCATGTTCAACTTGCTGGAAAATGACGTGAGTTTTGAGTAATGAAACTTAGAAAGAAAATGAAAGAAAAAAAAAACGAACAAGAAAGAAAAGAATAGAGTAACGAGAACGAGGATAAACGAGAGCAAAAAATGCTGGAAGACGACTCCTCACAACAAACACACATGGTCTATTGCCAAATGGAACAATATTTTACCCTTTAGGTTTTACAGGTGGAACAGGTCGCCCAACTGGCTACTTTCAGCGAGGCGCTACTCGAGTATCATCAACAGTGCACCGAAATCCTCAAGATTCTCACGGAAACCCTTTTGGAGAAGTAAGTTTTCACGCTCCTGCTTTCTTGGCTCCATTTTCCGCTTCACGCCCAACGAAGCGAGTCCTCTATGTATTACATCACGATCGGCGATTCCGTAATTTCAGGAAGGACGAAGCAGCGAACAGGCCGAAGTTGGAGTTCATACCGAAGACCCTTGCCGATCTGAACGTCGAGGGTTTACCGTCGGACGCCATGAACGGTGGGAACTTCTTCGTACACGGTAAAACACATATTATACAGACTTTACAGAGAAACAACTTTAACGAAAGATGCAAAAATATCTAAATAACGGGGTTACGGAGGGCTGTATGTCTAACTGTTTTAATGTCAATACTACTATTTCCCGTCGCCGCGCGACGTCTTCGTGGCCTGCAAGTGGAAAAAGATCTCTATTCTCTGCATTCTATTCTTATCATCCGTCCTCGGAGCTCCGATGCACCCCCCTCCCCCCCCCCCTCCCTCTTGCGGCACACTAACTTTCTATTGTTTGCCGAGAAACAAATGAAATCTTTATCTCGGGACCTACCTAATTAATCAACCCTGTCGATCCAGAATATTCTTGTGAAACTTTGCACTTGACACACACCACGCCCGAGTAATTGAATATAGTGGGGCAACAGAAGTTCGATAAATCTGGGTCAACTTTCATTGTGACGTCACAACATTTGCCTTTTTGGTCGCCAGGGAAAAATGATCGTAGACAGTCATATGGTGACATGAAAGAATCATATGTGACTGAATCATATGAGGTCGTATCTGGCAAAATTTCTTCTAGATTGTAAAAGAAAAAAAATCGAATGCGATATAATGTGCTGGGACTGGAAGTTTTTGTGCATAAAATGGTGTAATGAATTTCGTGTACAATTGTGTACGGTTTAATTTTAATAATTTCCCTTAATTTCACTGTAAAAGTCCATCAATGTTTCATCAGAATTATACATTAAATGTAATGTACCAGTTTTTGTATAAAAACTTCCTGTCCGGTGCATTAAATGTACAATATTTTTCACAGTGCATCATAGCATATGACTATCGTGCATGGCTAAAATCAGGAGAGCGTATTTCATATACTTATACAAAAAAAATAAAAATATGCTCTACCGATTTTACTCACACGATCCATAAGTCTTACATGATACTTTTTTTTCCTGGTTCGGAAAATTCATGTCCGATCGAAGAGCGCTCGTTGCTCCATAATCTTCAATGAACATTCTCACGAACATTCTCTCATTCTATGTAACACACAAACTCACATTTACACACTGTGCTATGTGTGTGTATATTTTTCGCATACTTGAATGTCTGTCCTGACACAATGTAGGGTCAAGTCGAGCCGGGTCTCCCGTCCAGGGGGACGGCAAGCGCTCGCAGCTCGAGCTATTTCCGGCCGGAAACCCGCCGCAATCAGCCAATGGTAAATTTTGCATGGGGCCCTAGCAGTTTTCTTTTTCGTTAGTTTTTTCCATTACGAATCTTTGAGAAGGAGGAAAGTACATAGTTGTCGAAACCGAGGGACTGCGGAATTGAGAAGTCCTTTTTTTTTTTTACTTCAAACTAACTCGTCCGGCATGCACAAACTTTGGCTGTGAATTTCACTATCCTCTGCCTCGTACTCGTACAAACTAATCCTCGAACAAACGCAAAACTCAATTTATGTGTGTACTCATACCCAACGTTTCCACTTCGCTAGCTCCATGCTTCATGCTTTCATTAAAATTTGCCCTCCGGCAGAACTGTTTATTTCGTACGTTGGATAGCGTCGCGAGGAGTAGTTTTGCATGATTAAAGTAGTCACGCAAGTTTACCTCACTCGAACACGTAATTTCAGCATCGCCGCTGCCGTCGCCGAGCAAGTCGCCCGCAAGGACGCCAATGCCAAGGCAGCCGTGCTGCACGGCGCTTTACGATTTCGAGCCTGAGAATCCTGGAGAGCTTGGATTCAAGGTATATACACCATTGTACACAGAGCGGAAGTGAATATCTCTTGGTCCCGTCGAAGTTTCGTTTAATCGGTGACCGAACAAAAAAACGTATTTTCGAGCTCGAAGCTTGGAAAATATTTTTTTTCGAAGCCGTGCGTTTAACGCCGTCGACGAGAAATGAAATTTTGGCGACACGAACGAGGTCATGCACTCGTTCGAACACCTCGAAGGACATTCATGCCTCGCGTCTCTAAAGTTGGGGTCTGTCCGGCAAAGAAGCTTGAATGTTCGACTCGAGAGGCTCTAAGCTTTAGAGTCGCGAAAAACCTACCCTACAGTTATTAGTAAAATTGCGTCGTTTTTAGGAAAACGACACGATCACATTGATCCAAAAGATCGATGACAACTGGTACGAGGGAAGCGTGAATGGGCGTACAGGCTACTTTCCGGTGACTTACGTCCAGGTGGTTAATCCTTTACCCTAAGCCGTGGATCGACCACCCCGATGCCAAAGACCCTGCAGCATTCGTTCATTCGCGTCTACCACCAAACAACAGTCTACGCTCGTAACCTACTAGAGAAAGAAAAAAAAAGAAAGCAGAAAAAAAAAAATACGAAGAAAAAAAATGATAAGAAAAATTATAACACATCAACGTTCCACGTTATGGTTTCGAAGCTTCCCTATACGAATCCATGGAGATTATTCCCGAGTTACAAGATGATAATGCAAAAAGAAAAAGAAAATCTCTATCTCTCTCTATCAAAACCCCGAATAATCTATTCCCTCTATACGCATGTTAATGTACATATATATATATGAAATGTTATAGTGTCTTTTACCGAAGTAAGAAACTTTTCGAAGGCACACACAGACACACAGACACACATATGCGAACACGCGAAACAAACTAAATACCGAGACGCAAATGCACTTGAACAACGCTATGGAGTACCTCTATGACGCAACTCACGGTTTCACGGTGTACCGAAAAATGCCCACCCCGATTTCATTTATACGTTTTCCATTTGTGGGCTTGTTATATTTTTTTTTACAAAACGCTCTACATGCATTGCCACAATTCACACGAAGAACAGAAAACATAAAGATAAAAATAATTGAACAAAAAAAAAATCGCGTTTTATCGATATAAAGTAGAAGTGGGAAACGATCGTTCGCACGTTGTTGAATTTGTTCGTTTGGTGTATTTATATTTGGGGTTGGCGCTGTAACAAATTACAATTTTAGAGTCGAAGTGATTCACTACATTAGTTACGCGTATTAATTACACGTGTAAAATAAGCCGTTGCGTTAACGTTTAATCGGCGAAAAGCAATTTACTTACTCGTAGTTACTATTTCATTCCTGAACGACGTTTTCCAATTGTTTAAAAGACTTTTTATTCATTTCTTCAAAGTCGTCTGCTAGAGCTACGTTATTTTTTTTATTTTTTTTAAGGTACGAAAGCTAGAATTTTAGTTTCGAAGCAAGTGAATGACGGCGAATCTCTTCCACGAAGTCCCTTGTCACGCTTTATCTTCGTTGGCGGGGTTGTTTTGTACTTTACTTATTCTTTGTTTCTCTTAATTATTTTTCCGTCAATGATTTACTCATCGAACCGGTCATTGCGATGCCTTTCTGTAGCGTCGTTTTTCTCGTTTTATCTTGTCTATTTGTCAAGTAAATTATTATTATTAAATACAATCGACGCTTCCGCGTAAACGAATAATCGATTAGTTTCGTCCACTATGCTGATTCAGGGGGGGGGGCTGTCGATCGGTTCTCGTAGTATTGAGAAAACCGATTCCTTCATTATCTCTGCCGGGACGGTATATATATATATATATGTATGTATACATATATATATGTATATATATATCTATTTCTTTACATTAAAGAGAGAAAGAGAGAGAGCGCGCGCGTCGGAATATTTGTCGAGTGAAGAATCGATTATCAGGTAATAATTATATAGTTTATATCCCCCACCAACAAAAAGAAAACAAAAAAATCCGACATTGGACGAGAGTTCATTCGCCAGAAAAAATGAAAGTAATTAAGGAACTTGGTTATAATATCTGTTGCCATGTGGTTTTAGGTACTCTTCGACCGAATATATTTCCTAAGCGTAACTTATAAAACATTAGAATATCTATGAGGAAAAGATTTTAAAAAAAGGAAAAAAAAAACAACCCATAATCTATATATACACGTATACATATTGTCGATATTAATGACGACGATGATGATGGTTATATATTATGAATTATGAATTATCTACCGTCATTATGGTTTTCCTTTTTCGACTATAGTATTATCGTCTCTTTCTCGTTGAAACAACATCGGATTGGAATACGAGAGAAAGAGAAAAAAATAAAAAATAATCGACGGAGGATGAAAAACGTTGAACCGAAATTTTTTAATCGGAGTTAACATTGTTTTATATAGCTCGGTCTTGGCATCGTTGAATAGTTAGCGTAACGTTTAGTAGACGAGAGAGAGAGAAAGAGTATAAAGAGTTGAATTTCTCAAAAAAAAAGAAAAAAGTTCTGATCTCATTATCGAGATGAGATTATCACGGGGCATATTATCTAACGAAGATAAAAACAGACACAAAAGAATAACATTAACTTATATACATCACCGATATTACGAATCTCGCTAATGTACTGTCATCACCGTTTCGTCGTTGACTATAAAAGAAACAAAACATATAAAAAAAAGGAAACGAACCAAGTCGGGTATTTAAGAGATGAAAGGAGCCGAGAGACACGGCGCGTTTGCTCGGTACGATTTTATTTGAACGTTATAAACAATTGTCGGGGCCGGCACACTTTTTAAACTCGAAGATGTTTTATCGATGTCGTGCAATAATAATGTTACAAACAATTGCCCTCGATTAACAGAAGAGAGAGATCGCGATTATAGCGACAAAATATGTCCAGTGCATCTCGAAAAAAGGTAAATAAAAAAAATAATTCAAAAACCGGGTTTACCGCACAAGATAACGGCAAGAGGATGATAAATAAATAAGCGGGAGATAGAATAACAAAAAAAAATAAACAAAAAGTGGAAGAGGCGAACAACCACAATTGTTTCCGATCGGTCTAATTATAAATCGTGAAGCAATTGCAATTGTAATACGCGTGGTAGTATGTTCGAAGTCGTGGGACTTTCGAGTTTCGTACCTGACAGCCCAACAACCTATCGTACTTGGCCGAAGGCGCGAATAACAAATTTTGTCAATTAACGAATATAAGAGTGCGAGACAGAAACGAGAAAAACAAAATTATAAAAATCAATGACACTGGAGAAGAACGATTGAGGCTGGGCGAGAGTGTACGTACTGAGGAGCTCGAGTGAGATGTTTTTCTTTTTCATTCGAAGAATGGACGGAGCGAGAGATAGCAATAAAGACATAAATCGATAAGGAATTACGAACATTTCTGAATAGGAATCACGACACGATTAGCGAGAGTTTAGACCACGAGCAAGGAGCCCGCATTGAATATTTAAAAAAATATTATAACACTGAAACGGAAGTTGAAATATAATAACAATTTAACAGAACTTTGGGAAACACTGTGTTAGTCGACCATCGAAAAAAAATATTTAAAAAAAATACATAAAAAGACACATGGCATTGATTAGGCAAAACAAATATTTTGTGCGCCGAATATTCGATACAGCGTAATTATATTGTGTGTGTCGAAGAGGAAGACATTGAAATTGAGAAGGGAATATGAGATTGAATAACGGTCACCCGAACGTAAATTGAATTATACAATTGAAAATTAATTATACATACTAAATCGGTATCCTATTCTATAAATGTTGGCTATTGTTAAATGTTGAATATTGTTCTGCATGAAGCTTTGTCGTTTTGGGGGCAATCGATTGGCGAATGTATTAATCGGATCACGCAATTGACGTCGGAGACGACTCGAGAGGGGAAGAGACTAATTGAGAGAGAGAGAGCCGAAAACGATAATAAACCCAACGACAAAGCCGCGTGCACTCTACTTTAATCTAAGACCGTGTACGACAGATACAACGTTGGTGCGCGACAAGCCTGTCTCGAGTTACCCTCGCCAATAGGGTTTATCAGAGTGAAACTTTCTTGTTAATCTCAGTACTCGAACGGAGGTTCGTAAAATAGCGCACCGACGTTTTCGTACACAGCTCTACTGCTTGGGGATCGACGGAACTCCGTCGGTGTTCCATCGATTCGCTGCAAAAGGAGGAAAAAAGCCGTCACTCTGCATCCGAGGTCTAACAAAAAAAAAAATACAAATTGAATTGGCGAAAAAAATAAATGAACTCAAAATTACGAATAACATAAAAAAGAAAAGAATGCAAACAAGCAGAGCGCTAACTTTTGCCTTCGGGCAGGATGCGAGTGGTGAGGCGACATAGTCGACTTTCTCGGTCAAGTTGGAATTCACTTATTTTTTAAGCGTTAGAATAATTCGAACTCTGCCTCGTGAGAAGCTCGCCTATTCGTCGTTTCATCGCTCAAGCATCGACCCGGACTGGCAACTCTTCGTCAACTAGTAAATATAAACGAATTATTTTGTTGCCATATTTTTTTTTTTTTTTTTAAATTCCTTCGACAACTCTTGTCTCTCACGTTGGTTGGTTGATATATATATGTATACATATATATAACGCGTTCGCAGGTGTCAGGTAAAACACGACCAGGGGATGCTGAGGAGTGACACTTTCAGACAATACATTACGATTAATTAAACTTATACTGCTAAATTTAAACTACTATTAATTATCGAAAAAAAAAAAAAACAAACAAACAAACTCCGATTGATGAAGAACGTACGATATACAATTTCGGTCAATGCTAAATGAATATTATGATAAACAATTAAGGAAATAAAGTGTGCTCTATGTCAACGAGTTTCCGATCGTCATGCTCTATTATGCCAACGCTTGGCAGGGTGCAACCCTCTCGAGTTCGTAGCTCAACTCTTTTTACAGGGAAGAGACAACCCGCCGATCGATATCCTAGTACAAGAGTAAATAATATATCGACGAACCCTGCCGACAACGTTATAAACCATATGGAATTAGAAGTAAAATAATAATAACAACAACAATAATAATACAAATGATACTTGACGAATTGGAGTGGTAGAAATGATCCCTATCATTTGCAGAGTTAACCAAGCCTGGGACATGATTTAACAGCTGCGGAAGGATGTGGGGGTGGGTATTATGCATAATGCATGCTTTCTTTTTCGGTGGACATAATTGTATGCGATATTACCCGGGGGAGTTGGTTTCCGCACGAGCGCGGTAACAAGGCATACCATCATCGCCGGATCCACCCCGGTCGTTGTACCAGCCACCCCTAAAGTAACGTTCTACAGGAGTACCCGGAGCCTCCACGAGATATCGCGGACGGCGCGGATAGGTGGGTACTTTAGCGATTCCCTGCCACATAGAAAACTACCCTGCGTTACGTACGTTTCATACGATATAGGTAATAAACCCGTCCCCCCCGCTAATACACCGAGACACGCGTACTTCTGCGGCCGGTGAAGTAACTCTCTCACATATACCGAGCAATGTGTTCCCTTACACTCGGGGCGTTAGCGCACTGGAGCCGGAAAAATATCACCATTTGATGCCCAATTACAGAGACGTCGGTATGGTTTACGCGCTCCACTTTCTGCGCCGTCGTTCGGTCGGCTCCACTTTGTTTTCTTTTTCGTGTGATACATCGCCACAATCTTCTGTAAGAATTTTTCATCTCGAATTACGTGTATACATATTTATATGTCTATTCATTCCGCCCAGTTCGTATATTGTTGTCGGATCAGCTGTGCACTTATTGCTCTTGAAATGTTCTAAGGCGACGAATTTTTTTTTGTTTGAGCATTTTATAAGAATTCTTTTATTGTTATTCTCGCACTTTGTTCACCGAATATATTTAGTTATTTATGCGGCCTATTCTCTCAATCTGGTGTTGTCCGTTTGGCCAATACATTATCGCGCTTGTGATTAGAACTAGCCCGTCAATACACCAATAAATAAATAAATTAATCGATACAAGATCGATCGTCAGATCAGAGAGTCTGGACGAGACCTTCAAAGCGAACAGACGTGTGACATTGCGTGATCGGGATTATTAACGCTTATCATTATTAACAATATCCGCCCCAAAACCAAATACGCGCATTAATCATTCGCTCGATCATTACAATATATACACATACGTAATTCGAGCTGGAAAATGTTTACTTATTCTATTGTAGCACACGCCCCAAAAACTAAATGCGCGTCTCCTCATTTAGCTCGGTTTCGAACTCTTTTGTTTTCTACCCAATAATAAAAACTTCATCTTTTGTTGAATTGACGACGCGATATGATGAGCAAAGAGAGAGGAGGTCGCCGCTTCTTTGCAGTATAATAGACGGGAAGGTAGCGAGAGACCATTTTTTTTTCTTGGAGTTACCCATCATGATCGTTTTTCCACACGGTCGGTACGAGCCTATTTTTCTCCGAGAGAGGGTGGCCTTTTTTATTAACGTGTACGAAGCCGGGGGGAGACCGATGTAAGCGGCTTACCTCCCGCAATTAAAATGTTTCTTTAAATACCCGCTTAGGCTTTCTCAGTAGTATTGTGAAAGAAAAAAAGTGGAAGGAGCGGGGCGGCGAAGAGGAGAGGGTGAGACGCGTGTGTACATCGGCCACAGTACGCTCGAATCGTTATTCATTATCTAGACAAACGGGAATCTTTCAATGCGAGCTCGATGCTCCACCGCTGCTGCAAAATCGGAACGACATATTTATTCGTAATAGAAAAAAAAAACATTCGTTTGTGACGAACAGCGAATAGAGGCAGTTTCATTTTCAGCGGGGGGAAAAAAAAACTTCTAACAGACGAGAAATCCTCCTTCTCAGCGCTGCATTCGCGAAACTCTCATTCCTCCCCTGAGAGGAAAACGTCCACATTTGCAAAACCAATTTGCCGGAACATTAGCCGCAGACGACGTTTGGCGTTCTCCGAATATCGAGCGATGCGGCTATGGATGTAGGCGAAGTGCAAGACAGTTCCAACTTTCGTGCCCGCAGTTTTAGAATTTCACGGGGGAGGGGCGAAGGTTCGATACAAACAGGAATGAATCGCTTCATCCTCGCGCACGTCTGGGAGACAAAATCAGAGTGAAATTTTATGAGTTTTGAGAACCTTTGATAGTAAATTTTTTCATCGATGTCTATAGTTTGACGATTCGGCGAGATAGAAAGTTTTTAATCCACCGGACACAGAACTTATTAGCTGGAAGAATCGATTGACCGCGCTCGTTACCTGCATTTATTCAAGTTCTTCTTCTTATTCTTTCCTATGGTTTTATGCCAGAGGCCAACTGGTTTACAGGTTACTTCGTCACAGCTGATAGAAAGATCCACACGCATCGTCGCAAAATTCAAAGTGAATTTAAAAATCTGAAAAAATGCATACGTATTCAGAAAAATGAACGAATCATTTTTATTTTTAAAAAAATTACGTTTCCGCGAGATTTGTTGAATAATTTTATTTTTCATCAATTTGTTAATAACATTTTGGAATGATTATTATGCAAAATTAATATTTTCAACATCTTTAATACGCTTGATTTTTTTCCAGATTTTTATAACACCGCGAAGTGTTTGCAATTCCCTCTCATTTCTCTGAAGTGTACGCGAAGTGAACACCATTCGCAGGGACTACCTTAGAAAACAATAACACACCTCGGATTAACGACGGAATTGGCAGTTGGACGCGTTCACGAACGCGAACGACTGGTGCCGTAGGCTTGTGTTTTTTGCGAGGAGGCGACACGCGTTGGCTCAGTGAGGGCGAATTTCGTGCATATGCGGTGTGGGATCTGAAATTCTGCTGACGATCGCCAAGGGACCGTAAGAGAGCTACAAGGCCTCTTGTACACCCGTTAAGGGTCCTGTTCAGTGAACCGGCCATACACACGTAACAACACACCAGTAGCACGGCGACGCGGGACCGCCGGAGGAACGTTCCCCGGGGACCTGGCCAGCATGCCGGGGCTATATCCACCGAGCAAGATTACCGTGGCCTGCGGAGCACGTACGGAGGAGAAAAGAAAAAAAAAGAGGGAAACGACATCCACGTGAGTAATTGAAAGAGATTTTATTTTTACCGAATAGACGACGACCATGGAACAGTGTATATGTGTATAGTCTCCAACGCTGCCGCGTTCATACGATCGTCGTATTCTCTGAAAGAAAAAAGGCTCTTCGGAATAAGCAGAGAAAGGCATCGGTAGTATTCGATAACGATTTTTATTATAATTTTTGTTACACATTATAATACGCTTCGATAACATCGAATGACTTATATTCGTTTAATGAGATTTACGTATTATCACCATAAGCGACGTTACTTAACGAACTGTGAAGTAACGTCGCTTCTGTGAAGATGTGAAAATTCTGAGAAGAATTTTTCGATTTTCGTTTTCTTACTTTCGATCAGTGATAGTTGGAGAGCCTTTGAAATGTTCATTGTTGTTGTCGTTTTGTTTCTTCTACAAGCGAGGAATATCATCGTAAGGTGCGACAGTGTCGTTTACAATCTCGAAATCGATGAATCCCTAACGGTTTACGGTTTATTCATTTTTTTTCCCCTACAGATTTAGAGCTGATTAACTAATATTATATTTTATTCACAAGTAAAATCGTGGACCTGTGCCGCAACGCTCGTCACGTCCCGTATAATTATCGTTCGTATTTACATTGAATTTTTAATATCTACATAAAAGTGACTAGAATAACGATAAAGTTTCTACCGTACTGCAGTCTCTCAATGCTCGACCGGAGTCCCACAGCTACGCGCTCGCTCAGTTTGTTTTTTTATTTTTCATTTTTTTTTATCGTGATTTTTTTTCATTCTAACAATTATGCGCGACTCTACTTGACTTGGATTCGCGTAGCTTCGGGTCCACAGCTTCAGCCGTTAATCGCCGGGCATTAATTATCTTTTTCCCTCTCTGCGTAACACGCCAACCTTTTATCACGCGATCGCTCGTTATACTTCCAACACAGTAATTTCGTATCCTTTTCTCCCCCTTATTTTATTTTTTACACCACGACGACTGCAGTGTTTTCGCGTTTATTTTCCCACTTTCCGATCAAAAGTTTGAAGAAAAAAATAAAATAAATTGATAAACAATAGTCGTATAACAGTTACATATTGCACGAGTCATCGATTAATTAGTTGAGGCTGGAGGACTGTGAACTTGGCCGTAGAATATCCCTCGTGGCCTGCACGCCGAGCAATCGGGTGTTGCGCGATCCGACGCTTCACCGGAACCTGCAATAAGCCATATTTTTAGCGTTCGAGGAAAACTATACGATTTCTTCCTTCTTTATTTTTCATCGCTCATCTGACACAGTTTTGCCATAGTTAATACCATAGTTAATACCATAGTTAATACCACAGTTAATACCACGGTTGATACCACAGTTAATACCATAGCTGACACCATAGTCGACACCATAGTCGACACCATAGTTGACACCATCGTTGATACCATAGTTGATACCATGGTTGATACCATAGTTGATACCATGGTTGATACCAAAGTCGATACCAACGTCGATACCAAAGTCGATACGAAAGTCGATACCAAAGTTGATACCATAGTTGATACCACAGTTGATACCATAGTTAATGTCCAAACCAACATCAAAATTTTGTTTTTCCAACACCTGTGTGTGTGGTGTCTACCTACCAATGGATTTAGGGGGAGTTCTTGTATTCACGTTACTCGGCCAGAGAGCAGACCCGCCAGAGTACCTTCGGTTACTGGCAATAAACCCCCATTTCCATTCACCGCAAAGAGCCCACCGCATCTATCTCGTTATTTTCGGCTTACGCCCATGCTGAATGGACTCTGTCGCGCATAGATAGACGCAGAGATGGGAGTGACGATATCGCGACGCGACAGAGCATCGCCCCCCGTTCGTCGGCCTGGTGAAATTTTGGTTATGCTCCAAAGTCGGACTTTGAAGCTTCTGGGACGTTACATATCGCGCACCGAGTGGTATTTATATGATCGCTGAATTCGATGATATAATGATCACGGGTCAGTTACAACCAGGAAATTTTGAAAATATTCCGGTATAAAAAAAAAATAAAGAAAATCCGATAGACGATGGGTATTTTTTTTAATCAGACTGGAAAAACACATTGTGCAAAACGAGAAAAAGCTAAGTTTCTCGTTATCGCTTAAAATCGCAAGATTCCTTGCAATACTCGGCAAACTTCATCGATCAAGAACCGTTCGACAAAAGTATAAAAATTCGGAACCCTTTTATAGGCTTTTTCGGTTCGACATGCATGCGGTTAATTTCAAAGATGAAAAGTTTCTTCGAAGCATTTTTATTTTTGAACGCGCGACGCTTTTTTGCCATTCATGTTTCATCGGGCCACTAAAAATGATTGAAGTGAATAAAAAATGAAAATAAAGAGTGTAAAAGGTTTGGCCGCGAGTAGAAGAGCGCGGTCGCGCAGCGATATAACTTGGAGTGCTCGTATCAGCGACGGGGGAATATACTCAAACGTCGCGTCGGGGTGGCGTGTAGCTATGCGGACGATCGCGCGTGCGCAACGACGAAGCGGTTCCGCTAAATCCCGCCCCTAAAAGCATCGCTCCGTGTGTGAGTGCGCCCGCAAACCAACTCTACCCCCCGGGTCGGCTGTTACCTTGTTACCAGCCACCTCGTATCAAACAACCCCCGTTTCCCAGTCAACACTCCACCGGTTTCGACTAATTACTCCGATTAATCGAGACTCCCGCAGTCCCGTCTTCCTCCGGTCTTCACGATCTCTCTAACCACCTCGAGTTCGAGATGTACTAATTACCAATTGATACTACCCGCATTTTATGCTCCTTTCAAGCCGAAGATTCGCGTTTGAGGAGATAACGATAATACGGGAAGAAAAACTTGTACTTACACTGTAAAAAAAAAATGCAAATTTAATCTACCGCATTGGAAGTTTTTGTTCAGAAACTGGTACACTAAATTAAATTTACAATTGTGATGAAAAATGAATGTACTTTTTCATTGAAATTAAAGTAACTTTTTTAAAATAAAGTATTTTCGATGTTTTCAATACACTGAACATTAATTTTTCATTACGATTGTACATGAAATTTAACATACCAGTTTTGGCATAAAAACTTCCAGTCCGGTACATTAAATTTCATAAAAATTTTTTTTACCGTGTAAGGTGATGCATAACTCGCCGCCCACTTGCTCTGTGCCCAGTTGATAACAAAAACTGTACTGAATGCCGTTTTGGGATCGCAGACCGCAGAGAAAAAATAAAATTGTCTTCCCCTGCGTCTGTCGTTTTCGAAGCTGTCGGAGACTATTTTCTTTTACGTCGGCGGACTGCGGTCGTAAAACGGCATTCAGTGCAATGTTTGTCACCGGTGGCGGTAGTCCACGTCACCTCTGAAGCTTATGCGAAGTGAACACTATTCGCAAGGACTACCTTAAAGCCTACGGAGGCTGTTTATAATTTTTTACGAACTTAAAAAAAAAAAATGGACGGCGTGGTTTTCTCACCCTTGAGGATGTGTAGATGTTGATAGAAAGCACTCCCGTGCCAGCTCTCGAGGCTCTTCGTCGAGTTAACGTCGGGTTTGATGTCCCGCAGAGCAGCCGCCTCTTCGGCAATTTTCTCGGCTTCGCGTTCCTAAAATAATAATAATAAAAATATTACAGTAATAAAAGAATCAAGCGTGAGACAAACATTGACCAATCTCTTTAAATTTGTTTGAAAATATAATTATACCTACAGGCATGATCTATAAAAAACATCGATCGATATTACGATAATAGACTTATATATTGTGTCGTATATGATAGAGAGGCTAGAGATAGCAATTCATTTGGTGGATAACCCGGAGCGAATTTAATGGTACGAGCTATATCGTACAAAGCTCCGGCACTCGGGGAACTCGAAGCTTCCACCCACCGACGATTACATTCCACTCATCCTGATCAACTACTCAGCTATGCAACAATAGCGCTTCTCGGCTCTGACGAGCTGGCATCGAGTCGACGATCCATAATCTACATTCTACGAAACATCACCTACTCGGGTGACGCGTATACAAATTCGAAGAGAGATATAAGGACGGGAGGAAGAGGCTTTCTGCCCGACGCTTTATTTAATGTTTCACGCACGGGGACAGATAACGATCTGGAATTATTCGAATTAATTTTCCCACCATATTCAATATTCAGCGACCGACGGTGTGCGAATAAAATTAAAAATTACTCGGTGCGTTTTGTTGAGAGTCGTAAAAAAAAAAAAAGAAGAAAAACTGAAAGGAAATGATAAAAAAATCACCGATCCCCCGGGCTTCGTAATCTCTCTTTCATAGTCGCGTTTCACGATGCCTTTTTATTTTTTATTTATTTTTCGCGTTACACGTGCGTGCCGGGCAGCCACGGCTAAATAATGAAGGAGCGCCTACGCAAGCCGAGCGGACACGCTAATATGCATTTTTTAAAAGGTCGGAAAGTATCGTACAGTGTTGAGTTATTGTACGGATTTCGGCCTCATTTTGAACCCTGTAGAGTTTATTTCATTACGGTACAGATTTAGCACTTCCGACTGGTAGATTTGTGTGCGCCTTTTAAAACGCGTTAATGCTAAGAGAAATTGAATCGATCATCTCCAATTAAATTCGGCTGTGATATCGCAATCGCTCCGACGTAAATACTCCTCGATACTTCGAATTGGTGAAAAACCTAACGATAAAAAAAAAAACCCTACTCCAGTTGTTCCGAGAAATCGTGCAGATCCACGAGCGACGATAGGAGGCTCCGGGAGAGCCTCATTTAAAAGCGGATTGCATCGGGATAACTTGCATTCACCGTGTACTCCACTAGTCTATACCGCAGTCGAAAACATAAAAAATTCATAGCGCGGAACGGCCGCGGGTTAGCGTCACGTAACGTTCTGGTAAGGCTACGACTACATTTACCTCAGCGATACCGTGCTCTACCGCCCGGTAAAAGCAGATGCGAGTCTGTCCTGTAATAACGGAGCGATAGGCCTGAATCGCACGAAATACATACACATACAGTAGGACCGCGCTTAACCGACCTTCGATTATCCGAGCCTCCGCTTTATCCGAATCACCCAACTCATCCGAGTCCTCCGCGTTAACCGACCTCGAGGCTCGGATAATACGGAGAAAACTCGGATAAAACGGATAAAGCACCATGCCCGCGCGCGGAGTAGTCTGTAACTGCTACATTGTTGCATACGCGCTTAACTTGTACAAGTTTACTGCGTCTTTATATTGCGAGCTGTGAACACATCAGTTCCGATTCTACAGTCAATGGTAGAACATCGTGATGTCTCAAAAAAGGAAAACAGTCGTAAAGTAACTAATAAAGTGAATGTTTATATGAAGTGGTGTGTTATTTTTTAAATATATAATAGCAGTACAAGTTTGAATTGAGTATGTTATCGGTGTTATCCGAGTTTTCGCTTATCCGACGTACGCTCTCACGACATTACCTCGGATAAACGGGGTTCTACTGTATAAAAATTTATGATTGATTCAGTACCGAATTTCACTTTCATTTACCTGGTTGTAGGAGGCGAAGAGGCGAAAGGGGGGAACTCGACCGTCGAAGGGGGTTGCAAACGGGAGGGGTGGGAGGGTTTTCTATCTGCCCGGGGTACTTGCCCGGGCAAACATTAATTATCGTCGGACCTTAATGGCCCGTGAGAGCTCGACTCTGCAAGGGGGAAGAGGGGGGGGGGGGTCGTGACGTGTATGGAGGTAGAACGGGCTCAAAATACGCGATAAAAATTTAATGCTGTGTGGGGATTTCGAGTAATTATGTTTTGTTTGACTACGAGTTATTGGGCTGTGTTACACACACACACAGATGTATCGTGAAAAGCTCGAGGACGCGGTACGAGCTTGTAACCATTCTCGAGCAATTCGACAAGGTGATACGCCTCGGAGCGGGAAGTATATGAAAAAAGGGTAGACATCCATTATAAAAAAAAAAAAATGAAACAATAGGCCTTGGATTGATGTAGTAGACGACTAGTCACGCGACTAGAGTTTCACTAATCTCCTTGACGTATTTCGACAAAATTATGTTTGTACATCCCAAATTGTACGAGGCAAATACTTTACCTCGTGTAATAAATTTCAAAGTATACGCATAAACGCGTGGAGATGTATACAGGAATACTTTGCGCTAATTTGAAGCCCGTTGAGATTCGTGTTTTCAAAACATCAAGTGAATGAAAACGGAGTAGCAGGTGTTAGATCCCCCCTCCCCCTCCCCCTCCCCCTCGCCGCCATTGAAGGATATATCGCAGTCTACGCTACGACGCTATAATATAGTGTACGTCATCGGGTTATTCAGAACAGCGCCGCCTCCGCCTTCTCGCCGTGTATTCTCAGGCGCATATGTTCCTTGTTTCGTAATAACCATGTAACCTCCATATGTATATACATAATGTGTATACGCGATGTCAGGGGGTTCCGTGCGAAATCGGGCTGGAGGGCAAAGCACGCCCAGCCTTTGTATCCCGTCTGTCTACCAGTATGTGGATACAGTATCTATCTATAGGAGAGATCGTCTCGTGACCAATTTGATTCGCCACACCGGGAGAAACCGAAACTCGGCTCCTCGTTAACGATGTTAACCCTCTCTGATAGCTCGCAACTAACTACGGAGATTATAGCTTAGATGCACTGCTGTTGAGCACATCGGTTTGTTGTTGTTATTCTTCTTATTATTGTTGTTGTTGGCTCGATGGCTGAATTTCAGTTCATGGAATGGAATTTATTCCAGTCTGTATGAAAAATACTATACTATATATGCGATGAGCTCACTAACCTATACCCCAAACTCTTTTATCTTGCAGCCTACTTCCTGTCCCTTTTGTACTACGTCTCACAACTTTACTACCACGCCAAGCATACTCTGTACTCTACTTGCTTTGGTTTAAGAAAAATCTGCACCTCATTGTAACCTCGCCGCGTTTCTTTTCGGCCCGCTGGTCTAGAATCGACAACTCTCCGCGCCCATTGCAGGCATAGAATGTGGAATTTTTAGCGTAGTCGGGCAAAAAGTGATTCACGCCCAAATATCCTCATAGGAATTATTGGAATTCATTCCTCTTCTAAACCTGCAGGAAAAATGCTTAATATAAAAAAAAAAATTAAGAATTCAATTAACAAGAAATTTTCCTTTCCTGAAGTGAAAATCGTCAATTCAATTTTTCACGTTCAAACAAATAAAGTTCAACTACCCCTCCTAGGTATCGCGAACTACAGCGAAAATAATGTTTCCTAGTGGAAGGGATAACGAGTTTCATCCGAGAAAAAAAAAGTGGCGAGAGATCGATTGTAAGCACTGACGAGGAATTCGAAGGAGCCATTATAACCGTTGTGCCCTACGATACTCTCCCTCGCGGTGCTGTTCTTCCGTTATCTCATTGCGTTCCGAGCGAGCGAAGAGAGGTGTGGGTCATTATTATCGTCCGTACGTGACCGCCCGTTCTCCGTGTGGCATCTCGACGCCGATGTGTAACGGCCCTCACCCCCTTCCGTGCTGCACCTTAGTTTGTCATTCGCCGGGAAGGCTACCTCCGAGATTTCGCTCCATACAGCCGTCCCAGCGGCGTTTCTCCGCAACTCCCCGCCGTCCCGCAAGAAGAAGCTATCCGCTTCCTCTCGCCTTCTCGAATCCATGGACACAGGTACGGAGCCGCGCTGCTCGGTGCAGTGAACGCACACTTAGTTCCTGTGTGTGAGATCGGCATCCGTGTACTATTGAATCACCACCAGATTACAGCCGCGTGAAAGCGAGGGACACCCCCCCCCCCCCCCCCCTCCCCCCCCCCCGTATATAGTTTCCACTTGTGGATGAGTTCCGCGTTCTCTCCCATTTGTAACTTCGCTCACCCGGCAAAGTAGGTAGAGGCGATACTCGTCCCTTTCGCTTCTACCAGTTATATGTATACCATCCCCCTCGCGCGCTTCCGAGAGAGCTTCGCCTAGCTCTCCGACCGATCGTTTCCAACCCCCTTCATGCCCCCCCCCCCTCCCCCTCCACCTCGCTCGCGCTTATATTCACCCCGTCACAGGCGAGCTTCGAGAGCCGCGGACTCGACCAACGCGAACGAGGAGCATCGCCAATCCCTCCGAAAACCCTCGTCCTTCTGCCGATGCTGCAGGCCGCTCAATTGTTTCAGCCCCGTTGATCCAATAAAGGATTATGGCGAAACAATCGTAGCGTGCTCCTATGCGGGTCTCCCATTCCGCTCGTACCTATGTGTATGTGTAACGGGATGGATTTTACGTAGACGGCAAAAGTTTGTCTCCCATTTGTAGGCAAACTTCCTACGGAGTTTCCGCTCGATGGACCATACTGCGCTTAGGGCCATTCCGGGCGATACGGCCGCGTTTTTTTTTTAAGCGGAAAACAAGAGGTAGGAGCTTAAAAAGAAATTTATCGAAAATTGGTAGCAGGGAATTCTACCAACATTAATTTTGGGGTACACTGAGAGAAGGATCTAGTAGAAATTACCGATGATCTAAGAAAAATTACTATAGCCCATAGTAAAGTCTCAGATTATCCAAGAATTTTCACCACAATATCTAAGAAAAATTCTTATAAATCCGGTACTTCCTACCATAGGTGGCGCCCTAGCGCCCTACTACTATGTGCTATGGTAACATCTCTAGAGCGATATAGTAATTTTTACTAGATCCTTTTCTCAGTGTATATTTTGGATTGCCCCGTACGAAACAGTTGGCCCTGTAACTCTGAATTACCTTAGATGGGACATTTTTTAAATAAATAAATGAATGATGACGTCAAATTGTAGAAATTTGGACACAAATGCAAAAGATTCGATGGAGATGTCTATACCGACGATGCGGACAATACTCGTGGAAAAGCCGATCGAGTGTTACTGCCCGGAAGCACCCGCCTCTCGTCGAGCGCAGTTAATACGCAATCGCGTTAGGCCGCATCGCTTCCGGTTCGACGATCTTGCCGCCGGATTCCACGGACCGTCGGTCCGCTATGCGTAATATTATTGTCGATGAAATTGATTATATACCGCCGAGCTCGTATTATAATCCTCCATCGACTCGGAGTGCCTCGCCGCACTCCCGATGGTCGTAATTTATTTTTACATAAAAAAGAGTGTTCACCAGACGCGATAAAAACACACTTCCGCATGCAAAGTTTTAATCTTCGATTCGCCACGGTTTCACGGAAAACCGTACGCGTTAACCTTCAGCCCGCTTCGCTTGCGTTCGATAGCTCTCGGTACCTCGGATGAATGGCTCTTTGCGGGAAACTGATGGGAAAGTATAAAATCCCCGGCTGCGATCAGGCACTCAAACGATTTTCAAAAACTATATATTTTTTTAGTTTATTTTATTTTCTCCGTTGAACATCGGGCGTTTCGCGCATACGACCGGAAGCTGCGCGCGAAGCGAGGAGAGGACAGGTTGAATAATCCTCGCCGGGTACCAACCACAAGCCAATGTATCCGTTGCTCGTGCCCGGTCGCAGTCAACGGCGGAACTTTGACGAGCCGACTCGAAAGTCCTGATTTTCGACGAGCGGTCCCGAAAGACCAGCGCGTCGTGAAACTGACTGGTTTTCCTGTCGCTTCCGCCGGCGACGGTTCAGCCGCTGGGTCAGTTCGACTGCACTCTGTGGACTCTGCGGGCAAATCTGGGCTGCTGCAGTACAGGCGAAGAAGGGGGTAGAGACGGAATGTACGAACGGAGATACGCGCGTACGAAATGTCTGCACACACATGCAGAAAGCGCGATAGCTTGCACGAATGCAGAGTCGACACAGCGGGAGCCAGAAGTCAGCGGTGGCTGCGGAATCGAATTGGTTTTGAGGGCCACGGGGCGGAGCCAGCGAGAGCTCGGGTACCGACGATTATAATTGAATCAACAGTCACCGCCCTCGCTTCCTTGGCGAACCTTCATCCCCCCGAACCGTACCATCTCCCCGTCTCGCACCCTCGACTCGCGAAGTCACCGAGTGTGCATCGTGCATCGACGAGCGCCGTTCTATTTTTACCATACGCGAGTTACAAGTGAAATTGCTATTAGAAGGCGAAATGTTATCAGGGTAAAAGTCATTGAGACGGAAAGGACGACAGAAAAAAAAAACCTGAGGAACGACGTACGGACGTCTAATGCTATGTTTTCGTAGCAGGGATGGCGAAGACACAGATGGAAGGGCGAAGGGGTGGGGGGGTGTACATACTCAATTTAATCACAGGGTCCCGAAGGGCCCCGGCGCGGTGAAACGTTAAAGGTCGATGGTTGACATTTTCGTGCCCGACGATGAAAAATATACGGATCGGGACAAACTGTGCTCAAACGACCAGCCCGAAGACCTTTCTTTAATCAATGCGTCTCTCGCGACGAGAAAAAATAATAATGGCTCGAGCCCGCCGTCATTATCTTACGATTTTCCATTCGATCGATTCGACCGCTCCCCGTGCTCGAGTGCCGCGTAACCGGAATTACGTGTTTTCGAAGAAAACGAAGAGGAATTACTGGGAACTAAAAGAAAAAGAAGCTTAATTCGAATCCTCGGAGAGATAGTCTAATGGCTCTCCGAACGAAAGCGAGGCGCAATTAAAAGTTGCGGTTCGGAGACAACTAAACCGGAAGAGGGGGGGAGTCGCTCCTTTGATTTAAATGTTTCAAACCGAGAGAGCCCCGCAACTCCCTCGGAACTTCCCCTCGTCGTCGTCCTTCCCATCGTCCCCAGTCCACCTGCGCCATCTGCTGCTCGCCTATGTGCCCTGCGACTTCCCTCAACCCTCCCCCCCCCTCCCCCACGACCCCCTCCAACCCCGTTAGAGTCGCGTCTACGTGACGTCGCTTAATTGCATTTGAGAGGATGTACCGCGCGATACCGCAACATCTCTGTTACCCTGCCTCACCGAACTCTACCGATTCCACGAGGAATCGTTGAGTACGGTGTGCAAGCCAATGTACCCTAAGCTGTACAGTGATTGCAACGATTTCGTCCCGCGCTCTCCGTCTCCCACCGACGAGTTCGGCGCTCCCACCCACGACTGCACCATTCGCCAGACCGAAGGCACCAAAACTGCACGAAACTTTGGTCCTCCACCTGACTCTTCGTCCTGTCAGGATCCAAATTTCTCCGTCACCCTTTTCCAAGAACTTCCGCCCCGAGGCGCTTCACCGCAGCCCCGGCATTCCATTACCCGTTCTCTCATCTCGCGGGAGGGAAACTTCCGGAAACACCACGTTTCCTCCCTCAAGAAGAACGTCGGAGGTTCGGGCGGGAGAGCATTTCGATCTTCGGCGTTGATTGCATTGATGAAATCGCGAGTCCGGCAGGGGGCACGGAGGGCGAAAGAAGGGACCTCGATAACAACCGGCGAGGCGAAAATGAAAACACTACGCTCGCCGACTAGATCCGGTGGAGCGACAAATAACCACAAATAACGTTCGGGGATTACTTAGTTACCGCAATACAGTTGCGAGGCGAGGAATCGGTGCGTTGGGTAACTAGGTTTGGGATGACCGGGGATTGTGTGAGGGTTTGGGTTTGTAGGTATTTATGTGAGCCGGCCTCGCTGCGGGGGCCGAATCGTAAAGGAGTCGAATGCGCCGATATAAACACACGCGCGAGAGGGGGGTCAGGGTGGGGTAGAAAATTCCGTGGCGTGCAAGTGAACACGAGGGTTGGCTCGGAGTAGATACAACGTTACTGCAGGGTATGCGTTGGCTACGGGTCTCTTTTTTTCCCCACTCGACACGTTCACCGACAAGGGGAATTGAAAAGCCGTCTGCGCAATCCGTGCCGGATTATCCCGTGGCTCTCTTCTGTCCGGCGGCTTCGGGCGAAGAACCGGCGACCTGCACCCTCTCGGTATCGGGCTCTCGACGCAAAAGCCCCGAGTCGTTTTTTTTTTTTTTTTTTTTTTCGGAGAGGGAAAGGACGATTCTTCGAACTTATGGAGGCGCGATGATGGCGATTAAGGCCGCGCGGTGGTGACCAATTCTCCGACCCATCCCGAACAAAATACCCGATCGGCCCTCCGAGCAGTTACATTTTCGGATAGTCGATGATAGAGATGTCCCGAAAGCGCGATCGTCATCGCGTTATTAAAGCGAGTATAAATCCCTCCTTGTCGTGTAGAGAGAGGGTGAAAGCACCGACCAGAAGCTGCTTAAACTTGCCCGAACGTACTGCACACGTTATTCATTCGACATCTGAAACGTAACCCCCCGTTTTTTACTGCTCGACTATGTGCTTATAAAAAGTGGAAAATAATTTATTTATTTCTTCTACATCAAACTAACAAAAATTAAGAAAAGTTTACTTGTTCATCGCCGGTATAAAATTAACGTTATTTTGTGAATCTGCTTTGGATTTGCACTCTTGTGCGATGTGAATAGTTATTTTCCTAACACATGCACGTAAAATACCGCTTTTCGTTCCTGTGAAGTGCCTTTCTACGCACACTTCACGGGAACGGAAAGCGGGATTTTAGGTGCATGTGTTAGGAAAAGTAATGAGCTACGGAACAGCTGAACTGGGTTTTTTGCGATATCAAAAGTGGCAGAATACCGTGGATAGCCGGATTATCACTGTCGATGCCCGGGCGAAAGATAAAAGTAACAGCGCGGTCGATTCATTAAATTATATAGCGACCACGAAAGGGGGACCACCCGGCCCGGGAATGTAGGAAAGCGTACCGATGGAAAATCTACATGCGGTTGAGCTAGCCACGTGCGTATATGGTTTCCGGTCTCACGCCGCCGTCGGATAGACGGATAGATAGATAGAGAATGCACACAACGAGAGAGCGCCGATAGCCCGGTGTGGCGAACGTGAGAGCAGCGTGTATTTACTGACACAATAATTATCGGGATTGATGAGGGCAGGGAAGCGAACAGTCAGACCGCACCAGAGCAAATTCTAGGGAGATCAACGGAATGGCCGGGCAATGCGGCGATAGCGTCGTGGCATTAGCGATTCCCTCGCAATTTCAAAGCCCGTGCGGTATCGTGTATCGGTGGACGGAGCATTATTATCGTACATTGAGAGCGATATGAAATTAAAGCCGTGGCAATTAATACTCGCGTCCGCTACTCTATGACCCTAAATAGTTTACGCAAATATACCTTCGAGCCTCACCAAACTGTGTAGAGTACGAACCAGCAAAAAATTATAAATCTACTACCGTTTTTGGCCGGTTTGTACATTCGATGCACTCTAAAAAGAAGCGTGTTTCCGAGTGTGTTAAAAAATGCATAACACACGTAACAAGTGTGATTCACCCATTAGCTCGTCAAACACGATTAACACACTTAAAGCGACTAGAAACAATACGTTTATTCTTAAAGTGTGTTTAAAAATTTTTGAAACAATTACTTAATAAATATATAGTTATTGAACTATGAGTTATTGAACGCAGAGTTTATTGAAAACCTACCCGTCTACCCTATCTAAAAAAATTAAAAAATCTGCAGTAATCCCTTAAATGTCGATCGAACAATTCACAGCTTTGACTAGACGACTAAGAGTCATCTATGAATTCGAATGACAATATCCACGTAATATCGAAATGCCGTTGACTCACGTCCGTCGAGCCATCGCCGCCGATCGTCGTTCAATGAAAACAAAACGGTGAACGCATCGGAGGCGTATAACGTTAATTCGATTAGGCGGAAAGGACTGTTTGCCCCTACTAAAATATCGGAACTAGCATCCCTCTTCGCGTTTAACTCGAGACGGGTCTAACGCACCCCTTCACGTGGTGCGTTACGCGTCTCGTGTACTCCGCTAGGGTGGAGCCTCTCGGGTTACAGGGCACATACACTCGGTTATTGGCATCGAGGATCGATTAAGGATGTCTCTCGGAAATGTCCAACGGACTCGTGTACTCGAGCCGGCGGAAAGTAATTAATTTCGACGAAAGTGTTTTCATTCGTTATAGCGCTCCGCGGCTGTCGTGAGAATTGACAACAAACCGGGAGCGAGGAGTTTGCGAGGTGTTCTCACCACTCGCGAATTAAAATCAACCGGTCGTCGGACCTCGCTCAAGGAGTCCCGTCTGGTAGGAATAATAATAGGGCTTTTTTTTTTTTGCCGAGTAAACTCGCGATGGACAAGTGCATAGACGGGGCTCTTCGAGCGTCGACACAGAAGAGTTTCAATCTCGAAGTACCCGATCTTTGATAATAGAACTTATATGTTTTTGTTTGTTAATTTTTGATGAATGAATTTTTTAAGTATTCCGCTCGCTCCGATTTCGTGTGAAGAGGGTCGCGTGTCCGGTGCTCTCGGTCGCGTGTGCCTCTGGTGTGCGCCGCGTTCGCGCCCGGCCCGTCGGGCCGTGATTGCCGACCTTCGGTGCTTGCCGTTAACGTGTTTCGAGGCTCGTGTTTGTCGCACAATTACACGATACACACGGGGCCGCACGAGGCCTCACGCCCGAGGGAGCCCGCTCGCGGGGTGTCAAGTGTTTGCGAAAAACCTCGAGCTTTCGCTGCGCGTAACGCGATGTTTGTTGGAACATAACATGTTTATCGAACGAGCCGGCTTATCGTCAATCAACAATGGATCCATCTTCCCCTCCCTCCGTTCGCCTTTAGAATTCATTTTTGCAGATTTTTCGAGGAATTCGCAAATCATCGCAAATCGTTTCTCGACAAATAATTTTTATTTAACGAAGTAAGGGTGGAAAAAAATGGAACTCACCGTTTCGCGCGCCGGACTCCAGCACTGCGGCGAAGCGCTCCGACCGCTGTGATTGCTGCTGGTGCCCGAATTCGCCGCGACACTGCTCTGAAGATTAATGCCGGAATTGACATCGGTGGTTGCGAGCCCCGTCACGGTCGGGGGTTCCTCGTCCTCCATGGTCTCGATGTCCACCTCGTCGTCCGAGTCGACTTCCATGTTGACCGCGCGTCCCTCCGATGGCTCGAGATCGCGGGTCACCGACGGCGGCTCGACGATCGGCGACGATCGGATCACCGGGCGAAAGGCGGATTGATGAAGGGGCGCGGCGACCGCCGCCGGAATGAGCGACGGTTCCGTCGCCGCGGTGCCGGTCAGGGGCGGTGGAAGTGGTCCTGAGACCATTAAAAAAATATTCAAAAAATCCAAACAATTCACGCACATCAATTCGACAATGGCCAGTGAATTTGAGGTGCAAAGAGAAAAATAATTTCGTAACATCGTGATACGAAGTTTGGTGAAAATAATTTTGTTAAATAAGTGATAAATTCGTTTGTTCAGGTTTGTATGTACAAACCTGAAGAAACTTTACCAGAAAAAATCTCTCCCCAAAACAACTCTGCTCTATTAGAACTTTACAAAAATCCCTACCAGACAGTGAAATAATTACCAGAATCAAAATAAAGCTACGGGATTTGAAATGAAACTGTACCGGAATTGAAATAAAACTCTACCGGAATGCAAATGAAACTCAAAACCCAATCCATTTGATGCAAGACGATCCCGTCTGCTGGAAATGACGATCCACTTGCTGCAAAACGATCCTCTTGCCTCGAATGGATTTTATTTAGCGTGTGGGGTAAAAATAGTGAATATGGCTCCGCAAAAAAGTTTCGCCCTTATTCTTACCCGATGAGGTGCACTGTTCCACCTTACCGCCTCGGGCCGTATTCACCACCTTCGCCCCACTTTGCTTCCTCACGGAGGAAGCTATTTTTTTACCCACCTGGAAACAGAACCGGTCCCCTCTTGGCGAGCCAGGGAATCGCGTAAGGAGGGAACGCGAATCCAGGAGTTTTCGCCGCGGCTACGGCAGCCGCCTGTTGATGCTGATGCCAAACATAATCCATGACCAAACTTCGCGACAGGGGCAGAGGAAGTTCCGGAAACGGCGGTACCCGCGGATGGGCCGGCGGCGGTGCGGGTATCGACGGTGGAATCTGAGCCGTCGGCGAGGATCTCGGCCGTTTCGCCGGTCCCGGCGATTCCCGGGAATTTCCGGAATTCGAGATGACCCGCTTCCTGGGATTACCGTTGAACATCGCCTTGACGTCCTCCCAGGCGTGCACGACGTCGTCGGTCTGGCTTCCCGAGCCGGGCTTCGATAGCAGACGCTTCCTCGTGCCACCGTTGAACATCGCCTTTACATCCTCCCAGGCGTGAACGACGTCGTCCGGCGGGCTACCCGAGAGCTTCATGTGCCGTCTCCACGAATTGAAGTTCGCCGCGTCGGGCTGAACGTACTTGTCCGCCGGGCCGGTTCGGTGCGAATGAAAGATGAACTTGTTCGGCGAGAAGAACAGCCCGCAGTAGGCGCACTTGATGCACTTCGCCCGGGAACTGTTGTACCGCGACGGGAGAAACGCCCCACGGCAGCCCCAGGCGCACTCGTGATGAACCGAGAACGCAAAATCTTCCGGCAGTCTGAAAATTTAATTTTTCCTTCTTCCCCATCAAACTTCCTCAATTGTGCGTAAAATCGTATATCGGAAAATGAATGGAGAATTAAAGTACCTTTATAGCAAAATTAAGGTAAACTATAAAAAATTAAGAATTGCCAATGTTTTTAATACACTTTTATTTTTCATTGCAATCGTACGTGAAGTTTAATATACCACTTTTTGAATGAAAACTTTGAGTCCGGTGCAATAAATTTCATACAAATTTTTCTTTTTTTACTATGTATAATAATTGTCTAATCGTTAATCGGATCGATACGCACCTCGGTGGCGCGTTGTCGCTGAGGAATGATTTGCACAGACGCTCGGCCTCCCTTCTCGTTATCATTCCGCATCTTCTCGATGACGGAGGCATGGCCCCGGCTCTCCGCAATATCTCGAGCTGCACCGGGGTGCATTGAACACAAGTGATACCGAGTGCCACCCGACGATTGTGTATCTCGTTGTAGCTGAATTGTTTCAGTAGCGTGTTGCTTATCTGCGCCAGGCACAGTCTCTCCTGTCCCTCGATGACGAGCGACACGATGTGTATGCCGTACAGCGAGACAGTGCCGACCTGCAATTCCTAAATGCTAAAGTTGCGCGTGGCAGCTCTCACGGCTTTGATAACGATTGAGAGTGCATCAACTCGGACCGTAACAAAAAAATTTTCATCAACGCGACAACTTCGATCGGTTGTCGATAATGAAATTTCATTTTTTCAACCGACAGAATTTTCGAATGTACATACATGTATATACATGTGTATATTTTTATTTTTATTTTTTTTATTATTAATCGTCGATAATGATAACGCTAGACGGCTCTTTCATTTTACACACGATTGGAAAAAAAAGGTAAAAAAAAAGTTCCGCGTCGAAAGAGCTTTTTTTAACCTGTGTATGTGGGAGTGCGGCAATACCTGATTCGGTTTAGCGTGCGGCTGCGGTTGCGGACTGGACTGCGCCGATTTCTGGGCCGGTGCGAGGGGTCGCAGCGACAATACCGCCGGTCCGTCCATTCTGCGAAAAAAAAAGCAACACAGACATCCATTTTCATTCGGTCTATGTTTGTCTTTTTTTCTCTCCCTCTTTCTCATCCCGGCGAGTCCTCTCGTCGATGATTGTTTTACTCTCTACTCCCATTTTCGCGTTTTCTCCTCCCCCCTTCCTCCCCTACCCGGACGAGACACGGAGCTCGAATCCACGGAACTGTTTAACGCGAGATTCCGTCTGACAATTTTTGTCCGTAACCACTGCACGAAGAAAATTTTTGTTTTCGTTTTTTGACAGTATAAAAAAGAGAAAAAAATTGCTCTCAGCAAGTTGGCTTAAGCCTCTACTAGGTAGATTAATCAGTGACGATAAAACAAATTCTCGCCGCAATTTTTTTTTCTTCCATGCAGGGTTATTCGATAAACTGGAAAATCCTCTGATCCTAATTTCCGGAGGCCACTGGGAAAGGGGAGGTCGACTTGGGCGCGCGATCGAGACGTTCTCTGTAGGACGATTGATTAAACTACCATGCACATCGGTAAAGTTTATCGGAAGGAGCTTAGCCATTGTTTTCCAGATCGAGGTTTCTCCTCGCCGGGGCTTTCTCTTCCCTTAACGATCTCTCGATTGGCCGACGGTGATTAAGAAAATCCTCGGTGCTAAGGCATCAAGGCGGGGGGAGGGCGGGGGAGAGGGGGGGGGGGGGGAGTGCAAGAAGAGGAGCAGATTAAGCTCTTCGATCAAAGCGATGCCCTCGCGTTCGTTAAAATTCCACGGTGAAATAAACTAGAAACTCCTCGCGATAATTAAACCAGGACGTAATACACTGGCTTTTATCCCCGATGCATACGGAGATTGAAAGGGGAAGATGCGCTCTTTTGTTTATACTAAACGTTTCGAGGATAGCATAAATACCCCGTCGTCTTTTTCACTTCCCCCCCGAAGCTATTCCGTTGCCTTCATCAAACTCGCTGAAGGCGAAAATGTCCTCATTTTTTTTTTTTTTTTTTTTTTTTACCTGAAGCATTCCTTCCGTCAATTTCGCCTCTTTCTTCGCATCAACGAGAGTTCTCTGGTACCTCACTGGCTCGCTCGTGAAAGCCCCGTACATCCTCGTTTCCGTATACCTCCCCCCCACCTCTGCACTACAGCTACGAGCAAAATGAGCGAAGTGGAACTCGCGGAGGCGACGTAGTCTCGCTCGAATCGAGTTCCCTTATCCTCTTATCGTTAGTTCTCTCCGAGCCAAGCTGCCGCTGCCGTATTCTCTCACCGGAAAATTTTCCCTACCTCTTATCCTCACTTCCGCACTGTCTCGCCGGGCTTAGAAAATTTTCGTTCAACGATATCGCGCGTTCCGACCTCAAGTTTTCTTCTTTTTTTTCTTTGTTCTCATTGAAAATTTGTTAATTTTAGAAGAATGCAGTGACAATCAAAAGAGGGAAGGGGGCGAGTGAGGAGCGGAAAGAGTAACGCAGAATGAGGGGGGCGGGGGGGGGGGGGGGGACGGGCTGGGGAGTGGGGGAGGCACCGACCCTCGACAGTGTTGATTTTAATTGAAAACGCCTTCCATGAAGATATCCACTCCAGCCCGGCGAGTGCGTATACTAACTATATATATATATATATATAAATATATATACGGTAACTATATATATACGGGAGGTGTGCATGTAGAGGTAGAGAATCGCGAGAGAGAAGAGTACAGATAGAAGCGAAGCCGTGCGCACGAGAAATGTCCCCGGAGGCCCTGAACGGGGGAGGGTAATTCAATTTGACACTCCTACCCACGCTTAAACAAGGCAGCACCCATCCGACCCGGTCTCTCACTCTCTCCCTCTCTCGTTACCGGTCTTCTATAGCGCAGTCCATACCATTCCGCCTCCCGCGTCTCCTCGTGCAAATTAAATTCTCATCCACCGTGAAACAATGCGGAGCTAGGAGGGTCCGTTGGAACCGTCTGTGGAACCCGGGGAACGATCCGATCTCTGTGTACCATGCTTCGCCGGCACGTTCCAACCCTTGGACAGAGCTTGTTCGCCGGGGTGCCGTGACGCGTCCCTCCGACCGTTCGGAATCGAACAAACCGCATTAATTACTCGCCACTTGCCCGAAACGCTTCTGACCGGTACGATTACGAGAATTGCCCGGTCTGAACTCGGTAGTTTATATTTCGTTATTGTCGTTTTTTTTTTTTTTTTTAATACCGATGTAGACTGAGTCTTATCGTTGGAATTAATGAGGGAAGAAACTTCAACTTGGTACCGAGGTATATTCTTTAACGTTAATAATGTTACTGGTATATTGACGGTTGCCGATTTTACCAGAACTCATGAGAGCTTTCCTCTTAACCCTTTATAAGGCGCCATCGTACCAATGCGTGGCCCCCACTCTGGGTCGGTTAGTCCCGTTTCCGCACGGTTCCAGACGGTGTGACTAATAAAGCGTTAAGATGAAGTGAGTGTCACGTGACTCGGCCAGGATTGTGAAAGAGACAACGCCATTGGTCACACGGTGGAGCGAGAGAGAGGGTGAGCGACAGAGAACGTGTTTCACTTCACCTTAAGGACGGTCCGCCAACTAAGAAAATAACGTTTCCGAATAACGATCGCTTTCGCTACTATATTCTGTAAACTTGTTCTCCACACGGAAGCTCGAGGTACGGAGTGCATGTAGATACTTGTAGGAATTTTGCTTCCCGTAATCCTGGAATAAGCGTACGGCCCTCTCTCCACCGTCCCTTCGCCGCTTTTACCGTGCGCCCCGTCTCCACGCTCGCAGATTATTTAAATGCAAACAGCGCGATGTTGTAGCGCGAACGAGATCATTGTTCATCCCCGCCCCGCGTACCCCTCCCCTCACCATCTTTGTTACTTCACAATTCAATCTGCGCGATCCTGCGCCCTTTCGCTCGCGGTGCCGGCCGTGCCGCGAGGAGGCAGGGACGAAAGCGCTGGAGGTGGAAAGTCGCGCGAGGGAGGGCCGCGGAAGCGAAAGCCGACGAGGGAAAACGAGACGAAGAGGAGAAGAAACGGGATGGGAGACCGAGAGACGGGAGATGGTGCAAGCTCGTTCATTGTAACGTTGTTAAATCTCCGTGCTTCCATCGAGAGTGCAGAGAACCACCCCTCCACTCCACCCACGAACCCCCCTTCGGCGCACTCCGCTGTCTTCTTCTCCCTTTACTCTTCAACGTTATCTCTTCCGCACTACATGCTCCGACGGTAGGACGTTCTCGTTCTTATTATTTCAACGAAGGGAGTACAAAGACGCGACGAGGACGTCGAGAATTCCGTGCCCCATTCCACCCTCTGTAATCGTACGCGTCTCTTTCTCGGGGTTCTCGGAGTCCGTTCATCATTTATACACATCAAAAATCACGGAAGCGATCGCCGGGCGATTCTCGCTCCTTGGTTCCGATTTTATTTATTTTTTGCAACGCGTGCATGAGAAGTGGAACTTCTCGTGCCTGCCGAAAGTGGAGTCCGGACGCTAGTGCAAAAAGTAAACGCCAGTGCGAAAAGTAAAAACTCTAGTGCGAAAAGAAAAATCGGGCCGATGCGCGTACGCGTCGTGTCATTTCAGTTCTCATGGCTGCAAAGCGCCACTTACGCCACTCCCGGCAGGCACGCACAGTAGCGCTTTTCATGCATGAGTTACATAATAGTATATTGCGTTACTCGTACGAGAAAGCGGACGTCCGACGGCGGGTGTGAAGTAGGCAGCAATCAGCTCCACTCGCGTTACAAGCGGGACTCGCCTCGTGTCGCTGCAGCGCTCGATTCGGCTGGTTCGGACACTCCACAACCTTCGCCGTAAAGTACGCTTTATCGCACTAGTGTCGCAAAGTCCTATTGTTTTATATTGGAATAAACGCATCAGGCCCTTTTCGGAATGAAGGAAAAATAAGCGACAAGCTGCTTTTTTCTCGCGACTTTACGAGTGATTTGCTCGCACTCGATTGTCCCATTTTTGTACCGAGTAAAGAAAAGACATCGTGCGGTCGATCCACCCCCGCATCAGCCAGTAGGGCAGTCTTGTTTTGTCATGACACAGGTGTTTCTCGCGTGGGGACGGCGCGACGCCGGAACGAGGCGGGAGTCAATTATACTGATGATTGTTTGAATTAAACATTAAAGGGATCCTCGAAGCGATGGACTTCTACGCGGTCCCCCTCGGTTGCGATTTAATCAACGAATTTACGCTCACCATCATATATCCGGTGCGGAATTACGAGCAACCCCGCGCTACCACTTCCGTTTCCTCATCGGCTCGTGCTCTACACCCGTTTGTGACGATAATTAGACTAATTAGAACGATTTACCGCGGACGGGAGGGGGATGGGGAAGACCCCAATATTTGGTCGTGTACACTTTGGTCATCGAACTCATAATCGCTATTGACTATTAACAAATCATTTTGTGACGAACATACATTTTTTAAAAATTCGTTCATGACATTTTACAGTTCGAGCAACAAAACTGCATAATTGTTTTTTTTTTACTAAAGAAAGTATTGCTTAATATCTCTTGACACTGTAAATATAAAATATATGTTGAATATTTATGAACATTTTACTAAAAAATTTCAGTTTAGATGTTGTGAATGTTATTACTAAAATATCTAAGAGTTGCCTTGTTGCATCTACTATTTTTATCGTGAATTTTAGTAACATACTTCTCTTCCGGAGGATAAAAACAGCTGAGCCGTTTTTATCCTCGAAGCTCGAAGTAGGAAAGAAAAAATAGTCAGCTTGCAATTGCGGTGCTGCGTGCCGCAAGCCAAACGACAAAACCCTCCTCGTACCCGGAGGAAGATCAAAGGATTCCGTACAAATCCGTCAGTCCAGATTTTAATCGTCCGACTTTAATCATATAATTGCTCGAGATTTTCATCATAATATTGCGGCCCTCTCTAGTTTGATTCTGCCGTCGCTGGATATTCCGATCACTGAACATTATTAATGCCGAATTATAATTCAGCCTCGAGGGAATCGAGCCACCTCGATGTACCGGCAGCGCTCCGCGATTCTTTGGTGTACTTGCCAGATCCTTTTTAATCACAATATCATAAATTTCCTATCGAGGGAATTATCGTAATTTGTATTAATGGAGAAACGAGCGAGAGGGCGAATGAATGAAGCGGATTAAAATCACGGACCACCTGTGACCCCCTCGACTATTATCTAAACTCTGCGTCGACTTCGCAATCGTTCGAAACTCGATTTGTATTTTTTTTATTTTTATTTTTTTTAACAGAGATCTGTTTACCGACCGTCAATATAATTCTTGCATACAGGAATGGCTAATCCTCGGTACAAACAGTTTATGGTGTTTGCCCGACGGGATTCTGGCGCGTTACGAGGGTTCGCGACCCCACGCATAAAGAGCGAGCCGAGGGAAAACGGAGAGAAAGAGAGCGCCGGAGAAGAAACGTTCCCCCTCGTGTCCCGCGGGAACAGTTTGTCCGCGGAGCCGCGTGAATCGACTATCAATTTATTTTTGTCGCGATTCATTTTTAAAGGAGTCCTCGAGCGTGACCGCTCCGTCCCGAGAATAGGGGCGAGCAAATTTACAGAAGAGAAATCACTGCAAGGGGACAGTGGAAGTTTTACCAATTTACTTAGATTTTCTTTCTATCTCTAGTCGACGACACTCTCGAAATCGTGTTTTCGGCAAACTTCTCGTACTTTGAGAAAATTCGAAGTGTCAATTAGAAAAAAAAAAAAATGCACACGTCTCTCCCCGTGATAATGTCGACGAGTATGTAATTGCTATCTCGTACCTGATCGATCTTCCGACGCCGGTATCCTCGCGAGTCTCGCCGATACCAGCGGCCACGATCGCCCGTAGGACAAAATTTATGAATAAAATAAAAATAACCGCACCCAGCGAAACCGGAAGTCTTCCACTTGAGGCACTTGGCGGAGCCCGCAATCACGTTAAACCCCGCGTTTCGATAACCGTTTGCGTTACCGGTGGAAGCAACGTTGGCTTTTTAACTGTGCGGACGAGCGACTGTCCACGCGGCGCGTCGCTCTCGTAACCGAACGGAGGAGATCCCGGCGCCGGGCAAAACTCACCCTCTCGACGAGCTGGATAGTCCAGAGTCGGTCGGACTCCGCACAGCCCGCAAGCACCGCCCTTCTATTATGCCACCCCCGTGACAACCAACCCCCGAACGAGAGCGTCGACGAGGCGGGGCTAGACTCCGTCACGGGGGTGGCTCGCCTCAGGGGTAACTACAAACACGTACTTAACGTACATTATTATCATACTACCCCCCCCCCCCCCCCCCCCCTGCATCCTCCGGGCTGGGGAGCCTTGTCGTCTGCACTATAGTAAAGAAGGTGTAGATATCGTCCATACCATAACGCCCGAGATACTCACAACATCGGCATTTCTACCTTCAGGTTTACGTTCTTTCAATTTGTCCCTTTTCTTTTTTGAGCGTATTTATCTGTCCGTCGCGCAGTTAAAAATCGGTCGGACTGAATTATTTTCTGACAAGGAGGAGTTCAAAGTTTGATTGATGTTTGTCGAATGCGAACAACGCAAGAAAATGCTACAATTCTATGGAGGCAAAAAGCTTTGCACGTTTCAGAAACGTTTCCTTGTACAGTGTTTGGGTTTTTTTTTTATACGTGTTAAACATTTTTGCGCATAGCTTTCTCTGTGAGACAATTCGTGGATCGACTTTGGGCTTCCTCTTGGAGACATGCCCAATATTGTAATAGAAGATATTTTTCGAAAAATAGAAAAATTGTCACAAAATCCAGACCCCTCGATCAATGCTCACCAAATTCGATAGCGAAAATTATAACACAGGAAGAAGTTTTTCTTCCTCAAAGCGAAAGATAAAAAAAAATAATGTAAATTAAAATGAACAAAAGAAAAGTAGCATACTATTCGTCAACAAAAAATGTTTGTTGACTCTACTTTTTAAGTGTTGCATGGAGGGATAATTTTCTCGCACCCCCTTCGCCTCAAACTTTCGTTCCCGTCTCAGTCGCACCATCGTTTAACGAACCGCAAAGAGGCGCCCGAACGTCCCAGAACGAAACAGGCCACAGTTGGCCATTACCATTCCGCCCGACACCCTCCGCGCGCGCGTCCCATCGACCGGTGTAATAAATATCTTTTGGCACCCCAGCCAATTATCCTCGGCGGATTGTCACGAGAATAGGCCTGCGCCGAGTCGGCGGTCCAGCGGCGAGGCAGAAGTCAGAAAGAGATCACCGTTGTGTCGGACGGAAAGAGGGAGGAGTCGTCATCGCGACGTGTGAACATACGGTGTCGAAGAGCGACTGCGGATCTCCCCTCTTGCCGTCGAGTGCCGATATCGCAATAATACACTATCCATCGGGCCATCGGGAACCGTAGGGCTTTTTCGACATCCGTGACGACATTATCAAGTTAATGCCCAGTCATAGCGTAATTCGTGGCTTGCAACGCCCTGTAAACACATTTGCACAGATACTTCGACGCTCGCCACCGTCACATGTCGCACACGCCCGTTTCCATCCGTACAGAAACCGTCGATCCGTTGACCGGAAGTCGTGACACGCGAGCGTTGCCGCAGCGACGACTCGCTCGGCGTGTCATTTAATCAACGCGAAGCTCCGGTAACGAGAGTTGAAAAAAAAATTGAGTTTCGTTACGAGCGGTAAGGATCGAAGGTTTTCACCCCAAAAAAGCCGACTTTCGATCCCCGGTCGACACCAGCGAGCCGACCCACAACGCCGACTCTATCGATCTAGGAAATTGATGTCCCAGTTGTCGACGATGTACCGGTAATCGTCGGTCTGCGCTTTCGCTGCATGTGGGAAATTCTATAGTCAAAGCACATTAGACCGACGTTAACTGGTCATCGGTCGATGACTGGGACATCCAACCGATGTATACATCGTTCGATCCAATTTGTCAGGCACGCGGTACGGTAGAGTACCGTGTGTGTGTGTGTGTGTGTGTGCGAAGTACACGTAATTTCGATAACGGCGTAGCTTGAGAGGGTGCTTTTATGAAATGAAACACAATGGACGGGGTGTCGGTGAAATTTAACGGTAACGATCAAAACACGCTGGGCGACTTTGTTCTCCAATTCGAGAACGAAACATTTTTTCCAATTTTTTTTATTTTTTTTTAATTCGTTGTAGAGAATCGAGTTTGTGATCTCGTGGCAATGGACACAGATGCATCGTGACGAGTTTGATCATCGCGGCCATTGGCTTTGGGAGGGCCTTTAGCCTATAGCCAATTATGTCCGCATTGCCGTACGATGCGGTCAATAAAATTCGTTGGATTTTATATTTTTCCGCGTCTTTATCGTGGACAACGCGAATGAGACGGCGGGGAAGAGGGCTTAGAGCGCGTAACGAGAGATGGAGGCGATAGTCTGTACGGTATTATGCGGTATAACGATCGACGATCGGTATAAAGTCCAGGCGGCACACACTCGAAGAGATACGATTATGTAGTTCGAGTGGTTAAGTGTGCTTATGGTTTTTTTGAATGGCACCGGACGGCGGCCGAAGCCGCGGCTTTCGTAGAGACGCGTGTCGGGTATTAAGTATATTATGGTCTGCCTTCCGGAACGATCGACTCGGCACAGAATCGAAAAGAATCCCCTTATTGTTATCGCTGCAACGAAGAGTTTGATCGGGTTATTAACGTCGCGGTCAGACTAATCACGCTAAGTTCTCACAACAGGCAAACGAATGGAAACACAAACTGTATATAATGATCACGAATCTGAGACTTTTTTTTATTCATAGATGAATATTTAATACGGAAAAAATGCGTCTCGAAAAAACAAAAATCATTTTTAAAAATAAAAAATTTATGACAAAATTTAAAGGGTTCGATCGATTTTCGAGAAATTTTAATGGGATCATCGGGTGATCAAATTCTATCTGTATAAGCGTTTTCAGCCCGATAGCTGAAGAACTGTGAGCGTTAGAGCGCGCGGACATTTTCGAAGAAATTAAAAAACGCGTAGAAAAAAAAAAACTGAACATTGTTCAATGAAATTTTGACTAAACGTTGAGTATTGCTCACACATATACTGTGTACATTTTTTTTTCACCAAAACGAACCTTCCTCTATGAGAAAGCAAAATGATCGTGGATGATGGGGGACAAATATATTTTTCTACAATTTGCAGCAAACATTTTTTTCTTTTTTTCAACTGCGCCTTATCGCGAGAAGTGTGCAATCGCAGATCATTGTTTAGGGAAAGGGTAAAAGACGCGGCTTGTTAGGAGAGACTCCTGGAGTCCACAGAAGGGGCCGTACGTGACCAGATTTTCCGACATTACTTTGCGGCTCGGGGCAGAGGCGTTGATGCGTAAAAAATTTCGTAAGAGGGTTGTAATCGAAGCAGTGACAACGCGAAGGGGTTCTCTCGCCGGGTATGTGTATGTGTGCGTGTAACTCGAGGGGCAAGCTATCGGTCGGTCTTGCAGAACGTGCTGTACAAAGTACATTCGTGAACGCTGCACGTTGTTTGTTACTGTGTGTGGAGGGCTTTTTTTTTTATTCCAGCACGATCGCTGTGGGTACTGACATACTGCGCAGTCAATTAGTTTAATAGGCCGACAGTTGTCTGCCGGACTAGAGAGAGGCGCGCGCGCGCCACACAGGCTACGTCCACCCTACTTCTTTCCCGCTCACTATTTTTTTTTTATTTTTTTTTTTTCAACCCCGGAGCGATACACCGGTAGTATGTGATATACGCACGGTGTCGTCGTCACGCCCCTCGAGAGGGTCCCCACAAGCCCCGAGCTCGTCCCGGCTTTTCCGCGGCCAACTGGCATACAAGCGCGGTATTACACGATTGACTCGAAAAGTAAATCCCGCAAACTGGTAATTCGTCGAGGGGGAAACCAACAGATCGACCCCTCGAAACGGAAATATAAATTTTTTAACTCGCAATCACTGTACTTGAAAATATAAAATGTAGACGAGATCGACCCATCGTTTACGGGATCCTCGCTGAGCGAGGATTTTCATTCCGGACGATTCGGCCGGAATTCTCGCTCACCGAGTACTTGCATTACGCAGTAAAAAAAAGTTTTTACTTTTTACAACTTACTGTCCACAAACTTTCACAATTTTTCATTTTTTTATTTTCTAGTTTTACAGACAAAAGTACAAACTAAAATCGTCAATGAGACGGGAAATAAAAGGACAGGTTTCGTATATTGAAATAAGTGACAACCGAGTTTGTCACTTATTATTGTGTGCTAATGTCATTCGAAATTTACATTTCGAATAGAAGACTGACACGATTGCTGAGACTCCCGTACGCGAAGGGTTGATAAAAATTGGAAAAATTTTTGGAACAGCGCCGACAGATTGAATCGCCGACTCTAACGATTAAATGTCGGAGATAAAATTTGAAAATTTAATTCGTAATCCTTCGCGTCTCTCGCTCTCTCGAGAAATGTCTATGATAATTGAAACTGCGCGTATAATTGTGCTCGCGAGTACGATTTAAGTGGAGTACGTATTAGTAACGTGCTGTATGTATGGCGTCACGCAAATGTTATTTCGAAGTATCCTTGTGTAATGACTGTAATCCGTCGAGCCTCGATCCCACCCGATACTAATAGTCGACGGATAATACAGATTACCAGTCCTGCTGGTTATTCCCCTTTCCCTTCATGTTCACCCCCCCCCCCCCCCCCCCCTTCTCCACCCCGTATCTCGCTTCGCTACATACCGTCGACCCCGTTTTGTCGGTATCCGAATACGATGTAACAGCAGAGCCGCGATGGTAGTTGTGCCTGCATGCATGCGAGGAGCATACAACACCAAGGGCATCGGGAGCTTTTGCCCACACTCGAATCGTCAATCTGAAACAATCCCGTTTTCGTCGAGTTAAATCCCGCGGCACGGTCAGCACTATATGCCATTGTGAGAAAATCGATTATCCATTACTCGCTCGCTTGGCTCTTCGCGTAATTCGATAATATAAGGGAATTGATCTAAATTAATGATAATGTATATATATATATATGTATATATAGTTTTTTTCATTTCGAAGAGGAACGAGTAGACGATCGGTACTTCGTTTCGATAACTTATTCGACAACTTTCCTGGAGTTTATTCCGGTAGAAATTTTAGAGCGTTCAGCAAGAGACTGATAAGGTGTGATTAGAGCCTTCGCGTAATTCGATAATAGAAATTAATTGATCTAAACCGATGATTTTTTTTTAGAGTAGCTCAAGTTGCCATTTCCGGAGGCTGCGGAAGGGGTGCGTGAGAGAGGGTTGTGTCCCGGTTTGGAACGCGGCCCGAGCCCGCTCTCCTTAACAATAGGCTCCGACAGAGTTATGGATCGGGGTTTGTTGTTACAGTTAACACTTGACCGGCATTCAGGGAGGTGGTCTTGATAGTCGTCGTCGTCGTCATCCCCTTTGCACACCCCTTTACCCAAGAGACCCTCGACCTTCAATGTGCCGGAAGGGTGGGAGGGAGGGGAAGTCGGCGATAAAATATCTCTCACCGTTTGTAATTAAAATATTGAGGCAATTAATCGGCCTGCGAAAGATGGAAGTTAAATCGCCTAGTAATTTCTCGTTGAATACGTGAGAATCTCATCTTTCCTGGAAAAAGGGCGTTTACCCTGGTCACATATGTGGCCGGGGTATTTACCATTTCGAAGGTTTCACCGGAGAAACGGGAGGCCGAGGCGCCGGACCGCCCAGTCGTAAAGCCCGTAATAGGGTACTGCCGCTCGGCCACAATGGAATATAACCATCAGCGCCTCGTGAATTATGTTAGGCACGTGTCCTGACCGACGTAACGATAAAGAGATCCGGACGAGGTCCATTGTCCGGCTCCCGTGATTTTCAACTGTGTTATACGAGAGATTATTAGGCAAACTATTATAATTGTTTAACCGAACGCTGCGCCAAACGACGCTAATCGCTTTATTATTCGATGAAAGCTTCGCCGGAGTTTGGTCAAAGGGAGTGCAATAAATATCGAAACGCAACGAAAATAAAATCGCATAAATACTTTATTAAAAAAATCTTCCGCGAAAATGCACATTGTGATATTGACCGAGCTGCTCTTTCAACAAAATAGAACCGATTGTAGAACTGAGTCACGGTAACCGTATGTTATCTTGGCAGGCCGTATGACACGCACGTTCAATTGAATAGATAATGATTTTTCCGGAATTCAACATTTTTTATTTTATTTTTTTGTCAGTAAAAAAGTCAACCTATGCGCGGAAACTGCTGTTGATTTGCGCATTCCATGATTTACCATGATAGTGAATTTACCACGACAGTTGATTTACCGCACAATAATATGACTTTATTTTCGTGATTCTGAACTATCGTGTGTTGGTAAGTGAATTTTCTTGCCGATCGTAAAGATATCCCGGTGACGGGTCTAATTCCGGCGGCGCACACTTCCGCCGTCTATGAAGGGGTTGTTTAATCTCCCCCGTCGGTAAGGTAGAGTCGAAGTCTCAACCCGTCGGGCAACAGGGCTTGCGATACCCGGTGCGAAATAGGTTTCGCAGAAAGTTATCCACGGTAGCTCCTCATCGACGACCGGTCGAATCGACACCTGCAGATGGTAAAAACATCACTCACCCACCGTCGATCAATTCGTGGACGCTTCCCTTCTCACTCTTCGTTACCTCGCGGGGGTACAGATTCGAAGGTATCGAATCTGCGTAAATGATATCCCCAACGTTCGTGAGGGCGAGTGATCGATCCAATTCAGAATTATTCACGACTCTATAGTCCTCATCTTCTCGCAGACTTATGTGAAATATCGCGGTCGGTAATGAAAACTGCAATGAACTTTTCTCAAGGGTGCAAACTTTTTTGAGGAAAAAAGCAAATTCGAGCCGGACGCTCACGGCAATTTCGCGTTCGGGCCGAATTCATTTTTTTCTAAGAAAAAAATTCGCACCATTGAATAGTTAATTATAATAATAAAATTAAGGGAAATTATTAAATACGAGGTATTCCCAATGTTTTTAATACACTGAACATTAATTTTGCCTCCTCATAGAGGAAGCTTTTTTCCTCTCAATTGTACACGAAATTTAAAATTCCAGTTTTTCCATGAAAACTTCCAAGCCGGTACATTGAATTTCATACGATTTTTTTTTGTTACATTGCTTACCTCCCGACTCTCCGAAGGACCGCTCGAGTGGTTCCGCCGTCTCAATTGACGAGAAAGGGTTGTAACCGCGGTCGGTTAAGCCGTCGTTAATCCCGAGCTTACACGGGACTCTCGAGTGTAAATATTGATTCCAATCTGTTGGATGCGACAATGGTCAAACGACGTTGCGCGGACGGGCGCGAGCCGCTGTCAAAACAGTCATTACCCGGCACCTTACGCGCCACAGAGATCGGAACTCCCGAGAAAGAGCACTGTAGCCCTTTGTATTTTCCCTTCGCATCGCAGATCGAAACCACAGATGCCGGTGTCCGTCGGCTTGACCGCACAGTGGACTCTTCTTTGTACCGACGATGAAGATGTAAAAAAAAAAATGAAAATGAAAATGCCTTATTCACGGCCGTTAACTGTGCGAAGGATGAAACCCGAGGGTCGAAACCAACGTTCCCCGTTGTATTGCGATCTTAGATCGAAAAATGTTTCACTCCAGCGTTTTTCTTTTGATTTCGTCGAGCGTGCCTTGAAGCTTCGTCCTCACCCTTTACGCTGACTCGATCTTCGATCCATGACCGCAGCGAACAAATGGAAGGCCGCTTCTCTAAGTGAATAATAAACATCGCTGCAGGGGGTTGAAACGGGGGTGAAAGGGAGTGAAGGCTGCTCACAGCTCGTAACGGGGGCTTCGATGCTTCACCGTTTAAGGTACCCAGCATATTGGAGGACTGCCTAAGGCTATGCCGGCGAGGTCTTAGCCTAACCTAACCTACCCTCTCCCCCCCTCCCCCCCCCCCCCCCCCCCCCCCTCCATCGGACCCCATGAAATTATTATTCGACCATTATACGATGATTACCCAACAGTATGTGGGTGTAACACGAGAAACAACTGTGTAGTGCGCAGTCCCGATGGATGCTTTGGCATGATGGTGCAAACGAAGAGGAGATCCGGTGACAAAACGCTCCCGTGCATAAACGAATCCTACCATTCTGGCATTGCCGCGAGTATTTATGGTGGACGAATTCGCATCTCGAACAAGCACATGTTACGTACATCTGTCAATTGGACTCCGATAACCCGTAATTCGACGAATTATCGAGACTCTTGGGTAGAATTGACATCCACCGCTTCGGGCAAAGGGAGTCGCGAGATTTTCACCGTATTGTAACTGTTTCGCGGATTTCATCTGTTTCTCGTGCAAGGGACGCAAGTATTATTTATACTATTCGGGAAAAATAACATTATGGCATAGGTTTTCATGCTTCAATTTGCCGAAAAAAATCTTTTCTTTTTTGTTATTTGCGGTTGAATCAACGGAGCGAATTGTTGAACGCAAATAATTTTACTGTCTGGCGTCGAGAATGACTTTTTTACGGTAAAAATCTAAAATCTGAAGATCCAAAGACCTAAAAATCTAAAACCATTTTTACGGTTTTATTGGGTGTTTAACAACGTAGGTCATACATTCGAACGAGCGATTTCAGAAAAAGGGCTCGATCGCCGATGTTAAAAATCGTCGCTTCTTCGAGGTACGGAGCAGTGTTTGAGTTTATTTTGCGGTTGTTCTCCCCTCTTGGCTCGTAGTTGCCCGATAGTAATCCGATCTAGTTCCACCGGCAAGGAGCGATCTCTAACGTGCTTTCCGGACCAACCCTTCGTTGCCGTACCAAACACGCTTTTCTCATCTCGCCGAAGCCCCGGAGAGAGCCAAAAGTTTTATTATTCAAAGTCGCGGACAGAAACACCCACACAGCATGTTCGTTTATAGTTATATTGGATGTTATTACGGACCGAGGAGGCAGTGCTGCATGGACGAACGAACAGAACGAGCTACCTATCAGGCAGCCTAGAGCGGGGTCGCCGAATAAACCCCTTTCATCGTCTATTACCAGCAGCGGCGAACGATCGACGAGGACTGTCGTACGCCCGTGTACAGCGTGTCCTGCCCTTTGTCGTGTGCGTGCCCGTGCTCACGGCGACCGCTATTGTTGCGGATTCGCCGAGCCACGCGACAGCTGGTTCTCTCTCGATAGTATCGATGACGTTGATTTTCGTATTCGAGATTCGTCCTGCGAGATACCGGCATGGCATAATACACTCGTGTGTACCCGCAGCCCATCTCCCCGTTCGTCCATGCTTCCAGCGAAAAATTATTTTGTTTTATTTTTTAAAAATGAAATAATATCTACTACAGCGGAGAATTTAGGTGTGAAAATATCTTCCCGGTTGGAAATGAAAAGGAAAGGGAATGCCCTGCAGGGACGCTAAATACGTGCTGGTTTATTGTGTCGAATCGTTTCCGAGCTAACGACAATGGCCCTCGAAACGATTTGAAACATAGACGCGGTTGTGGTGCCGGCTGTGGTAACATCTCGAGTGTTTTCGTAGGCAGAGTTCTCCGGCCACATCGGAATGAAACCACGAGCGTTTCGTCAACGCTGTCCAGCACTGCGAGCGTATATTTGCCACATATACCTGTGGGTTAGTTTACGCGGGTTCGATTTTGCGATTAGGTAGGGAAGAGCGGGGCAAAATGGGACAGTGGGGGCAAAACGGGACAGTGAGGGAAAACGCAATTTTCCAATAATTTTAGAATGGGACAGTGCGGAAAAACGAGGCAGAAAATCCGGATGTATCGATGGGGCAAAATGGGTCGTCCGAAAATGATTGGTAAATTGCGTTTTGCCCCACCGTCCCATTTTGCCCCGCTCTCCCCTACGTACCGTAAAATCGAGATCTCCTTTTCAGTCTCGATCAACGAAAATATTATCGTTTCACACAATGCTATCGTCCGGCTCTTCCGTTCCTCGATCAAAAACTAACAATACCTATGCGCGTGTTTGTATTATTGTGGGTATCGTGGCTATGTATCGCGAAGCTCGATTAAACGCTGGATAAACACGGCACTGAAACTTCCTTATGTGCGCCAACCTGTGTAACGATCATTACGCTGTAACTGAAAGTCATTTTATGGGCTGACGTGCCACCCTCGCGCGACCGATGATAGAGCAGTTTCAGAAAACATTTCTCCGTTTCGACGATAACGGAAGCCACTTTTTGCGTTCACCCCCAGTGAAATTCCCGCCAGAGTAATTTAGACGTTTTTTTCGAAATACCTGTTTGAAAAAAATGTCCGCCGATCTTCCGATCTACCGTTAATAGGTACGGAGATATTCTGGCTGGAAGGGGGAGTTTAAAGCTCACTGTGAATAATCTTGTGCAAATTACAGACAGAAAACATTGGCGCAGGGATTGTGTGCGTGTAATCGGCGTTATCATCGGCGACTATTCCATTCGGGGCTTCTAATGCATATTTCAATGTCGCCTGGCTCTCCCTCTATCTCTCGTGTTCGTTCTTCGAATGTCATACCGCAAAGAGCATTTGTGCGGTAATCTATTAGTAGATACTCCCGAGGGGGATTGACGATGCTCGGCACATCACCACCGCACAGGGATGAAACCCTTTTGTAGTTTCGCGCGAGGTGCTTACGCGCTTGGTTAAGCCAGAAATTGGGGTGCCACATACTCGAGAGAGCTAATACGCAATACTTCTGTACCCGGTATTCGCGCACGCGCATGAAGACCGGCCCGCCGGTTCGGGGACACTTTTTTTTCCCCCTTTCCAAACTCAGAACCATCGCGGATTATTTTCTTCATAAATATATCGTTGATGTAGATCGATGAATATTTCATCGGTATTCCGATGCGGCGATAAGCTGCTCTCGCTCGATGGTGACTGTTATCAATGATGCACGAAACTGTGGAATCTACTCGGTCAGTGATAACCCGATTAAAAAATTATCACAAAATTAGTGTCGCAGTGCGTTCGTTTTTTCTCTAGCAGGGTTAAAACGAACGACCGGTAAAATACAACGTTAAAAAATTGTGTCGCAGAGAAAGATCACCTTGGGAATGTGAGATTACGCTACAGCGTTCGAATTAGAACTATAGAATTTTTTGACGTTGTAGTACACGTCGAGCGGGTTCAACGCACTGCAGTACAGCACACAGACTATAGAATTTTTAGACTGTTAAAAAACAAATTTAATATACCGGACTTAAAGTCAAAACAGCAAAAATTGACCCCAATGAATGAAACGCGTAACTTCCGTCTTTTGCCCAGCGGGGCAGTCGGCAGTTAAAAAAAAAGAAGGGCGTCGGGCGAAAGCACTCGTTTCAATTTCATTCGTGACCGAGTCGAAGAAAGCATTAGAAATTTCGAATATTTATGCTCTGATGAGTTATTTCATTGTTGAAGTGTACCATTAAAAAAAAATACATATACGTATGTAGTATATATATATATCTATATATCTAGCGCGCTCGCGCCCCTCTTCACTCTCGAAGGCTCGCGTCAGCCTCTTCGATGAACCGAGGAAGGTTGAAGAGGCTGCGAGTGATGAAGAGGTCTCAGGGTAGCCTGGAGTGGCGCGCGCGCCACGCCCATCCCCGCACTCGACAATGCATCCACTGTCTCGGGCACAAAGCTAAACACCCAAAATATTGGCAAATCCGTGCATTGAAGCCCAGCAGGAGACCGGTGCGGCGTAGCCGACCGCGGCCGCCGGCGGGGGCTTCGCGGTGGCGAGACCTCGGCGGTGCAGCGTCGCGTTAAATATCTCGAATCTAATCTTCGGCATAATCCTGTTACTCGGCCAAACGGTCACGTTTCGCAGCCCTCCGCTCTATTAGAGCCGTTCTCTCCCAATACAGCGCGCACGGCAATCGAGAAGGCGAGGCCGTGGACCAACCGGCCGAAGAGCCACTGAGCGAGTTGGAGAAACGAAGAGGATGAACAAGAATACGAAGATGGAGACGAAGAAGACGAGGTCAGCGAAGGTGAGATGAACAAGAAAAGGGAGAGAATGGAGATGAAGAAGAGAAGGAGAGATGAAGAAGGGGAAGGAGAGATGAAGAAGAGAATGAGAGATGAAGAAGAGAAGGAGAGCATAGAAGAAAAGGAGACCCGAAGAAGAAAAGGAGAGATGAAGAAAAGAAGTAGAGATGAAAAAGAGGAGGAGAGATGAAGAAGAGGAGAAATGAAGAAGAGACGGAGGGATGAAGAAAGGAGGATGAAAAATGCGAGCGAGATTGAAGGGGCGAGGGAGAACTTCCGGTCAACGGGAGAGGCGAGAAGAGGCCCAAGATCGAGGCGGAAGTGTTGGACTGCTTCGTTTCCCGACCGCCTCTCCACAATGGAATACGAAATCTCGTTCGGTTACCGTGCTCGACCGGGAACACACACAGCCGATTCACAAAAGGACTTTCGCTCTCCACTCGATAATTGACGCTCCGCTAAATCGTGGGCACTCTGTCCCGTGCGCGTTTCAGGACCTCCGCCACAACGCTGCACAGTATATAACATCATCCGGGGGTGTCAGAGAGGAAATAAAAAGGAGGGTGCAGCGAGAGGCTCCGAAGTTCGAGCACGCTTCGTTAAACCGTACCGAGCATATCGGGTGAACTCGTCGGTGTAAACACAAATGACGTCCCGCGGCGCGAGTCGCACACCAGCCGTGGAACGTCTTTGAGCTATTATGCTTTCGTTAAAGATCTCCGAGGGAGAGATCGAGAATTGGTCAGCCAGAAAAATATCGCATTGTAGCCTTGCACTCTCGTGTCACGCTTCCGACGAAAAAATTACCGTACAACATCCGTCGAAGCGGAAAAGTTATGTGTCGAAATAAAAAAAAAAAAGAAATAAGAAAACAAAAAATAGTCACAAGAATCCAATCGGCCAGAAATCAAGATCGTCCCCCGTCGAGGCTGCTCGGATGTTTTCATCCTCCGCTTCGAATATGCTCGGAGTTTGTGCTCGGTTGTACCGTACACATCGATGCGTTTCACCGGGCGGGCTTCGCGGCCGATCGAACGAAGTTTACAAATGATGAATATTTAAACGGGGCCAGGCCCGATGGGCTTGCGGAGCCTTCTCCGTTTATACGCCCCCGACGTGCCCATAGTTATTACTCTGTTATACCGTCTGTAAGTAAATTCCACCTCGGTCCCGCGAGGAAGACCGATAACGCCGCGAATCCTCTTTCGCCGTTGGGCGCGAACGCGGGAGCGAGCGAGCTGGAGAAAATTAAGGGAAGGTGGTGCACGTCGCTGGGAACGAGGGGGGCGCAGGGCGCTGATGCTGCGAAGGAGAGAAAGCGATGCTTAGGAAACACTCGGTACACGATGCCGAAACGAGTAGAGTCCCTTTGAGACGAGCGTCAAAGCTAATGGACTCTCTTTAGCACCGGGGGCCGCGCAGCGGCATCAGCTCTTCTCGCTACGACGCACGATCAAAACCCACCCCCCCCCCCCCCCCCCTCCTCCCCCTCCTCCCCCTTCAACCCTCTAAAAGTCGCGTTCTCCCACTCCTTCCCTCCTGCTCTCTCTCTCGAGCTTTCGAGGCTGCTCCCTCCACTCGCGTTTCAGCTCTCCGCTCAGCCCTATCTATAATTCTCGCCTATAGTCGAGCCTCGATGCTACACGAGCTTGTTACAGATCCGAACTCATGAATTCCTGTAAACTGGCGCAAACTATTTGTTTGGAGAAACAAAATTTCTTTGGGTAGAAAAAAAAAAAATGTGTTGTCTTCGGGGATTGTCGAGTGTCGGATGAGGAGACTATATTTTCGGGATCGATGGATCTTCGAGTTTGGGTCCGAAAGTTACCGACAGACGACGGAAGTTCTCTTGATGGGAATCAAAGAATCGTCGATAGATTACTTTGAAGCTGATTCACAGAAGATTTTTTTTCCATCGAAGTATCTTTTTTACTTGTTCGTTACAATAAAATATAGTCTTTGAATTTAGGACCGAATATTACCGACAGACGACATGAAGTTCTCTTGATTGGGAGTTAAAGTTTTGCTGATAGATTATTTTAAATTTTATTTACAAATTTTTATAAATTCCTCTCGAAGTACTTTTCTTACTCGTTCGTAAAATCGAGGGAAATTCGTTCAAACGTCTGAGGAGCGTGAAAATAGAATCCGAATCCTAGGTCGCTCGAACCGATTTATACCGACGATTGTCGACGAATCTCCCGGCCGGCGTGGTGCTGCACGAGGAAATCGGAGAAGCTGTCAACTCGCCGCCATGCATCTGCCACTTACCCCGCCGAGGCTCCGCGAAAGAGCCCATCCGTCGATCGTTACAGTTACTCTCTGCCCCGACCTCCCTGCCTCTTCGTTTTTTTCCACCCACAATGACACGCTCCATTTCGTCACAATTATCTCCATTATGCTCCCGTCGGGAATCGCGCATCCCGCCGGTACGTACCCGGAGGAAGCGTTTTCACCTTCCCTCACCGCCCATAGTAAACGCGACGAACAAGAGGTCTCCGTCCCGGTCTTCATCGGGCTCGAGATCGCCCCATCTTCGCGGTTCGCATGCATCCTCGCGCAGGTACACACTCTCCGTACTTCACACATTTCCCATTTACCTTTTCCTATTACCAAATTTTTATTGTGTTTTGACGCGTGAGGCTCTGATTTCCTCCAAGATCCTCACCGCACTTATCCGAGTGCTGTTTTCTTTAGTTTTTTTTTTTTTTGTCATCCACCTATCCGCTCACGCAAAAAGGATACGGATCAGACGCCGGATAAGGTGCTTGTCTGGTGCGAAAATCGGGGACGGCAGGAAAAATAATATTCTACCGGGCCGAGCAAGAAAGACTCTCACCCTCTCTCGCTGCCCCGTCCTATCTGATCGGACCAAATATAAAGTTACAAGTTCGGCGGGGGTTGTTGGTATCCGGTTCACCGCTGCTCCTGTTGCTCTCCCTTCCTTCGTACACCTTTTTCACCGCACGAAATTCGCTCGCGATGAAGCCGACCCGATGACTACGACGAGTGTCGAAAATTCTCCAACAAAAACATCGGTCGGTCGACTTCACCGCGAGGATCTTTTATCCCGCTAACGCTTCGTTATTTCGAGGCCCGAGCCCTCTCGCTACCCTCTATTCCCCAGCGGCCTACCTATTACAACCGAACTTGTCAGACCGATTCTATCTTCCGACGTACCCAACAACGATCTCTGCATCTCTTGTGATAAACGTTTGAAACCGACTCTCCGCTGTCCGAGCATTGCAGTGGAACACCGTTTATCCGAGGTAATGCGGGGCAAGCGTACGTCGGATAAGCGAAAATTCGGATAACATACTCGATTCAAGCTTGTACTACTAATACTATATTTAAAAAATAACACACCACTTCATATAAACATTAACTTTATTAGCTAATGCAGTTATTTTCTGAATATAATTATAATTTAGGTAATTAGCATTAACCTCGTACAAACATAAATCATTGACTCCAGAATCGGAACTGTTATATTTTCAGCTCGCAGTATAAAGACGCAGCAAACTTGTCTAAGTTTAAGCGCGTATGCAACGAAGTATCAGTTTTATCCGAGTTTCCCGTATTATCCGAGCCTGCACCTCGGTTAACGCAGAAGGCTCGGATAAGTTGGGTTCCACTGTATTTGATTGAGTGAGGTTCTACTGTATTTCGCACTTTTTTTTTTTACAAAATCCCAACTCTTCGGTCGCGGATTTTTTAATGTTTTTTTTTCTCTTCCGGAATTTAAAATTTTGCTTTTTGGCTGCGTGCGGACAGTGCCGTTGCACGACGCACGTACGTTTGCCGCGAGCCTCGTCGCAACAGTGGCCAGTTGGGATGCAACAGCCCCGCAACGGAGAAACATCATCCAGCACGTACCGCGACACGTACAGCAGCTCTCCTGCATTGTATTTCCGTCCGGGATATAGCCGGACGCACGCGGAAACGCTTTCGCTCCGTGCGTTCTATACTGGAAATTCTATACAGAAGGGAATACAACACTGTGCGCCCGATCCCCGGTGCCCGCCGTTGTTATTCGCGAGAATCGACAATCGCGACTGTAGGCCCGGTGTATATGCGCCAATCTATCCCGCGTATACACGATTTTCCATCCATGTAACAGTTAACGCTTCCACCATCACATTCTCCTACCGCATTTGCCTCAGCAGCCATCCATCGGCTACAATATAGTTTACCGTGCAGCACAAAACACCTTCATCGTCAACGCGCCATATTGCTCCGTTACCTCTGTTCGACACTGAACTCTATGTACATTACCTTTTTATATATATATATTTATATATACATATATATATATGTATGTATATGTATATGTTTTGTGCAAAAGCCGAACGCGCCCGCAGATATGAAACCAGCATGGCGGATGCTTACAAATAGTTGCGAGGCGTTGTTGAAACCCCCCCTGGCTCGCGTCTACGATGTGCATCGAGGCTTTTAACGGCGTCTCTCTCAAGTTTCGTACATACCCATACGAATATGTTGCGCATCGCACTCTGTTCTCACGTTTGCGGGGTACGTAACCTTTGTCCCTGAATCGCGAAGGGAGGCCGAAGGGATTTCGAGGTGGAGCGGAAACCGGAGCGTTGGTTGCGCAGACCGTCGTTGAATATGGAGTGACGCGGGCAACGCGACTCCGCGTCGGTGTTCCGTTTCACCCCTTCCCGTGTGTTTGACAAATTATTTTGAGGATGTTTTGGGCGGGTTTGCGAATCACGAATTAGGATGGAAAATTTTTGGCGGCTCGGCTGAACGCCGGCGACGTCGGTGTGACGGTCCGAGGGAAGATCGAGTTGCGATCGTGTCGTCGAGGGTCGGCGGTTCCGATGTCCGCGGTGGATAAGAAACGAGAAGCACGCGAGCGCGTTGAGCACCTTCGCCGAGCGCAGCGGCTACAGCGGGGCCGCGCGCGGTTTTTCGCGAGCTGCGGCTGAGATCAATATCTCAACGTTGAGAGAGGTACGAGCGTGGGCGTGAATGAAACATCGTCCGAGCTCCGCCCACGGTTCCGAAACGGACCAATCGTGCGGGTCAACGTTATCCTTCGCGGAGGACTCGGGTGCGAAGGGTCCTGGAAAATTGGGCGGAGTTTCGGTTTCGAAATGGTACCGAGGGGACGCGAGGGAGAGAGACCGACGGATGTGTCGGGTAAAATGGTAGGGGAGAAATATCGGAGCGGTGGAGGTGGCCCGACGGAACGTCAACCCCGATACTCCGGTCGTAAATCATGACCAGTCGTTCGCTCGGCGCGTATCGGGCCAAACGCATCACACAGGTGTCAGACGTACGCGTCCAGCCCAATTTTTTTTGTCTCTTCGCCTCTTCCGGCAACTCGGCAGTGAGTCGCAAATAATTCGCCGCGCAAGGACCGAAGTAGGTCTATGCAAAGTATCCTCCGAGTGTTCGACGTTGGAGCGGAAACGTTTCGTCGGTACTTCGTCCTGCGGAAGCCGTAGCGAAGTTTGTGCGAGGAAGAGTCAGTGCGGTAGAAGAAGAATCGAGCGTGAGTTGTGCGTCCGCGAACTTCGGTTCTCCGCGCGAGGGAAGTGAAGAGGTACGAGAGAACTGACTTCAAGATTGAAGGCCTAGTGATGTGCAGCAACGAGAGTCCGCCGCCCGCCAAGGAACCACTGGCCGTCGGCCTCGGCGTCGGCAACCCGATGGCCGGTTTTCTACCGGGCCTCGAGCACTACCGTCTCCAGCTCTATCATTACGCAATGGCGGAACGTCTCCGTCTCGCCCAGCAGCTTCATCCTCAGCATCCCGGCGGTCATCCGACTTCCGGCGGTCCCGGCTCGCATCTGGGAATGTCGCCGGGATTCCCGGCTCCGTTGCCGCTCTATCCCGCGGCCGCGGCCGCGGCGGCCGCCGCCGGATATCCCAGCAGGCTCGCACTCTCCATGGCCCTGCTGCATCCTCATCATCAGAGAATCCCCGAGGAACCGAAACCCCAGCACAGCTACATCGGACTCATCGCGATGGCGATACTCTCGTCGCCGGACAAGAAACTCGTGCTGTCCGACATTTATCAGCACATACTCGAGCACTATCCGTACTTCAGGACCCGCGGACCCGGCTGGAGAAACTCGATAAGGCACAATCTCTCGCTCAACGATTGTTTCGTCAAATCCGGACGGAGCGCGAACGGCAAGGGACACTACTGGGCCATACATCCGGCGAATTTGGAGGATTTTCGTCGAGGCGACTTCAGGAGGCGCAAGGCCCAGAGGAAAGTGCGGAGGCACATGGGACTGGCCGTCGACGAAGAACCCGACAGCCCGAGTCCTCCGCCACTTCCGGCCACTCCGCCGCCCCCGACAGCTCTGGTAGGTTTTCGTATTCGCGATTGAGACGGGATACCCTGGTTTTTTTTTTTATTAACGATGCTTGAGAACGTAAATTTCTACGGTTACGGGACACTGAGAATTAACGCGAACGTTTGCCGGGAAACGAGAGGTTCCGGAGAGCCTGGACAACAATGCAGCGAATGTCGGGATCGGAAGAGGACTGGCCAGTCCTTCGATTCCTCGTCAGCCCTGCATTGTTTCTCAGGCGTCGCGGGACAAAATGAACGCATTATCGGGGATGCAAAATTACGGTAATTTCGATCATTGAAAATCCGTCGTCTTGCACAGATTTCCTTACGTATGCAAAATTATTTTCACGTAATAACTTCGTTTCGCTATGGAATGTCCGGGACAATCCTCGAACACTAAAATTGCACCGACGATGACAAAAAAAACGCACTGATTTACGAGTACTTAAAAATAATAATCAATTAACCCGACCGTAACTTAACCCGAACACCGTTTACTGAATGAAAGATCGCGTCTCAACACCGACAATTAAATAGTTATTCGACGTTCCTTGAAGATGAAAAAAAAAACAAAAAAATTACCGTCATTTTGCATCTTTAGGTAGGTCCTCCGGTAGCGTCGCAACCGATAACCGGAATCTGGAGTCCTCACCATCATCACCACGGTCCGCAGCAGCTCGCTCAGCAGCAGAATCTTCACCAGCACAATCATCATTCGCACGGTCAGCATCATCAGATTCAGAGTCAATCGCTGCGGCGAACCTCCTTTCAACCCTCGAGAAAGAGGCAGTTCGACGTTGCCTCGTTGCTCGCGCCCGACGATCATCATCAGCACATCGACGCGGGTGATTCGACGATTATCGGCAGATCGGTGAAAGCGCGGAGATTCAGTTGCAGCGAGGACGAGCACGATCTGCCGGAGCCCGAGGTGGACCAAGACGAGGAGGACGTCGACGTCGACGTCGACGTGGACGTCGTCGCCGAGACAAATCCAATGCCTTCGCCCGGCACACCGTCCGGAAGTCCCGACTCCAAAATAACATCGTCGTCGGGTCATTGCGACTGGAACGGCTCGCTTCCGGGTCTCCGGGTCGGCGCGGTTGGTCAACCACTTTCCGCGATCTATCTTCAAAACCATCTTCACGTGAGGAACTACTACGTACAGGCGAACGCTGGTTCTGGCTCGAGCGTTTAAAAATCTTCGAGTCGCGGACAAGATATATAAAATAAATAAAAAAATCAAACGCGCGAATAATCGATCAATACACTAGCGATGGACCAAAATCACGATGGACGGAGGGATGGGAAGAGAAGGGGGCGAAGAAAGAGTTGCAAAAAGTTCTTATAGTTAATACGTGGAAAATCTGTAACCCTGTAAATACGAAGACGAAGGAGACGGAAGTGGAGAAAGAAGATTTAAAAAAATATGAAGTCTGGCCTGTGTCGCCGAAGCGAGAGGGAACGAGAAGTCGACGGAGGATATCGTCGGACCTCTCGTATGTTCAAAGTGTAATATATTAGTTGTATAATGATGAGAAAAAAAATCGTTTTAGAGAACCAATGTATAAGAAAAAAAAATGGAATATATTATATATATAATTAATTGTATTTAATTATATATACTATTATACATAAACACGTGATTCAACTTGCTGGGACCCCGAGGCTCCGGTTTATTCCGCGAGAGAATGCGTCCTTTAACCGTATGTATGTATCTGATGTATATGTACCTACGCGTGTCTCCAACCGCACCTTTCTTCAATTAGTCAGGAAACTTTATTTTATTTTTATTTTATCTTCTGCCGTCGCAGCAACGTTGATCAGCCGAGTCATAAATTTGTTGAACTGTCCGATGGAACAATCCTTGCTGCGATCGACGCTCGGTGGAGAATGGAGAATTTAATAAAATAACTTGGCTCCCACAAAAATCATCAAGCGTCTTGCGAAGTTTATTCATTTATCTTACCCCAACCATGCGCGCGCGTCGTCCCGACTTTAGCGGTAATGAGGTCAATTATCGCAACAGCAGATCAGGTCGTTAATCAAGTAATCATCGATGAATCGTTTCTGATTACCCCTACCATAAATGACAAAAAATATAAATATATATATCTATATATATATATACATACATAATAAATAAAGTTGCATAACAGCTCGAAGAAAATGCTTGCAAAACTGCGAAGGCTCTTTCACCGGTCAGTCATACCGGCCGTGGATGTCGGGCCGTTTGCGATTGCTTCTGCACAGCTGCAATAGCGCAACAAAGTGTCATGCATAGATAGGGCCCAGCTAGCAGACAATTGACGAGAAGCCTCCGGCGCATCCGTTTGGAAAAAAAAGTCCGCGCTGTGGTAACGTTCGAGTGGTTGGGAAATCCATTTGGGTATACCGGTTGATAATAGAAGTAGCGCCATTAGCGGATGCAAATATCGAATGTCCCCGACGACTTTTAAGCGAGAAACATTTTGTTTGAACGGCGAGGGAAGAATGTTCGTGCGATTCTTGTATTCGTGACAGGCTCGGCTCTCGTCTTCCCCGGCCGTCTGTGAGCCATATTTGAAACCATTGGCAATAATAATAATAATAATGAATAAAAAAAAAAATAGGGTCACTTCATCGGTATTGCAATCGCCGAACTGTCGCGAATAACGATTGACAGCGTTCTCCCAAGCTGTCCGGCGGTGCAGAAATGCGCTTGTCAAAAAAAAAAAAAAAAAATAGCGACGATAAGGGGCAACCCTGGTACCAGATTTTCTGTCAACGAATATACATATATATACATACATATATATGTATATATATGTCTTCGTGTTTCGTGTAACTTCAAAACTGTAACGTTTCAGAATTATACCTCGATGACCCCGATAAACACTTTGACGACGAAATCGTGCCTCTCTCGCTTATCCGGGACTTTGCGAACCGACTGACGTGCAGTCTAAGTCTTTTTGCCTCTTCGGCTAAACGAAGACATCAGCTTTCGCACCTGGTCGTCCTCCTTCGCTGTCGGGCCCGTAGCCGCTTAAACAGCGAGGCAGGGCCCACTCTTGATCTGTTTATCGCTAATAATTCGCCGCAGGAAAATCCGCTCTAATGGGAAACACGCTAGGTAAATAATCGTCCCTGCATACTCGTGGGCACTTCGCCACTTTGCCCCGCTGCGCTCACCGTCGCGAACCTTCCTCGGATAATCCGACTGTTTCCCGGGAAAATACGCGCCCGGAGGGTCCGTCGGCGTCGTTGAGTAACTCGGGAATTATTCGTATGATAATTTCTCGCAACGTTTCACAATTTTTTTTCCTCATCCTTTTATTTATTTACTTATTATTTCAATACCGCTCGAGGCATAAAGTGATTTCGCGGTTGGAGCGAACTGCGTGGGACACTCTTTCCGAGTCCTTTGAGGGGAGTTCCTGCTTTACAAGGCCTAAAAAAAGGTTTTTTTCACGAATTTTTTTAGAAGGGAAAAAACAAGTGAGCCCTGTGCATTTAGAGGTACGTTTTTAATATACATTTGATCTGTGCGATAAAATTTGTTTTAACACAAAACAAAACAAAAATGTACTGCATCGTTATTGGTTAATATTTTTGTAATCGGCGGGAGTGACAGCAAAAAAACTAAACGACCTATCGACTTAAATCGCTCACTCGGTTGTTTTCTTTTTTTTTCTTGTTTCCTCTCAGAAAAATGTTAAATTTTGTTTCACGATGTATCGATAATGTTGACGGGAGACAACGGAATTACCGATGGCCTTTGATTCGGTGCTTCCCAATAGTTCGTCGCGGCGAAAGAAACCTTAGAACTTTCCAAATGGCGGAGAGTCAAAGAGGCAAGTCTCTCTGATATACGTGTATATATATATATATATATATACACATAATATCGAAGCTTCGCATCAAAACGGGACGCGAAGCCCGACGAACGAACGAAAGCAATTTGTTAAATATCGCCGTTTTCCGTATCTCGTCACTACCTTCATCCTTGCTACTACTTGCGCGCAGTATGAAAGCAAACGTAACAAACACCGTCGAAGCTGCCGTACAAGTGCCCCGAACGATTTAAAAGATTATACCTGTTTTCCGGTACTATTAAATCGCCGCGTTTCACGTGTCCTCACTGCGAGCCGAGAGACAAACGCTCGCGTGGGAATACCCACGCACCTTCGGCCCACTATATTTTCTCGGAGAAATTATTATATTCCCACCGTACGTTAATGCTCGAAATATTAAATTTTAACTGTGTGTTTAATCTCGTGGCTAATGCAAGCGACAATGCCCACTTCGGAGATTGAGGAAAATTCCATCCGAGGTGGACCTTCGTAATTCCGGCTAATATAAGGTAACGGCATCCAATGCTCGACGGCAAGATCCAGTTTTCGGACACTAATCTGTACAGTTGATTTTTGCTCCGAACTTTTATGATCAGAAAGGAAATATTCACATATGAAATTGTATCAATGATTGTCAATTCATCTACAGGAATGATTTTGCTACAAATTTTTATAATCAGAAAAGAAATATTCACATTTGAAATTGTATCTATGATTATCAATTTATCCACAGGAAAAAAGTTGTGCTAACTTTTACGCTCGAATGATAATTTTATTATTGTGTTTTGTCGGCCCAGAGTCGTTGTCGTCGTGGCAACGAATCGTGCGAGATTTTCCCACCGTTGTCGGGGCTTCCCCGATGAGCCTCTCATCGAGTGTTTGATAAAACTCAAAGCCGGCGGAAGAGCTTCAAGGCAGTTTCGTGTGTGCCCGTCTATACCGTTCCATCCATCCAAACGCACACAAAAAAATAAGAAAAACTGCGTCACGAAGAGTTTTCGAAGGTGTTGGAAAAACACACCGCCGATGGGTTTGTCGGCCTCGTACGCGGAACGATGCGGTTTAACTATGCAAAGCGATTCGGAGGGTTTGTTTTTCTTTCGTACCTTTGGGCTACTGAGAAAACTCTATACCGTATATACACATTCACGATACGAGGATCGGTCTCACGCAGTTTTCGGTTATTTAACAAATAATGAGACAGCGCAATCGTCGCATTTACAGGGCGCTCGCCCCTTCACCTGTCTCCCTCGTGGGCTTATTTTTCTTGTGATCTTTCTTACCGACGATGCGTCGAAAAAATTTCCTCGGACCCGGATCCTCTCTTGGAATTTACCTGAATATTTTAACCACCACCGATTTTCCGATCTCTATCGCGATGACCGATCTCTGAATCGGGACTCCGGATGTTGGATTGGCCATCGAATAGGCGGATACTCCCTTATTTTTTCGTTCGTTGAATATATTCATTGTCGGGTCGATCGAGTGTTTGCTTTCCTCAAGTGCTCGCGGTACCTTATATTAAATATACCTAATATAGGTTACACGGTTACCATCGAATTTTTGGTACAGCCGGGACGTTGCGTAAATAACGCCATCGGGAGCAGCCACTTCCGTCTTTACCGCGCGAGACCGTACAATGCATTGGTTACACATTGTTGTCCCTCGGCCGGGGACCAAGGAGAGGACATATTGGCCCGGAGATATTTTACTCGAGTGGGGAAACGACCGTAGAAATGGGCCTCCTTCGTCTGTATACTTTAACTCCTCGTCAAAACCGCGCCGGTGTGCATTCATCGAAACGGACCACCCTTCGGGGTGCTGTCCTGAGAGGACGAAGTGCGCGCGCGCCTCTCAGGACACTCGTCCTGCGGTCAGGTGTGTGAGACGTACGCGCCAAAGCTGCACTCCTAATGCCTAATAATCCATTTACCGGTGAACACATTGTGCCATTTCAATTCGATATTTTCATAGGCTTCGATGTAACAATATTTTTCACCCGGGTATGATAATATGGAATTTTTATTATAGTGTCAAAAAATCCGTACGAAATTTAGTGTACCTGACTGGGAGTTTTTATGCAAAAATTGCTACTTTGAATATCACGTGCAATTGCGGTGAAAAATTAATTTGCAGTGTATTAAAAACCATTCGGAATTCTTTATTTTTTATAATTTACTTCAATTACAATGAAAAAGTATATTCATTTTCTCATCACAATTGTCCATTGCGTTTAATGTACCAGTTTTTGCATAAAAGCTTTCAGATGGGTACATTTAATTTTAAAAGTCTTTCACAGTGTACATAAAACTAATAATAAGACAATATATTCGTTGAACAAAGTGGAACAATAAAAATAAAAAAAGCGTTATAAAATGCCAAGATAACTAAAATTCGTCTCGGTATTTTTGTCCAAAACATGGAAATTAGTAACTACATAAATTTTTATTCCTGCTCTCTTTTGTGATACGACTGTTGGACTTACGTGGCCGAAGCGCGGGTAATCGGCGCGCTTAGCAAGCGCACTCGTTAATATCTCCAGTGTAATATAAAAGGCATCGTCGTAGCTCTCGCGGGGTTGCTCGTTTACGAGCGGGAGACTCGGAGAACGCGATTGAAACGGGGCTCAATTATTTTTCCTCGAGACTGAATCCGCTCTCGCTGCTCGAATACCTCCGGACAATCGGCTCGTTCGTACGAATCGCTTGCGCATACGCCCGCTTCGCTCTCTCGCTCTCCCCCGTGTGTTATATACTCCACGCTATATAACACAGTGTATATCGAATCGGCGATGTAAACGGCTCGCCGTCGCGACGATTCCGATTCCCGCGGCGAATGCAGCTGCTAACTCCGCACTGTAATATTTCGTCCGGTGTAGCCACTCTCTGTGTGCCGCTTTCTGGGTACATTGTAGCCGTCGCGCGAAACTCGGCGGGTGCGATTGCCAGCAACACCGGAACGGCATTACAACGGCATCGGGCCAGAGTACACCCAAACATCGGCACGTCCGGGGGATTTCGGTGCAACAATGCTCGCGAATAAAACATTTCGAATATGCTTTGGAGAGTGAGTAACTCTCTCACAGACGTTTATTTGTCGAAAACCACTTTATCGCGAATCGCCGAACCGTGATTTTCTCACAACGAGAGGCGGAGTCCGATGAACGAACGTAATGCTTTTTTTTTTTAAATAGCAGTTAACGACGAGCTCGGCGCGCACGACCAATGATTTGCCCACACTGGAAAAAAAATATCAATGACTCAAGTAAAATTCGCTTACGGGATGCTAAAGAAAAATATTATTATTTCAATTCTACATTAAATTCTTACGATTGCGTACGGGATTGAGATGGTAACTTGTCACAATGACAGTCTTGCCGTCGGTGTTTCAATGTTATATATGGAATTGTAAGAGTTGAAAGTAGGATTGAAATAAGAATTTTTTTTCTTCGTCAGCCCGCAAGCAATTTTTATTTTTCAGTGCTGCAAAGAATCCATCGGTCGGCACGGATCAGATTCATTTTTTTTCATTGCCACGTGACTCGATGGTTTTTCCGATATACTTTTCTCAGTCTACCGGCCTGCGATGAGATTATTTCTATTCTGTCCCGCAGTTTCAAAAAAATCGCCCTCTCCACCGCGCGGATCCGTTTTGACCCACTCTACATCCGAACCGCGATAGCTGCGAAGTTTCCCTCGCTCTGGGTTTCCCCTTTCCCCGGTACACAGTTCGAGCTTCGATTCAGCGACCGGTACACGGCCGGTAACCGGTACACCCCTCTCACGTGTATTTCGTTGCTATTTAGGAATTCACGGATTATACAAGTCGCGAGAGGGGTTGATGCATTAACGCCGAGCCGATAATGACGCGCGCACGTTCGGGCCTCGGGTACGAGCGCGGAGCGAGGTCGGAGCTCCGATATACGTGTTTCACATAGAACGTTTTACGTATAAAATGCGCGGGGCGGATTTGTAAAACGTCCGCGGCCGATCGGCCAGGGATGAGCCCCGTTGTATAAATTTATGCGACCTCCGTCAACTATTTTCTCCCCCCCCCCCCTCCCCGGCGTCAATTTTGCCTGCGCATCGGTCGGCATTATATTATACTAACATATACACCCGGTATACCGGTACACAGCCGATTCGTTTTCAGTAACGTTTTCGAACACACCGGTACCGGTTTGCCGGTTCGAATTTACGACCGAGAGACACGAAATAACCGGTGAATCAATCGTTCCACCCTACCATCCACAAACCAACCACCCACCCATCCATATCCCGGAATGCCGTTTACCCCCTCCCCCCCCTCCTCCCCCCTCCGCCCCCGCCCGTAATGCCGTCGAGCTGTCCAACTCTCGATGCGCGGCGGTGCACAACATTATGCGTATATGTGTCGATGCCAAAATATTTGGGCAACAGTAGTTACCGCGTAACGCTTCTGCTCTTCTCTATGTATCGCGTCCGATTCCGTTTAGCCTACACCCGAGAGAATCCATTCGATTCTCGATGACCCACTGTGATAGTCGACGAAATCCGGATGGAAAATATTTCTACTGTTTTTCGTGACGGAAACGCGAAAAAAACTCGATGGATGTGAATAAATTGTTTATTCATAAATTTTTTTGAACTTTGTGTCGGGTAAAGAAATGAGTCATTTTGGTGTGACAATTAATTCCGTACAATACACGAGATAACTAATTTAGACTTAAAGTATCTTTTTCTCGGTGTACGTATCTTGAATTTCGCATCGCAATATTTTTGTTCACATTGTAATATTGTGATGTGGTAACAGCGTGTTGGTTCGTTGAAGAACCACTTCCGGCTCCATCGAAGGGCCCTCGTGGGTCCTCGAACCCCGCAGGCCTTTTTGAGAATTTTGGTCACTCGAATTTAGCCCCTCCCCCCCCCCCCCCCCGTCATGCATTCACGAATTATAAGAACACGGATACTTGAAAATAACTCGGAGTTGGTAACGTCGAGAGCGTGAAACACTCGAGGGTGTAACCGAGCGCGTGATCCAATGTGCCTGTTCGTGCGTCTATGGAGAACCGAGAAGCGAGCATGAGGCAGGAGGCTCGAGGGTCCTCGGCGGTCCGAAATAAATCGGAAACAAATTCGTCTCGAATCACCGAGAGTCACTCCGCGATTCTTCGTCGCTTTGTGGCCTCGAGTGGATCGAGAAATTGAGAGGAATCTGCCGCTACCAGGAGCCTCCGGTTTCCCGGACAGGACGATACACTCGCTCGTGCGTGAACAACGGACAGACGGACGGACGGACGCGGGGAGGGCAGAGATCGCGTTTGGAGAACGTCTGCTGGATATGTACGGTCGCGCAGAATTCACTCCCGAAGGATCCTCCAGGAGGTTGTCCCACTCCTGTCGTGACACGACGTCCCAAGGTTCCTCGATCTCGGCTCTCACCCTCCCGCCCCTTCGCTTCTCGCATGCGGTCTGAATTCAAATGCCGGGCGTCGTCGCACCCCCGAGTAAACACCCCCTTGTGTATTAAGACGACGTTGAACGCCATACATACAAAGCTCGGACATGCCGCAGACATAATTTCTACCGGAAATACGCGATACACCGAAAGAATGGAAAAAAATAAATGTCGATGACTCAAGAATGGTCCGCCCATCCGGCCCGTTTCGCCTATCCCGTTTGGAAATCCAATCATTTTTCGGGGTGAGTTCGGATTCGGATTTGTATTGATTTGTATATTCGCTTATTGACAGGGGAAGATGGAGCAGATTCTAAAAAATTGCAGATCTAGCCCACGGACATTTAAATAAACACAATTCCCTTAAAGAATGATTTGTATAACTAGTTTGTACAATAACCAAGTCGATCGGTTGATCGAACAAGCTAGAAAATTATTCAAGCAAGCAAGTAGGCAAATCCAACAATTTCAGTAGCAGTTGGCGCAACTAACAATTAGTCGGCCTAACGAATACCAAACTAACCAACTTAAAAGAGTTGACCAAACCATACTTATCGTCTGGCGCTCAGAGCACTGAGTCAATTAGTCGAGTCGACTACTTTTTTTTTTTTCTCAGAGGGTCAATTGGTCACATCCTCCCGTCGAAGGAACGCTCCTCAAGACCAAATCGCCGAGTTCCCCTCATCAATATTTCTTAATTGTCGCCTCTGCAAATCCTCTTCTCCTTTCGCCAAGAAGATCGCGTGCAGGCATCCTCCGGATGAAATACGAAAAAAAAAAAAATTCATGCGTAAGCTACGCAAACGAATCGAGCGAATGGGAAGTAGGTTTCTCTCTCTCCGACCCTTGTACGTCCCGCATCGCTGACGGAGATCCGTGTGGACATCGCCGCGAGTTATTGTTTGAGAAAAATTCCGAAATGGGCTTGCTATTTATAAAGTCTGAACTGTTCATCATCATCATCCTACTTCGCGGAGCTGCGTGCACAAGCTACTGCGCTTTACCGCGTTTCTTACCTTTTTTTTTTTTTGCTCAATACTTACGCCGTATTCTCGGGTTGTTTGCCATGCGGCTCCCGGTAGCCGGTTACTATCGAGGTGTCTTCCACCGCGTTTCTTTACACACGTGCCTCGGTTTCCCTCTCCGTGTCCTCCCATACACCGAGACACGAGACTCCTCGAATTGACTTGGTCGTGATCGCCGGAGCAAGCAGCGCACCGCACGACGAGAAAAGAAAGACGAGGAAGAGGCTACCCTCCTCGAGGAAGGCGTGCTCGCTGGTAGCTGCGGCAGCAGCTTTACTCTATGTACCTTGGTATTGATATATACCGAGGAATATATACGTATATAGATATAAATATATACACACATACGCTGTACCGTTGCACCGGCTAATGGAACGCCACTCGAGACCACTTTGGCCGCGGCAAACAGGCACGACGACGTTTCTGAAAACCCATCGGTCGAGACCCGTCGCGCTCGCGAACCATCAGAGACATCTATACAGCGGATAATGCCCAATGCTGTACCTTATTTACCAGTTATATATATATGAGCGGTCATGTGTACGAAAAGCACTCGATTTCTCGAGTGGACAGTGTCGTCCTTCGATGTAGTGTATAAACGGCGAAAATTGCATAGCCGAATAAACGGGAAGAAACGTTTCGCGACTTGGCGATATCGTCGTTGCCCGAGGCGTCAGAAATCAACCCCTCCGACGCTGCCGGGACGGAACAAGCTATCCCATCGGTCGGCAAGCGCCCTCATTGGCCCGCGGGCTTTCACGAGGTTAGTAACGGGAAACCGACTAGTTTCGGCCTCCGGTAAAAAGGTTACGGGACGGAGCGAGAAAGAACGGAAACTCGATCGTCCGAATCCTGATACGTTCGTACCGCGCGTTCTTGCCGAAGTCCCATGGGAACACGTCTCTCGCGGGACCCGAGCGACGAGTTGACGTTTAGTCAGCTAATATACGAAAAATTACCGCGCATGTGTCGTGCATCGTTTTCCCCCACGAACTGTTATTCAGTTTCTCTACTATACGGAAAAAAATTTATATATTTCTAAGCAAAATATCATAATCTCTGGAAATTGTCTCTAAACATTTTTTTTGCAATAACAAAATGTATTTATTTTTATTTAAGGTCGCATCAACCGCTATGGTTATTAGCGACAGCTTCCAATTTATTATTTCTCTCGTTTTACTGCTAGCTCAATATTCAGCACGCTTACGCGCGTTAAAAATAATTTTGCAAAAATGTTGTTCCGGTCGTTACGAACCTTGCATTGTTCCCCAGCACTGCTGGAGTATCGATGAAGACTGCGAATTCACCGCGCCCGCAGTTATCTTAATTAAATAATTATTCAAAAAAAAAAAAAACGGCCGTCCCGCAATTGTCTTCGACGCCGACGAGACTTCATTCGCCGAAAACCTACCTGCATCGCGTTGGGCAGATGTGAAATATGGAATTCATGCGACACATCCCAACGTTGTGCTGCATCGATGCGCAACCAACGGGAGTTAAAAGACGCGAGTAATGCACGAGGGAGAAACCGATAGAGAGAGATAAACGAGTTACCATCCACGAGCCGGCTTGAATCAACTTTGTACATACACGTAATATACCTTTACATGGGTCTCCTTTTTTTTTGTAATGTATCGCGCTGTACTGCCTACTGGCATATCGAAAGAACGAGAGAAATCTAATGACTTTATTCAACGTCACCGGGCCTGTAATTACCCGCAGGCGACTGCCGCCGAGGGATACAACCCCTGCGACTGTGTCCTCTGTGCAGCGATTAGCGTTAGCTTCGCTCGCTCATTCGCCGGTTTCCCCCTCCCCCAACCCCGCGTACCAAGCCGCACGCGGTGATTACCAAGTTAGCCTAAATAGGGTATAGTGTTTAGGGAGACTACACTACGTGCGAGTCTGATGCCAATCACGAGGTCTCCAAAAGGCACACCCTTTATCGCCGGAGCAAGGCAAAACATCTCTTCGTCCCAAAAAAAAAAAAAAAAAAAAATCGAACGATCCGATTCGCCGATTTACCGTGAAAACAAAAAAATCGTAACGAGCCATATCCATGCGCCTTCTCGATAGCACCGAGTCCCGACTCGCCGAGCTATCGAGCTCCTCTATTTACGAGACCCAAGTAAACGGAGGTTGTCGCACTCCAGCCTCGCAGAGACGCTCGCTACCTCGGAGGCCCCGAGAATGACGAGGAAAGAAAGAAGACCCGAGCGAGATCTAGCAACATTCGTCCCGACGTCGTCGTATCGGTATTCCGTTTATAAATTCGGTCCACGTGCAAGATGGCGGCTGGTAGTTTGCTCCCGGCGTGCATCCCGCCCCTCGGCTTTATCTCCGTCCTTCGTTCGCCCCTCGAGGGGGTATAACGTTCTCCGCCCTCCTCCGGTACACTCTCGCTGGTATGTGCCCACCTATACAACGTCTCTCGCTCCCCTTCGCCACCCAACCTCCGGTCCCTTCGTCCTTCTCCCCCTTCGCGCCATTCTCGTTCCGTCATCGTCGCCGACTCATCCTCGCCCCGCTCCGGCGACGCTCTTGCTTGTAACCGGGAGATACCGTGCGGCGTATATATATATAACGCGCCGAGAGGGATGCTGCGGAATCGAAGCGGCAGAAGCCTCGACGGAGAACGGGGAGGCGGAGGATGAGAGGATAAGGGAACTGGATGCTTCGGTGAACAGGCTGTGTGTTGGTTAGGCGTCCCAACAGTTTGACGACATGCCCATTATATCGGTCCTCTATCTGTTGGGTACCTACCGCACGCACACACGCGCGCACGTAGGGACGGGATTCCAGACACATCGATGTCGGCCCGCGTGTGCTTAGAACTAGGTATGCTTGCCGTAGACGGCACACGGTACGGCGACTGCGTGGAAGGGGGATGATGACGAGGTTCGGTACATAGCCGAGAAATCCACCGTGCTACGAGGGTTATAGATACAATACAGATTCCCGAAGACCTGGAAGCGCAAAGTGGAGTAGGAAGATTGTGGGAAGGCGGAGGAGAAAGAGAAGACGAGCTTCGCGGCTCTCGAGTTTCCCAGCTTCGAAGTTCCTTCCGCCGATGCTCGACGGCCCGTCGATAGGGGTTGAAACGTTCGCGACGCTGGACTGACTTTGCTAAATAAACGGGACGGTTGTACCGTGAATATTAATTTAACTTGTATCGGGAAATTTTTCTTGGTTCTTGTGCCGTTTATTATTTCAACCGGTCTCGCAATGTTCGCTCGTCTTCGATTTGTCTTCGTCGTTCGAGTTTTTGGTAAACGATACCCGGGCCGAGTTTCTCGTGTGTGTTCAGGATACATTCTCGAATGTCTTCGGGTTCTTCTTCGGTTTGGGTTCTTCGTGTGTTCCCACCGTGTACACATTTTTCCTTCGGTTCGGAGCTGGCTACTGGACCGCGTCGTGGAGTGTCCCCGATGTTTGTTCGGCAGAGGCGAATGCCTCTTAGAACTGGACTTGTCGGAGAAAGCCTTGTCAGACGAGGCCTTATCGGGCCCCGACGTAACGGCCTGAAATGTCTACTGGGGGTGTTATCTGGTGAAGTTGCAAATGTGCCTGAGAATGAGCTACGAAGCGAGGCGAACCGAGCGCGACACTTTGGTAGGCGGACAAATTTACATTGCTTAGAGTAATGCTATACACTGAAAAAAAAAAAAAATTGGTTGGATTAACCGAAATTCGCTTCAATGTATTCAAAATTTGTCGATCGAAACAAACATTTTTGTTGTACCAACCAATTACAATTTTCAACGTGTGTCACCGCGCATTTGCTTAATCCAACCATTTCTTTTTCTCAGTGTACCTGCTGGTAAAAATCTATTAGAGCGAAAGCATCGGAGGTAGGTGCGCCTGAGAGAGCTGCTCTCGTTCTCTAATCGTCACGGCCGAAAAGCGGAGCACAGACGGAGGAAAATCTGTGTGTCGCCGGTGCGTTCTTTCTCTCGAGTGAAGGAAAGGGACGGGCGTGCGCTTCGGGGTTAAGAGGGATAATCGTTGACGGAACTAACCAGCCGTGAGGACCTTCCGAGAGGATCTCGCGCTTAAAACTAATCCTTGCTTCTTCGCTCACCGGGATAACACGAGGAATTACGAGGAATCGTGACCGCCCGGTGGCGAAAGGATCTTCCGGTTCCTTTGGTGTGTTGCCGCTGTGCGATCGACCTGGACAACCGGAAAACCTTCCTTCATCGTAACCCTTTTTACGAAAAAAAAAAAAAAAAATTTCAACGCCGTACAATCTAATGTTGATATCACCGCTGCGCCAATAATAATTTCTTCAAAGACAATCCATTATTTCAATGTTACCCTTTTAAGTAACCCTTCTTACACTTTTTTTTTTTTGTTTTTTCAGTAAGGTACAATGTTCTGTTGACATTACCGCCGCATCAATGATAATTTCTTCAAAGACAATGTATCATTTCGATATTACACTGTGGGCTACCCGTTGAAGATAAGCCGAATTTTTTCAATGATCCTCGGTGACACTCCACATAACGGTACATTCCCAATCCGTGACCAATGAAAAATGGAAACCCTATCTGTTCCAGGGTTCTTTGTTCTCCGGGCTCTGTCGGGGAAAAATAAAAAATCGTATTATACTCTTTGTACCAGAGGCCAGGACAGGCGGGCGATATTGTAGGCATATGTGGCAGTTAAAAATTAATAATTGGATTAACTTTTTTTTTTTTTTTTGAGGGCGTGACAGTAGTTGCGTAGGCTCGGGAAACGAGAGAGGGAGCGGGAGGAAGATGAAAAAATCGAGGTATTGGCTATAAGTAAAAAGAATTGAAATTGCCTGATGGATGTATCGATTGCTAAGAGACAGAAGGGCGTATTACCCGTGTTACCGAGTGCGGCCTACGCCCTTTTGTTTCTTATCGGTCGATCCACATATATATGTATTATATGTAATGGTAGCAGCGTAACCGGGCCGGTAAGCTGATCGAGAGTGCGTGCGTTTCGCGGCCGAGGCAGCCGTATATAGGGACAGTTTTAATCAACGCTCTGTGGCAAATCCCCGTCGCTCCGGAGTCCGGACTATCGTCTATCGCTCACTCTTTTTTTCCGTCCTCGTGTATTTATATATATATATATATACTTTTTTTTATCCATACGAAAAACCCCCTTTCATCGGGGCTTTTTTTCAAATTTCATTAGCGAACAGCAGCCGGATTATTCGGGAGGGCTGTCTATCCTGCCCGGAGGATTACCCGAAGCCCGGAAAAACTACAGAGGCATTGCGGGAAAATTCGTCAGGCTGCCCCGCGTGCGGATAACGTACGAAAGAGAAATATTGCGAGAGAGTTACGCGCCCGAACATTGGTACACAGTGCTGGCTACAACGCAGTCCGTTTCGCAATCCCTCCCGCGCCGTTATAGGACGAGAGCGGGGCAATACGGAACGCCGGGGGCAAAACGGTTCGGTCCGCTCCATTACCGATGGGGTTTCTCCGACATATCCGCCTAAAAAAATAGGCGACGGTAGTCCGTTTTGCCCCGAGGTTCCCCCCCCCCCCCCCCCCCCCCCCGTCGATAATAATTCCACGGTAGGACAAAAAACCAATGGAAGAAAAAAAAAAAAAACCCCGAGGTATAATCGAGACGGATAAAGTTCTCGTGCAGGGAAGCCCCCCGTCGGTCGGACGAGGAACGAGCGGAACGGGTGGAGGTCACACACGGGGAACCGCGGAGGATCGCCGAGCCGCTGTCGGATCAGAGAAAATGCAGCAGCGAGCAAGCTCGTCGAGAGAAAATGCAAAGGGGGGAGGGGGGTGAGAGAACAGAAAAACCCGAGGTATGTGCCGTACCGCACACACCCTCGAAAAAAAAAGATCTGAAAAAACGGCGCACAAAGAAAGTTAAAAAAAAAAAAATTAAAAAAAAAGTCTCCGAATTACAAACGCGCTGGCCGTCCGTGTGTACGTAGTAGTTTTTTTTTTATTCCGCTATTTTTGCTACGCCGCGATGTGCGGTGGCGAGAGGCGCACAGCGAGATGTAAATATGGCGGGCGCGGGCAAAGTTTCCGTCCCCCCCGCCCGCCCTCCCCCTGTCCGTCGGTGTTGGCTCTCTCGTGCAGGGGGTTGCGGGCGGAGAGCTCCGCCCACGCGTCACGGTGGCGAAAAAACCTGGCAGAGGAAAACGGCGTGTACGACGAGGAGCCCACGGTAGCCGTTTCGCGTTCCCGCTAGAAGGGGGGTGAGAGGGGAGGCGCAAGAGCCGGAGGAACCGCGGGGTGGAGAGGAACCGCCAAAAAAATAAAGGAACTCGAACGTTGGAGGCTCCGACGGTGGTGAACGGAAGAGATAGAGAAAGCGAAAGGGGGGGGGGGGGGGGGGGGGAAGGAGAGGAGGGCACAATCGTCGAAACATTTTTGACATACCCACACGGGATATAACGAGAGAAAAACCCGCCGACCGGTTGCCTCTGCGTCGGGCTGCAGTGAGGCGCCAAACGGGGGGATGAAGAAAACGAGCGACGAGGAGATACGTAAAAGCGCGGCGGAGGTTAAAGATAGAGAAGGAAAGAAGAAAACCGTAGGGTGGAGAGATCCGCGGTATATAGAGGTGTATATATAGGTATATATATATAGGTGCGTACCTTCACAAAGTCGACAACCCGCGAATCCGAGAGTCGAGCCATTGAAAAGAGTGTGTGTGTGTGTGTGTGCGGGAGATGGAAGAGATAGAAAGGACAGAGCTGTAGGTTCGAAAACGAACGCAATTTGCATGATTTTGCATGTTTTAGCACGCGGGGGCATCCACGCTCTCGCGGCAACAGCGTACACCAACGTTCGCCACGGTTTCAGCTGTCTGTCTACGTTATATTTTGCCCTTGCTTTTCTCGGCTCTCCGGAGGGTTGCGGAGACCGGGCGCGCGTCTCCGACGGGCGGGCGTTCGGGTTCCGTGGACCCGGGCCAACCCCATCCACCCCGGCAGGGTCACGATAGCGTGGACGATGCCCTCTGTCCTGTGAAAATTATTTTCCTATGGTTTTTCTCGGCTAAGGTGTCGAGAGGGCTCCGTGGAATATCAATAAGCGTGTCTACCCACTATGTATACGGTTAACGCAATTTGTACCCTTGATTACGTCACTTCCGGTTTGAAAATCGAATTTTTCGACCGGAAGTTACGTATTTTCGATACGACGGCACTTTCGTTCGAGAAGTGAAATTTCCAAACCGGAAGTGACGTATTTCTGGTATGACGTTACTTCCGGTTGAAAAATGAGATCTACAAACCCGCATTGACGTATTTCCGGTAAATCTCTGCAAATTTAAATGTCCGGTTTCTAAGTTCTATAGTCCATGGTGAGGGCGTGGAGCGCCCGTGCTACACCTGCTAGCAGTTAATAAATCTGATAGCAGTCAATCAACCTGCTAGCAGTTAATAAAATCGTTGCCCAGTTACATCGTGTACATGGTAGAGTTATCAGCGCTGTCCGGAAGAGTTCTCATATCGCCCCGAACAGAACAAAATTTTTCGGAATTAAACAGATCTCTTCAGCCGCGAACTACCCATGGTGATTCAAAATTGACCCTGTGGTGCAGGAACTCCCTGTGTCATTCTACCTGCTCAACGATACCGCGCGAATGAAAACCGCGTCGCGGTTCTCGAATTCGAGGTAACCCCGGTAAAGAATCGCCAACGCCCATACCCCCCCCCCCCCCCCCCCCCCCCCCCCCCCCTCCAATGTGGTGGAGCAGAGATAATACTGCAGTCGAGGAGAACCGAAGAGAGCCAGAGATAGAGAGAAACAGCGAGATACTGCGGTGGACCGCCCGACGCCGGTAGTATCATTTCTCACCGGCGTAAGGTCCGGTCGCGTTTCACCGGCTCTCGGACCCGCTCACTCCCGAACCGGTGGCACAATGGGGGCCAATAGCCCGAGCCGATAATGAGCGGCCATTGTCGAGGGATCCATCCCCACTCGCGCACACCCACACCCGCGCGCACACACGCGAGAATCGTCGACAGACCGCAGCTACGGCCACCCGGCAGGAGCGTCACAGGCCTCGGACCATGTCCAGTCCGAAGCATCATTACGGGTAATCGGGGAAATCGGCATCGGCGAGCTTGTTACCACCAGAGACTCCGCGATGTCGAGAAAATCACGAGCCTGCTCCGTGCATGTGCGTTCGTCGTCGCTGCGACCCTGAACGAGACACCGGCTGTGTCGGGGGTTGCGTTACACCCTGGAGTTTCTCCGTGTCGCATTGGAATTGCACACGCGCTCGGAGAACATTGTTGCAGCGAGTATTCGATGCTCGCTGGGATGCGGCGGAGAGGGCACAGTGGATGGTCTTTATCCCGATGAGATGCCTGGTGAAAATTATATGGCAGTTATGAAAATAAGGTTGAGCGACACCGCGCTCGGTGGTCGGTCGGAGCTGAAGAGGCGAGAGAGAGGCCGAGGGTCTCGCCGTTCCCACTCTCTGCGTCCATCCGGGAAATGTTTGTTTAGCAGGTCGCTCCGCGGAGATTTCACGAGCGATTGGACATTGTCCGGTAGCCGGGAAAGCCGATTACGCGATCATCGCTGGCTCGGATCTGCGCCAAGGTGGAGAACAACGGGGTGAGGTTCGGCAGGTATTACGTCCGGGCCAGGCTCGGGCCGGGCCAAAGCCACGAGTCTCTTACGCTTTGCGTGGTTGTGGGCCAGCAGTGGTTTCGGGGCTGCCGCCGATGGCGATGACGACGACGATCGGAACAATACCGGGCATTGTCGATCGCCTGTCACAGTCGACAGGTACCGCCGCGTGACCTTTCGATGTTTCGACGCATTACAACTATCTCGGGCAGACCTCGTCCCGAAGCGCCGTCAAAGTTCAACGGGCCGGTCCGGTCGATGGCAGGTGCTGAAGCACCGGGGAGCGAAGAGCCGAAGACGCCGATTCGTGGTGTTCGCTTTCGTGAATAATCAATTTTTCAATAAATTTTGGATGGCGGCGTAGAGCAAAACGGGGTTGAAAATCCGGATGTATCGTTGGGACAATATGGGGCATCCAAAAATTATTGGAAAATTGAGTATTGCCCCACCGTCCCATTTTGCCCCGCTTTTCCCCACATCAATTCTCATGCAGACATTTTTTACATTGATAATTTTCCCAAAAGATTTGCGCGTCAATGCACGATAATCGTTCGACGTATCGGTTAACGCACGGTCCGTTGAAAAATCAGATACCATTTAACAAAGCTCGCTGTGTTTCGTTCATTGTTCGCCTCATTATTGTATCGCCGTCATCTCCGAGCGGAGATCGAGACCCGCGCGGTATAGACAAAACACGACGAAATGCGCGTACGGTGAGATCATCGAGGCGCGGATCAGCCATTCTCGAATGGCAGATACCAATACACCCACTTGGCGCTGATGCGAAGGGTGGAGAACGTCCCGGAATGGACAGCTCATCGGGGTCCCTCGGTCGGTTTACACGGAGCGAAGCGATAGGACGACGGAGAGACGGGATAGACCTCGCTCGTCTCCGCCGGCTTTCGGCCTCTGGCGAGCAGCGAAACGAATGACTTGCAGAGAAGCAAGTCCGAGGCCTCGCGAGAGCGGCGAAACAGAGGTGGCCGAGATGAGAGGGCGGCCACGCCGCGTTTATTTATCCTACCCGCGCTCGGGGCCCCAAAGAGCTGCCGCTCTTCTCTTCGTTTCTTCCTTTCTTTTTCTTACTCATTTATTTTCATATATATATATATTTTTTTTCATCTCCTCTCTTCCGACTCTCTTTCTCCCCTGCGAGAGTCTTCGATCGACTCCCCCCCCCCCCTCCCCCCCTTCGTTCGCCCCTCTCATCGCTGCCTCACGCATCTTTTTTCACTTTCCCTTCTTCCTTTTTTTTCCATCCAACCTCTTCTTTTATTTTCCTCCAGTCATTTCTTCTTCATCGATTCGTTCTTCTTCTTCTCCTCCTCCCGCGACTTTTACATTTCCTCGGTCGTTCGGCCGATCCTTCTCGCTCCCTCTCTCGCTCATACCGCGATGTATCACAAGTCGCGAACCCCTCAGCTCTCTCGGACTCTTTTATTTTCACTCCCGATGCCGCCCTCGCGCTTTGATCGCTATCGAGGTGTTTGCGTGAGCGTGCGCGCGTGTTTGTGCTCGGCGTTCCTCGCACACTCGGCTTCGATCTATTATATTTTCTTTATTCACGGTACGAGGACGGGAGAGTGTTGCGCGTGTGTCGGGTCCGTGAGTGGAGACCGAGTCGGCTCGCACGATGCTCTCCGGAGACGTGTGTTGCGGCCCTCGTGACCGGCGTTGCCGATCCAAGCCCTGTAATCACGAACCCCTCGGGCCGACGATCCGAGACACGGAATACCGAAGAAGATGTCGATCCAGCCGAGTTACGCCCCGAGATGGAAAATAAATTAAGAACAAAAACACCGAGGAAAAAATTATGTTCATCGCGCTCGACGATTGGCCCGCACGTATTGTCGAGGATCGCGACAAGTGTTACACCTCTCGCATTCGAATCACTTATTTTTCTTCTATTTTGCTATAGAAGCCAAATATTTTTGCTGCCGGAACAATACAATTATTAACGATCTATGTTTTGTTGAATTAGAATTTTGTCACCGTAACTCATTTACCTGCTTAACATAGGGACAACAAAATATTTTTGCTGCCAGAACAATACAATTATTAACGATCTATGTTTTGTTGAATTAGAATTTTGTCACCATAACTCATTTGCCTTCTTAACATAGGGACAACAAAATATTTTGCTGCGGGAGCAAATATTTTGCTGCAGAAGCCGAATATTTTTGCTGCCAGAACAATACGTTTATTAACGATCTAAGGAAAAAGAACAATTTTTCTCCGTGCGTGCGTCCCTCCGACGTTGTTAATTAAACCGTACCACAGTGACGATTATTTTTTCCAGACGTTATTCGCCAAGGATTACGATTTCTCTCTCGCATGACGGACCGGGCTTGGTCGAGGGTTAAAAAAAAAAAGTAAAGCTCGACGCGAATGTGCGCCGAGGTTGCTTTTAATTAAAAACAATCCCTTAATGCCCGCGGAATAGGCTCCCCGTTCGCCCGCTTCCATATCGGAGCCGGGAGCTCGCGGATGCTACACCCTCGTAGCGCGACGAGGAACGACGGCGGGAGGGTAAAATAGGAGTCGGAAGGAGAATAGATCGGGCCGTCGGGGTTTCAGAGAGGATTGCCGACCAATTATCTGCTCTACCGATATGATCTTCCGCGGTCTCTTTGCTCTCCTCTCGCTCGCTCGAGTCTCTCCGTGCTCGGTTCGAATGCCGAGCTTCCGCGAGTCTCGATGCCGAAGCTAAGCTCCCAAGGCCCCGGGGAAATATACTCGCGCGACGACTGCCGCACCGGAGTGCACGGCGATGGAACACGAGGCGCCACGGCAGCGACGGGTTTCTTTTCGTTATTGTACACAGACTGTGACGACGATGCCTGTTACCGCCGCTGCTACCCCCTGGCAACGAAGCCAAAAAGCTGTACTCCTGAACGCCCCCCCCCCCCCCCTTCTACCCACCCACGCTATGTATTCGAGCAAATAGGTTTGATGTATTTGATCACATAATCTCGCCGCTAATACCTTAGGTATTTGATACATGAATTTTTACACCATTTTTTGGTTCCAGAGAAAAGTTTGTTGGACATGTTTAGAATTAAGATAGTTTGGCAGTAGTTGATATCGAACGATGATTAATTTCGCTATTTTTCGAAAAAAGTGTGTCCTGGCCCTGTCAATTTTTTGAATATTTGCGTAATCAGAGAGAAGAAACGTAGCAGCGTGCTTCAATCGAACGACAACGGGCTAACGTAACAAGATTACGTTCCGTACCGTATTAAGTTTCGATGTTCGATATCGCTCGCAGCATCCCACGGTCTTCCCTTCGTCGAGAAGAAATCACGGTTTTCCCGATCCGCCAGATGAAGAGAATAAAAGACGAAAAAAAAGGTAAATTGTGAACGTGGTGAAGAGGGTTGATGGGGCGCAAGGCAAGCACCGTGTCCAAACCACGAGAGAGTTATGACGAAACAAAACAATGTTACAGTATAATAACTCTTTCAAGTATACGTGAAGATGGTATACATATATTATCACGAGTGATCGTGGAGGTTGTGTCGACTCCGAATCGAGATACATGCTATATATGTATAACCATTCTTCTCAATCCTGCTCGGTTCATCCTCTCGGCAACACTCTCGGACAAGAGAGAGCGGCGCATCGTCTCGTGATTGACGTCGAGGAGCGGCCTCAACCTTTTTTTTTTCTTTTTCTTCTCTCTTTTCCTTTGCCATCTGCGTTAGTTTATTCTTTCCGTGGAGAATGATCTTATAAACTGAGCCTGCTCTTCACACCGAGTGTGGACCACATGATAGTAGAAATCAGAGAGTGAAATTCTCTTCTGGTCCATCGTCACAGGTTTGTGAAGGTTGAAATGCGTTAACGGGACGAAATGGCAAATACGCGCAATAATATCAAAAAATCAAGATTAGCCTCAACCCGTTTTTGCTTGTTCTTTCTCTTTTTTTTTTTGCCGTATGCGTTAGTTTATTATTTCTGTATAGAATGATCTTACCAACTGAGCCTGCTCTCCACAGCGAGCGTGAACCACATCATAGTAGAAATCAGACCGTGAGACTCCCCTCCGAAACATTGTCATAGGCTTGTGAAGGTTGAAATGCGTTAACAGGATGAAATGGCAAATACGCGCGACAATATCCAAAAACGCGTGAGGAACGTGCGGAGCGTAACCCGCCCAAAAGCAAGAGCGGGAGCAGAGAGGTGTGCGGCGGGGGGGGGGGGGGGGGGGGGGGGGGGGGAGGGGGTGGAATCAACAGGACGAGAGGACAGGGAGAGAAATCCTGGACTCAACAAGAGAGAAGCGTCGAGAGCGCGAGAGAAGCGTAAAGACTCGTGAAAGCTTCCGGAGAGACAAATTGGCGTGAAAATGCATTTCGGCCCCTGGCGTTTCTCTCTGTGATGCCTAGGCCGTGCTGACGAGGGTGGCGCGGGGGACGGGAGGGGGAGGGGGAGGGGGTAGGGTAGGTTTTGCTCTCCGGAGTACCCGCACCGACGAGAGCTCAGCCCGGTGACGCTGTATCGCGGCTCGCGTTCGTGTGAAAGACTCTATATATAGATTTATACTATACATATATATATATATAACGTTTTACAACTATCCCTCGAACAGAGGCGTGGGGTAATATCAAACATTTAGCTCGGTCGGCGGACGACCGAGCCGGGTCGGGGACCAGGAACTAAATACACTTACTCGGGGAAAGCCTTGAGAAGGGGAGGGTATGGTGGGGAGGGGGGGGGGGGGGGGGCTGGAAGACCATATCATTCCGCGCTATTGCTTGAGAAGAATGGTGCGATAATGAGGGATCCATTATACACAGAGATCCATACATATTACTGCCCGTTCATGTATAGTCTATAAGCTGGAGAGAAATATAAATTATCGAAATCGTTCGGAGTGGCTTCGGATCAGAGTCTGAAATATTTTTTTATTTTCATTTATTCGACGGATTTCTCCTTTTGCAGTCTTGTTTACATAAAGTCCTATTTCAGAACTCCGACTAGTAATTGTGTTACTATACACATTACTACACTAAACTGCAATACGTTTGACAGAATATAATAGAATATTCCCCCTGGTGGCCTTTACTCAACAGTTCAAATTGAAATTAAAATTGACAATTTCAAGCTGACACGCTACATTCATTTTACTGTAAAAATAATGTTAATTTTTTTTTAGCTAGGTCGACAACTCCCCCCCCCCCCCCTGGTATAACAGACCGCAGCTCTACGAAACATTGTAACCTTCCCGGACTGTCGAAAAAGGAGTGAAGGGGTAGATTTATCTTTTTGCTCGTGGATGGAAAATGAAAATCGTGTCAGGCAACATCGAGCGTGCGATGCTTGTGCGAGGAACACACGGCGGGACGGAGAAGGGTACAGCGTTACAGGAGGGTGTCTCGTCGGTGTCTACCGATCTCTCGCCCGTGTACAGCCATTAGTCGCACCCCGGGTAAATTGAGTGGCGCCTACTAGGTACGCGCCTGATTCTATTAAAGACATCAAACGGGCAAAAATTACATCAGCAGCCATATAGCCGGAACCCCTCCTATAATACGCGCTCGCCTCGGCTGTGCTTGCTATGCCAACGCTATCCCCCGCGCTATCTCCGCTACCCCTGTACTATAATACCCGGAACCTCTGACGCTAGTCGAGAAAGCGAGAGGGAGCGAGGGCTGCTATCCCGCCACGGCGCGGAGGAATTCACGTAAAACCGTTGTCGTACGTGTCGCTCGGTAACGTCGCCAATCTCTCGCGGCTTTCGTGCCACGATACATTTATGCGCGGAGGTTGCATAAAAGAAAAAAATCCGAACCCTTCGATGCAATTATCGTGGGAATCGTATTAGCACCTTCCGGATGCTCTTGAATATCGGTTCAGCGAAGAACTCGCCTACGAAGATATCTCACATGTGGAACAGGCGAGAGCGTCTCATTATATTTATATTTATATTTATATTTATATTTGTATTTATATTTATATTTATATTTATATTTATATTTATATTTATATTTATATTTATATTTATATTTATATTTATATTTATATTTATATTTATATTTATATTTATATTTATATTTATATTTATATTTATATTTATATTTATATTTATATTTATATTTATATTTATATTTATATTTATATTTATATTTATATTTATATTTATCGATGTATTTTGGTACACATGTACAAGGCAGGTGAGGAGAATGCCAGTTTTGACACGATTTTCCACGACGTGTAGAGAGGAAAGAGCCGAGAGCCCGGAGGTGGTACCGGGACGCCTGCGCTACTGCGATGCTGTGCTATATACAACACCATTGGGTGCCGTTCCCGCGCTGCTGGGGAAAGAGCCTCAGCCAAATCTAATTCCCTGTCTCGCTTTATTTGATCATATTTTACATCGGCTTTGACGCTGCCCTCGAAAAAGGCGAGCTTTTAAAATACATTACACGTATTGCTCAGAGGAGCGTACGTGACGGGGCGAGATATTCAAACTTGAACGACAGGCTAACGCAGGCCAACACCAAAGTTGAGATAGAAGTGTTGGAAACGATGATTTTTCTACGCCTTCTCCTCTTTCGACCCCTTTCCCAACACAGTCTGTTTTACGATGCCCAAGAATTTCTCAGCCGTGACATTAATCGAACAAGTGGTTGTTAAATTTTTGTTTTTAATAATCTACAGTGTAAAATTTTTTTTTTAAATGAATTAACTTTATCGGAAGTTTGTTTTTACATAAACGGTTTCTGAAATGTCAAACACACATGTGTAAATTTCAAGTTCCAGTAGTACATCAAATGTACAATTAATTTTTACGGCACAGCGCCAATAATTTCTGTTCCATCGCAATGTACCAAGGAAGCCAGCCCGCTTATTAGAGCATAAGCGAGCCAACCTTCGGCCGCTCTCCCCGGACAACATTTAATGGTCCGTTCCTCCCAAACTGCAAAAAAAAAAAAATGATAACAATAAAAGAATACATTACAAGACAGGCAACGCTTCGAATCTTGCCCGAGGGATGCAAAGACGTAGAGAGCGGAAGGGCGCAGATATATGTATGCGAGAGCGGATACCGCGGAAGACGTTCGACTCGGCTGGTGAATAGGCATGCAGCATCGTGTCCGGGTCGAGAGGAAAGGAACCCCCGAGAAATCGTCTAACGAGGGTGAGAGCTCAGGGGGATGCTGCACTCGGTTTCTCGATCCCCCCCGCGAAGTCTCTGCCCGCTCGCCCTCTCCCTCCCGGTCATGATCGGAGAACCGGATACAATTAAATCCTCGTGCTCGAACGATCGCATTGTCAACCCCCGCGTCGCTGTGAGCGCGTTACAACCGTGCGTCTCCTTTACGTTTCGTCGGATGTACACACGCTGTAGTGTCGGTCGTGTACCGGGCACATTGGGTCTCACATACCGTGCACGTCGACTCGCGCCCGGCCGTACGCGTGTTATTGGGCCAACATATAATAATCGGACAAACGCCACTCGCTCCGGAATCGCGGAGCAGTTTAAAGGCCAGAGTGCCGAGCAGCGAAAGCCTCGAGAGCCGCCGAGGGTGAGCGTGCTCGGGGGGTCGGGCGACGTCGGTATCAGCTACACGCGCGAGACAAATTTCACGTCCGCCGAACGAGCGGCGGCCTCATTGTCGTACCGAGCCTGGTGAACACGGTGCGCGGATCCAGCGGTACCGGCGGGTTAAATTCGAGTGGACGTATGTGTAGCGTGCGCGAGGTCACGGTTAATTCGGGACGATGATCCGGGACGAGTGGCCGAGGTCTATCAAGATTTCGCGTATCGTTGCCGAAGAGCGACGACGATGCAGATCGGGGCGAGGGGGAGAGGTATTGAATTTGAGAGAAGCGCACGTGCCGCGAAAGAGCGTGCCTCGATGATCCTCTGTAAGCGCGTTATCTAGTTGTGTCACCGTGACGCAATTTTCCGGTATCACAAACGCGAGATTCTCATAGTATTTTTTTTTTTTTTTCGATGTCATCGTTATCTGTCAGATCTCAACCGGAAGGACGCGCCTCGAGCGGCTTGCGGATTAGAATTGGTTCGTATTCGGGCGGCTTTGAACTTATCGCGATTCTTCCGACGATCGATACGTCTTCGAGTTTCCGTGCCGTATGCGGCAATCGAAAGGTCTGTTCGTTTCGGAAACGCTTCGTTGATGAAACAAACGAGATAAATAAACATCAAATTGAGAATATGAAAATAATAGCGAGCCGATCCGCTATAAGTCCCTATCAAATTCGGCCATCTCGCGAATGACCAGACTTCGGAATTAATTCCCGATGTTGAATTTTACGGGTGTAAAATTCGAGGCCTTTAAAAGAGCGGCGTATTCCGCAGTGCTTAAATATAAATAAACCGGATTATGGTAAAGAGAGAAGAAAAGAGAAGTGTACTATTTTTATTCGGATATTTAATGATTTTGCATTCTGAGCTCTGTATCGGGTTTAATGTAAATCGACTTAAAAAAAAAAAACGAGAAATCCGTAAAAATAAATAAATAAAATAAAATAATAACAATGGACCTTCGCGGACGCGAAATGTTTGCCGAACTGCACAAGCCCATTGCCTCAGCGTGCAGTTACGTCTCGTCCCCTGGGGATCGAGGATTCCCGTTGCGGATTCGCGTTCGGGCTATTGATCCCGCGAAGAATGAACGCCGCGGTGGGTTGCGTACCGGAAGCTCGGTTCTCCGCCGCGCTCTCGACGAGCGTATAAACCACCGCGAAGATCATGTAAGCGGCGAGGACTCCGAGGATGGCTAAGCGTCTCGGCAGCGTTCTGATTTGATTCCCGTCGCCGTGAGTTCGCCTCTATCGCGTTCCTCCGAGCCGCAAGCTCGGTGCGCGAACCCCGTGCGGCACAGGGCGGCGAGAAGAAGAGGACGAAGGAGAAGATGCGGGCTCGGTTATGAGAGCGGAGGAAAGGGAAAAGCCCGCTATAAACGGAACGAGTCTCGGCCGGGCTCCCACGGGATGCTCGGGATGGCTTCTTCCTTCCCAACAGCCGCGGCAGCGGCATCGCCGGGAACGGCGTAATCGAGTCTATCTCCCTTTCCCTCGCTTTCTTCGCCTCTCCGTTCCTCCTCGTCTTCTCCTCCTGCACCGCGATCTTTGACCATCTCGATTCCTCGCTCCGTCTCACTCCTCGAGTTTTATATCCAACACTCCTCTCCCCCCCCCCCTTCCCCCCGCTCTCACCCGTTCGCAACTCCGAGGAACCAGCGGAAGAGAGGAACGCAAGCGCGATTCTCCTCGAAGGATGTGTCGCGCGCCCGCGCAACTCCGTCTCCCAGCCGCATCGTCGTCCCTCTTCACTCGCGAACCTCGCGGAGTGCGCGCGTGCAAACTCTAATCCGTCGTCTCTTCTTTACTGAAAAACCGATGGCTGATGCAAGCAACCAACCACCCTCCTCACCGAGGCCCGGATTCTCCTTTACATTCTATTACCTTGCGTCGCGAAAACAGGAAGACACGGATTTTCAAGGTTACTCTTCGGGGAAGAGCGTTTTTATTTTTGTAATTTTTTTTTTTTTTTTTTTTTCGTTTTCCGATCTAGTTTCGACACAGTTCGATGACACTGATGGAGCTCCGAGCTGCCGTATTACTAGCCGAGATTAACTAGAAGGGTTGGTTTTTTGGGTTTCCTTTTTTTTGTTCTTCACTCATAAAAAAATACGGTCGAATCAACTAAATATTCGGAAAGGGACGTTTAAATGAATGTTGGTACAGCTATAAGATTGGTTAGTGGCAACAACTTTTTGGATGATTTCATTGAAATATTTTTGGAGGCATGAAAATATTTTATGCGTTCAACTAAATGTTTATTTGAACGTCCCTGCCCGACGTTTTAGTTGATTCAACTGCATTTTTTTTATCAGTGTTCTTTTCGTGCTTCGCCGAGATGATATTACATCGATGAGCCCAAAGATTTCTTGCGACCACTGCAGAGTTAATAACGCGCAACGTCGGAGAGGCTGACCTTACGTTATCCACGCACCCTGACCTCAGCCTGAAAGGGAAGACCCTGAGATAACGCGGAGGGAATATACGTAGTTCTCTCTCTTCTTCGACGCAGACGAGAGCGACGGTACATATAGATCCGTTAGCATCGAACCTAGTTCGAGCTCGGGCGGGGACATTCGCGAAGCCCTCTCCGTCTCTCTCTCGCTCTCTATACTCATCGCTGAATAGGAAGGATTAAGGTCCTTGGAGAGCATATCGCGTTATCCCCGGTTTCGTCGATGCCGCTCGTTTCCACGAGCGTATATAAAGCCGATAGCGGTACAAATCTTCTGTAATATACTGTATATACTTGTACTGCCAGATTGCCAATTTAATCTTCCAGGGATCGCAGCCATTCGTTAATTTTAAACATAACAAAAAAATATTACCAAAAGAAGACCGATCGATACAGTTTCAGGAATGTGCTTTTGATCTTTGAAGTTTTTTTGTTGTTGTGTTTTCTTAATTTTTTCTTCAAGTCCGTCTTCGTCGCTCTCTCCGTTATCCCCGGTTTCGTCGATGCCGCTCGTTTCCACGAGCGTTCATATACGCTCATGGCAACCGCAGCCATTCGTTAATGTTAAACATAACAAAAAAATATTACCAAAAGAAGACCGATCGATATAGTTTCAGGAATCCGCTTTTGATCTTTGGTGTTTTTTTTGTTGTTTGTTTTCTTGATTTTTCTTCGAGTCCGTTTTCCTCTCTCTCTCCCGGCACGAATTCTCGGTCGTTTTGTCGGCACGCATCGATATCGACCCGCTGAACGCACCGCCCGGCTCGAGAAACAACATGGCGACGGGCGGAGGGGGCAGACGAAATGCCGCGATAGAAAAGCCGCGGCCGAGAGTAGGGAACTCTTCGGGATCTTCGTAACGAGCGCGGTGACTTGCATCTTCGGCACATAACGCATTAGCCGTATTTGCATTTAATTGCCGGTTGTTTGTTTGACGTCCGCGCGCTCGATAGCTCCTTCTCTTTCGCACCTCTCTCCCGTCGCGAGATGCCGAGGGTAGGCGTCAACCCCGAGCGTTATTTCCGTTGTCCGGCTCCTCGAGCATTCGCGAGCACACCGGCACGAAGACCTCGTTTCTTTTTAGTATCTATATATCTATATTTATTTTTTACTGCCAGATGCCCGATGACTTTGGCAAAAGCAACAAACAGTAAAAAAGAAATATACACCACTATATATATATGTGTATATATATAACTATATACGTCTAGCTTTGTGGTATAGAAAAAGCGAGAAATCGCACGCTTTAATCTACGAATCATCGTACGGCATGCGGGTCGACTTTTGACAGCCGAAGGTTTTATTTTCCCCGCCATTATAATTAATAATAATCACGAACGATACTTTTTTTCCATTCATTTATCGCAATCGGATCGAAATATCAGGATCTACAGTATGTTTATAATTAATTCTGTATTCCGCGCTAGATAGGAAAGGATGTATAGACGAGGTTTCCCGACGATATTTCCCAGCGGCGAGGCAGCCACGGGGCTTTTCGATTGTCGAGGTAAACTTATGATCGCTCGTCCCATGGGTTGTTTCCTCAAGCTCGGGTGTCTTCGATCCGGCGTCGCGGGGGTTGTGAGGATTCGCGTCAGGCGAGACGGAGAAACGAGAAAGAGATACCTACGAAGCGTTTGAACGAACCGATAGAATCCTAACTGAATCTCTTCGCCGTAGCTGCGAAGATCTCCCGTAGCTTGCCCACGGTTCTTCTGCTTCTTCTTCCTCCTCCTCCTCCTCCTCTTCGTCATCCTTCTTCTTGTCACGCGCGACCCATCCTCCTCGCTCTTTCCCTTTATCTCAAACTTTGCGCAACCCTCGCATTCGCTTCTTCCAGATATATGTATATGCACGTATATATATGTAGGTTGCTTGTCTCTCTATCGTGCGGAGAACACCCGAAGCCACGAGCGCCCCTTCGGGCTACCAATCCCGAGTAAAGTTTGTTACACAACTCGGTGGGAGCACGAAGAACTTTCGGTAAATGGTACGCCTTCTCGTCGACTAAGCTGTTCCTCTCTCTACTACCTTACCCGTTCCTCCCATTTCTGGTCCATCTCTCTCTCTCTCTCTCTCTCTCTCTCTCTCTCTCTCTCTCTGCCTTCCCCATTTCCTCGACAACTCCTCGTTCCGTTATCTTCCCTTGTTAGTCGAGACTTTATTCCCTCTATCGTCATGGGACTTTCCAAGAAACCACGACGGACATTCTCCGCGGGCTACGAGGAATCCGAGGTATCAACTTTGCGTGGAGAATTGCGGTTATCGAGCGACGCGCGTGGGACAATCCCGGCGATTTTCTCGATCCGACGATTTTACCGAACGGTCAGCTGTTGGCGGTCTTCTGCAACTCTGCTGAATAATTCTTGCGTAGTCGACTGTTATTCGGTGGTGCGACGAATCTGAGGGGCTTGGTTATCGGGGATAGGTTGTTACTTCGCCAATCCTTCACTATCCTCCGCAGTGGCGGTCGAGCCGACGATGCTGGTATCTGGCCAGCGAATCGCGAGACTGAGCAATCCTGCTGGACAAATTCGGATTACAGATTTTTATTACCGACGGGGCGCGGGTCGAATGGGCGGCGGGTTAGCTGAGCTGTTCAAGGTAACTTCACTGCGTCAACCGTTTAGCGCTTGTAGGTAACGCGCCCGAGTAGCAGGTATTGACTTTTCGACCGAGTTGCAAACCTGCTCGACTCTCGGTCGATAAGAACACCGAAAAGTATAGTTTCGTAGAGAACACGAATTCGGATGGTAGGCTATCATTTACGCAAAAAATTAATAATAGTGGCAGCCCTGATTTCTCCAACCTAGTTACTTTTCGCCGGAAACGAGTTTTTACTGAAACAAGTATGGCGCAAATGATACCCTACCGTCCCATATAAATGATCAATTTTTAACGCGTTATATCATTTATGCAGTAATCTTTGTTGTACGATTCAATTGCGAACAGCGAACAAAGCGTTCGTCCCAAAGAGCGCGCAATTTCGCAACAGCTTAAGCGGTATCGACGGTGGCGAAGTGAATCGGTGGCGATTGCGAAGTGACCGGGCGAGGAGGATGTCGGGAATTCGGGAAGACAATCCAAGTGTCTAATGACTTTCTCGGCTGTAAAAAAAAAGATTCTTCGCACTTCGGACGAGTAAAATTTTAACGACATGGCTGGATTGGACGATTACGACAGGGTATACCGGGGTCGGCCGCACGAATTCCGAGATCCAATGTTCGACGTTCCGGGCAGGTATCAAGATCGCGAGGTTATTCGGCCTTTGGATATTCCCATCATTCATCCTCTAGCGAAGGACACTCCTCCGCCCGATGAAGGTAACAATTTTCAAAAAAAAAAAAAAAAATCAATCTTCCTCTTTTAACTCCGAAGCATACAATTTTTTTTTGTTTTTTTTTTAATGCATGCATTCATGAATTATTTATGAATGCATTTTTTCTGAATTCAAAGAGGTTTATCACCTGCCGTGCTTCGAAGGGTTAATCGACACAGAATGGAGCTTCATTTTTATTAATTTTTTTTATTCCTAGATTTGATGGTCAAGCAATACGTGGGACTGGGTTGCGGCTTGGCCAGTCTCATCACGGAAAATCTGTTGATCCATCCGTTCGTCGTACTGCGAAGACAGTGCCAGGTCAATCCCGGAGCTCGCAAGTATCATCTGATACCGGTGACTCTGATACCGGTGATGGCGAGATTGCATCAGACTCAGGGTCTCAATACTCTGTGGAAGGGAATAGGGTCCGTTCTTCTGGTCAGAGGTATGACCCTCGCAGTCGAAGATCTAATCTCCAAAGTGACTCCTTGGCCAAAGTAAGGTAACCGTTGGGTACACGCACAGTAGCAGAGAGTCAATACGAAAAATCGTTATTTTAATGTTTTCTCACCCCAATTTTTTTTTTTTTTTTCTTTCAGAGAAATATCTAGGAACAGCTCGCTGAGGGCGTTCGGCCAACATATACTTTTGAAATGGTGAGAGAGGCAAAACTCAACGGCAAAGAATACTTTAAAGACCATACGAAAAACCTCGATCCCCGCCCGTCCCGGGCTCAGTCGGTATCAGAAACTTTTATCAACCTTTCTCGTGGATTCTCGCATATACGGTCAAGAGAAAAGTCTCATCAGAACGGGATATGATCTCGGCTTTCGATGAGACTTTTTTTTTTACCGCACATGCCAGAATCCTTGACAAAAGTTGATGTGTAGACTCGGATAATACGGAGTCATCCTGTTGTCAGCCCAATCCGAGACTTCACTTATCCGACCTATCCTTTCCTCACATCATCTCGGATAAACGGTGTTTCTACCCCATAAACGACTTAAAAAATGGAGCAGTCATTTGACTAGTGTGAAGCGCTCCGAGCTCCTTAAAGACTGGATTTTATGTTTTTTTTTTACCAAACTATTAATTTCCCGTTTCCAACAGCGTGTCTATTGGAATCGTCACGCCGTTTTACTCGGCTTCACTGGTCGAGACCGTGCAGTCCGAGATCGCTTCCGAGAGGCCCGGAATTTTGGACGTTTTTCGGGACGGTGCGATAAGACTGCTGGAATTTCGAAACAAGGGTAGACTAATACCGATCTACGCACTTTTGCCGCCGTCGATTGCATACGGAGTAGCCAAGTACCTTTTCGCCCTGATTGTGAGAGGAGTTACCAGCAGGATAATGCACATCAGACGGAGACACTCTCAAGAGTTGAGAGTGAGTGGACGATGTCGTTTATTTCCTCGTCGATTATTCCGATTTATTTGTGTAACTAATCGGTGGCGATTAACGATTACAGGGTGCCTGCAGCCGGGATCTCGTCTCGGAGGCGATAGCTCAGGATATCGAGTTGCAATCGATTCTCGTGTCGCTGTGCGCCGCTGACGTTGTGTTTTATCCATTGGAGACGGTCGTTCACAGATTGCATCTCCAAGGCACAAGAACGATAATCGACAATCTCGACACGGGACAGTGCGTAACACCTCTGTTGAATGGATACAGCGGCGCCGTGGATTGCTACAGGACGATCATATCGACCGAGGGACCACTCGGATTGTACAAAGGCTTCGGCGCCCTCATTCTACAATTCGCCGTTCACGTGCTCGTACTGAAAGCTACCAAATGGATACTCACCGAAGTCGGAAGCGTACTGAAACCGAAACCGAAACTCGTCAAACATCCACAAAATACGTACTACAATGAAGCTTGAAATTAATGTTTCGCAATGAATGATTGATAAAATAACTTATGATTAATACGTATAGGCTGTTCAAATTAACTCATCGCCGGCTTGAAACTTCCTTCGAAAAGTAGCTTGTCAGAACATACGGATAGTGTTTGTTAATCACTAGTCGATGGATAAAAAAAATTCGGGGATAAAACGTGTGATATACTCAACGAATGAATTGATATTTGCACTTGGAATCTTTTTTATAGAGTGTGGTTTAATATCGGGAGTAGAGGATTTATTTGTGCACCTGGAACTGCATAACCGTGTCGTGGCTCCGATAGGCATCGTGATCGAGCGATTTCTTTTTTTTTTTCGCTATTAAAAATCCATTTTGTAACATTCGAGAGTTTATTTATATTATTTCTATTAAAATCCGTGTTATGATCTCGAGTTTTCGGCGTCACAATGTACATAAACTACCCGCTCGGTTATTGTTCGATCAGAGATATAGGAGAAGTCTAGCGTAGTATGTACAGAAGAAGACTTCGTAATAAAATTTAACAAACATTAACGAGACAAAACGATCCGATTTAGCGCGACCGAACGCGAGAACATCAGAGATAACCTCAACTGTGCTGTTCTTTTTTTTCTCCATTTATTATAAATATAAGTTCGTACAATGTAAATTAGCTATAATAAGAACCAGTGAACTCTGTGAATATTGAGATATTCATAGTGAGTCACGCGGATGCTCATCTTTGCCTTAAATTTATGGAAAGTTCTATGTGCCCTTCAATTTTTTTTATAGATCTTAAATTGTCCAAAAATGGCTTTCCATTCTAATATCACATTCAAAATTTGAATATAATTTTCATTCGGCAAGTTACATTGCCATCCTATAATTCGATGCAGACGAAGCAGAGGGAACGCTTCTTCTGTACGAACGAATTCACATTTTTTTTTCTTCCGTTTTCATTTATTTTATGCTGGAACATCGATCAGTAAAAACTCAAAGGATATCCGGAACGCGAAGAACCGTGGCCTATGGCTTTTTTTGTTCGAGCATACGCGTCACGACACTGCGTTTTTCTTTTGTTTTTTTTTTTTCTCTTTTTTAACGAGGAAGATAAATTTTCTTGGAAACGAAAAGCGAGACTTCCTCGATCGAGGGGTTTCGTCGAACCACCCGGAGTGGATCTAGGTCTAGAGTTATCTTCTCTTTAGTTATTCCCACAAAGTTCTACTAATCTATTGCTATGTACAATATATTACAAAGATCCTTCGTCCGTCTGTACATTCACGTAAAAATAATTTTTCTTCAAATGTTGGATTTTTTTTCTTCTGTTACGCGTTCGGTACTGAATTTTCTTCGTTTTCTTTTTTTCTCTTTAAATCCTCAATCAAACCATAATTTACGGATGATACAGTTTTGTGTGTGTCCTGTGTGTATGTGTGTATGAATGGTAAAAACTGCGACTGCAGTATCAACAAGCTCGAGATAGATTTGCTCTGTCATTAATTAGCATGGAAACGACGAAATTTTATATGGGAGGGAAACGAACCGACGACGCACGCTTGGTCTCGAAAACCGAATCCACTGTGGTGATTTCTTTGTTGTTCACTTTCGCTTCGTAGGTACGTCGATGGTGCAAGCAAGGTAAAACTTTTAATATTTACTTTCTTTCCATAGGTTCCCCGAAGTTGACGAGTCGTGGGAACGAGAGGTGAGGAGGGGTTTTGACCCGTACTTTAGTACATCTATCCATCTGTTCCAAAAGACTGATAGCTTTTCTCTACCTCGGGGACTGAACCCTTACGCCGAAACGCCTCATACGCTAATTGTTAACATGCTGCGCCTGTTGCGGCTCCTCCTCGGTGGTCTCGTTCCTTCTGATGTACTGCGGCTTGTCGTCACCGCGAACACAACCGTCGGTCACATGTACGGACATCACATCGCTTCCCGGAACGTCGAACATCGGCTCCAATAACAAGGTCTCCATTATAGCCCTGAGACCCCTCGCTCCGGTTTTCCTCTCCATCGCCATCGACGCTATCGCGTCCAGGGCTTCTGCCGTGAATGTCAAATCCACCTAGTGAGAAGAAAAAAAAACAGTTTATACGACCGCAAAGTAAAAACAGAGCTGGGTAAAGTACCGAACAATACTTAATGTATAAAGTACGAAGTATCACAAATACTTTAAGTATCAAGTGCATTTTGTACTTGAAGTATTTTTCAAGTACTTTTTGCAATTAGGTTCGTAGCGTTAATCACACGGCTTCCCCATTGTAAAATCGCTCATTGAAATTTTCATAATTCGTCGTTTTGAGATTATTCTTATATTTTCTTCACTATTATCAATTTTTAAAAAACCATTTAAAAAAATGTAATACAAAATTTTGAAACGAAAAAGGGTCCCTCTCCGGTTAAAAATGTATCAACCGCAGTCGTGACTCACTTTGTCCATTGAAAACAGCATCTGATACTGGGGTACCATGGCGTTTTTCGGCTCGGTCAGAATCCTGACGAGCATGTCTCTGTCAAGGGTGTGAAAAGGAACTAGCACCGGAAACCTTCCGACGAATTCGGGTATCATTCCGAAATCAATGAGATCTCTGGCTTCCACCTGTCGCAGCAGAACGTCCTTCTCCTTGTTGTCGTCCTCGGTGGAAGGCGACATATTGGCAACGTCGGCGAGAGTAGCCGCCCGTCTTCCGGGGCTCTCGGAGGCCGGAGTAGCGCCGAAGCCGAGATACTTCTCGTTCTTGCGCCGCGAGACGAGTCTGTCGAGACCGTTGTAAGCGCCGGATGCGACGAACAGGATATTCGTGGTATCGACCTGCAGCGTATCGCCGCGAAGCTTCCGCGAACTGTTTCTCTCCGGAACGTTCACGATCGTTCCTTCGAGCATCTTGAGCATGCCCTGCTGAACACCCTCGCCGCCGACGTCTCGCAACTGATGGATTCCCGGCACGGCGCCGATCTTATCGACCTCGTCCAGGAAAACGATACCCATCTGCGCTCGCTCGACCACGTAATTAGCGTCCTGGAGTAGCTTCGCGATCACGCTCTCGATATCCTCGCCGACGTAGCCCGCCTGAGTGAGCGTTGTGCAGTCGCATATCGCGAACGGCACGTCCAGACATTGAGCAATCGTCTGAGCCAGCAGAGTTTTTCCCGATCCCGTCGGGCCGAGCAGAAGTATATTGCTTTTTTCCAACTTCAACTGATGCTGCTTGGCGTCGAGTATGTCGGATCCCGGAACCGACTGAGCGCCGCCTGTTTTCTGCTGCTGATCGTTCGTCGGAGTTACGTGCTGGAAACCGACCCCGAGTGGATTACCGATGCTGGAGACGTGAAGTAAATCTGGCAACAAAAATTGGTGAGCTATGAAGACAAATTATCAACAGGCGGGAGTAACTTGGGAAGATACTTTTCACCCGAACGATCCTTTTTTTTTTTTGCATCATAGTGATAGAAGAATTTACTGTTAGATGCAGCTCGTGGAGATGCTTTTTTACGATAAAAATATGGAGGACATAATGTGGGTGAAATGTGTTATTTACGCGGCTTGAGACCTCTATGTGTGAAGGGATGATTGAGCTCCTGAGTCCCGACCGGATTCGCAGTCGCCTGGACCGACGTCTGAACAGGCAGATTGTTGTGGATTCGTTTGTAGTGATTGTAAACCGCGACGCTGAGGACCTTCTTAGCGTACTCTTGGCCGACGACGTGCTTGTTCAAGTACTCGAATATCTGTTGAGGAAATCATTCGATCGTTAGACAACAGCGCGGCCGATAATTTCGCGAGGGCTAGGAGAGCTGGCACACAAGCTTGTCGCATAGTACAAAAATCGTCGAGAGCGTTCAATGGGTCTGAGCTACCTTCTTGGGAGGCGGCGGCGGTTTTCTGTAGAAGCCCTGTTTAGGATCCTCGGGCCTCAGAGCCTCCTTCAGGCTCCTCTTCGAGTCAATCTCGGACAGCACCACGAAGAAGTGATGGCACTTTTCGCATTTTACGAATCTGGTTGAAGCTTTAAAAAAATGACATAATAAAGAGGATTAGAAGTCGATCATCAATTTAAGAGAAAACAATGTATAAAGATTTTTTTTTAAAGGAGATACTTACAGACGAATGTTTCAACATGCGTACAAGGATCCCCGCACTTTGGGCAAGTGAGTGTATTTTTCTTGCCGCCTCCGGTGCCGTTGCCTGTCGAGCCGCTCGTGGTCGACGCAGTCGTGTTCGCACCTGCATCCTTGCCAGGGGGCGCAGTGTCGGTGGGAACTTTTCCAAGCGATCCGGTCGTCGCTATGGATCGACTCGCGACTACCCTCACTATTTTGTGAACTGCGTGGACGGAAAGTTATTAATCGTGCCTCAGCGAAAATGACCCTGAAGATATCCGTGCGACATAAAATTTCATATCTGGCAAGTCTCCGTCAAAATTTAGACTCGTGCAGATATCTTCAGGGTCATTTGAAAATCGGTATTCTCAGAAAGAAATCAATGAAATTTAATCGCTCACCATGATTGGTGACGTGACTGGACGACGCCAGACGACCGGCGCTAACTAAACAACAGCGAACGCAACTCATAGCTAACGGTCGTACCTCGCGGTACTACGGACGAGGAGCTCGAAAGAACGTAATTTTTACCCCGGGGATGTTTTCTCTTTAAAACTAAATCTGAAACAAACAATCGACGTACTTATAAATATAGCGACGTTGTTTTTCTTGGTAACGTCCCCGAGTGCCAGAAATTTTAAGAGTTATATAGTAAACGCGAAATTTCTACACGTGGTGTCGATTTCGTCACACGCAGATATATGCAACGCGGAAGCTTTGCGATATTCTGATCTCCGTCGCGCACGCACGAACGCTTGACTCTTTTTTTTCGCTTTTTTTTTTTTCGACACTCGTAAGATTCGACGGAGAGATGCGAGACTCGTTCCAGTGGGTGGCGAGAGATCGTCGCTGAAATCGCGATTTCATGAGACTCGACGTGTCGCGGACTGGTGAAGTCGTGCAAAGCGCGCGATGCAAATTCACGGTCGAGTCTGGTTAGTTCAATTGATGACAAACAAGAGGGTCATGTGACAGCGCGAAGTTTCGCTGCGAGGTCTTTTCTCATTCGGGCGATTGCGTTCGCAATGCCAGGGTTAAACCGAACGCACTAACCTTTATTTAATCGTTCGCTAAACCGATAGTTATCGCGAGTCGAATTGCACAGCCTCGGTCGGACCTTATCGCGCACCAATTTATCACTGAAGTTCCCGTTCCACAGTCATAGTCGATGCTGATCGAGCGAATTTTGAAAAAAATGTCTATCGGAATTGTAACAAGAATGACGGGGAGATGCGAGATCGAGCGCGATAAGGTGCAACAAAAGAATTGATGTTAATCTATCGGAATCTGACACATCACGATCGTGGAAAACAATCACAGGGGCCCCGAGAGTGGTGTGTTGGGCGCCCAAGGTCACGAGTCGGAAGCACTGCGTTTAATTGGAACCCACGATAGCGCCATTATCGTTCGCTCTCCTCCAGCATGTTGACACCGTTCGACGCTATTAGTTACGTAATTTACCTTTTAATGTTGAATAAACAATGCGAGGGCGCGTTGCGAAGGTAATCCCAAAGTCCCCCTGGCCGCCAACTTTCGTGGACTGCCTCGTCGAGGCCGACTGACGCATCATCTTACGGCAATATTTTTCAACGATAGTGCGAGGCAGTGCCGCCCTCTGGCGAACGTGCTTGGCACTGATGGCGGAACGATTGACAAATCGCGCTGAATTGAAATAATATTCGTCGTCGCCAACGTGCGTTCGAAACTTCGATTGATCAGCGAAAGCGTGCGAACTGCAGCGCGATGAGCAAAATCGCAATAAACAACGAGGTAAGCCGATACGAGAACGTCCAAGAAATCGATACGTCATTAATCTAGCATGTGCGATCGGTGGATTTGAGGTTAACGTCGAAGCAACCAATCATCGTTCTCGTCTCCGATCGCCACAGATTTTGGTTCTACAAAAAAACAGTAGTAAAAAAAAGAAATTGATTTTAAGCGAAAATACTCGCGCCGTTTCCTTATTCAGACATAAAAAATCTATTCTTGCAATAAATAAATAAATAAACAAATGATGTTAAAAAAAACGATAACAACAAACGAATGTTCTTTCCGCAGATCGTTCTGATGCGCCAGGCGGTGAGGCAAGCGCGTGTCGCTGTCGTGCGTAAATTGATAAAGGAGGCGAAGCTCCTGCAGGCGAGGAAGCACGGCGACGAGAAGACTATCGAGAAATGCAAAAGGAAGGGCCAGAGACTGCTCGCCGAGATCGCAGCTGCGAAGAAGATGAAGGACGACGATATAACGAGATTCGCCGTCACTAATACGAGAAAGCTCGCGGAGGTTCTGAACGACTGTACGTGCGAGCCACCGACCCGGATCATGTGCAGGCTGACCTTTCACAAGATCCTCGCCGATAGGATAGCCAAGTTCAAGGAGAAATTTCCCGAGTACGAGGAACACCTGGGTCCGGGGAGAAAGAAATTGTCGAAAATCCAAAGACAAGCGAACAGGGAGGCGAGAAACGCGATGAAGCGCAATCCGGGCATCAACGCGGACGGAGAAAGGGCAACGAAGAGCGAGGAGGAAGCTCGTGAAAACGAAGCTGTAGACGAAAACGTGGTGAAGCGCTCGGACGAGAGTGGTGACGAGGAAGACGGCATTGCGGAGGATTCTAAGGCAGCGGCTGAGTCTTCGGATAGCGACGACGGAAGTAATTTTACTGAGTCTGCGGAGAGTAAAATTAACGAAGCCGACGAGGAAGATTCGAGTCCGGGGAGAAAGAAATTTTCGAAAGTCCAGAGACATGCGAACGGGATGGCGAGAAAGGCGACGAAGCGCAATCCAGGGGTTGACGCAGGTGGAGACGAGGCGGCTGAGATCAAAGGGCAATTTAGCGATGAGGAGGCTCAGAAAAATCAAACGGACAGCGAAAACATGTTGGAGCGTTCGGGCGAGAGCGGTAACGAAGAAGACAGGATTACGGAGCATTGTGAGGAAGCGACTGAGTTCTTGGGTAGCGACGGAGAAGGGAAGAGGAAAATTAATGGAGCCGACGAGGAGGAGAGCGAGGAGACGGAGGGTTCACCGAGCGAGCATTGCTCTGAACCAGGAAGTATGCTAAGGATAAAAACACCTAGTTCGGTGGATATGAGAAAAGGGAGAGAAAAAGCGGCAGACTCGGTAACGAAGGATTCTACGCCAGTAACATCCGAAAAAGCCAAAAATAACAAATCTAAGAAAGATAGAAAGATGAAGAGTATAAAAACGGTTGACGAAGAGACGACGAAGCAGCGTGTTTCGGTGTCGAAAGTTTCCGCGGAACCGAGTAAGCCAAAGCCCATCAAAGTAATAAGCAGGGAAGCGTCGGTGAAGAGATTTTCCGAACTCGGGGACGCGAACGAATCTGAGGAAATCGTTCGGGAGCCGGAGACGGTCGGGAGCTCGAAGAGGCGGGGCGTTAAAATCGAGACGGAGGTAGATTCGTTTTTCATGACGGAAAACGGCGAGAGCGAATATCACAGCGTCGTCGTGCCGAAATCGAAGCTGTGCGAGGACGACGAGCAGGACGAGAGATTCGGTCAGAATCACGCGGCGAAGCGGCAGATGAACTTTCACGAGCGGAACAACAAGTTCTTCAGCAAGATCGATCAGCGGAGCTCGGGCGGTTACGGCGACAAGCACGCTTCGAACGGCGCCGGAAGGAAGCGGTCGATTAATTTGCCGAACAGGGAAGGAGGTCCGGCGAAGAGGTTCGGACGAGAGGGAAGCGGCGGAAACGCGAGAGCCGATTTCGAGAAGAAGATCGAAGCTAAGGAGGAAGTTTTGCATCCCTCGTGGGCGGCTAGGAAGAAACAGCAGGAAATATTGAAGCAAGGCTTTCAAGGAAAGAAAATCGTCTTCGACGATTAGGGCCGAGATTCTCCCGACTAGATTTTTCATCTGTACATACGACACGTTGTTGAATAAAATATTTTATAGAATAACGAGAATTACGTTCGATCCGCCGACGGTGATGCGGGAATCTTTCGAGTCGACAGGACGTCGTATCTTCGAAAACGCTCGACAGACTCGTCAGACAAACTTTTCGAACGGATTTCCTGGCTCACCTCATCCCGAAGGGACGCTCTCAGTATCTGAACATTCTCAATCTCTGCACGAGACCACGTGCAGATAATCGGCTGCCCTGATAATCGGGACATTTACATCTCTACCACTGACAACTCTACCCAAATTTCTAAAAAAAACTCTACCACAATAAAAATAAAACTCTACCACAATAAAAATAAAACTCTACCACAATAAAAATAAAACGCTACCGGAATTGAAATAAAACTCTACTGAAATACTGTCTCTACTCTACTGGCTACCGTCTAACCTATTTCAAGTTTGGGAAAGATTTGTTTCAAGTCCGGGAAAGTTTTCTTTTGATTCTGGTAGAGTTTTTCGCAGAGATGTTATCTGATATAGTTGTGAGTGGTAGAGATGCAAATGTGCCTGATAATGCACTCGGCCAAGGAAACTTAACCTCTCGACTGAGCCGCATACGAATGACCCTTCGCATCTTACCTCTCTCATCGATGATACTCCTGTGGAATTTTCGGGACGCGGATTCTTTGGGAAGTATGAGCAGCGGGTCGGTCGACGAACGTGTACATCGCAATGTTGCATTAAATTTGTATGTAAAATCTGACGAGTGATTTTGACATGGCAGTTATTGACAGCGAAGTAACATTAGCATTCTTTTTTTTTCCACATCTCTGTCATTATCCTGGAGCACCTCGCTTCTCCGATGGATACAGTTCGAAAGTTATACTAAAAAAATATTACATCTGTGTGTATCCTTCATTTATTCTTGGAGAGAGTTCTCTGTTTCTCGGCGTGTGTAACTAGCTGGGAGTCGACCGGAAGTCCCTTGCGACGTCGTACGGCGTCCATGTATCTCTTCGCACGATTTCCGCTATCGGCCTTTTCCCCGAAGTGCAGGTACTCCTCTTCCGTCGACGGTACCCAGTAAGGATCTTGCTCGATGACCTGCAACAGATAAGCGAACGCGGAGAGATCAAACGAACGTTCCGTCATCGAATATTCATTGGCTGCGCCGAGGGGCGGCCTTGGCTCCGTAATTTAATAATCTTATAAATGTTTTGGAAAGTTGTTTTTTTTTGTCGCTATTTTTAAGAATCCAGAAGAGTTGAGGTAAAAGTACCAGTGGCCGCACACCTAAGGCCGAAGTCCCAGTTCCCGTACATGCATGAAAAATCGTATTTGCGTCTCTCTTGCGAGCATGCTTTGCGCGGCCACTGGGACGTGTTCGGTCACTGGGACGTTTACCTTGTTGTACAGAAATGCGTCATTGCCGGTCCGAAAAATGAGATTTCAAATCGTACGCGATGTAGGGGAGAGCAGGCCAAAGTGGAACAGTGGGGCAAAAGAGGACAGTGGTCCAAAGCCCAATTTTTCAATTATTTTCGAATGCCCCATTTTGCTCCATCGATACAATCGGATTTTCTGCGACATTTTGCACCACTCTCTCAACCAAAAATTATTGGAACATTGCGTTTTGCCCCGCCGTCCCATTTTACCCCGCTCCTGCCTATTTCAGACAAATCTCTGGAAATCTAAATTCCATAATCCATAGCGAAGCGGCGGAGCGACAGCAGCCCGCTAGCAAATTCATAGATACATGTTAAGTAGTTTTAATATTCAACGTCCGCTTTGAGTTTGGCCGTGAAGAAACTACGGATAAAGAAAACATTACTAGAAGTTTCGGGTGGGGATCGACGAAACGCGCGGGCGTCCCCTCTTCACGGAAGGCTTCTCCGCGTGTTTAAAAAAATAAGAAGAAAAAAATAAGGAGCGAGGCACAGCTGAGCGCACCTGAGAGGTTCTCGGGTACACAAGTGGCCCAAAGAGGGGGAGAGAGTCGAGGAGAAGACGCGAGGGGAGAGCCCACTTTCGGGACCCACAAACTGGCTACCGTTCCGCGCAAGCAAACTACAAACATCCTCGGACAAAACTTGTCCTTCCACATTTCTCGCGTCCTCCTCTCGCGTAAGCCGGGTAGCACTCCGAATTAGCTCCCTACTCCACGCTTTCTAGCGACTCTTCTTTTGTTCCTTTCGTATTTTCCTCTCTCCATCTCTCGCCGGGCCCCGGGCCGAAAGGAGAGACGCGGGTGCCGCGACGCCGCGTCGACCCTCTCCTTCCATTCTCTCGTCCTCCTCTCGCCCGTGGGCAGCACCTTTTCTCCCACCTCGAAAATAAAAAATCGAGTTCCGAATAACCTGCAGCGCCTCCGCTCCCTCCCGGCCTTCCCTCGCCGATCTCTTCTCTTCTCGTCCTCGCCAGCAGAGTTTCCTACGGCACGAAGAGCTTCTTTCTCCTTCCGCCGCTGCCCTGCAATCCCGAACCCGAAGATCGTCCGTGGGGAGCCCGGGGTTTCCCCCTCGTCTCGTGTCTCCGGCGTTTCTTCCCTCATGCCGTATTGAAATTTATAAGACGTGGACACCTGGCTCTGGAGCCCCAAACATACCCGTCCACGCCGTTGATGGTGTTGGCCTTTTTGCTTTTTCTTCTCTTCTTCTTCGTCTCCTCTTCTTCGGTCGAATCTTCTTCGTCTCCTCTTTTTCGTCTCCTCTTCTTCGGCCCTTCTTCCTCGTCTCTTCTTCTTCCCCGTCTTTTCTTCTTCCTCGTCTCTTCCTCTTCATCGTCTCTTCCTCTTCCTCGTCTCTTCCGCTTCCTCGTCTCTTCCTCTTCCTCGTCTCTTCCGCTTCCTCGTCTCTTCCGCTTCCTCGTCTCTTCCTCTTCCTCGTCTCTTCCTCTTCCTCGTCTCCTCTTCTCCGTCTTCTCCTTCGTTCTTGCATCTCCGTCGCGGCTCTCTGGGAAACGAATCCAGGCTGCTGCTGCCGTTGCCGTTGAAGACTCTCGGCAACCGGCCTGCCACTCGAGAATCCCGCCGAGCAGATGGTGGAGTCTCCCACCGGGATAAGACAGTTTTTGTTTCAGGCCAGATTTGTTTTCGTTCGCGGGGGCTTCCCGTTTCTCGAATCTCGATGGAACGACACGAGAACCCGGTGCATTCTTACGCGTTGCGGTGGGTCCCAGCCAGTCGTCGGAGAACGCGTCGTTGCTGCTTGCTCTCCGTTCGCCCCCGGTAAACGCTTTCGTGCGGAGGTGGTGCGAACCGAGTGAGTAGTTAACCAGTCCCCCAGCCGGTCGGGTCGCCTCAGCGGCAACCTGTTACGTTACGGATTCTCTTTCCTTATAAGCACTGTTTACCCACGAGTTTCCGACTGGTTAATCGACGTCTGCTGGACGTCCGTGCTCTACCCTCGTTCTCTTCCGTTTCTCTCGACTCTTCGCATCGACGAAAAAAAATGTTTAACTTCCTCCTCATCATCTTCTCGCTTATTCTTCCACGGGCGCTTCGACGGGCACGTTCGCGAACGTGCCTCGAGTGTTTTACTACCGACGATATTCTTTAGCTCTTTCAGGCGTTCCGTAAGTCGTTCATCGGGTTGTTGCTGCACTTCCTGGCACTCGCAGCAACGTCGTTCTCTTTGCCGTGGTCGGACGGTCGATCGATCTGCGGTCGAAACCGAAACACGCGATTGATCGCGTTTCCAGCGTTTCTCCGTTTCTTCGTTGCTGAAGAAAGCGTCGATGTGCGCGTTACACAAGTGTTTCGTGACGAGGAAATATGAAATGTTTTTCAACGTCCTTTCCAGTCGTTCGAGGCCGGTTCGTGCAGACGAACCGGGAGGAAACGACGAAAGAGCCGACCGGCCGAAGTAAGATAGGTAAGTGTCTACCGGGTACCGTTGTCGAGAGAGGCGCAAAATTCCCCCACCCCCTTCCCGCCGTACCGAACTTTTTCTTCGTGATAATCTTCCGGCGAGTCTCGCCATCATCCTCGTTGTGTTATTTCTCTGTAACCACCGGGGCCGTGGCCATTAGAAACGGGTAAAAAAGAAGATCCGTTAGTCACCGAGAGAGCGAGACTCGGACGCCAGGGGTATCTTACCAACCGACAGACACATATAAACAAGAGATGGTGAAAGAGACACAGGAAGCATTGAACTCTTCGCTGTCTATATATATATATCTATATAAATATGTGTGTATACATGTTTATATGTATATATACATATGTGTATATATATATAAGACCGTCGAATATGTCCTGACGATGTAATCCGAATGGTCAACTTTGTAAAAGTACATTTAGCTTCCTACGACGTCAGGATGATCCATTAGCGATAGAACGCTATAATAGAAGGTTACCGAAACATCTTTTATTTTTCTTTCTTACAGAGGCAGAGCACGCGCCTCGGCTCGGCGCGGTCCGATGCTAATGGGAGAGATTACAGAACCGGAAATGGTGTAGCACAGTAGTACAAGGTGCAGCCATTTCTGTAGGTGGCCGAGGAAGCGTAGGTGGCGACAAGTGTTAAGAAGACAGCGAGCAGTTTTTTTTTTATGTATGCGAAATTTTCAAAGAATAAACGCGCCAATTCGGTAAAAAAAAAGTAACGAAAGCAAAATAATAAACGCAAGAGGGACAAATTCGTGGCGACGAACTCGGAGCAAAAGCTGCGAGGAGTGAATGCGGAGGCGAGGAGATCTTTAGGAAGTCAGAAGCATCGGAGGGGAACATCGTGGTCGGAAAGAAGAACCGGAGGGCAAAACGAGGAACGAGCCGACGCCGCGCTGGTGACCCGCGGGCGCGCGTCGTCGAACCGGCTCGGAGCTTTTTTCCTCCGGAGTCTCGAGAGCACTCGTCTCCGGCGGCTCGGGCGTCTGCCTGCCTGCCGCGATGCAGTCGTCGCTCCGCTCCATTCATTAACTCATTCTTGTTTACAGGAAGTTCCTGCGGGGCCCCCGTTCGTCGTCGTGGCCGTTGCGACCGACGATATCGTCCTTTTCCACTCGTTCCACTTCTGCTACATTAAACCGGGAATGGGAGAGTGGCGCACTCGCTCGCCTCCAGTCGTTTATTCGTTCGTTCACGGACCCGTCACGCCCGAAGTACATTGTCAGCGGACGGGGCGATGAAAGATGACAAAATCAAGACATCGAATCACCCGCGCTGATCTCCGTTCCGGGTAATCTCGGATCGGACCGAAGTATTGGCTCTTCCACGGGGAAGAAAAAAAAAGGATTAACGGGCGATGCACCTGCTATAGACTATGTTTGAGCTTCAGCTTTCGGCATGGCTACGACTTATTTTACTTAAAAAAAAAAAAATTTCTTCCGCACGAAGAAAGGGAGGATGGTTGACTTTCGAAGAGAAATTCTCATAACCGGACTTCGCTGGCTCCAAATTCTTATTTTTTTTTCTTTGCCTCGCTTCGAACATATCTGCCAGAGTTATTATTCCCTCCGGCGATCCCGGAGGCAAGATATTCCGTATCCACGCAGCCCTCTTCAACAAAAAGCACAAAGACAAAATCAAGACATCGAATCACCCGCGCTGATCTCCGTTCCGGGTAATCTCGGATCGGACCGAACTATTGGCTCTTCCGCGGGGAAGAAAAAAAAAGGATTAACGGGCGATGCACCTGCTATAGACTGTGTTCGAGCTTCAGCTTTCGGCCTGGCTACGACTTATTTTACGGAAAAAAAAATTACTTCCGCACGAAGAAAGGGAGGATCGTTGACTTTCGAAGAGAAATTCTCATGATCGGACTTCGCAGGCTCCAAATTCTTATTTTTTTTTTCTTTGCCTCGCTTCGAACATATCTGCCAGAGTTATTATTCCCTCCGGCGATCCCGGAGGCGGGATATTCCGTCTCGGAGCAGCCCTCATCAACAAAAGGCAAAACAGCGATCCTCCCTTTCAAGGTTCTCCTCGATGTTAATGAATGACCGACCGGTCTGGCCCTCGGGGCTCCCGAGGGCTCTTGTACGGAGCGCACAGGTCCCTCGGTTATTTAATTTTTCGGGGCGAAAACAAGAATTAAGTGGCCATACTTCCGCGGCTCGAACGCTCAGCGGGAGCTGAGACTACCTGCATCCCTGTACAGCGGGGGGTTCCTCCCTCCCCGTTTTCTCTCGCTTATAATAAATATCCGTATGCACCGTCCCGACAGACGAGAGTATAAGCAGAAACGTCCGGCAATCAGACGGCCCCGAGTGCAGTTTCGGTCCTTCTCGTCGACGTTCGTGCAGTTCATGACGGCGATATCCCCGGGCGAGCCGAATTACGGCCACTTGATTTTTATAGAGACACTGTGTTTACCTCTATTTGCCATGTTAACTAACTGTTTTGCCATAAACTGTTTTACACGATCATGCACGGAAAAAAAATTTGTTGGATTAATTAAAAGACCCGGTGACGTACGTTCAAAACTGTTGTTTGTTTCGTACAAATAAAACATTGTTTTGTTAAACGATTAATCGCTTCAATTTATTCAAAATTTGTCGATTGAAACAAACATTTTTGTTGTACCAACCAAATGCACCTTTGAACGTATGTCGCCGCGCATTTGCTTAATCTAACAATTTCTTTTTTTCTGTGTGCCAATACTATGTACAAGTTATCAGCAATAAAAAAGAATGGAGACCGCTCCATCAAATTAAAATTTAAAAAAAAATCTGTTTCCATTTGTCTCTTTTTCACCCGATAATCCTCATCCATTCTTCTCCATTGACATTCCCTCGAGTCGAGTACACCGGTGGCGAAATTAGCTTTGTGAATTCTCTGCAAGGATCGAGGCTCGGGAAGCAAAAATATAAGACCCTGCAATCACACCGTAGCGATTGTCGCTGAGTTTAACCGTCCATCCATCTTTTTCTATCGGTCCTCAGCGTGGTATTAAACACGCAAGTGCCGTTAGAGGGTACCTAAGTCCTCGTGGAGAGCAGGGTGCCGCGGGTCGATGAGACCGTCGGCCATATATATATATATATCGATATATATATATATATATATATATATATATATATATATATATATATATATGTATATACATATATATATATATGTATATACATATATATATACACACACATCGAGAGGCCGAGGTAGTCGTGGTTCGTACAGTACGTTGCAGCAGAGGTTGCAACAGAGCCCCGGCTCGGTATTGTTGTCCTGTCACCGGTTGATTGTCCGTATTGTTAATGGGACAATGGCACGGCAGGGGCTTGAAACTTACACCCCGCGTGCGATTTCCCCCGAGGCTCCCGGCTGTCTCTTCTTCTTCTTCATTTCTTCTTCTCCTTCTTTATTTTCTTCTTCTTCTACGTTGGACGGTCCGGTGTTGTTGTCCCAGTTCAGGACGCCGGTGAAGAGAGTAACAACCACCCCTGGGACCGCCGATTTTTCTACTCAGTTAAGCCCCCGAAATCGAGGAGAGTAAAGGACACCGGACGGACGGACGAAGAAGAAGCCCCCGAGGAGGACGACCGAGGCACCCACGACACCCGAAACCACGGGACAGACCCCCGTGGCGCTTCGAGATAGGAACGAAATACGAGGCATAAAACAATGATGTGCGGCCGTGTTCGTGTCTCCCGTCTGTCACGGTCTTTCACATCTAGTCCGAGCATCGCGGCTTCGGAAGATTCCTCCTCGCTGCGTCCGTACATACGCGATCCCCTCGTTCTCTCCTCTTATCGTCGCTCCTCATCGAAATAAAATAAGGGGACACCCGGTGGGCAAAGAAATCGCGAGTCGGGATCTACCTGGTCCCACGGGACAACCGTCCGGGGATCTCCTGGATTAAACGGTTAGGCGGTTTGGAGATGAACGTTTGTTGGCGAAAGATGTATTTTTTTTTTTTTTTTTTTAGATTTTTCGCCACGATCTATTATTAAGACAAAAGCGTTTGGGTGATAGTCGGTAAAGGTGTGTGTTTCTCTTACCTCCCAGTGGCTGAAGACAAGCTGGGGACTGGCGAGACCGGAAGTTTGCGTTCGCAGTTCGCGAGCCAGCTGGAAACTCTCCGGTACCGGCAGAGTCGCCGATACTCTGAACTGTCCACCGAAGCCCAATGCACTTTCCGCCGCTATGACTCGTCCCTGTCGTCTTCCAAAAACCGCGTACAGTTTTCCTGCGACAAAAAGAATTTTCACGATTAGCGTTTAAGGTGCAAGTAGAATTTTCATCTGTATCTGTATCTGGAAAAGTTTATGGGACGAATTTGGAAACTGAACGAAACCCATATTCAGATTATACTCCACCCAATATTCTTTCCAGCACTATTCCTCACATACTCAATTTAATACATTTTCCCGTATCGCTTCCTTCTACGCGGGTCATTCATCGCGCACGGAACATTAGCAAAAATAAGAAAAATCATAAAGTCGCCGGTGGAGTAAAAATCAGCCGATGTGTCGTGCGTCACGCGTCACACACAGAAAATTAGAAAAATGAAGACTCTGCCGGTCGAGAACCGGTTATAAGTCGATAAAATCCTAAACTAACTATCTGCTCGAATTCACCCGTGCTGAAGACCGAGACATAAAGACGTCTCCGTAAGTTTCACTTCTGCCGCCTGTGCTCGCCGCACACCCTCTTTTCTATAAAAAAAAAAAGTCGAGAAACTATTATTGCAACGTTCCTCAATACCGAGATCCTCCGCATCGGTTAATAGCAAGAGTGAACGGTCGGCGAAGAGATGACGGCGAGGAAAGAAGAAATAAGTTTTCACGATCTCGATCGCCGGGGAGGTGGCAATCGCACCTGCGTACTATGGCCGGCACCACACTATGCCTGTAGAAGTAGTTGTGTGTATCTTGCGCGCGCGTGAGGGGCCACTTTTTCCGTTTCCTGAACGATCGAGGTTCATGGGTGCGAGTTCTTCCCGCTCGGGATCCCGCTGTACGTGCATCTCGAAGAAAGGAGAGACCGAGGATCGCGCGACGTCGATCGTTTTCGTTCCAGCTCGGATAGGTCCTTCTACCTTATTTCGTCTCTGCCTCATTACATATATATATATATATATATATATATATATATATATATACACACACACACACACACACATATATATATATATATTCCCCTTACGAGTTTCTGAGTATGTGTCAGTCCGAGAGAATGTTTCTTTTTTTTGCCTTATTATTTGGGGCTCCGGTGTCAGGTGGCCAGGGCGAAGAAGCAAGAGAGGAGCGTCGTTGGGATTGCCACGCGGACCGTCAGGGCGGAAGGCATCCATACGGAGATCGGCAGCGATTCTGGCCCGCCTCCTTCGGGAGCTTCTCCTTCGCAGCGTTCGTTCATGCCTCGTTTCGAGTTCCCGAACGATCTTCACCGATCGAAGGTGTACGAGGATAATCCCCGCGACTCAAGGGTTAACGGACGATAACGTTCGCCGCAGGACGTCATCTCGGCGTGGCTTCAAACTTACGACGGTGAAACGGAAACGCGACGACGGCTACCAACCGGACGCGAGAGAGAGTTTTTGCAACGCCAATCATTACCCCGTCGCTCGCCTGCGTACACTCCGTGTACCATGTGGATGTAAAGAGGCATCAGCGGGATGATGATGCCCTCCGCCACACATCGGACGACCTGGGAAGCGGCAAGGCGTATCCCGCGTCGCCTCGCATGCTAAATCCCGCCGGATACGCCCTTCCGCTTCTCGACGGCCGATACGCGCTTCTCACGATTCGAACGTCCCGTCAATCGACGAAGTGGAAAAGCTGTCGAAAACGCTTCATTACAAAACGGGCGTCTCGCCCTCCCGATACACGCGACGGGAACGAAGCGGGAGTGATTTACAAGAACTGCTTCATGTTCTCGTCAGGAATTATTATTCTTATTCATGCACTTAAAATACATCTATACTTATGTATTATTTATTTTATTTTATTTTTGTATTTTTTATTTTTGTATACGCGAGGGACGCAAGGTGAGACCCAAAAGGCGGAGATTCGGTTTGGAGCACGCATTGAGCATCCGCGCCCTCGCGAGCCACCCGGAGGAAAGAATAAAAAAAAAGAAGAAGATATCTGTCTCAATTCGAAGGGAGAGGATGAGCCCGTTCGTTCGGCCTCGTCGCGAGAGCGCTTCGGGACGCAGCTTCCGGTCGCGCCCTGCAGCACCTGCGCGCACCTGCCCTCTCATACTTGTCTCTTCCACCGCTTCTTTTTTTCTCTTCTTCTTCTTCCCTTCTTCTTTCGTGCATCGCCTCGTCAACAATTTTTTTTTTTTTTTTGCTTTTTTTTTTCTACGCGAAGTAACGTTCGAACTCATCGCGTCTCGGATATCGAATGCGATTACTGCCCACGGAATATGCGCGGCGGTCGGGCGAATAGAGTCATTGTTGAACCACCGATAATTCGCCGCTGTATAGCGAACGGCCTACGAAATTGATATCGGATGGAGAAGAGATTATCTCGGATCGCCGATCCATTACCGGCTTAAGCGATCTTCCATACTCACAATAACGACAGTCGTCCGAAATTCGCCTGATAACTGCGCAATAAGATCGATGCCTGTATATTTACCACTGGCTCGTGCCCCGAGCGAAGTCGGAAGCCTGTTCGACGTAACAATAGTGTTTAACAAGTCGTTAATAGCGATGCGAACAGCCTTTGTACACGGCGAACGGGCTTAGCTACACGGGACGAAGAAACTGGTTTACCTCGGTGACTTCTTCTCAAGGAGGCAAGACTATTTCCTAATATTAAAAAATTGTTATGTATATGTTGTTATATATAGTACCATGTACGAATAGTACTATTGACGAATGGTACTATGTCCGAATAGTAAAAATGAACGAATGTACTGTGAATGAATAGTACTATGAACAAATAGTACTGAGTACGAATAGTATTTTTTTTTATAAATAAAGTGTTTCATTTATTCAAAATTTACGTGCGAGACGCACCTGCCTTCTCATCCTTGTCTCTTCTGCCGCATCTTTTTTTCTTTTTCTTCCCTTCTCCGTTCGTACATCGACTCGTCAACAATTTTTATTAGTTGTTTTTTTTTTCTATGTGAAGAAACGTTCGAACTCATAATGTCTGGGATATCGAATGCGATTACTACCCACGGAATATGCGCTGCGGTGGAGCGAATAGAGTCATTGTTGAAGCATCAATAATTCATCGCTACATAGCGAACGGCCTGCTAAATGGATATCGCATGGGGAAGAGATTCTCGCATCGCCGATCAATTACCGGCTTAAATGATCTTCGACGCTCACAATAACAACAGTCCTCCGAAATTCGCTCGATAAGTGTGCAAGAAAATCGATGTCGATAGATTTGCCACTGGCTCGTGCCACGAGCGAAGTCGGACGCCTGTTCGAGGTAACAATAGTGTTTAACAAGTCGTTAATCGCGATGCGAACAGCCTTTGTGGATCAGCTATACGGGACGAAGAAACTGGTTTATCTCGGTATATTCTCCTCAAGGAGGCACGACTGTTTCCTAATATTAATAACTAGTATCATACACAGTAAAAAAAATAATGATTAATTCAATGCACTGGACTCGAAGTGTTTTTTTAATGGATAAAGTGTCTTATTAATTTAAGACTCACCTACGAGACGTATCTATGCAGTGAATTTGTTGTCAATCTTCATTGCGTAATATGCTAACGAGCCTTTCTCCGACGCCCGATTCTCCCGAGAATCGCCGATTTCGTAGTCGAGGCGTCCCGGGGGAATCGTCGTGTCGATCGTTTCGTATTTAAAAGAGTGCGCGTACCGCGCGCGGTGGGGGAATATGTAGGCAACGCGAAGCGAACGAGCCGAGCGAGTCGAGAATTCTCTGCCGATAGGTAACAGAGGTGAGTGAGGTGAACCAGTACAGCCTAGCCAAACGCGAGGGATCGGGAGAGGGGGAAGAAAAAAAAAAAAAAAAAAGGAACGAGGTGCCGGTGTGGCGATGCAAGAAGAAGAAGTAAACGGCGAGGAAGAAGGGGAACGAAGAAGAGGAAAAAGTAGTAGGTGGTGGGGAGGGTCGAGGGGGTGGGGGGTCGCCGCGGTGGCGTCGAAGAGGACGTCGGGTGGCGGGGAGGGGGGGAGATGGAAGGGAGTGAATGGACCACAGCCTCCATCAATGAACCAGCGGTTCTCATTGCCACCTTCCGCGCTCAATATCATACGCCCCGTGCGTGTTGAGCGTTTATCGCGCGTCACGATTTTGGTATGCCAATGAATGTTCGAGAGAGGCTCGGAGTCACCTCGATCGCGCCGTTTCCCTCGGCGGCGTTTACGTCGCCACGATTCCGAGTAAACGATCATCGAAAACAATATTATTCACGCTCTCGAGACTCGTCACTGGCAATTAAGTTTCGTCTGTTTTTTTTTTTTACAATGAGAATATTTTTTAATATTCCTGGGTAATATAACGTATGTATATTACATATTGAATGATGTAATTAGGAAAGGGGGCGGGGGGCGAGTGGGGCAAAACGGACCCCTCCTCTTTTTTGGGGAACGAGACTGTTTTCATTTAGAATTAATATTCCATGAATTAAAAATAAAATGGTCCGTTTTGCCCCGCTCTCCCATTTACTTCGTGTGATATCGATATGTTTTACCGGGGCGACAGGTGGACGGGGCATAAAATGGATACGGGTGCGTTTACCGTGAACGAGCTTCGGATATTTCTGAAATATCCGAGGGAAAGGTTTCCTAGAAATCTCGAAGGCCCCGAGCGAGGGCACGCGGGCAGGATGCACCCACGCCACAGCATCCAGCAGGAGCAACGGGCAACGGGTATAGAACTCGGCGCTCGCGAGCCCCGGGGCCCACGAGATTCGTACGCCCACGCGTTCTGTGCTATACGTGGGCATGCGGGCATAAGCTATGTGTGCCATTGCGTTCGGCTGACGTCTGCGACCGGGCCTCTTCAAAACACGAGCGTGTCGTACAACATCCCGGGATCCGCGTTCGGAGATGTTCGAACGGGCCTGCGTGTTTTCGATTTACGCAACGATCGTGCAACCACGGTCAACGGCAGCAGTCAGAGGCATTTTTTTTTTAACAAACCGGAGGGGACAAGCTTCGAGGATGTGGAATTCCGTCTACATATGCTTGGACGGGGAAGAGCGGGGGCAAAACGGAGCAGTGTACTGCATTCTGGATGAGCCCTTTTATTCTCATCTCCAGCGAAACGTTCCTTTAAATAGTCCATCTTGCCCCGGGCTCACTTATAGATACATAAGGAGAGAGCCTGGGGTAAAACGGACCGGTGCCATCCGTGTTGGCATTTCCTTTTAATTCCCGTGAAAAAAAAAATAGTCTGTTTTGCCCCAGGACTCAAGTACACATATGTAATAGATATGTGTAATAGACATATGTAAGGAGAGAGAGTGAGGCAAAACGGATCGGTCTTCTCCATTTGAGTCGGGGTTTTCTTTTAAGGCCCGCGAAAAAAAAATTGTTCGTTTTGCCCCACGGCTCAGATTTTTTTTTCACTGATCCCTATATATATAGAAAGTCCGCAGACACGAATGTGTACGGAGGAATAGTATGTACCCGGCGAGGTGAGCGCGCTGTACCCGAGTTTGCTCGCGTGGGTGTACTTTCTCGATGGCACGAGGCCGCGAGGGAAAAACATCAGGCGAAAGCTACGATACGTCGAGGATAGAAATACGCCAAAGTCGGTGAGGAAAGAGCCGCGAGGGTGAGGAACGACAGCAAGTCGCGGAGAGCGAGAGACAGAATATGAAACATCCTGGATCCTGGAGAACCCGACAATATCGCGCATGGAATCTGAAAACTCCTCGAGGCGTTGTATTATTGTATCGTCGGGTCGCGAGAATCTCACATTGTTCGGTAACGTGCATTATTATAATTAACGCTATCTCTTTACAATTAATACCCGCATACATATGGACAATTAAAACAGCATCTTAATTTTTTTTCAAATATTTCGCATGTCCTCACAATCGGCTTTGTAGAGAATAAATTTTCCAACGAACGCGCTTGTTTATTTCTTCATTCACTCAATATCCTCTTCCGTCGCTTCATTTTCCTATGCCGCGACAAAAAAGTATATCGCTCCGATGTCCAATCGAAATTTCGTCGGGTTAATCGAAACTTTGTTCACCGCGGTTTTCCCCGTCGGAATAGGCAAAGTTTCAATGTGTGAAAAAAAAAAAAAAAATCGTTGATTACTTCGTCTGTGGGCGCGCCTCCGTGGCTCGCGGCCAATCTTTGGGGAACGGAAAAATGAAGTAAACAAAATATACATAAAAAAAGATAAAAGAAAAACACTTTTGATGTGGAGGTTTCGACCACATGCATCCGGTCTATGTCCCGAGGCAATCTCGGGAGCCGCGCCGGAGTCGATCTAGTTATTGATAGTCGACGAGTGCTAGTGAAAAATTTCGTCGAATCTTCGATCGCTTCCGATCGACGACCGGAGGTACATTTTTTCCAATTTATTTCCGACGATTCCGTCGAAGAAACGGATCGGACGCGTTTCGGAATACCGGAGCAACGGCAACGAAAACAAAACACACGTGTACACACACGTCAGCTCGGAGTCGCCAGGATGTGTACCGCTCGCGGGATATCCTCCTATTCCGAACTTGGCTCGAAAGAACAAGATAGCCGAGCGCCTATCGTGTAGTTACTTCGAGCTCTCTCTCGGTCTTCCCTGAAAGCCGAGTGGCTTCTTCCTCGTCGTCCTCGTCGTCGGGATACGGCGAATCGGCTACTCCCGGCGGATGTCTCGGCTCGCGGAACCCGCGAAGAAACCGAGAAGAAGCTACGAAGAAGACGAGAAGGAGGCGGTTGCGCGGCTCTCCGAGCGCGCGTTCGCCGGCTCGGCGGCTCAAACCATAGCTAAACGCCAATATGAGCCATTCTTTATCAACCGGGCCACTTTTTTCGGTCGAGCTCTCTGATGTTTTTTTTTTTTATTTTCCACAGAAGCCCTCCACAAGTAGCGCTACAAACTGGCAAATAAAAAAAAAAACATCCGAGAGGTCGTCCGAAAAACGTGGCCCGGTTGATAAAGAATGCCTCCCGTATAGCGTCTCGCCTTTAGGTGTTAACTCTAAATACACCTCACCCGTAGGACGAACCTCCGACTCGCGTCCCTCGTCGCGCAAGCGTGTTTGCATAAGTGTGCGAGAAGAGAAAAAAAAAAAAAAAAAATCGGTATATACGAACGGTGGCCTACAAGATCGTGCGCGTAACTTATGTGGCCGCGAAGTTGTAACGTCGAGGAGACGCGTTCCCTCGGCTCCCTCGCTCCGGCGTGTAGGTCGGAGCAGTGAGAGGACGGAGCGGCAGATACGTGCGCGCGTGTGTGCGGAGCAATGTAAGCGTACGATATAGTGTACGCTCGCCGAGACCGGGACAACCTGTGCGAAACGGCGGCAGTAAACCTGCAGTCGAGGTAAAGGTACGAAATGGCCCTCGGGATTTTCTCTCTCGGCGTCGCGATCTCTGCCTCGCTCGAGGGGCGGGGGGGGAGGGGGGGGGGGATGGGACGTATTCGTGTGTCTCTCACTCTCGGGCGCAGCATTGGCGCAATCACGTGGAGGAGAGAAGGAACGCCGCGGGCGCGGAAGGCGCAAGGCGACCGGGGGAATCCCCACCTGGTTGCAGGAGAGCAACGAGGGACGAGAGCTCGCCCGCGGAGGGGTGGGAGAGACGAAGAAGGACGGACGGAGCGTCTATGAGGAAGAAGAGGAAGGGGAGGTGGCGAGGCTGAGAAACGAGCGGGCCCTGCGAGAAGAAGCGGAGGAGGAGGAAGATGACGAAGAAGAGGACGAAGAAGAGGAGGAAGAAGAGGAAACAAGCAGGAGTCCGAAGTTTAAGGGACGGGGCGAAAATTGGAAGGGGGAGGGGGGGGGCTCGGAGGCAGAGAAAGAGAGCGCGAGGGAGAGCGAGCGAGAAAGAGAGGAAGAGGTGGGGGCACCCATTCATGCTTTGCCTCTCGTCTAAGAGACCAGTCGAACCGCACAGCATACCTTCGTGTACCCCGTGGGCGCCATTCTACGCCCGGCATTCACCTACTACTCAGCCACGAGTCATCCGAGTCATTCGAGTCACTCGAGTCGAGCCGGACAGCCGATAGAGATATACCGCACCCGCCGTTCCTCCTGCCGTGAGCGAGCCGAGCGTACCGAACACTCGCAGTTCGATCGGCGAAGTTGTGGATTGAACCTTGGTCTCTACATTTTTATTGTTATTTTTGTTTATTTTTTTTTATTTGATTTGTCGACTCTTGTTTTTTGTCGTCGTTGTTTTTCACACGATTCCATCGGGGAGGCGAGTCCCGAGGAAATTGTCATCGGGGACGTGCGCGAAATCGGGAGGCTGCGACGAATTAATTGTTAGTCGGTTCGAAGCTCCGAGCCGATCCGAAGTTCGCGGCGATATATTTTTTTTTTTCTACATCGTGCTTCGTCGCGGAGTGCTACGAGATATTTTTTTGTTGTCGGGCCGACTTCGTCGAGCATCGTCGATAAGGTTCGTTCGTATTTCGTTGAGGAATCGCGAGGGCGTCGCGACCGGAGTATTACAAGCGGAAAAATGGACTTTAAATAATTCACGGTTGGTGCGCGCTACTCGCGAACTGTTCGAGTATACCTTCTTCTTCGTTATTTTTTTTTTTTGTTGTTTAATTGGAGACTCGAGTCTCAGGTGCGATAACGCTTAACGAGCGAGGGACAATTTCGCATTCGTCGTACACGCGTAGAGACGTGGGAGACGCACACGAAAGCCGCATACAACGATAGACGGCTGGTCGTGTCGTCTCGGCTGAAACGCGTGTTATGTGATATCGGTGGCCCGCGCCCTCCTTACCCGAGGATAATATTATGCGGTGTAAAGGCGCGCCTGCCTCGACGAGCCGGTAACTTAAAATAAAAACGAAAAAAAACACAACGAGAAAAAAAAACAACGAGAAAAAAGAATACCCACAAACAAACAGTGAGGAACTTTATGAAAAGCTGGCGATAAACTACGACAAATAAGAGACGTGTGTTCGATCGAGATTGCTGAAGAAGAGTGTCGACAAGAAAGAGACCGGAAGACCGGAAAGAGAGAAAAAAAAATTACGATGAAGGGCCTCAGGTTAATTGTTCTGTTGACGAGTTTCGTCGTAACGAGAACGAAATCGAGCCTCTTGGGAGTCGAGCTGGACGAGACCGGGGAGGAGTTTCTGAACGAATATTTGTCGCTGGACGACAGCAGGTATCTAGCCGAGATACAGGAGTTTCAAGACGCAGCGATTGAGATCGATCTGATCGACAGCAAGAAGCATCGACATCCGCACCAGCAGCCCAGAGTGGTTTATCAGATAGGGGTGAGTTTGAGTTGGCACTGAGAAGAAGGATAGTGTTTCCTAACGTAACGAAAAGTTCCCAGGGGGAACGTCTGCACAGATATTTTCTTATAGTACACTGTAAATATAAATTGTAAATTTAATGTACTGGAACTTGACATTTGCTAACATTACTCATATTAATTAAACGTTAATGTACTTTGCGTGTAAAATAAAAATACCAGATATTAATTTCATTAGTTCATTAGTTCATTAATTTTTAAACACAATTTTTTTTACAGTGTACACATTCAATTTCTTAAACTATAATTATCGATGTAACCATGATTTTTCGGCATTGTCGCAAATACAAAATATAGACGTTCCCCTTGAGAACTATTTTTTTTGTAAAAAGTCAACATTGTTGCTTTTGGTGTGTAATTTTTTTTTAGTGCGAAAGAATTGGAACCCAAGGTGAGATTGACCGTGAGTCGTTGAGAAAATTCGCGAACGGTAATTTACCGATTTCATTCATTGATCCCGATCGATTTTGACGCGTTCCGTGCGCCTCGTGCCGACACGCCGACTCGCCACCCGGCTTCTCCCGCGCCTTTTTTAGACCTTACAACGATTCCCCGAGCACCGATGTCGTTTAAAACGCCTAGTGCACGCTCGCGCCCACGAACTTCCACTCACGTGGACATAAACACAGCAGACATATACAAGTCCGTAACGACAATTTGAAATCGAATGGGCGGATCTACCGCGCATGCGCGCACCCGTTCCATTGCCCACAGATCACAGATAACGCTACGATTCGCGGAACAAGTGCGCGACACTGAACAAAAAGTTCGCTCGTGGACTGATAGAGATTTTTTAAAAATTCGATTCTACTTTCGATTCTAACAATTCCATATGGGATTGAAACAACGACGGCATGACTGTCGCGGTGACTGTTATCGTTTCAATCACGTATGCAATTGTATGAATTGAAAGTTGAATTGAAATAACATTTTTTTTTTTGCGGCCCGCAAGCGCATTTCACCGAGTCATTGATATTTTTTTTTCAGTGCAGCATTTTGTGAATCGACGAGTGTCTTTGGTTTTTGATTGATTGACCCCCGAAGGAAAACCGTATTTCTCCAATCTCGTGGTAAAACATCGTCTCTCGCACCCAGAAAAATAATTTATTTTACGGGCGCCGCGCAAATGCGTATTTATTTTTTTAAAGAGATATTTATATAAATCCAATAATTATTTATTCAAACCAAGTAAATATTTCTTTAACTCCAATAAATATTTCGTTAACTCAAATAAATATTTCTTCAACTCAAATTAATATTTCCATAAACCAAACAAACATGTATTTTCAAAGCGCCCTTAAAACAAATAATTTTTCAGGTCGCGTGCGCAAGTTCGCCTCGAGTTCTCCAAGACCTCAGAATTTTTCGTCCAAGTTCACCGCACCAAGTTAGTAGCGTTACGTGCGCACGCGGATGTTGATAGTTCGTCCGGACATCCTAGCAGAGCTTCTGATCCGCGGTACGAGCGTCCCGCGGAGCATTTCCCCGAAGTGAATCCCGTCGGGGCAATTTTCCCTCCTCCCCGGTTCCACTCGTCCGGGGCTCGCGGCCTCATCGGTCGCAATTACCCGCCGAAGAAGTTCTGCCCGCGCGGTCAAAGGAGAGAATCCTGCGTCTCCTTCGCGCGCGCGGCGCGGGCGAGATTCCGCGGATAGCTTATCGGTGCGCTCGCGTCTCGCCGAGAGCGGCATTGCGCGGATCTCGAATAATCCGCGTTGCACTTTGCGGGTGTGCACGCCCCTGTGTGCCTCGGATGCCGCTCCGGCGGCGCTCTCCCCCGAGAGATCGAGGGGGGTATCGCAGGTAACGCGCCGGGACAGTCGGGGAACGAGACGAGCTGGAAGAGGAACGGGAAGAAACAAAATAAGAGGAAGCAAACGGGTGGAGAGACCGCGCGAGCCGGGATACGCGAGAGATGCCGAAGAGTAAAAACTCAGCCTCGGGCCACGAGTGGCGCCCACTCGACGTTCTCTCCAACCTGTCGCCGGCGTCGGGTTTGCTCTCGCGAGTAAAACGAACGATCTCCGCAGCGAGAGAGCCTAGAAGGAACGTGTGCGAACGGGGTAAGCCCCCCCGCCCAAAGGGGGGGGGGGGGGGAGGGAGGGGAAATGCCTCCGGCATCGTGCTCCATTCATAACGAGTCGTCGCCGGGTCTCAGGACCGCGCACGAAGGAGCGACGGAGAACCTTGGCTCCGGAGCGAATCGAGCGGCCCGATCGACTTTGCCGTTTCAACGACGAACGTCGATGAATACTTATTTTCTTTTGTCTCCTTTCAGAGATATTCCCGGGGGGGGGGGGGGGAGAGGACGAGTGGCGCGCTCGTCCACTCTTCGGTGGAATGCCGTTGGCGCTTGTGCCCGAGAGAGATTAAACGCGGTAGCATTTTTGCTCCACGCACGGCCACGCCACTCGAGCCGGTAACTGCGCGGCCAACGTCGCCCTTGACGGATGTGACATTCTCGACTGTAAGTCCTTTGCTTCGGGGGATTAAAAGAAATTTTCTGTTTAATTGATCTTCTTGAAATTAAGAACGACGAGAGACGTGGAGCTGAGTCGTCGAGCGATGTTCGTTGAGGTAGTTGTTGCAAATTGTGTTCAGTTCGCATAAGTTTCAGAGAAATGAGAGGGAATCGCGAGCACTTCGGGATTGTGTGTGATGTTCATGGATAACTGGATTTCGTTGCGTCTTGCTGAATATCTTGCTGGATGTCTTGCTCGATATCTTCGACCCCGTTAAGACATAGAGCAAGACATTCAGAAAGATAAAAAAAATCAGAAAAACCAGGCATTCGCGAACAGCAGTGTACAAAAATCTGAAAAAATCTAGCATATTAAAGGTGCTGAAAGGATTAATTTTGCATTTTCAGTGTGCTTGATTTTATTTCATATTTTCATACCACCGAGAAGTGTTCGCGAGGACCGCCTTAAATGTGCGAACCCGCAGCCTCATCTTTGAGTCGCACAGCTTCGGAGAACCCTGCGCCGAGGGTCCGAGTCTTCGAGCATCGAGGGCTCTTCTCGGTCCCGTGCCGAGAACTGTGCGAGCAATCGAGCCGCGCCGCGTTGCTCGGCCGGTGGAGCCTCGGACGTAACCAATATCTTTCCACTCCCTCGCGTTCTTCGTCTTCGTCCTTCCCTGTCACGCTCCCACACGCCCCTCTCGCTTTTCCCAATTCCGAAGGCAAGCAGCCCCCCCTCCCCCCTCCCCCCTCTCCCCCGGCTCTCTCTCGGTCATCTGCGGGTGTACGCCAGGAGTGCCAGGTGTCATGTTCGTTGCGGTCGTGGGAGAAGCGGGAGACTCGTGAGAACTTCCGGAATCGTTCCTTCGAGGCCCTTCCGGTCCCCTTCCCTATTATTCCATTTTTAGTTTACTGCCACCGTTTCAATTCCCCTGTCCTCGTACCGCGCCCGCTGCCGTTCTCTGTGAGTCTTCATCGTCGGCCCTCCGAGCGCAAAGGAGCCTCGGTGTCTTTGCTCTCTCACAATTTTTTCTTCTCCTTTTTTTTTTTTTTTTTTTCTACGTCCCTCTCGCGTTCCACGTGGTTTCTCTCCCTTCGCTAGGGCCCCGTCCAACAGCGCCACCACCTCTTTCCTACCCCCGTGTGCCCGCACGATCCCTCGCTCTTCCACTTCCTATACACACGCAGCCATTCTTAGTTTCCCTTCCTCGCTCCCTCATTCATCCGCTCCCTCTCGTATCTCATTCATACCTTCTCGTACCGACGTCCTCCACTCCCCGGCTGCCCCCTCTCGCGATCTTTCATTCGGCGAACATGCGAGATGCGTTTACTCACTGCCATTCATGCCCTACGGGCTATCCCTACATACGCGCCATTCAGGATAGAAACTGGCCTGCAGCGGCTCGCAAACTCCCCTGACTTACGTGGGATAAGGTTTTTTTTTTTTCTTCTTCTTTTGAATCTCTCGCTGTGGGAGAGGCTCGCGGCATTCGGAGGGACGATCCTTGGGTTAATCCGGGCCATTTATCCGCCAGCGGCCCGTGCAAGAGTCGGTCGCGTACGTGTCGCGGCCAGAAGCAATTCGCGCGTTTAATCAGCTTAGATTGAACGGATCGGTAGCGATATATGGGTCAGCCCGCAATGGCCGGGCTCCGGCTCCGTTGAATGGAGGGAACGTGGAACCGTGCGTTAGCGGGAGCGAGGACGCCGGGAGTCATCGGGCAAAGGCCCGATGAGAATTATCATTCGGCTGCGTGAACGGCTCGACGTTCGGACGGGCACGTGCCCCGACCGGACCGTCGAACGGGTACAAGGATCGTGTCGACGGGCGTTATATGCTGAATTCGAACGAATGGGACACTTCTCGTTTTGTCCCGACGGTATCCGAGACGAGGTGGATTCGCTTTTTCTTTTCTTTCGATCCGCCGCTACGCCGTTCTCGGGTGACGGCGAATTATCGCTATCGAATGACACGCCACGCGGCGCGGTCGTGGCGACGTTGACGTTTTCCGTGAGCGCTGTCTCGGTCGCCCGGCAATCGCGGGAGATACGCGAGCTAGGAGGAAAAATTATAACTGCGTCAGCGGTTGGAGACGGTCGGGGAGGGACGACAAAAAAAGGCAAATGCTCGGTGGCGAAACGGCGGAAGACAATTTCCTTGGATATTTCTTCGCGTCGGCTGCTTCTGCGGAGGAATATTGTTCGCTGCGTTTGCGAAATATGTATGGATTGGTGATTCGAATATTTTTTTTTTTTTTATGGATCGAATGGGTAAGAAGAATGCAGAGTGCGGCTGAAACAGATTCCGCTGTTACCATTTCATTCTAAATAAATAAAATAAAATAAAATAAAATAAAATAAAATAAAACAAAACAAAATAAAACAAAATAAAATAAAATAAAATAAAACAAAATAAAATAAAATAAAATAAAATTTAAAAAAAAGTAAATTAAAATTAAAATAACCTCAGCCATATCCGCTGTTTACTGCAAATCGCGTAATCCTGTAACTCCAGCTCGAACTAGAATGGACAAGGAATGCGTATCGAATGATTGGACGTCTGTCCCTTCGGTACGAAGAGATGATAAAATGAGGCTGAGGACGAGGCTGAGGAAACGGTGTTCCGCGCAGTGGAATACGGCGCAGGCAGCGCCGGAGAGAACTGGCGGAGTCGGACAGGACGTGCGTGATTGCCTCATTGACTGGATTGACAACCTCTGAATGGAGTTGTTACGAGAGTGTGAGACGGAAGGTAGAAAGGGAGACTCACGCCGCGAAACGATGTTCTTTTGACCGGGTGGCTGCGTGTGCGCGGAAAGACATCTCGCGACGTCTCCCGGCTCGTTCTCCCTCGTCTTCTTTATCGTCTCGTTGCATTTGCATATATCGGTGCTCCCGTCATCCAGCGTCGCCGGCGTGTGCACACCGATAAAGCGCCGTACCTGGCGAAGCCCGGCGAGCACACATCGCACATTTTCTTCCTACGTAAGAAACCGGTGAAAGCCGCGCGCGAGGGCGAACGCCGTTGGAAAGTCCTGGTCTGTCCTGTCTCTACAGCATCAACGCTCGAAAGGACAGCAACGAACCGCGAATACTATATCGCTAGTTATTTCTATGCCCAATCCACGCGGCGAACATTCCCCTCCTGCTTTGTAATCAATTACGCAAAGGAGGCGCGACCGACGATTCGTGCAATCCTGCGACCACGATGGACCGAACGACGGCAAGAAAATAAATACATTGAAGATCGATTTAAAAAAATAAGGTCGTTGTAATTATCGGCTTTTCATCGGCGGCACCGGAAATGCCGCTCCGCGTTTCTTATCTTCAACACCCGGCTTAATATTCGGAGCTTCAGTTTTCAGGCTTTCAAGAATCAACGAATCACTGTCTCGGGTTTTTGTTGTTTTTTTTTTTTTTCTTCAGGAATTTCGGGAATTTCTTCGGGTATCAAATTTAATTTAGCGGACTGGAAGTTTCTATGCAAAAACTGGTGTATCAAATTTCGTGTACAATTTTGAAGAAAAAATAATGTTTAGTGTATCAAATTCATTGGGGATACTTTATTCTTAATAATTCACTTTATTCTTAATTATTGACTTTAATCTTAATAATTCACTTTATTCTTAATTATTGACTTTAATCTTAATAATTCACTTTATTCTTAATTATTGACTTTAATCTTAATAATTCACTTTATTCTTAATTATTGACTTTAATCTTAATAATTTACTTTAATCTCAATGAAAAAGTAGAGTAATTTTTCATCGCAATTTCGCGCATTAAATTTAATGTATCATTGTGTGGATAAAAACGTCCGGCACGTTTTTTTCTACATTCTCTGTTCTCTCGAACGAATGATTTTCCTTCGCTTTCCTGCTTTGCGGGTCTGGATGGGACTTCGGCTCGGTATGGCGCGCACGTTTCTGGCCGTGTATTTACCGAGCACATAAGTTGCTAAACGAAGAGAAGTGGCCCGGGGAGAGTAAGAAGAATCGTTGGCGAAGAGGGATTGCGATAGGGGCGAAGAATGCCGTGTAACTGTGTACACAGGATCCCCGTAGAGGTACGGATCTGGTGCACGCGGGCACGAAGTCCGGAGCGTGCAGAATCTTCATGAATGGCGAAGCACGTGGCGAGCACGTTGGGACGAGGAGGAAGGACCGTGCGCGAGAACAACATGTCCGAGAGGGAGCGAAAAAAGTGGCAACCCTCGGCGAGAGGAGACGAGGGGGGAGAAAGAATCCCCATTGAATTAAACGTAGCGAATGGTCAGCTTCCGGAGGAAACGAGAACTCAGCCGTGTTCGACGTTTCGTAAAAATGTGTCCTGTCTCGCCTACCCTGTAATCTCCTGCGGACGATCTCGCGAGGTTTGCGAGGGCTGTCGAAGAGGACGAAGAAAAAAAAAAAGAAAAAAAAAGCTACGAAGAAAAAGTATCGGGCGAGATGCTGCTGGAAGATGGCTGAGGGATGACGGGTAACGGAGGCATTAACGAGACGGGAAAAAAGGAAGAAGGTTACATGGCCCGAAATCCCTTTTAAAATATTCGAGGAAGGAAATAAGGCGTTTCGTTTAATGACGGTACTTTCTCGATCGGGTCCCCGTTCTCTTCTTAACAAGCGGGTTAGCTTGCCTCTTCGTCGAGGCGATCGTAGCTCTAAGTCGCGTTGCCCAAAGTGGAAGAAACTGCGTCGACGGTGAAGTGATCTTTTGTACACTGAGAGAAGGATCTAGTAAAAACTACCGATCATCTAAGCAAAATGGTTATTTTTCTGCCATCAAGCCTGTTTTCATCGTTTGTTCCAAGTCTTCAATTTTCGTTTATAGATGTGCGTCTGCCGGCCCGATTGGCTGTTGACAAGAAAGTCCCGAATTAACTAGAACTTTGCCACTAAGTTGAGACTCGTTTGAGTTCGTTCTCAGTCCCGGTGGTAACTCAGCGAGTAACACGAGGCTTCGCTGCGGAGCGAGCCGCCCCGAAAAATTCATCAGGGTTTCTCTCGAGGGTTTCTTCCCGACGGTCGAAGCGACGCTGCGCCGATTGTGCAGGAGTCGAGCCCCGGGTCACTTCCGGGCCCGGGGTGTGCACAGGTAAAAAGGTATTCGGAAGGATAAGCCGGCCGAAGGGGTCGAGCAGAGCGGAAGAAGCGGAACGATGTTTTGATTCCTGAGACCCCTCAGCGCCTTCTCTCTCCCGTCCCCCTCCTCGTCCTCTTCTTCATCGTCGTTCCTCTTCTTCCACAGCGCCTCGGCGCGGCTCGGGGTGAAGAGGCGACGATATAAAAAAAACCACGTGGCATGTTCCATCGTTAGTTCTATATCTTTCTCGCTCATCCAAACAGAGCCGGAGGGACCATTGTCGTTTAACGGAGTGGGGTCATCCGGTTTATTCTCGACCCGCGGAGAGACTTCCGCTATTTCACTCGAAGGAAGAACGGCCCTCCGAGCGTCGTCGGCCTATTCAGCCATTATTTCACTACCGGCGGACACTAATTTGCCTCTGCACCTCCCGCGAGAGGGGAGAGAACACCGTGTTTTTCTCCCTCTCATCCGCTCGAATGTCTCTCTCCTTCTCTCCCATCGAGAAACCGGGAAAAATAAATGTATCGCGGAAAAAAAAAATTGATTTATTTTCCTGTGCTCCGCTCCAATCTCTGCTCCTTTCCTACCCATTTCTTTTTTTTTTACCTCATTAAAGTAATGCAAGATAAAAAAAAAATTTACTGTTTTGCAAACTCGACATAGATTCTGTGAGGTTGTTAGGCAGCTCCGTAGGCCGTAATGTACAAATTTATCCTCCGCATTAATTTTTTTTTTTTTTTTTTTTTTTCGAACTCCTTCCTGCCGCGCAAAGCATACCGAAGTCGCAAACGAGTTTAACTAGCCAAGAGCAACACGCCCATCGAACGTCTGGTCGAGAGTAAGATCTACATGCATAACAAATGAGGTATCGTTGGGCGCCTCTCGTCGTCCACCCACACCGCACGAGCGGACGTGCCCCGCGTTCAGCGTTTTATCCTTGGAACAGAAGGAATCCGTTCACCCGCAACCGGGCACAAGTTGCCCGATCACCGGTCAGTCCTTGCGTCGAGCGCGAAGGCTCGCCCCCGTTCGGTTGCCTCCGCGACTCGGCTGCAAATACCTCGCCGGTGTATTTATCGAGATACGCGAACGGTGCAAAATCGCGCCCGAGAACCGCATCTCGAGCCGACTACTGTGCACGGAGATACGAGGGAGCGGAGGCCGGGAGGAGTTTCGCAATTACTTCGGCCGTAACTCTGTCACTGTCGAGATATCGCCGCGAGGGGTTCATTTAGATCGACTCCACGTCGATAAGATAGTATCGAGTTATTATCGCAGTTCGAGCGCTCACGAGGTCGTGAACCGGCCCCAAGAGCGAAAACTCCGGGAAAACACGGTACAAAAACTGTGACGCAAAAAATCGTGGAATTATGATTCTACATAAAAAAAATATATATTAAAATAAAAAATGGTGTTTAAGAGAAAAATTTAGTTTGGCATCTGAAACATTTGACGGAGGCAATTAAGGTAAAAGTACCAGTGGCCGCACACCTAAGGGCGAAGTTCCACACCCATAAATTATTTTACTGGGTGCAGTTCCCGTACATGCATGAAAAATCGTATTTGCGTCTATTAAAAAATGTTAAACCTCAATTTTTGATCCTCAAAAAACCATGGCCGAATCATCCAGACTTACCCTAAATTTTCCTCGTTAGTAAAAACTAGAGTCAGAAAAAAAAAAATTAATGGAAAAAAAATTTTTGTGCAATTACTGGGATTAAATTGTACGTAGTTGCTGTACGTAGGATTAATTTGAAAACCTTTATGCTGTACGTGGGATTAATTTGAAAACCTTCGTTGCATTAGGACGTAATGCAATTTCCGCTGCGAGTGGAATGACAAAGCAGGAGAGGCTACATTGATTTGTTGATTAAAGTTTCAATTGATCGTAATGACCGAGTGGATGTACTGCGAGCTGCGGTGCGCCGGTAGCTGCCGCGTAGTTAGACGCATGAAAGGCGCTGTTCAATACGCCGGTGTTTTAATGGACCGTAACGGGAGGGTTTAATTGATATCGATATTTATTATACGACGAGTTAATTGGAACGCTCGAACGTCCCGTGTGATATAATCCTCGTCACATTTTACGATTATTCGGTCACGTAGTGAGAGCCGATGTGTTGTACTCTCTCTCTCTCCCCGCTTCTTCCGTACGCGCCACTCACCGCTTCGCAAATCAGGAAGGATGGTAATGCGTCGAGAGTATAAATGTATTTTTTTTTTTTAACGATGTCGCGCGTGTCCATAAAACAATCTCGTATACACGGAGAAAAATAATTACTTGATCCCATCCAATTAATAATCACAACAATAATAACAATAATAACAATGGTAATAATAAGTTTGTTGACGGTACAGAATTAATCGGCGTGAGCGTATTAACCCTTCGCGTACCGAATCCTCGTTCAACGATGACCTGGAATTTATCACGACGCAACACTCGAACGATTCGAGTAGCAAGTCGAAGTGGTACAAGTTGGTTTAAGTGAAATATTTATTTGTTTTAAATAAATATCTATTTCATTTGAGTAACTATTTACATAATTTAAATAAATCAAATAAATTAATTCAAACAAATGAAATATTTATTTTAATCAAATAAATATTTTACTTGAACCAAACAAACAGTGGCCGTCGAATAATTTTTTCTCTGCTGGGTGCAAGATTCTCCACGTCTGCTACAGCGTTCGCTCCAGCAACTGCGGAGTGGCAAGATTCTGACCGATATCTACGAGTTCTCGTGGAAATAAAGAGAAGGAAAAACGGCGCCGCTAGCAGGGCTGTACACAACTTGACGGGGAAAGTCACTCGGAGATCTGTCCGAGACCACCGAGAGAGGGGGATAATTTAACGATCCATGCAGCTATATTTTATAATGCTTTGAAACACACGTATACAAGAAAAGCGAGACGAATTTGTATCTTTACCCGTTATCGCACGTACCGCACGTATCTTCCCGAGCCGGACAGCTCGTTACTCTCACTTGACTCGTACCGTCTCCGCTCTTTGTCTCATCCGCAATTGTAATTCCACGTTTCCACCACAATTATATACATCTACGAGCGATCGTAAACTGACCTCCGCTATGGTTTCTCGTGACGATACGACAAAATTATTCTATGAGCCTAGAAGCAGGGGGGGATGTAAAACGGACCAGTGTCCTCGATTGGATATGAAAGTCTCTTAAGGTAGTCCTTGCGAATAGTGTTCACTTCGCATAAGTTTCAGAGACTTGAGAGGGAATCGCAAACACTTACCGGTTGTATAAAAATCTGCAAAAAATCAAGCACATTACAGGCGCTGAAAAAACTAATTTTGTATAATAATAATAATTCCAATCTGTTATTGACAAATTGATGAAAAATAAAGTAGTTCAAGAAATCTCCCGGAAACCTAACTTTCTTTAACGAATATGATTTGTTTATTTTTCTGTATAATACGTACGAATCAAAATGGTCCATTTTGCCCCGTGGTTTCATATTGCCCCGCTCTTCCCTACACAGTACAGTCCGCGCTGTCCGTCTAATCTACAACTGCAATTCCCCGATTTCCACGACAATTACACATCTGGGAATAATTGGATGCTGGCCAAGTTTCTCGCTGGCGAATGATTCACAGCCTCTCGTGCTCGCCGGCAGATCTTCCTCGTGCCAGCGACTCCGGGAGATACTTCGGGGGGTGATAATTGGACCAATTAATTTATCTCTTTAACGAGAAAGGCGAGAGACGAGGGTCCGCGGTATTAGGTATGACGTATCTTCGATTTCGTCGGAACGGGAGACACTTCGATGGACGGGAGGTGACGAAACGGTCGCGACTTCTGGTTCGCGTAACAGAAATATTACGGATTAAATATTGTTTTATTAGCTCACCATTGCGTGAATTTTGTTTGAATAATTTTTCTTTACTTAATACAACAATTATTTCGTTCGATCAACCAAAAACTTGTTTCGCCACCCGTAAGCGCTCATTTTGTTGACTCGATCGATTTTTTTCTCAGTGTAACGTGACTCAATTTCCGGCGGTCAAACCTCTCTGGTCCCCTTAAGCTGCCAGTCGCGGTGCCGCTCATTCGGACGTTGAAGTTTCGGGTGTTTCGTTTGAAGTTATACGAAGCGTTAACGCGTAATTCTTGAACCGGAAGACCGAGAGTCCCTGCCGCATGAACGAAAGCGACTCGCTGGACCGCTAATCTTTTTTTTTTAATGTTTTTATCTCGTCCCTCCGCGCTCTCTTGGCGCGCGGATGATTCCCACTTTGGTCCGGAAATTTTGCAGCCGGAGTCGTGGAAAATAATTAATAAACACCAATTATCACCCTCCGACGTTTCGCTCCGAGAATTTAAAATCGCATACCATGATTATTTTTCTTTTGTCACCGTTGCATTAGGAACTTTGTCTCGACAGTATAATGATGAGGTTTTTGATTATTTTTTATTTTTGTAATTAATATTTTGTTAAATCGTTATTCGTGTTTCGTTCCAGGAAAGCGAGGAGGAGTTACCGGAATGCTCGGATCGCAGCGAGGTCTGCAGCAAAGTGGATTTGTACAGCGCACCGTGGGTCGAACGACAGTGCAGATGTCCGGGCGGCCGTACATGCCCGAGCAGTCTTCACGCCGACGACGGACACACGATCGTCGACAAGACGCGACAGTACAAACTCTGCGAGCCCGTCAAGAGATTACCGATCTGTCGTTATTTCAAGTGAGTTCGCTAGTAATAATCATTTTAATAATTATTTAAATCATTTTAATAGTAATTTTAATATTCATTTTAATAATCATTTTAATAGTCATTTTAATATTCATTTTTATAATAATTTTAATAGATAAATCGCGTTTCAATACGTTTCTCTGTATTAATTTTCCGTCGTTTTTCTTTCGTTTTTTTAGAGACATAACGTGGACATTGGCACCGGGAGGTGGTCCGGCGAACGCGACCTTTCAGCGGGTGCACTGCCGTTGCCGGCCCGGCAGTGTGCCGTATCTCATCAGGAGGCAGCCTCACAGATCTCCCGAAGGGAATCCCGGATACATCTACGCTTTCGCGTGTTCTCCCCAAAGCGTGAGTCTCGAATTTAATATACACGGTTTAACCGATCCCTTTTCTCGCATCCTTATAAATGATTAACTTCCTTTCTATCTTTGTTAATTTCTTTGTTTCATGTCGCTTCCTCACAAAAATTGAAGTTTCTCATAGAGGAAGTTTCGCGAATAAAAGAACATTATGAGAAAGTCACATGAAAATTCCAATTTTTAACTTATACAAGGAAGCGATATGAAATTTTCAATTTAAAAAAAAATTTAATCGTTTTCCTCAGAGTTAATATCATAATGAATTTTGTTCAATCTAAAGCAGAGGCTACGTTGCCAGCACAAGGAGCCCTGCAGGCTTTTCACCGTTCGGAAAAGACGAAGTTCCCAGCTGGAGGAGGTTAACGCCTCGCCGCTGTGCCAGTGTCCCAAGGGTCACAGATGTCCGAGAAGGCACACGGATCCAGGATCTCTTCCTGCTAGATCTTACTCCGGTGTTCTCGAGATCAAGACGTACAGCGGATACTGCGTGCCGTCTCATCACGCCGAGCCAGTCTACACTCTGTGAGAGTAGAATGTGGATACAACAACGAGAGAAAGTACAACGCGGCCCCGTTCGCCGGATCGAAGCTCGAACGCGACGTGGAAGCCAACTTTCGGGCGGGGAAATTCGAGAACGAGGCGAACCGTTGATAAGGAACCGCTGCAGGGCGATCTATCCGATTTCTCGGGTTTCTCGATAGAAAGGGAACCCTCGGATGGAAAAGGTTCGGAGAATCCCCGAAGTTCCGCTAAAGTTACCGATATCCAAGGGACCGAGGGAGAATCGTGGTTGGCGAGATAATTCACGATTTCTGCCTTACCGACGGTCGGTAAAAACGGTTCGGCCTACGCGGCGCTGCCAGGCTCCGTGCAAGACGAAAAGGAAAATACGAATTCAGCCGCAAATAACGGTCAAATCTTCCCGACGGATCTGCAGGTGCGTCGTCGATCATGCGCGTGAATTTAGCAAAGAGTCGACCTTGCAAAGGTCGCAGAAGTTTCACCGCAACGAAATAGTATTAAAGCTGAACGGAGTTGTCGGACAATGACTATCGAGCGATGATCCTACCTTGGGGGGGATCGATCGGAAACTACATCAGCTAGAAACACATACGAAAGCTTTAAAGTGACGAAGTTCGTGTTGATTTTGTTTTTTTTTAGTAATGCCTAAAGGAAATTAAGTTGAAACGTCACTCTCTGTTATTCTGTACGATTATACAGATTTATCGTTACTTGTATAGACAGTGTATAGTGCATTCCATTAATTTTTTAAGCGACGATTTATTATTATTGAAACTCGGTTCTATCACCGATTATGTTTACCTGCCAATTTCTATGACTTTTGATATTACATGATTATTATCATTATTATTATTATTATTATTATTATTATTATTATTATTATTATTATTATTATTATTATTATTATTATTATCATTTATTATGTATTATTGAATGAGTATGTCGACACGGAGCGTGCGAAGATGTTTCCGTTTTTTAATGTTGTTTAAACATATGTATTACAGCTATTATTAATTATTATTATTTTTCATCATTAATCGAAGGTTTATCGTTTGTAACTCTTCATGCCATTATTTGAGACAAAATGTACATATCTGGGGGGGATTCGATTCGATTGATGTGATCGATTACCGAGCAATTTCTTTTTTCTTTGGAAAAGTTGTATCAGGGTCGATTTGACATCGACTATCGTGTTTGTATAATTATCTTTTCTCTTCTTTTTATTTTTCACTAATTTAATAAAGTATATCACGACTCTGTTGAGATGAGGATCTCTTGCTATGTTAATTCCCTTTGTCATCGATATACCCATTGAATTGCACCTCCGGTTTTTTTTTAAATCTCAAAAGTGTTGATTAAAAAAAAAAAAAGTATTATACGATATGGATTCTCAAGTATTTCACCACCGCCGGCAACTTAGAGAGTCGTGTTACGTTTCGTCGCTGTCGTGCAGCAAGGAGATGGCGTTGAAAGTGCAACGAGAGCCAAGCGATCCGGAAGGGGATACTGCAGAGAGATACGAGAGATCTCGTCAGAGTCAGCAAGAGCTAACAAACTATAGACGATATCGGAGATCCACGTGCCGATATAAAATCCTCAAAACCCTGCTGAAGCGACAGCTCGCTCGTGTCGTAACTGTGTCGCACGTGTGCAAACTCAATCTCTCTCCACAACCAAGACCCGCGGTCGCTATATCGAAAACTTGCTTCCGACATATTTCGATATCCATCCGAAGGTCGCAAAAACGCTGGTGCCATTAATGGTTTTCGAAAGAAAAAAATTGCAGACTTTTTGGAATTTCACGGTTTTAATTAAATTTCTAATAAAATAACTAAATGTGTTCCAATAATTTCTCTTTTATGTGTTCACCTATAAATGCACGATTTTTCTGGCAATTACGAGTGTAGATGCGAAAAGATTTAATACCGAAGATCGGTAGACCCTAAATTACAATTTCTTTCAGTTTTCTTTTGCTGTTTCGATGATAAAAAATAAATAAATAGAGTTGTAGTTGTCAAACAACTGCTTAAAGTCGAAGCACACTATTTATCTTAAGTATTTTAATTGTACTTGGAAGTGCTATTATTTTCAAACCTGTAATTAATTTGTGTAAAAAAAAAAAACTTGGACACTCGGCTGAAAACGTCACGGCTCGTCCATTTCGCGCCCAGTTAATCTCCGTAGGAGTCTCGGTAACAGGACCTCAGGTGCCGTTAAGCTGTATTTGCATGGGTGAGCTGACACTGCGGTGGACGACAATGGCCAAAGCCTGCTCATTCGTCACAGGATATCGAGATGCCTCGGTGACCGACGGAACGGATTCCTTTGTGAAAGTAAATCACTCTGTCGGTACTCCCGGACAGCGATATAGCGAGATTGGGCGACCGCGTAGCGCTCAACAGCAGATAGATGTATTTCAGGGTGATTGAAATTATGGCTCGATAAGAGCGCACTTCGGAACATTGTTCCGATCGTCGACCGTTTTACTCTTCAATTTCGCTTACGAAATACGATTTGCCAATTTCGAAATAAATTCCTCTCTATCTCTCAAATGAGATTTGTGAATAGCCGGTTGATCTCCCGCAAATTACAGACCGTAAATGTTAGAATTTGCAAATGAAAAGCATTCATGTAGAAAAAAATGCGTAATTAAAAAAATGCGTAATTAAGAAAAGTAAAAATTAAGAAAACGACCGGTCCGACCAAAACCACGACCAGCGTGTTTGAGCAGACGTTAACTCGGTCGTTTTTGGGTCGTTGGAGCAAAAGACGACCAAATCTAAACCGACAAAATTGTCGTTTTATTGATTGTTTCGTGGTCGTCAAAACGGCACAAAATGACCGGTTGTTTCTTTGGTCGTACGGTTGTCGCTTGACTTGCCAGGGGTTTTTTGTTTTTTTTTTTCTTCAAATTGTAAATTCCTCGGCACGATTTCGGATGCAACGGTGTCACTCTGGCCCAATGTCGTCCCGCAGCCGGCGCAGAATCCTCGGGGCTTCTCCTTTAACGGTAATCTAGTTTGCTTCGCGTGCGTATGCATCGGCGATCGTATTTCACCCGGGACACCCTGTACAGCCGGGATAGCCAAGAGTGCTGGAAAACCGTGGGGGGAGAGCCGATAGGAAGTCGGCAGGAAGAGGTATAGAGTTGTCTATGGGAACGTTGCGGTCCATCAGCCACTTCGGGCTCTCCGTCGACTTGTGTTTCTTCCTTCGTTACCCGGATTAGCCGATCCACTATTTCTTTCTCGGTTCGTCGATCGTTTGCGGGCCAACGCCGAGAGCTCGGCGGACGCCCGGCATGTTTTCACTCTACTGTGTATCCAATAACTCATTATCCCACCGTCACCGTATCTCGAATGCCATAGCTCACGAGAGCCCGTGTGCGGAGTTCCCGTTTAATCTTCCGTCGTTCCACATGCGCCACATGCAAATTTATATATATGTATATACATAAATTTGTGTATGCATTTGTGCATACGTATAAATATATGCACAAACGAACCGTACGGTAACACGTGGCTGGACCGTTGACTGTGAATCGAACGGAACTACCGATCGCAAGGACTCAGCAATAATCGTCGGGCATTCACATATCAATCAGAGAAGAATCGAACTTTAAACTCCAATCAATAATTCAACAGAGCGTCTTGCGGTTTCGTTCTCACCGCGTCCCGAGCCGTCCCATCGGATTTCCGTAATTCCACCGCGGTTGCATCGAATTTTATTTTTATTTTAATTACTAACGGAATTTTAATCACTAACGGAATTTATTGGAGTACGAACGGATTGGCTTTTCCGTCGGGTATTATTGTCGATATTATTAGTGGTAAAACGGAAGTCAAATATTATCACAATTCACGAAGTGCCGTCGGGGTAGATATGTCGAGTAATTAATTAATGCGGCGAAGCTGAATTCCGAGAATTTTAACGATAAACCGATAACTTTGTGTCTCGGTCGGTTCGGTAAAAACAAAAAACCAAACATGGAATCGCTCGGGCGTACGACGGATTGCAAGGTTGAGTGAGAGAACTTTGTCGAAGCAAGCGTATTGCACGATTCTTCAATTATTCAAACATCACGAGTATCGATCACCGACCGTTAATTGCCAATACACGACGCGCTCTCGTGGCGAATACTAAATATCTCGCGAGGGATTTCGGTGAAACATTTTCCGTAGATACTGTTCATTGTGCGATACTGCGTATATTGGGATGGCCGCTTCCAACCGTTGTCCTCCGGCAAATTGCATGTCCGCGTCACGTTCGCAATATATTGTCTTTCGCGATTGCCGCAGCGTTCGCGCCTGAATATTTTTTAATTATTTCTTAATGAATTAATCGTGTAGATATGCCGGTGATTAAAAAAAAAAAGTCACTTTGTAAAAGCACTTCACAGAAAAAGGTTCGACATAAAGAAACCCGATCATTGTGTCCGAGGTGGAATAAAAATTTACGACACCAGTATGATAAAACTTTCTCTGACGAGTGCGAGTTTGCAGCACTTGCCAAAGGCGAGTGTTGCAATTTATTGTCCACAAACCTCCACAATTTTTCGTTCGTTAATACTCCGATCGCACCATCCGGTTTCCAGTTTGCCAAACAAAAGTCCAAAATAAAATTGTTAATATCGTGGAAAAATAAGGAACGTGACGTGCGTCGAAGCATCTATATGATTTATTTTGATAAAAGACAAAAGTGTGCGTCAACAAAGGAGAGGCAATCGTTAGGTCTGACGAGGAGTAAAATCGCCGTGTGATTTCGCCATTAAAGTAATTATTTCTCTTGTTACATCAACAGTCGCCCACGTCTCCTCCGATATCCTCTCGATCCACTCGTCTTCCCTTACCTTCCAGCCCTTCCAGAAGCTTCATATTACGCCATTCATATTTTCATCCTTTGTTGTTCCCATTCTTATCCGACAGATTGAAGCAAAATCCACGTCGCATCGGGACATCTGGAGCTGCCTCGTCTCACGCGATTACACGAGAGAGCATTGCCCGACCTCCTCGCTCGGATGTTTCGTCCCGGGGGTTTTTCTCCTTTGATCATGCGACGACTCCATTCGTCTCGGATGCCGCGGACCCGTCGGAGACATCGGGCGAGCGCGCCGGAAAAGCGGAGAGCGAGGAAGACAAGGGAACGCGTGCGCCGGAAGCTGCACGTGATCGTCTTTGTCCCGGTGGCGCGTAGCCGGGAAATTATGCATTCGACTTCGACGAAGGCCAACGGGGTCCGAGCGAGGAGAGCGCGAGCCACAGGCGAGAGCCGCTCCGTAGCCTCATCATCATTATCGTCAGCATCCGCGGTCGAAGGTTCCCGGGGATGTCGAACCGGTACGGAGAGGGCTCTGCGGGATCGAGGAGAGAAAATGCACCGCGCACGGAGCATCCGAGTTTCACACGTGCGCATGCGCATGCATCATCGCGGTACAAGCACCGAGCGGCTCGGCCGCCGGTTTCTCTCCTGGCCTGTTTCTTATCCTCGCGCACGCCGCCCGCGCGTTTAAGGAGGCTGCGTCGGGATGTAGCGGCGATGATGGACCGCACGACGCGCGGCTTGCCGGCCGGGCAGACCGGGAGAGAGGTCCGTGCCGACTTATTCAGGACTCCTCACCTCCTCGGGAGAAATCCTACCTTCGCCGACGCCATCTTGAAAAAACTGGATCGGTCAATCGTCCTGCACCATTGTAACGCCGTAGTCGCGGTTGATGCACTGAGAAAAAAAAATCTATTGAGTCAAGAAAATGAGCGCCTACGGGTGGCGAAACAAATTTTTGGTCGATCGAACGAAATAATTGTTGTGTTAAGTAAAGAAAAATTTAAATCGACGGACTGCTAGTTCGATCAACGAGGTATTGATTTCGATCAACCAAGCATTTGTTTCGCCACCCGTAAGCGCACATTTTGTTGACTCAATTGATTTTTTTTCTCTGTGTGAGATCTCTTCGTCCGGTTTACGGTAAAGAGGCTTTTCAAGCTGGAGACCGTCCTTGCGACCCACCGATGCACTAGGACTCGACTTCGGAAACTGATGTCTCCAAAATCGAACCGAATCTTCGATTGGGCCTGGGAAACCGAATCTTCAATTGGGCCTCAAACTTTATAAAAATTGCACTGAACGAAGAGACGTGACCACGCTACCAGTGTACCAAATTTCACCTGGCTACCTCGAAATAGTCCCTTTAAATTAAATAAAGCCGCGATTTACGCGCGTAGAGCGTGTTTGTTCCAAAAACAAAGCGTTCGTTTTCGGAGTGTACGGCTCGTCGCGAAAATGTAGATCATCATCGCGTTGCCGAAGGTTATTTCGAGCCAGCATCAACGTGGCGTTATCTCCGCCTCTCGGGGTCTCCATCGTCCTCGTGCGGGAGACCTTTTGCCCGCAGCTGCGAGCCACGACCGAGAACACTGTTCGCTCCTACCCCGCTCGGTAGAAAGCGATTCCCCGTGTCTTCCCTCAATTTTATACGTTACCTCCGTACAAGCCTTCGGAGTTTGTATCATGATAGATTGGATGGATGCTCGCACGACGCGAACCGCGCTCGCTGCAACGCTGCGCGAGGATGCGAGCTTCGAACCGACACATCATCGGAATAACGTACCGCTCGCGGCCCGATCATAATTCCCAGTATCGTCGATCGTACGTTTTAACTCCTCCGCCGGAGTCACCCGCAGGCTTCCGCCGTTGCGGACGCGCGCTCCGCAGAACGGACGAAAGAAAAAGTGACTCGTTTGTGGAACTCGGCGGGTTATCTCCGCTCGGCGCGCGCGTGTATTTTCTCTTTCCTGGACACGGCCACGCTCGTACTGTTCGTTGTCACCGGGAATCTTCGATCGAGCAACGAACGCCCGTCTCCGACCCCGCCGTCCGAACTCGGCGAACTTTATGTGACGCGAGAAATTTTATCGTGTATATACGCGCATATGGCGTATCCGAAGATCGCGCCCGCGCTGCCGATATCGGCAATTATGTTCGTCGCGGGTTTGCTCTCTCGCGCGATTGGATGGCTCGTCGTTAATTTATCGCACGGTGGAAATCGCCGTCTCCGTAGCGAGTCTGCTCGATCGACCGATCGACGTTCACCGGGGAGATACTTTTTTCCACGATTTTTCCACATTTTTCCAGCCACCGACCAACGTGCACTTTATATCTCGCGATCGCCGTTTCTCGCGGATTCATTAAGAGCGCGCCATGCCCGCGAGACAGCGCGTCGAGTTTCTCGCAACGATTTTCACTCACGAAAAAAAAAAGAAAAAAGAAGAAAAAAATAAATCCCACAAGAACGATTAATCGCGAAAGGATTAATATGTGAAATTACGAAGCATCGAGTTGAAAGCTCGATTATGATTGTCCCGCGGTCATTATTGCGTTAGAGTTATAAAGTCATTAAACACACATGTACATAAACGCCGCACAATTGCGTGTGAGAATCTTCCGATGAAGCGGCTGCCGATCAAATTAATTCGCGACGCGGCGTAAGTTCGCACGTTACACTTATCACGGCAACGTTTCGTGTGCCGATCCTTTTGTTTTCTTTGTGTTTTAATCGTCACGCGCGTTCGCCAGCTCGTTCTCGCTTCGGGAACGATTTGCCAGTGCGGTTATACGTACTTCCGGCAAGAATCGATAGCCGCCACTTTCTCCCAGACATCTGGGCCACGGGCAATAGGCAAAGCAGTTATAACTCACCTCGATGCGCCTGCACGTTAGAGTGCCAAGCGCGCATCAGGCTAATTATCCCTCGCTCGCGCGCGCCCCGAGGTAATAACGAGAGCCACGTAGTTGTCGAGAGACTCCCCCCCCCCCCTCCCCCCCCCCCCCCCTCTACGCCGCCTGCCCGTTTTCAGCCTGTCTAAGCGAAACGTTGAGAGAAAGAGATGATCGAGCTATAACGTTAAAACCTTGCAAGTTATGTTTTCTGTGTCGAAGAAAGTATCGTCTCGATAATCATCGTCCAACTCTCGTCGGACGATTCTTTCGTTGCCTCCGTTACTTTGTCGCATCCATCGACTGAAATGTCGCGGACAACGTTGGAAGTGAAAATAAAACGGGAGCCTCGAGAGTGGAAGGTGACGATTACGTGAAATAAGAGAAAATAATTTTTTTAAATATGAGAAATTACAAACAAACAAAAGCCCGACGAGAATAGAAGCGAATCGCTGGAACGGGGCCGAGGAGGCGATCAACGGGAAGACGATTCCTCAACGTCATCCCCCCCGACCATTACGAGATTAATGTCGGAGCGCCTACGGAATTTTACGGCCCGATAGGATGTACCACTAATATCCGACGAGCGCTATTGATTACACAGCTATCGACACACTCTCCTTCCATCCTGCCAACGACTGCGCGCTCAATGACTCCGCCTAGGGCCGAAAATAACGCAAAGTCAGTCCGGGTCGCTTCAGCCCGATTGAGACTTGACTCCGCAACTCGATTGCGAAATAGATCGCACCTGGGAAAAACGTGTTTTTGACGCCCACCGTTTATTTGTTATACGTAAACGTTTGTTTGGTTTAAATAAATATTTATTTAAATTAAGTAAATCGTTACTTAAGGTAGTACTAGCGGACAGCCTGAGCCCACGTGAGTTCACAGAGATGCGAGAAAGGATTGCGAACACTTCTCGACGGGATAAAAATCTGAAAAAAATCAACCGTATAGAAGGTAATGCAAAGATTAATTAAATTGAAGATTAATAAAAGGTTCCTTTACCATTTTTCGACAAAAGTGGTGTTTTTTCAAAAAAAAATGTTTGAAAAAAAGTGCCGTTTCGCAAAATTTTAACATAGGATTCCCTATGCTGAAAAAGGTCAATTTTTTAAATTTCGAAAAAAATACAAGTTGCATGTGCTTTGAGCCGGAAATGGGCCACTTGAAGCCAATGAAGGTGAATCGATATCTCAAAAAAAAAAATTCTACTCCATGAGGAAGCAAAAAATAGCAATAAATTTTTTTTTTTTTTCTATAAATCGTAACAAGCGAAAAGTCAGCGTTCCGTGCTCTCCCATCGCACAGTGGTGCTTTCCAGGTCGCCCCGAGACGTATACTTTGCTCCCAGGTCGACGGGATCCAGGCGGGGCCAATCGATAGATACCGGAATGCATCTCTGCTGCAACGCCGATCAATGTAAGGTACAGTTCACGATTGAGATTCGAGATTGTTGCTCGGAGCGTCTAACCGACGGAGAGACTCGGGCCGACTCGGGAGGAGGCTGTGCAAACACCCCACGACTGTTCCACATGTGACGGCGGCCGTGACCGCGATCAGGACAGCCTTAGGTGCTCAGCGATCGGAAGCAATTGAAAGTAGAATTGACCCTCCGGGATCGTAGCGGTTCGAGTCACGAAAATAAAAGCGATTGCAATAAATAAGGTAAATAAAATAAATGAGCGTGCATGAAGTGCATTGTGTATGTGGGACAAGCTCGCAGGAGACACGAACGCTTTGATCGATAAGCGTTGGGATTTTTCGCTCGGGCGCCCCTAGCGAGTGCCTTCTGCATGAACGTATGATAGGAGACCCGGGTATGCAACGCCGGATAGAGATCGCGAGGTGAAGATAAACAATGCGGAGGTAGCCGCGGTTAGGGGACCGGCCCGATATCGCACGGAGCAACCGCCAAGACCCGAGAGAAGTCGCGGGGAACAAGCACACGTCGCCTACGTCGGCGAGATCGACGGGGCAAGATCGATTTCCAGGTCGCGCCGCTGAGATCGAGGAGCCGCGCTCGCTCGCGACGACTGCTCGTTCGGAAATCCGAAGATCGTTCGGTAGATCCCATCTCGCTGGGAATAACGCCGTGTGTCCGTTTCGCCCTCTTCCGTCGCCGCCGCGACGAGGGTTCTCTCATCGGCGCTCCACATGCGACACCTCCGTGACCGGGCGGACACGAGTTCCGCTCAGGAACAGGACATACATCGCAGTCTGGCTGCTACACACACGACAAGAGTCCACCCAGAAAAAAAAATTATTTAACGGCCACCGTTATATTGTTGAAGTGAAATACTTCGATTCAAATAAATTTTTATTTAAATTAAGTAAATATTTATTTAAATCAAATAAATATTTATTCAAATCAAATAAATATTTATTTAAATTAAATAAATATTTATTTGAATTAAATAGATATTTTACTTGAACCAAATAAACGGTGGCCGTCGAATAAATTATTTTTCTGGGTGTACCGTCGAGGAAAACCGTATTGGCCGGCAGGAATGGAGACATTGGCGAAGAAGATCGTCGGAATCGAGTGATGGTCAACACGACTGCTCGGTCGAGCAAGGAAAAACGTATTGGGCATGAAATTGCTCCAGTTCCCATCGGTACATATAATATCTCCGTCCTCCTCGTCTCGGTCTCTGCATCGGTTGCGCGGACGAACAGGACTGCCTCGGATTGCTGGCCGGATCGCTTGCATGCACGCTGCTCAGGCTGGTGCAGCAGCAGCGGCAGTCGAGTCCGAACACTATCTAAACTGGATCTCCAGGAGTTATGCCCACGTATCTACCTACCCTACATTAAGCACCTTCCCAGCCTAAACCGCTGCACGGAAGATCCCGCCGCGCTGAAAGCGATCGCGCCGGTACTGGCCGATCGCGCCGGTACTGGCCGATCGGCCAGTGGAAAAAGCCTTAAATTTCTTTTAAGTAACTATTTACTTAATTTGAATAAATATTTATTTTAATCAAATAAATATTTTACTTAAAGCAAATAAACGGTGGCCGTCAAATAATTTTTTTTTTCTCGGTGTGTCCCATTTAGTGACTTTCGATTCCTTTTTATTTTCATAAAAATATAATTCGGTGTATTAATAAAATAATCCCGAGCTAGCGTGTGGATCCGAGTAGTGCGGGCGCGCGATTCGCCGGACGACTTTGCCGCTCGGGCGCGGCCAAAAATGACGAGGAAGTGAAAACGGGTGGTTCGGGTCAGACACGTCGGAGAGAGGTCGTCACGCTGTCGCGACCGTGATTTTCGGCGGTGACAAGCTAATTTCGTTCGGGCGGAGAGAGACATCCAAAGCGGGCTCACGGCGGTCAACGTACACAGTGGAAACTGCCTGTTATGGATCGGACACTTGTATATCCGTTCCGCCGTTCCCGTGCACCCAGAAAAATAATTCATCAGCCCCGCGAATAAATATTTAATTAATGTAAATAAATATGTATTTATTTAAAATAAATATGTATTTATTTAAAATAAATATGTATTTATTTAAAATAAATATGTATTTACTTTAAATAAGTATATATTTACTTTAAATAAATATTTATTTGCGGCGTACTCGTTAAATAAACAATTTTTTCTGGGTGTACGCGTACGCCCAAAATCTTTGGCTTGCGCACGATGAAAGGAAATTCATCGTGCGCAATCGAAGGATAACCGAGGATCGACGGCATCGAGGATAAAGCATTCGGTCGTATCGGAGCGAAGTAATTGCTTCCGAGTTTTACGCTCTTCCTGCTTTCCGCAATGCCGGGGTTTTCACGCAGACCGTCTCGATACCGTTCAATTACATTCTAGCGTGCGAAAATTGGAATGCCCGCTGATTCTCGTTCAACGGCTGGCTAAGCCGGAGCGTCACCGTGAACGGTGCACAATCGCGGGCGAGGCAAAACGGGAATGCAGTTCGCCGACTATACAAACGAGGGGGGTAGGAGGGGGTTGCACCGGGAGCGCGAGAGATGCCGCCAAGCTCGCTGATCGAGTCTTCTCCCGGGAGAGTCGAGGATATTATCATAGCGGCGCAGCGGGGGCAGCGTCTCTCCTCGCCGGCCTCCTTTTGACGCGACCAGCCAACCGGATAGATCGAATAAGTTTCCTCGTTCGATATCACGCTCGGTGGACTCTGTTTCTCCTCACTCCACCTCTCGACGAAGGGAATACATATCGGGTCCGGAATGAAAACCGATAGTCCCACACATTCTGCGAGAGTCGTAACGACGTCGGGGAGCGACGTCCTTCCGTCACTAATTAAATTTTCGCATCTCATGCTGGAAGGACATTTTTTTTATATATGCGCGCATCGTTTATTTATTTTAAAAATATATAAACGATGACTTGCAGTTGGAACGATCGTTTGCGAAAATTGTTATCAATTTGATCACCCTGAAGATATCTGCGCGATAGTAAATTTCTTCGAGTTATAACGGCTGCGTTTTTCATCGCAGAAACTTCGCTCGGGGAAGTTCACACAGAGAATAAAATTCTAAAAGTGAACACATTTTTTGGTCTGAAGCAGCGCATTCGCAGAGACTCGGGGAGCGACATTCTTCCCTCGCCTTCGAAGCTTGTAATTAAATTTTCGCATGTAATGCTGCAAGGAAATTTCAACTTCTCGACAGAAGTTGGCCTTTTCACCCTTACTTTTTCGTTTGCAACGATAAATGTACCAGGTCAAAAATGGAAAAAAAAACTGAGCCGCGCTTTTTCTACACCCAGAATTTTTTTTTATTTGACCGCAACTGTTTACTTGGTTGAAGTAAAATATTTATTCGATTCAAATATATATTTATTTAAATCAAATAAATATTTTACTTAAACCAAATAAACGGTGGCGGTGAAAAAAAAAAAATTCTGGGTGTACGTCCTTGCCGTACGAATAACGACTCTAAGGGACTCCGCATCCCGGTGAAATTTGTCTTGTCCTCTGCATGCAAAATATAATTTCGAATGAATTTTTTATTACCTTCCGCGACGCACTTGTGCGTCAAACGTCAACCGAAAGAAGCCAGAGATGTGAAATATCAGTGTCGTCTCTGCATGGACGCATATGAGAAAAGGGTGTACATTCTCTCGGGACAGACACCTTTCCCGTATTCTTTGTGTTTGATCTTTCATGCGGCATGCCGCACGGCGTGGGCGGCACATCAGCGGATTCCACTGCTACCGCACGGTACACACGCTCGTGCGCTATTCTGACGGATAGGCAGTACCACGAGACCGAGTCGGCGAAACAATTTACAGTGGGTACACGGTGAGCGCCGGAGCGAGAATAAACGAAGAGACACAAGCAGAGACACGGCACACCGCAAACTCTCGGTTGGTAAGCTTCCGCGCGTGCTCCTATTTACCGCAACGAGAGCTTTTGTTTTGCTTCATTTTATTTTTATTTTTGCACTCACGCTCCCGTCGTTCGACACTTCTTGTTCGGAGGCAAATATTACCACGCTCGCGCGTACCTCGTGGGAATGCCCGGATTGAATTCAACGCTCGACGCTCCATACAAAGCTCTCTCGAATGAACGCCCACGAATATGAATGACAATAACTCCGAACAATGTTCGACTGCAGTATTGAGCTCTTTCTCTGCGGTCTCGTTGCCTAAATTGCATTCCATTGTAAGCAAAAAGACAAAAATATAGGGGAAAAAAAAGTCACTACTTTCCATCGTGACTATACGAGTAGTGGGGATGCCCGTGTGTTTTATCGATTCTTCGAGAAATCGATTTTCCCTCCAGTAAATATAGATATTTTGAATCGATTTTTACTGATGGGGTGAGAAATCGTGGATCGAAAAATCGTAGGGTAGACGCTAAGCAATAAAACCTGCTACAACGATACCGAAAGCATTCATCCATTGTTTTTCACACCAAAATCGTATTGGCACCGGTTTTGAAAACCGATTAAAAACAAACCATCTGGGGCAAAACGGGGTACCCTTCGATTTGACTTGCGGCGACTTTTGTTAGCTTCATCATTACCCTATTTTGCCTCACGTCGATATGACATTGCATGTACCCATTTTGCCCCATGTTCCCGTTTTGCCCCGGTTTCCCCTAATATCGTAGATCGACCTTTTCTTCGATCCGGCATCTCTGACGAGTGGTAGTTTCAGAGATTCCCGAGATTTCCGCCCCGTCGTCCTCGGGTTTCCCAACTTTTACCGCGATATCTTCGCGATATGTTTTTTTCCACATCGAAGGGGTATGAGAAAAGCGGGGAGGGGGGGAGGGGGGTCAGTAGTGTGGGCGTCGATGCGAACGAGCGTCGGAGCATTACTGGAGCACCGCCGGCTCGTTGGCTACGTTCCACGAGAGAGAACTAATTTTTTTTCTTCCTTCCTTTCTTTTTCCCATCTTTTTCGTTTCTTTTCTCATTCTCCACCTCCCCGGCATCGTTCGCTCCTTCCCCTCGTCCGCGGGTCTCACGTCGAGCGTGCGGAGACCGCGGGCTTCCTCGTCGGCGGACCCGACGGAGAGAAGCGATCGCCGCCGCCGCCGCTTCGGCTTCGCGAGCTCCCCCGGCGTGCGCGAGTCCAGGGCGAAGGGAAAGAGCGCGGACGAGGAGAACGACGAGGGAGGAGATGGATCGGCGGAGAGAGGAGGAGGAGAGGAGGGCGAGGAGGGAAGGATCGAGCCGCGCTCGTTCCTCGGAGAAATGCCGACGACGATGCTGTTCGCGAAGCGCGAGACTAGAGGATATTCCCGACCGGTAGCCGAGGTTTCTGGTTGGTCGATAAGTGGGACTAGCGGGGACTCATAGGCAGGACCCCTCCTAAGAGAGGCCCCAGTCGTACTCGAATCCCCGAGGACAACGCGGTTCCCAAGCGACACCACGGGTTTTACACGAGTGCGCACGACGACTACGACCACAAGGTACAAGGACGAAGGAGTCGGAAAGATTTTTTTCGATCGTTTCGAGCCCACCGAAGACCACCGAGCGATCTCACGGGCGGTTTTGAGCCTCGAGAATTCGCGTCTTCATCGCAATCGATCGCGATACGAAAAGTCGGTACGACTGGAAAAGTTTTCTCCGTCGATCGTATCGACAGTGTACGTCATGTTTTGCAATCGCGATTAGTTTTTTTTTTTTTTTCGGGCTGTCGTCGTCATCGTGTGCAATATCCGACCGAGGGGAGAGAAAAACTGAGGCGAAAGAAGCAAAAAGGTACGTCACACATTTGGTCTTCGTATGATCGTTGAAATTATGAGAATATAGTTTGCGACAATGAAGCGTCGAGCTTTATGAAAGAAATTGAAAAAGGACCTTGTCGAAAAATAAACGAAATTTGTTTACGGTTCTATTCAGGAAAATGTAATTACACTTAGTGATTTTTTTTAATTAATTTTTTTATTTAAGGAAAGAGAACAAATGAATCCGGTTCTTGCAATTATACATCCTGTTCGCGAAATTTTTAATTCCGTCGGCAATGCCCCCAGTTCATTGTTCTCTGTCCGTTGAGCAGGAATAGAAATGAAATAATGGCCAAGAGCGGTAGAGGCGAAGGTCTCCGTTTTTCATCGAAAACGATTGTTCCAACTGGAGCGTAGGTCGCGCAGGTTTGGAAACGGCGATAGTTCACGGTAACGAAAGTGTTCCGAGAGAAAAAAAAATAAATAAAAAAAATGCGAAGTATTCAAGGAGCGCGAGATCGAAACGTCCGTCCATTGATGTATCGCACGCGTCCAGATTTATGTAGTTTTATCGGGGAACGGGAGAGTCGAGAGGATAGCGGGGGGGCACAACAGCTGGTAGCGCGAAGGCGAAGGCGAATCGCAATTGCAATCGCGCACGGACCCCGAGAGCGTGACAACCGGCACGAGCCCCATGTGCAAACGCAAACACACACACGCGCGCGCGCGGAGAGTCGCGGACGACGCCGCGGGGAAGACACGCTGTCGCGATTCGCGATCGACCACTTTTTCTCGATGAAAGCGACTTTACCGCATCGAACACATACGTGACGACGTTTTCCTCAACACAATTACTATTACGACAGATAATACCAGCGCTCCCGTGCCGGCCGGCAACATTCCGTCGACTCCTCTCCGCGTCCCTTCATCTCGTTCATCTCCGTAACTTTTTACTATAGATCGTCGTTTCTATTTTTTAAAAATTCTTTCCGTTCCGCAATTGTACTTGATTTTGCACGCCGGTCGATTACTGTAATTCCGGAAGATCTAATTTCCTCATTGCTTTTTATGAAAACCGATCGACGTATTTTCCACTCCAGACGAGCGGATCTTCCTCTCGACCGGATGTGTTGACTGTCTTGGAGCTTGTTATTTTCGTCTGGTATTAGAGAAATTGAGTATTACTCGTGTTGCTCCAGTTGGGATTGTCTCGATAGACCGAGCCACCGTTTATCGGCTCTGGCATCGAAGTCGTACCGAGCTCCTGTTCCTATTTTGCGCCTCGAGAACGCTCCGAAGCCGCGATTCGCTCTCGATCCTGCGGATCTGGCTGATACCGGAACGACACGCATAATTGCACGAACCAATTCGAAAGCTGTGCGCCACGAGCATAGCTAGGTAGGCAACACTCGGTAGGCGTCGTGAATCAAACCGGCTATCAGATATTTCCGAGCGCTCGTCCTATAACTGTCATAAGTACGTTCCCGGAAAGTTGCGTGCCGCAACTTCACGGCCTTGGCAATGCCGACGCGTTAAGTAGATACCGGATTAAGACGAGTATCCGACTCTAAATGCGTTAATACCGGATGACCCAAATATGCAAAAACCACATTTTTTTCCCCTTCGATTCTCGCCACGAACGGAGATGCGCTGCTCCACTTACCCAAACCTCCTTAATACTCGTTCGAATCGTTATAAAATTAATACTTCGTTCGAAGATGCAACTATTTTATTATGATTCGACTATCAACTGCGATAATAAAAAACGAATGATTCAAAAAAGCTCAATGTTGCAGACATAAGTGATCTTAGATGCAAATGCAGTTCGTCCGGCCGATAAAGTTTCCTATAATCCAGCCGATTTTTCTCGTCAATTCTCGCTAAAAATCGGCGATGCGCTGCTCCACTTACTTAATCCTCTTTGATACTCGTTCTAATCTCTATAATATTAATACCTCGTTCGAGGATATATTCGTTTTTGCTATAAAGACATTTTTCGCGAGAAACGATTTTATCATGATCGGACTATCAAGATTATAAAAAAAAAGAATAAAAAAAATCTCAATGTTGTAGAAATAAGTGTATCAGCCCTGCCACGAAGACAGTTTTCTCGTTCCAAGCATGAGTTTCTTAGGGTGAATCTGAGATGCAATTTGGTCCGTTCAGCCGATAAAAATTTGCAAGGGTCCGACTATCGGGTACGTCTCCGCGGTGGTAAATGAATCTTAACGAGCGAATCTCGGATGTTGTTCGTACCCGGGATTATTATGAGATGAGTTGTTTTCCCACGGGAAGCAGCTCACCCGCGTCTCCACTAAACTTCGTCGGGCTCCCGGTGCCGTCCATAAAACAGTTCGAATTTCTCGCCGGCATGTCGAAAGTGCCTCTGCCGTTGGTTCTTGCCTCGAGAGAGTGTGTAGTGGACGAGAGGAGAGCTCTCCTAGGTAGTCCGGTCTCGGGGCGAAAAAATCGTGTTACCGTTAAGGAAGCTCTCCGGCTCACGGCAGACCGGCAGCTCACGGTGCTGCCCGGCGCATTGCACGCCAGCCTGAAACTTTGCTCTCTTTCCACTCTATCGCGTATCTCTTCGACATTGAGCTCGCCTCGCTATCGCGATCTCACTTAATATTTCTTACTGTTCTTCTTACACTCTTTCCGTTTCCACTCGGTTCAATCCGCACGGTGGTATACGCGAGTCGTTAAGATCCCGCGGAAACGAGATACGAGCGCGCGACTCGAGAGGAAACGCTCCGCTTAACTTGACCCCTCGGTGCCTTACGTACGCTTCGCAGTGTCGGTGAAACGACAGTTTTTGTTTCTTCAATTGTAAAAATAAAAAATGCGTTTTTCACAAAAGTTTTTTTTTTCAAACAATTTTATGCAAGACAGTGTCGAGCGGTTGAGAAGAATATTTTTGTCAATGAGAAAGAGGCTTGAGGCTTGAGGGGACAGTTCTGTTAATCTGGCGAAAAATGGGTCATTTATTGGGATTTTTACAAGTACGTATTCTTAAAACTTAAATACTTAAGAATTTCTTTAATGGTTTTTTTTTTTCAAAATCATTAAAAAAATTAAAAATGCATAGATCTGTCTTAATGGGTTAACTGGACTGGGGGTCTGAGAGGACTGAGGAATAAGCGGTTTAATTCGCACGTCTGCCGTGCGAACTGAGACACTTAAGAATTATCACTCGACGATTCGACAATTGCAGATTTATGTATTAATGCTATTACTGCAACGCATCGGGCATTGTGAGTCTGATTATAGTGCGAACTCGATTTTCCTCCGTCGTGTCTCAGCGACTGACACGTCGAGGAAAACAAGCAGGAAAAAAAGAGGAAATAAATGCAACGAGATTTCAATCGATTCAGAAGCTGATGTTGGGAAGTGGAGTGAGTCGGATGAGATGCTATGTGAAAAAGTTAGCTCTCATTGAGTTATCGAAGTCGGTTCTCCGCGGGCCCGTTGGCCTACGCGCCGGCGCTGCGCGAGAGAAGAAAAAATTGAAAAGAAAAGAAAAAAAATTGAATGAAAAGATTAATGAACGCGATGAATAGTTAATTGGCAGTGAGAAAATTTTCCGGCTCTGCCGTGCGTCTCGTTCGGTTTATCGTGTTATTTTTCCTGCGAAGCCTCGAAACTCATTCGAGACGGCGCGGCGATCTGTCGAGTTCATCGCGGCAACCGTTCGATAAGCCATTATATCCGATAGAATCGCGGTAATGATCAGCGAACGATAAAGTCTTCCCTCGCACGGCGCGGTAACGGCGTCCATTAACCGAGAGTGAAACACGCGAGGCAATGAAAATTCAATAGCGAAGTTTTATCGTGGAAACCGAGCAATATCGATAATCTCCGAATGCAACGATCGATCCCGATAATTATTGTAATCGGATGCTCAACCGAGAGCTTCGGGAGTTTCATTGAATTATTAATCGTACCGCTCTCTTACGAAGGGGAGAGCGGGGCAAAACGGGATAATGGGGCAGAACGCAATTTTTCAATAACCTTTGGCTGGTGGCGGTGACGGTAAGTGGGGCAAAACGGTGTTGAAAATCCGGTTGTATCGTTGGGACAAAAATTATTGGAAAACTGTGTTTTGCCCCCCGCCGTCCCGTTTTGCCCCACTGTCCCATTTGGCCCCGAACACCACTACGTACGAATAATACCTCGTCTCAAAATTCAATAGCGAAATTTTATCGTGGAAACAGAGCAATTTCGAAATTTTATCATGGAAACCGAGCAATATCGATAATCTCCGAATACAACGATCGATCCCGATAATTATTGTAATCGGGTGCTCAACCGAGAGCTTCGGGAGTTTCATTGAATTATTAATCATCCCGCTCTCTTCCGTAGGGGAGAGCGGGGCAAAATGGCACAGTGGGGCAAAACGGGATAATGGGACAGAACGCAATTTTCCAATAACCTTTGGCTGGTGGCGGTGATGGTAAGTGGGGCAAAACGGTGTTGAAAATCCGGTTGTATCGTTGGGACAAAATGGGGCATCCAAAATTTATTGGAAAACTGAGTTTTGCCCCACTGTCCCATTTTCGCCCCGATCTCCACGTACGGATAATAGCTTGTCTAATAATTTCATATCTCAGCTGTAATCGGGTTCGATTGAAATTCATCTCTTGAAATTCATCTCTTGAAATTTCTATGCAGTCCATTACTTATCCATCGTTAAATATAAATGACCAGTTAGGAAATTTCAATACGCCACGCAATCGTGTGTCGATTGAACGCTCGTCGAACGAACTCTTCGAACAACATTCTAAAGTGTTCGACGTGTGAAAGACTCTCAGTCGGCAAACGAAGGTGGATTCTTGCGCGGAGCGCTTCTCCCGTTCGCGTTACGCTCTCTCGGCGAGGCGAATGCGAGACAGCTGCCGGAGCGAGCGAGGGGAGGAGGTAAAAGTTCGAATGAAATCTTGTCTGTCACGAGAAAAGTTTCCGACACTCGCTCGTCGAACGACAAACGAGAGAGTCGACGGTAGCGATTTTCACGAAACTCAAACGAGTGCCGCGTATCCAGTTCCGTTGAGCGATTTACCGTCCGCGTGTGAGTCGCAACAATTGCAAACTTTTATACGAGACTATACGAGCCCGAGCCGGAGAACGGAAGAGACTCGTAAAAGGGCTATCGTCGATACCGGATGGTGAATGGAGGTTCGTACCTTTGATACGATCGACGATTGGCTGCAACCTTTCCATCTCGTTAATTTTAGACTTTTTTTTTATAGTTAATTTTTTTTATAATTAGAGGCTCATTATTTTGTAATTAATAATGTCATTATTACTTACAAAATAATTAACCTTTTATTTCGGACATTCGGTACAATCGACGATTGGCCGCAATCTCTTCATCTAGTTAATTTTAGAAAATATTTTGTAGTTAATTTTTTTTTTTATGGTGAAAGGTTCATTATTTTGTAATTATTAATTTAATTATTACTTTCAAACTAATTAACCTTCAATTTCGTACATTCGATACGATCGACGATTATCCACAATCCTTTCTTTTCGTTAATGTTAGACATTTTTTAAAGTTAATTATTTTTTTTTAAAATTAACTAGACTACAATGTTAAATTGACGGAAATAAAATTGGCGAACTTTGTTGGCAAACTTTATTTACCGTGCAGGATTGTATTTCATTGATCCCTTTGTTTATTCCTCGTCGAAATGATTTCCCTCGGGGAGAAAGATCGGCTGAATGGAATAGAAGAGAAATTTATATTAAATCTTTTTTTTTTTTTTTTCATGTGGCAGATGAAATGATCGATTCATTTCTGTTTCCCAACTTTTCAAAATCTATTGAGCGACGCGGGGAAACAAAATAGCGATTTGTTTGATCCACGAGCCAAGATTTTAAAAAAAGTGTCGAGAGGAAGATAAGTCGCACGAGGAGTTTAAACTCGAATGAAAAGTGTTCTTTATGTCAGACACCCGGTACGATGGAGATAATGTCCATATATAATGCACGCAACGGGGCCTCCCGGGCTGTATGTGTGTGTGTGGGTTTGTGTGTTGCACTGAAGGTGCACCTCACATGGTCGGGCTGGTGCTCGTCGTCGCCGGTGTTCTCTATGCCACTGGGCACTTGAAACGGTATCCACCTCCATAAATGTAATGTTACGTCGCGAACCAGCGGGAAGAATATAACATACCATATTCCACAGTATGTGTGTTATCCACATTTGGCACCTAGCCATTCGCATAACTCGACCGAGTTACCTCGCACTCGATAGTGAACTAATTTCGACGACTGCTAAATTTTTCGCAAATTTTTCGGTCAACAAAATTTTATTACTATTATTAATTTTAATAGTAGCAGTAGTGAGTTTATTAACAATACATGACATGTGACAGTTTATTTTATATATAAAAAACTTTTCACTTTTCACCTATATTGAATTTTATGAATTTCATGATCTGTTTGTAGGATAAGTCGAAGGCAGAGCGGAATCTTGCCTTGTATGCCGTGCGGAGCTGAGCAATAAAGCACCGAGGACGTTTTTTGGTCGGCCAAAGAATATCGATAAAAAAAAAAAAAATTTAAAGATGAAGCCTTTGAATACCGCGACGTTTCTGCTGATCCTCGCCAGCGTTTGCTTAGCCCTACCGCCGAGTCAGACTCAGACCCGCGTTCCCGCGAGGACCAAACAATCGACCACGATCGCCAGCAACAAAATTCCTGGCTCATCGTCATCGTCGACAACCACGGTCACTCCGGCAACGACTGTCGAGCAGAGAACGAAAAATAACGATCACAGTACCGGATCAACTTTGCAACCGAAGAAAACCTCCGACCCGCCGAGTCAGGAAACTGCGTCGACGAGCCAGCAGCAAACATCCTCGACCAGCCCGGCGAAAGAGACTCGCGAATCGCCGGGGAAAATCCGACCGCAGATCAAACTCACCACGAACTACACGAGCGTCGGCGAGGTGAGTACTTTTGACTCAAAATATTTCTCAATTAAGAAGCTGCTTACTCGCGGCTAATTGATTCGTATATTACGAAACTGTTCGAGGGGCTTTACTTATGGAGTACTTGAGAAAATTTGCGGAAAAGTTTTCAACGTATTTTTAAGAATTCTTAATTGAAAAGAATTTAAACAATTATTTAACGAGCTCCTCGGTTTTGCGCTCGATGCGAAAATTCGATCCGGTTGTCTTTCGCTGCGATGGAATCGGAAAATCGCATTTATGAACTGTGCGCTGTAAATTCTATCCATAGCTTTCACATTGCCTCTCGGCACGGGGAGAAAGAAAAGAAGCCGGGTACACGAGAAACAATGCAGCCGCGAGTTTTCTCGTGAAATTGCCAAGTTTTCCCATCGGTTGCACCAACGTGACATGCCGTTTCAGTTATAAAATATCGACCTTTCTGCGACCGGTCACGCGTAAGTTTTAGCCGGAAGCTCGTAACTTATGCTCCGCATCGGGCGGCATTTGCACGTGGGACTTAAGAATACATTCGACGAAGAAGACGAGTGGTGCTTTTCCGTGCCTGGCTCCTTACCGCAAAGTTTAATATACTTTTGGCTGTGCATCTGCATCCTCGACGGTAAAAATAAACCGCAAGAAAATATAAGATAGTTTTGCAGAATGACAAATTCTTGGATCACCGACCGATGAAATGTTTTCTTTTTTGCAAAACTAAAAAACATGATTAAAAAAATTGCAAATCGAAGTAGTCGTTTTAAACGATGCAAATCTGTCACACGCACGAACACATACATCCGGAGCTAAAAAATCAAATTTTTCTACGTTTTCGACTATTTTAAATACTCTGACATGAAAATCTAATTTTTTTTTTACGAAAACAAAGTTTCCTCTATGAGGAAGCAAAAGGAATGAAAAAGTATTCTTTTCTCCGGTTGGGCAAATAGAAACCGCACCTCGCAGGTGATCGATGCACTCGTGGCCTCCGCAGGGTCATCATTTGCCTTTGAATGAAGGCCTTTCAACGAATTCCCCAGTTTTCTCTTTTGAAAATATGCAAAAGTCGCGAATTTTTTTTTTTTTTTTTTCTTTCTTTCAGGAATTTTAATATTTCATTTCACGCATCGCCAAATCGCCGTTCTTTTTGGGTCTCCTCATGTTTATTTTAAGCGTCGACGGTGCCGAATACAAATAACTAAAAAGCGTAGGTCAAAGGCCCCGCTATATAGACATACGTTTATACATAGGTATGTATACATGTACGTATGAATGTACATGCCGAGCGTGTAGCTGATATAGAAAGGGGACCCAGATTCGCTGTTCGATGCGCTCGCTGAGGGCCGATGACTGCGCACGAGAGTAGTGCGCTCATCGCTGCACGGTAGAATGAAGCGAGATAGAGGGAGAGAAAAAAATAACATTGCAAATAGGTCGACCTGGAAAGTAGCCACGTGTTGCGTCGGTTTGCGCACGGGTCGCGAGCTCTTAGCGAGATGCGAGACAATTACGGTCGTTTAACGAGTATGTGGCTATAAATTTGGCCTTAATTTTGGCGAACGTTCAGAAGCTTCGTAAAGAAACCACAAAAAGTTAAATCTCCGGTCAAATCAAAATTAATGAGATAAAAATTTCGAGATATCGAAATTATAAAAAAATTTTTTGAAAAAATACCATTTTTGTCGAAAAATTGTAAGGGTTACTTAATTTATACCGCAATCAGCGAAGTTAAAAATCCGCAAGAAAGTAAAAAAAAAAAGAAGGTAAAAAAATGCTGTCTTAATTTAATTCGAGTTTGCTAATTTCCATTTAACGGTGAACATCGTAGAGTGTCGTTCGGATTCTCGGGCACGGGCACTTCATAATCCTATCCGTCCGCTCATCTAATCCGCGATTTGTATTGCCTTACGTAAAACCGAGTGTGCATAAACGCTCGACGAACGTCCCATAATATAAATTCTCTCGATAACGATAATTGGACCACGCGCGTGAGAGAACGCCCGCGGGAGAGTTAATTTTCAGCCGGCTGTGTAGCGGTATCGTGGCAACTGGCGAAACGAGGAAAGCAAGCTCCGGCTGATCGAACTGGGTTGGAATCGGGAAAAAAAATGAAACGTGCTTCTTCCGTTCGCCACGCTCGTACAGCTCGGGACGATCCGGAGAAAAACGTGAAAAGAAATTAAGATCGGATTGTCGATGTCGAAGAAATTGGATGGAGAAACGTGCAAGATGAAGAAAATAAAAAAGTACTGTGCTCGCACGCTCGAATAGCCAGCCAGCGAATCGGGAGTAGTCCATATCTGCGCTGTGCAGACCATAAATCCGATTTATCAAAGTCCTTAAAATACGACAGATTCGACAGATTTGAAGGCATATATAGATAGACAGATTTTTATTTGGTACTGGGATAATCCCCTAAGTATTATAGCAATGCAAAAGGTAACAGCGTTTTGTCGATTTTTTACTGATATTTTTACTGATAAGCAAGAGCGTGAGGAAAGGAACGATCGTGTATATTCGTAAATGTAATCCAAAATATATCATTATTTCTCTAAATTCTAATTGCGGGGAATTTTGCCATACATAGCGCGCTTAGTTGCTGCATTTAACCTCTTGACCAGTCGAGCAGTTGGTTATTTTGTTTCGCTGGCCTCCATTACATTTCTTATTCGTTCAGTAAAAATGCTCTTAATTTAAGGGCATTAATTACGAAGTACCACAGTATATACGCTTGATTGATGTCGCTTATCGTTGACAGTTTTGCTAATATTTCTTTCTGCAGAGTCACCATCGACACTAAATTGTTGCAATAGCCTCGAGCGATATGCTCTATATAGACGACACTGCAGTATGAAATGCATGAGGGTTTTGTTTACCTTATTGTTACATTGCATACACAGCTCGTCGCTTTTTATGACGCGTACCTTGCGCACCCACACACACACACATGTGTATACGGACAGCAAGTACCGCATGATCTTGACCTTCGCGCTCCTCCGCTGCATCCCGTCCCGCGAATATCCGCGGATCATATCCTCCTCTCGCGACCGACACTCGGCAGTTTCTCTCCCGTGCATACGATAAGATGCAACATCCTGCGACCTTCGGGAGGCCAGTTGAAAAATAGTCGAACGGAGTTGCATGCACCGAGCATCCGCGTATCCGAGGTGCACCATCGTGTGTGACTCCGAGGAGCGCGGATATAGAGAAACATCGTATCTAGCCACCTTCGTGCTTGTAAGTACACATTCGAAGAAGCCCCATTACACATCCCGCAGCCTTGACTCTCCCGCGGCAAGAACGACCGCGAGTCCCGGGCGAGACCTCGCTAACGCGCTACCGGTGCAACCGACGCGCACCTCGTCTCTCCGGTTCCCCCGTTGGCTTAAAAAAAAAACGAGAAAAAAAAACCAAAAAAAAAAAAACGGTAGGAAAAAATGTACACTTTCATACGCGGAGTCATTAGGGCTACCGGTGGCAATTGCCTCGGAACAGCCTTAATGACCGCACGGGGGATGGATTCGTTCTTGTTTATCGTATTCCCGAGCGCGATCTTCGCAGCTTCCCGGAGCCGCTCCTGGAGCCGGCTTGACTGCGGTCGGTTTTGAGCGTGAGCCGGAGGCTGCGATGCGCCTCCTGTACGAATGTCTTCTGCGGACTCTCTCTCGTCCGAGTTGCATTACCGTCGAGTGGACGGCGTACTCGATGTGTTCGAGGCACGCGTCACGCCGGCCACGATTAACGACCGCGGGAGAACCGCAAGAAGGTCCTCTCCTGCGCGTTTCTGCGCCGCTCTCCGCGGCGATCCAGAAACACGGCGGGAAGAGATGGCGGGTGATCTATGAAAATTCTCGCGGCGTTTGCATTGCGTACGGTACGCGCACCTAATTCGAAGACGACAACAGCACGCTCGCGATGGAACTTCGCGGGAAGACTGTATCCGAAGGATCTCCGACGCTGCGGCGGCTGCGGAAGGCTCGCCGAAGAAGCGTTCCGTAGCTGTGCGGGCATGGGAACGAGATAAGTTGAAACACACACCCGAGAGTGGTGAATATGCGCGGAACGGGAATGAAGATGAATCGGAAATAGAGAGATGCAAAAAAATTTATATATGTATGCATGTATATAAAAAAAAATAAAAAAAAACATTGGAAGATCGAGAGCCTGACACGTTCTTCGAGACTCCGAGGGAAATACCTGGGTTCTCTTCGCCGGCTCTCGACGTCTCCATCTCTCTTTATCACCGTCCTGTGTTTCTGCTTCTCTCGTTCCTTTTCCTTTGGCACTCGGTCGCGAACGTTCTCGACGTACAAGAGAGCACTCGGACACGGTTCGAAGCACCGGGAACGTTATTTACGAGTCTCCTTACTCTTGTCCTCTTTTATTCGAGGTATTTATGTATGTATACGCGTTGGTACGGCGATGTACGGAGCAAACGTGCCACAGGGAAGTGCAGCGATAGCTCGCGAAGACAGCGCAGCTCGTTAGTCCGGGCTCGCCTAATTATCGATCAGAATCGATCATCGTGTGCCGGAACGAAACGGCCGCGAACGAATTACTGCGGTTTAAAATTCCTGGGGTGTAACTCGCCGATGGGAAATAGTGTGCGCACGGTGCAAAAGGTTTTTCACATTTGAGGCAGTCCGAGCGGTACAGTCCCGCCAAACGCGAGTTTCACCGAACATTTCGATGGGATAAATATCTGAAAGAAAATCAAGTATGAGAATTTTTTTTAAAAAGTTATTTGTAATCTCTGAAAATTGCGTTTTTTCACAGCTTGAACATAGAAAAACGCGTGTTTCAAAGATTACAAAAAATGCATATATTTATAAAATAATAATCATAAATAATTTGTCAACAACATTTTGGAATTGTTATTACGTAAAAACAGTATTTGCAGCACCTCCCATATGGTTGATGTTTTTTGCAGATTTTTGTCTCATCCAGAAATGTTTGACTTTTTCCCTGAAACTCAAGTTTGGCGCAACTGTACCTCTCGGTCTACCTAAACGAACGTGTATTGTCCGTAAACATCGATTTTTTTTTCTGCTATCATTTTTGCAGTATCTTTTTCTTCATTTTATATATAGCAATTTGTATGTTTGATACATCGATTTTGTATAAAGCAAAGAGGCGCATTTAATATAATTCGAGAGTGAATCAATATACCCGTTGAGAGTGAAACTCAAAACTGCGACGAGACACGGGGGGGGGGGGAGGCGAACCCCGCCAGGCGACGCGATTCTCGGAAAACCCAAGTCCTCGCTTCCGAAAATCAACCGTCTGCCATAGAGAACAACCGAGACTAAGCTGGTTTATTGGAACTTTGGTGGATCATGTCATTTCCTGGAACTCCGGAGTTTGCAATTACATAACAGTCGAGCTGAAACGCGCGCTTGCGGATCCGTGTATGTATGTGCATTACATACCTTTGGAGATTAGTATTTGCCCGCGCTGCATGTTCGGAAACGTGGATAGTGTAAGTTCGCAGAAACTGCGAACCGGAAGGAAACATGTATGCGGGTCGTACCGGATGAAACGTAAAGGTCGCAACGGCACGCTCCGCTGTTGACGCAGGTGATATTGCGAGTGCCGATAGTGCGGATTTTCTCTCCGGCGATGAAGTCAAAGTGTAACGAGATCTGCGCAAACGGGGACGCGCAAGACTCGTTCGAGGGGAGATACAGTGGAAATGTTTGAAAGCTCGTAAACATTTTCTCATTTCTTGAAGTTTGATATTCCCCTTTTCCGTCGGGATATTTGATTCATTTTTTTTTTTTTTTTTAAAGTTGTTCTCTCTTTTAATAGGTTCGCAGTCTCCCCATTCACTGCATTTTCCAATAGGGACGATAATTTCCGGTAGCAATTTCCTATCGCTCTCGCTCGACTATCTACAGGACTGAACGCAATTTTCGTCGACCCGCAGTCCCGTCCGTTGACGCTACGATGTCTTGGCGGGATTCCATGCACTTTAGACGGACTTCGCGGTACGTGCGAGAGCCGGGAAAATAGGGACACATTTTTTCAAATTTCCAATTTGCGACGCTTCGAAAATTGCCTTACGTACAGCACATCCGTGGAAAAAAAATACTTCTATCGACAATTGAGGACGATCAGATCTGAGAAAATAATTGTTAATAATAAAATAAATAAATGAGCTTTGACGAAAAATTCAGTTTCGGCAAAGACAACAACAACAACAATAATAATAATAATAATAACAATAAAAATGACAAAAAATCGATACATCAACCATCGTCTCTCCCTTTCCCCATCGACGCCCGTGTAGAGGAGGAAGAGCGTGTGAAAAGTTGATGCTAGCTCACCTAAGACGATCTTAATCGTACCGGAAGTTCTATCTCGGCTGAACTGGTGCTAGTTCTACGGACAATCGTTTACGCCGCCGTGTTAAAGCCCGAGAGAAAGAGAGCCTCGCATTTACTTGCTCACTTTACTTTCCCGCTTGCTTCGCTCCACGTGTATCCCAGTTTAGCAGGATGTGACCTGATTTACCTATAGCGCTCGGCATTACTGTTGACGCCGTCGGCCCTGGATGCATAATCTAAGTACGGATTATGCGCACCTAACTTGGTTTATCTTCTACGGTGCACAGGTTAGGACGGGGTAAAACGGGGAGCTAAAAAGAAGTCTGTTCTTACTTACTAATTTTTAAAAATAAATGTTATTTAATTTTAATAAATCTTTGTTTCAAATCGAACAAATATTTATTCAGTAGTAGTAGTACAAGAATTTTATCGGTCAGAGCGTTTACACGAGTAGGCGGGTGTTTACAAATTTTTCGTTTGCATTTTCCATCGTCCAATCGACCATCGACCGGAGTCCTTCAGCCTGTGTAGCTGGTCTGCACCCAGAAAAATAATTTATTTGACGGCCACCGTTTATTTGGTTTAAGTAAAATGTTCATTTGATTTAAATAAATATTTATTTCATTTAAGTAACTATTTACTTAATTTAAATGAATATTTATTTAAATCGAATGAATATTTATTTAAATCAAATGAATATTTATTTAAATCAAATGAATATTTATTTAAATCAAATAAATATTTACTTAAACTAGATAGATATTCATTCGCGGGGAGCCCGTGAAATAAATTATTTTTCTGGATGCAAGCGACGATCGCTCGTGTTCCTCCGAGGAAGTTTTCTGATCTCTCGAACTTCCCGAAGCCCCGTGGCCAGGGAGCAAGGGTCAGAGGTTGTTAAGAGCTACGACAGCGTGGCTTTAACTTTGAGTCTGAAACTTTGACCCGCAACTGCACCGGTGCTGTTGCATCCCGCGTCCTGTAGCTACCGAAGCTGTGGTCCTAGTGAACGTGCCTCGGCTTACCGCCGTCCGCTCCGATGTTGTGTTCCAGCTCGGGAAGAAGTCCTCACAACCGGTCACGATCGACTCGGCTGTTTCTACCGGGCCACAGACCCCTTGTCGTCGAATTGAGAAAATTATTTACCTTCTTTTTTTTTTTTGCCTCCGCCACACGACGGGCTCGTTCGCTCAATCTCAATCGAGAGAAAGAACCACGCGCCCGGGGAGTTTAAACGGCAGGATTTCCTGGAGTCAAAGCGGATTCTGCATCCGTGTATATCTATACTCGATATACACGGCTACGGCGAGGTAAGAGGGAACGAGTTAAGTGATTCGTTCGGTCGTAAAATCTGTATTTACGAGCCGACGCACGCGTGCTCTCCGACTTTCTCTGCGAGCGTGGCTTTGTGGCGCATTGGTTCTTCCTTCGAACACCAATTTCATTCGTTCGTACTGTTCGGCTATTGGCACTGAGCCCGTGTGACGCGACCCTCGGAAGCTACAAGTATCCTCCGAATGACGCGGGAGATTCGAGAATCAAATAGTCTCGATGTAGGGCAAAGCTTTTCGTCTAATACTTTACGCACGCTTCAGCGTGCGTAAAGTGCGTGCGTACAGTAAGATCGGATCGATGTCCGCATGCGCCGGGTATTTACACTTGTAGTACACTTGGCTGTAAAGCCCCACTTTCGCCACTCTCGGCAGGCACAAAAAGTAGGACTTTTCGTGCATGAGTTACAAAAAATAATTTATGTGTACAACCATATAATTCATACATTTCTTTCTATAGCATAAAAGTGGTGAACATGGCCCGCTCCATTTATCAGTGTTTCACGTGCGGACCGGGTGGAACATATTCACCACTCTTGCCTCATTATGTATATATTATATTTTTTTTTAGACTGAAATTTAATTTTTTTTTATGTTAAGCCGAGTAAACGATTTTAAGCCGCATTGCCCGTGGGTATTGAAGATCGCAGCCTCCACCGCGTCGGAGTTGAGAGCGAAGGTAGAGGAAGAAAAGTGCGGAAGCTGAACAAAGCTGCGAGCCCCGTGCTCGAACTGATTACTTTCCGAGATTGAGTAGACTCCCGAAGAGGTATTAGCGAAAGATGAAGAATAATAATGGTACGAAGGTAAAGAGATTGCGAACTGGCTGTGTAATCGTGTCGTCTTGTGTAGCTCGTTATAACAAATAGGTTTGTACGGAGCCGAGCTGCAGCCTATGTAAGGACCGATATGAGTCGAACAGGTGGACGTCAGTGTACTCCTTCGATCTCGTTGCTTCTTCCAGCGTCGCGTTTCAAGTTTCACTGCGGGAACGATTTGCGCAGGCTCCTTCGGGAACGCGACGTTTTTGCTCTCTCATCTCCGCGCGACCGTCTTTCTCCGCTTTTCTCAAATATGCTTATTTTCCCTATTCGGAATCGACGCCGCGATGATCTTAAGAGCACGGCCGCGGCTCTCGGCCTCTCCGTCGGCCTGCCCGGATCCTTTGAGTGGCCGTATCTGCACCGGCATCGGTACACCGCATCCCGCGTACGAGATGATCGTCCCGGTGGCAATTGGGACGGGGTATGCACTAACGGCCGGGCAGGTGAAGCGTAACAGCTATGAGATGAGCAAGCTCGGCCGAGAGACGGGCAGGATATGAGTCTTCGAGAAGATAAACCCGCGATCAAAATTATCCCGAAGCTGGGAGATCGGAGAGTTGCGATGATGGAAAACTGCGTGAGGCAAACCGGGACAAAACGGGGGCGACATTGGACGCTGAGTCGAGTGGAAATTGTTTCCTGCGGCTCAGAAGCCCGGGGCAAAATGGGGCATCACAAAAATTTGAGACACAACTTGAACCGCTGACGGAGAATCGGGGCAAAATCGAAAATCGACATAGCGAGCGTCGGGGCCAATTACCAAACGCATTCCATTTTGCCCCGAATAACCATTTCTCTGTGACGCGTAACAACTATGGGACAAGCAAGCTCGGCCGAGTGTCAATCTTCGAGAAGACAATCCCGCGATCGAAGTCATCCCAAAGGTGAGTTGTGAGAGTTGTGAGAAAGGAAAACTCCACGAGGTAGAAAAGGTCGCGAGGGTGAAAGCCAAATCCAGTGGAAATAATTTCGCGTGGCTCAGAAACCGGGGGCAAAATGGGACATCACCAAAAGTTTCAGACACAACTTGAACCGCTCACGGAGAATTGGCTCAAAATCGAAAATCGACATAGCAAGCATCGGAGCGAATTACACACAGGCATCCCATTTTGCCCCGAACAGCCATTTCTCTCGAAGGCTCGAAGCAATCTATTACAAGCTTCATTTTATTTTGATAATGATCAGAACAGGCGAGTCATAGCTCTGCTCATCCAGAGAGCGTTTATTTCTCAGCTGCGCCGTTTCGCCCCTGTACCAATACACATGTTACTTCGCTCGAAGAAACATCGCGCCTTCGACCTCGATACATAGGTGTACATAAGGCTCGTCAATTCTGTGTAGATTTCATTACCGACCTACTCGATCATTTTTTATTTCCCAACTTTTTGCCGACACCCTTGGATCTCCAGCGATTTCCTCGTCCAGCATCAACGTGGTCCACGCGTCCGTATGCGCGTAACGATCTTTACCTCGGATGTGCTGCGTGCGCGTAGTTGGCGAAATTTGCATAATTGCACAGCGCCAAAGTCGCTGTACGCGCATACGGAGCATGCGAGCCGATGTCTGATGATAGACGCCGGTACCGCGGGGCACGCCGGGCACGGCTATAATCCCCGCGGATCCTCCGCCTTGGTCCCCGATCGTTTAGAGCTAGGCAACACCGGGCGGAGGAAAGTCACGGTGGAGATCTCTCGTCCGGTTTTTGCGCGAACCGCGGCTGCCAGGAAGTGTTTAATGCATCCAGCGCGAGGAGACCCGGAGGGAGCCGCGTAGACTCGGAGGCAAAAGGGGAACGACTATGAGCGATTAGCGCGACGACTCTCTCTCGAGCCTTCAGCGAGCCCCTGGCAGGTGGAGTTTAACTCGCACCACTCGATCGCTTCTTCCCAAGCCGAGGAGACGAAGAGAGGAACGAATTAAAAAAATATACATCCACATGCAGAGATTGATGGAAAGCGAGAGTACGAGCGGTTGGAACGAAGAGCACAGCGGGTCGTGAATTTGATTAATTAATCGAAAAATTTGCTTTTAATGAGGAGTGGGAAAAGAAAGAGTTTATCCTCGGGGAGAACAAAGTCCGCCGATGAGGCGGAATAAATTTGCGATGCAAATTTGTGATAAACGGTCCGTGTTCCCGGCTTCGAGGGGGTCACGGGGGGGTCTGAGGGATTGACTCACTTTCCCAAGGAGCTCGTCGGTGAGAGTACGAGGAGAGAGAAGAGGCAGTCGTGACGCTTCCTCTCGCGATGGGCCGGTTAGGGATAATAGAAGGACGCACGGTTTGCGCACGGTAGCGCGGATACGTACTCACGGTATAACGGTTGAGCCTCCGCCCGTGTACGAGCTGCGCCACGAGGGAACGGATTACGTCGACGACAACGACTCGGTGAGTCTCTCGGCTTCTCGCGGGACCGCCTCGGAGAGATCAGAATCTGGATGAGGAATGCCGACTCCGGTGATTATCTGATTGCCGGCCCGGGAGGGAAACGGTACGAGAGCGAAACATACGTGCGGATGAAGCTCGGCGCGCTCGCGGACGAGCTGACAATGCTCGTGGTCGGCAGTTCCTCGCCTCTTCCGTCTCCTTCGCTCATCATTTCCAAAGCGGCTGCTCCGAACTGCCGCTCTCAAACTTTTAAACGAATGCTCTTAACTTCTGACACCTTTTGCGGCGCGGAGCCGGAAGCTGCTGTCACCCAGAAAAAAAATAATTTATTTGACGGTCACGGTTTACTTGAAACAAACGAGCGGTGGCCGTCAAATAAATTATTTTTCTGGGTGTACTCGGGTCGATGGGGTCGAGGCAACTTTTGCGACTCTCCCGAGAGCAATTTTTTTCGACCGGAAGCGAGGCCAGCGATCAAGATTTTTTTTTTATGTTTCTTACTTAATGAGTTCTGAACTTTGGATTTCTGGGTTTGGGTTCACGATTATGATTGTTATTGTTATTAAGGGGGACGATAGGAAATTTTATACTATACTGCTCACCGGTATTACGGCGAGCGGGGAAGAATATTGTTGGATAGAGACGCATAGGACCGTACCACGATTCTCTAATGCATTATGCATTGTATTCCTTGTTATTACTATGTATTCGGTCAATTAATCAATTAACTACGCTGCTATCCGAGTTTCACGCAGATGCAACGGTAATTAGAATAAATTTAAATGAGCAATTTCCGAATAGGGAACATTTTTAACTCTCTGTGTTCACGCATCGTAGCTTCACTTTGTTTTTATTTAATTTTTTTTTTTCAAGTTTTTTCTTCAATTATGAAAAAAAATGTATAAATCTCCATTTTGAAAGCGAATAAGCAGGGAGACGCTGTCTTGTGACCCGCGGCAAGGATTCGAGGGGGTTAACAAATTTACTCGAACAATGACATCAAAGCGTTTGAGACCTCGAAGATGTTCGAGCGTCGCGACCGAAAATTGGGGCCTCGGGGACACGGAACGCGAGCGCCTTTAAAAAGAGTGAGAAACAAGAAAAAAAAACCGTTGTTCGGCCTCAAGTTGTGAAACAGCTCTTCGTGATAATCGGGCGCTGAGCAAAAATATCTTCCTCGCTAAAGTATCATTCTCGCCGTCGTTATCCATAAAATTAGTTATTTTTTATTTTTTATTTTTTTACTTGAACTCTTCATCGACCTCCCGTTCTTCTTTTAGTATGACGAGGTCCAGACGGGCTTCGTCTGAGAGGCGAGGAAACAGACGAGACGAGCGGACGACGGTCCGAAGTCTTAAAAAAATTTTTATGGTTACCCACTTTTGTGGGCAACGGTTAAATTGGCGAAACGTTGAGTAATGAAATTCAGAAGAGACCCGGCACACGAACGACCATTAAATTGAATTATAACACGAACTTTGTTTTTTTTTCTGTCCGTGCCCGGTAACACCGCGAAAGGAATTACGGTGAGATTCTACCGTCGCTTTAGTGCGCTTAGGGGAACGCTCCGACAATGAAATTTCGCGTGGCGATGAGGGTGTTTTTTTTTATTGCTTCCACGCGGTCGATACAGCGTATCGTGGTGGAAAAGGCAAAGAAAGAAGCGAAAGAGAAGCCACCGACGCGCCCACCACCGTCCGATCGAATTACGGTCAACGGTTATCCGACTACCGCTCTGTCGCTCGAAGTTCCGAAGCGCATTCGATTGTTTTCTCACCAGCAAATGGTCAGGAAGAGAACGGGGAAAAAGAAACTCAATTCCTCGGTGTTATTTGCTCTGTTTACCAGCCTGGGATGCTGCGGGATTTTTTTTCATCGCAATAGACGTGAGACTTGTAGCTGTGCTTCACCACTTCTATTTTCCCGGATAAAATGAGAGGACAAAAATAGACGATTAAATCTCCACCGTTGTCCGGACTACGAGCCAAGAACAAATTTGCTGAGGCAAATTGTTTTCACTCTCTAATTATCAGCGGAGAGATAACGTTTCGACGGAAAAGCATTTTTGAACTACTCTGTATATCCTCTATTGGTGCGCGTTTCGCCCCCGTCGCCGCTGTATCTCTACAACACACAATTCAACCGAATACCAACTCTACCAGATTGGAACTCTACCAAAAAGACAGCGCTAACAACTCGACCACATAACAACTCTATCAGAATATGGGACTCCAAGAACATCTCTACCGGTGGAGTTTTATTTACATTCCGGTCGAGTTTTCTTTTTCTGATAGAGATTTTCTTAGACGTCGATATACCGGTAGAGTGAGTAGTAGAGATATGAATGTGCCGTTTGAATCGCCTTACGTACGTAGTTCACACTGAAGCGGCTTCGAGATCCCGCTGCTCAAAAGCGCATACCTGGCGTCCGGCAATTAAAAATGGCCAACTTCATATCACGGAATTCTCGAAGATAAGACTTCTACTTTATTATTATCATTCACCCGGTCCCGATGGGTTCGGGTAATCGAGTCCAGTTTTGAATCACTATATTTGAAGAAAATGTATTTTTGTGTACCGTGAACGAGGGTCGGTCGATGAAAATTTTATTTAAATGCCCTAAATAAGAAGAATGCAAAATAAAAGTGAACAAGGTCCATTTTGCCCCGCTTTCTCTTTACGGTTAGTCAATGTTCTTTTAGAGGCGTCGCGATGGCGGGGGCGCGTGAAGGCTCGCACGGCCGATATTTAGCCTCGGACCGCAGACGACACCGAACAGTTCGCGCCAAATTGTTCGCGGTGTAATGAAGCGCCGGTAGACGAATATTAAGAATGCAGCGGCGGGCCGTAAGCCATCAGAAGCCAATCGTCGGAGGAACGTCGTAATTTCTGTGTCACCGAGTCCGCGGGGCCGGATCGGTCGCGGTTAGCTGGTCTGCCGACATCCGGCGCGACCGCCACCGCATATTCGTCCGGGAATTGGAATCGCCTCTACTACTCGCGCGGAGGCGGCACGCGGTGTTCGAGTAATCGGGAACCTCTCTCGGTTTCGCTGTATCAGTTTCTATCTGGCAATGATCTTCGTCAAGATTGTGCTATAACTATTTTCATCGACGGAATATTTGACGGCCACCGTTTGTTTGGTTTAAATAAAATATTCATTTGATTTAAATTAATATTTATTTCATTTGAGTAACTATTCATTTAATTTAAATTAATATTTATTTCATTTGAGTAACTATTTATTTAATTTAAATGACTGTTTATTTAAATCAAATAAATATTTTACTTAAACCAAACAAACGGTGGCCGTCAAATAAATTTTTTTTCTGGGTGCGGTCGCAATCGCTTCACAATTTTCGTTTGTGCAGGAGGATGAGGGATATAGGGGAGAGATGCTCGAACTTGTAGGTGCGCAAATTTCTCACTCGGTCGACGGTGCCCGAGAGGCAGAGAGGTGACCGACGACGCCGACGAGACCTCGGCGGGGTCTAAAATAAAATCGTTAATTGCACACCTTTCTCTTCCACTGCCGAAGAAGTATTCCACAAACCTACATATTTCTCTCGCCTATGAAGTACGATCGTTACAATCAAGAGTTATGATTACACCTAGATGGCGCGTCGAGAGAATTATATATGAAGTCAGGACGGGAGGACGGATGGACGTTGAGTTTGTGTACTGTGGTAGCGTGAAAGATTCCGTGCCTTTTTTTTTACTCGGTTCTTGATTAGTTTCGCAATGGCGGGTGAACACAGCGAATATTTGCAGCGCAAACACGGTTCGCGGCAACAGTGTAGACTACAGTAACTTAGATTGCACTCGTCATTAGTTCGAGGCTTAATTCGTTACGAACATATTGCCCGGGGAGAGCTTCTGCTCGACAGCGTGCTTACGGCGCCCGCAGTACCGTCAACAGCTTAAACGCCACTGTGCACATGCGCGCTTTACACCGGGCGGTTCGTTCTCACCTCTAACAACGAGACATTTTCAACTTAATGCAATAGAGCAGAGTAGTTATTAATACAATGATAGATCTCCTTCAGTCATTGGAAAATTAAGATAAACGTTTTTTTAAATTAAATCAATAGTTGAAATCAAAAGCGTAAAATTGTGACGTTCTAGATATATGTAGACGAAAATAAAAGTTACCGCCGAAAATCGCCCGCGCGACGATTGCACACGGAAAAAAATTTATTTGACGGCCACCGTTTATTTGGTTTAAGTACAATATTTATTTGATTTAAATAAAAAATTATTTTGATCAAGTAAATAATTACTTAAATAAAAAATATGTTTATTTAAATCAAATAAATATTTTACTTACTTAAACCATCGGAGAGAGCTAATTGGAGTATGATTGGAAATGAAGTATGATCGATCGCGGATGAAGTTACGCGAGAGGCTGCAGCCACGTGCGTTGAGAAACGTAATCTTGGCGGAGCTCGGGTGCGCTGCTACCGCGAGTTGGCCATACCGGGAGGTTGCGTAATAAGCTGTTCCTCAATTTATTGAGAATTAATGGCGCAGATCACATCATAGATTCCCAGCTCACGGCTCGTTTAATCTTGGCTCACTCCACTCGCCGTATTCCACGTCTAAATCAAATGCATATTTATACGTTCATCGTTTTGTATAGTTTCCCATAGACGATCCATGAAATGAGATACGAATTGTCTTCCCCATTTTCTTTGTACGAGAAGAATTTCATTAGGTCGGCCTGCACGATATTCGCGGAATTCTTTTGACGCATCGGGGCGCAGGCGCTTGCGAAAACGAAATTAGTTACCCGCACTTGCCTCCGCCCCGTTGAGAAACGAAATATCCACGGAATCCCATGCCCCGCTCCGGTAGTCGGATTATCGCATATCCGAACCACCGCTATTAGCATTCGATGCCCGACTTTGCACACAACAGTGGAACCCCATTCGATTCCAAAGCTGTCTCACATTCCGTAAGTACGGTAACTGAAAATTTCGAAGTGCATAGTAAAAAAAAAAATGTGTAGTTTTTACAACTTATTGTCCACAAACGTCCACAATTTTCTCTTCGTTGATTTTCTAGTTTTACAAACAAAAGTACAAATCAGAATTGTCAATGACACGGGAAATAAAAGGACAGGTTCGTACATTGAAATAAGTGACAAACTCGTTTGTCACTTATTTAACAAAATCATCTTTACGAAATTTCGAATTCCGATTTTACGAAATTATTTTTGTATAGTCTATAATGGGTTCGGATGCAGAAATTTCGATTTTTAGATACGAACAAAAATAGTAGTAAAATTAACGATATTTAGTGGACCATCTTGCGATACAAATACGTCAAAGGTTCAACAGACTCGATGCGTCGAGAGGATTCTGTACCGGAGGCTAGGTCGGAGCTCGGAGAACGTAACCAGCCCGTACCGTTTGAGCAAACTGATGGTCTCGTCTCGTCATAGTGACTCGAGCGAGCCTTATTGTACGCACGTTTCACGGGTTATTAATTATCGTTGGCGAGCGCAGCGAGCGAGGCTCGCTCGCTGGCCGACGATCGACCGGGGGACGAACGGAGATAGATCGCGAGCTCGGAGCCAGTAATGGCCCGAGGAGAGCCAACAGTGATTAGCCTAGCCTCTTCCATGCTCGGCGCTCGCATGCCTCTCTTCGGCTTGCACCGCTATTTTCCTTGGCTCACGCTTCTCCGTGACCGAGCACTCTCTCGGATCCTGTCCGGCACGTCTCCGGGGATCCTGAAGAAACCCCGGTTATTATTGTTTCGAAGCTTCATGAATGATAGATCGGATCCGGACAAGGGCAACTCCGCCACGGATTATTAATGCTCTCGATATTTAGCCCAGAAAAAAAAATGACAACTGCGAGAAGTTATTCATTTACGCGTATGTTTCAAGGTGTGAGGGCTAAAAGGCTTTTGCCTAAAAAACGAATAAATGAAAGCTACAGAGCCGCACCGGAATCGGTGACAGAGACTGTGGGGCTGAAAGAGCAAATCGGAAATGGATTCGGGTCCGCGCGAATCGGCATATCGCAGACTGTGGCGCCGAAAGAATTCCACTAATTGGTATTTATTGCCACACTGACTGTACCGTGGGTTGGGTCATTTCGGGCCGAATCGATACGGTCGCCGCCGAGGCATATTCTTCTTCCTTTCGAGTTTTCCGATTATTTTGCAAAAAAAAGAAAATGTCAGAGTAATGAAGTTGTGCAGCCGACGGGTACTGCGAAACGGTAATCGCCAAAGCTTGAACAAATTAATTAATTAGCAAAAGGTGTTGCCCGAAGCGATGTTACATTTATGACAAAAGCGGCGTCGAGTGAACAGTAATAGAAAGGTCTACCGTTCGCGCATAACCCGCTTGCGAAAGGCGAACGAAACAACTGGGATAAATATCACTGTAGTCAACGCAAACTACTAGCAGAGTTCATATTGTACCGGGGGAAGGTAAATTGGGTAGGTTCAACGAGGAAATAATGTATGCCAGCCAGGTAGAGTTCCCCATCCGCTGATGTTTTCCGCTCCTTGCGAATTGCATATTCCATCGTCGCAACGAGATTGGCGAACATCCATGTACGTGCGACTGGCGCATGTGTCTCAGATTGAAATGATTTGGTTTCCACTTACTCGTGACACGCAGTCGGATCTGAATTTGCGTATCCGAAACTACGCTGCCACAATCGAAACTGCACTAAATTCGTAATACTGTACGCGCGTTCCATTTCGTATTAATGAGCAGCGAGGTGGCGTATGTGCTTCCGGGAAACAATGCCTCCAGAACGCTGCCAAAAGCACACACGTATGTTGCTTGTTGCGCAAAACTGGAATATTCGCCGTCTTTCCAGCGGGTTCTAAGAAAAACTGTTCTGGGAATTCTGAGGGCAGACCGAAGTATCATTGAATTTTTTCTCTTTCGCCATTTTGCCCGAGCCTTTGCCCCTGTTGAATATCGTCGATACACTTGTATGACATCCGTAACAATCATACACTCCACCCAACTTCGATATTTTTTTGCGCGCATGGAGTCCTGATCGTTCAGGGGCTTCGGATATGCTTTCGCCAGAACCATGGAAGCCAAAATTGCGAACGCTAAAAAGAAACGAACAAAGCCACACGTGGCTAAACCCCTACGCACTATAACCGAGCATTTTTGTCCCCTTCAGATGGTACGCGATTCCCGATTCCGGCATCGCGCATTTTATCCTTGGTTAAACGTTTGCGTAATTGTGCAATCGATACGAGCAAGCTGCGGGCATGAAACAATTTACCGAAAGGTCCGTTTGTTGATTGGCTTCACGGAAAATTGTTATTTCGTAGCTAATTTCAATTCTATCTGTTCCAGAGCAGTTTTCCCGGTTCTGCGGGTTATCGACGATCCGGCCAATGAACTAAGGTTGATTTTCAATTAGCGAGATATGAATAAAATATCCTCGGCATTAATAATTCATATCGTCCAATATACTCAATTCCTATCGATTATCGATTTTGGCTCGGGTCCATATAATCATTGCTTTCCGTGGTAATCCAGAAACATCGAATTTCGCACTTTCATCCTGTCCCTGACAGTTCCGCGAATCGTCGATATCGTTTGCGCGAGAGAAGCGAACCATCGCATCGAAACTCTCATGGGTTCTACCATGAGAGTTTTCATCACCCGATTCCCGAGATTGAACCACAAGGGGAACGAAATAACCGGCGAACTTTGTACCTGTAGCCAGGTACACCAGTAACTCAGGGTACGCATTAAATGCATTTGGAAGACGCGATTCCCTGAAGCTTCCGGTTGTACAAAACATGTATGGAGAGATCGAAAGGGATACATGTAGTGAAAAGGTGATACATGTAGAAAGCGGCGATTCACGAGTGAGGTAGAGAAAATGCGATTGGGCGTCGAGTGAAAATTGGCGGGCATCCCGGGACTGCACTCTCGGATCCGATGTCGTAGGTCACGGGGCCAAGAGGGAGCGTACCAGTGGTAGATGCACGTTTCTTCGTGGCTTCGGCCGGGTGCAGGGATCCTCAATAACGGAAATCCGGAACGCCGACACTGAGCGTAGCGAGAAGAGAAGGGACCGGAGAGTATTAGATACGCGAACCGGCGAAGAGAGAAACCAACGCGATCTTCGGAGCCCCGAGAGATTTGTTACCGGGGAAATTACACGGTGAGCCTCTACCGTGTTGTACGCCGCCAGCCGATCTCCGACGGTAACCGATCTTCTTCTGTTTACCGTATGCAAGAAAGTACAAGAATATGCGGAGGAGGGAGGAGAGTACGGGGTAGGGCGATAGCGATGTAAGGTATCCGGCGAAGAACGAGGTAGCCGAGAAACAAGCGAGCCCGTGGACACGTGAAGAGGGAGTCTGCCGCCTGATGCGGCAAAAGCACGCAAAGAGGGTACGGGCACAGAGTGCAGATTATTTATTATCTCTCGGGAGCGTTTATGGGATAATCAAGATCCCCTGTTGTGAAGATTAGATCGTTGCCAGAGCTCGGCGTGTCGATGCCATATCTGCGTTGTCCCGCTTTGTCTAACCGGCTCGCCTGATTTTTTTTTTTTTTTTTCTACTATTCCAAGCTGCATCCGAGCGCTTTGGGCCGCACCAGAATAGAACAGGCTCAAAGTTGCAGAAAATTAGACTTTTTTCACCCGAATATTCAACGTAGTGATAAATTAAATACAACGGATAAAGAAAAGCAAACTGATCATTACACGGAGAATAAAAATCAATTGAGTCAACAAAATGTGCGCTTACGGGTGGCGAAACAAATGTTTGGTTGATCGAAAGGAATACCTCGTTGATCGAACAGGCCGTCGATTTAAATTTTTCTTCACTCAATCCAACAATTATTTCGTTCGATCAACCGAAAGTTTGTTTCGCCACCCGTAAGCTCATTTCGTTGACTCAATCGATTTTTTTCTCAGTGCAGGGCGTATCGGTCCGAACTTGATTGAAGACGAGATGGGATTCCGGAATGGTGTAAATCGCCTAGGTGGGATGATATCAAAAGCTCATTCCCTCAAAATAAGTGGTTGTTCCTCTGTGATACGGGGGTTTTGCGGCGTGCGGTGTTATTAGGTGTATTATAAAGGGGAACGAGAAACTTATTTCTCCGTCCGTTTCGTCGGTATGAATGGAGAAGTCAGACACGAGGTAAGGTAATCCGGTGGCGAGGAAACACGACCGTATCATTTATTATTCACGAAGGGGCATTTATCATCGGGATTGAAGCTCAAATCTCTCCGCTGCTTTCTCTCGTCTCCTTGTCCATATAACACAGTGGCCTCGTCGCGGCTGCAGCGTGCGCGGCGAGAGCTGGTCTCGTCGCGGTGCTGTTGATGCCTCGAGCGGGGGCGGGGGTTGAGAAACGGTAATTCGGTATTTAGCGCTATACACTCTCCGGGGAATATCGGATGACGTCGCGCGGTTTCGCCTGTCCGCCACCGACACGAGTTACCGAGGGCAGCGAAGAGCATTTCGCAGGCTCAGTGCAATACGAGTACATCCAACACCAGAGGCACAACCGTATAGTATTGCAAACCGTACGGCTATGTCCTGGTGGGATCGAGGTGATCTTCAATCACCCTCTATACACCGAGCACTCGATGAGACAGGAAAATCCTTGAACCCTCTTCGTTCGCGCGAAAGGAAAGAGAATCGGAGAGGTCACCTAAGATAGGACGCGTCACCTGATGCACCTCCTCAATCCAGAACGCAAAAAAGTGGGGGGGATTGAACTTGCCTCAGCTATTTCGTGGACTTTGGCCCTACGTTTCTGCACTGAGAAAAATATCATTGATTCAAGAACAGCGACACTTGCGGGCTGCCATGGACATACGTTGTAATTTCAAGTCTATTTTGCTTGAAATAACGACGCATGATAATGAAACTATTACACATCTCTCATAAATTTCACAGACATTGGTTCACTTTGACATATAATTGTTGGAATGAAAATAATAATTACACTGACTATGTATGTCAAGGGAAACCCGCAAGTGTCACCGTTCTTGAATCAGTGATGTTTTTGTTTTTGAGTGTGTTTATATATCGATCTGCTTACTTGTGTATTTTTTATGTATTATTTCTGTATCAAGACCGACCAAGCCTCGTGAAATTCAAGTTCATGTTTTATCCAACAGCGCTCGAATGGAAGCAACGGTCTCGCGAAGTGACGAGATCGCGGTTCGGTACAATTTGCCATGGGTATGAAAGCGGGAAACGTTTCGTGTCGCGGCGGGAACAAATGAAAGAGCTCCACCGTTGGCCAGAGCGACTGAGCGTTTATCGCTGAGAGCGACTGCGACGAGTGGGGGCGGAGAGGAAGCCACCGTAGTCGGTGCCATCCGAGCGGGGAGGTCTTCGGAAGCGGGACCGACGAGCCCGACGACGAAGAGATCGGCATCGAATCCGCGGTCTCCGGAGGGTCACGATTTCGTCGGCCACAGGAAAACCGAGGAATAACTCCGCGGTACTCGCAACCGTCGGGTGTAGACGGTAGTGGGAGGGCAAGTGGCATAAATGCTAGGTACCATTTAAACCGCACAGCCGCATCGCGGATTCGTTTAACGACCGTTGCCCGGTCGTTCGGTGTTCTTAGTTCTTCGCTCTCTCGAATCGGTAGGAAGAGACGGCGGAGAGAGCGTGCGCTCGAGCAGATCGGACAAAAGTCACGCGGCGCTGCCAATGGATTGTGGCCTCATCTCCCGCGAATAAAAGAGCTCATCACGCGATCCATCGAACGAGTCTGACGCGCTCACGAATAAGACGAATAACAAGAAGGAAGTTCAAAGATAATTTATCCCGGCGGATCCGCGCTACGGCGATTCACCCGCGAATCGATACTTCCTATAACACATTACATCCGAAACGAGGAAACGGCAAATCAAACTAATTCGTATCCCCGTAACCGCCGGATCGTTTCACTTTGGTACCGCACAACCGAGGCTCCCGTTTCTTTTTCTATTAATCTTATTGTTTTCATGCAGCGCCCTGTGCGAGATGCTCGCTTCGAGGAAATATGAGGCGATGCGTGTGCAGTCTCCTCATCCTATAAACGATTTCTCGCGGTCGGCAAATCTCACCGCAAACTCCGGCGGTCTATCTCGTTACGGAACGTGTATACGCAGTCGCAATCTGTTTTGCCGCAGATGCATTCGCCGGTACTATACGGTATATGAAATAACATTCCTCCGACCGAAGTTTCCAGGCACGGATGGATATAACGAGAACTGGAAGAAGCTGGAACATCGTCGATGGTCCCTCGTTCGGTTGCTTACCGGTACACAAACCGAGAGGGTGCAATGAGATCGGAAAGAACGGATCCTACCTGCTGAAACTATAGTTCGCGAATGGATCGACGAGACGTACGGACGAGTTCTGGTGTACACGGAGGATCGCAGTTGATGTTGCCCGGAGCGAAACGGGAGGAAGAGGGAAGATCGAGAGTGCACCGAGAAAGGGGCGGGGAGGTAAGACTGGCAACTTCCACTCGGAGAGGTCGGAGGCTCATTGATGATGGTGCATACACGTGAAGCAAGCGCGCGATCATCGATGGTGGCTCTTTCGAGGTCGTAGCCGAGGACCGGGAAGTCTTCTTGAACCGCGGCCAACGATCGTTGCTGCCGCGCACAATGATTGGCTCTTCGATGCACGGCTCGTCGATGGTGATCGGCATGATTCCATCCCACTCGGTGAAGCGGCTTTCTTCGAAGGACGCGGTACAAAGTTGCCTATGACTACGTCGCTACGTTCGTCGCTACCATCCCACCTGCGGGTAGATTAAGGCCATGGAAAAGAGGCTGTACTTTGCCTCGCCGTCCGTATCTTCGTCCCACTCGATCTCCCGACGAGAGTGAAAGACGGAAAGAGAGCAGCAGCGAGGAAGAGTCCGCAGATGCACCGGAGCTGCCGGTGAAGCACGGCTGGAATAGCTACACGTTCCAGGAAGTTACCCGACGAAAAGAATATCTAACCTCCGGCGTGTCTTATTTTAAAATTCCTTTTCTTTTCTTTCTCTCCGAACCCCTTCTGCTTCTTATTGCCTCGACAAAAGGCGATACGGCTGATCGGGCACGATTCTTCCTCCTAGTCTAATCGTCCTCCCGGAAAAACGACCAACACGCCCCCCCCCCCCCCCCCATTCGCGTAATTTCGTCCCCTACCCCACTGTACAATCCGTCAATAATTTCACCGATTTGCCAGAACCATCCATCCTCCACTTTGCCACTTGTTTGTTCGCCACAAATCGGTATCATCCGAAGAGATCAGTGCCTCTTTTTTCTTTTATTTTTATATGCCTCGGAAATTTAATGTGGTTAAAATGAAATTTAATATGATTAAAAAAACGTTCGTACATAGAGAGAAAAATAATTGTCGCTCAAGGAAGGTCGACGATATTTTCCCTCGTCAATCTGCGACGACGAGAAGCGTAGTTATCGTGCACATACGCGTGCGGATAAACGCATCGGCATCCTCCTCGCGTTGACGCACGGTAGCTGCGAGACGTTGATAATTGCGTGGAATAGTATCTCGCCTACCGCCAAAAGAAACAATTAAATTATAATAACAAATAACGCACGGCCGCTAAGTTATACCTCACATACCATTCGGAGATAATGTTTCTCATGTCGGAAGTACGCAATATTGCCATCGCATGTGCGAGTGCACTCGCGCGTGCACGCACACGGGACGACACCGTGTGTGCGCATGGGCTGAATAGCCAGAAGCCAGGCAAAAAAAGGCGCTCCTCCGTGGCGGAGGAGTTACGTGCGTGCGTGACCGCACTGGATGAAGATTCGTGCGTGCCGCTGTTGCAACCGAAGTGGATACGATGCATACACGCGCGTTCCACGCTTTCCGCGTGTACGTACAACACGGTATAACATCAGCGGCGTTGCCGACGAGGGAAGGAGGAAGAGGACACGGAGCGAAGGCGCAACACCATAACCGCGACACGGGGAATCGCCTCTGCGCATCCACGTGCAAGAGGTACGACCGGTAGGCCGCGGGGGCCTCCTGTATATCGCTCTTCGTAAACTACATCGCTTCGGCGCAGCGTTGTACAAGGTCGTGAGAAACCTTCAACTTTCGGTGTCATCGGCCCTCGCGGCGCTACGCGACCTCCTCCATCGGCGAAGAGGCCCGCGGGAACGGTCGGGCGCATGCGCGCGCGGACGAGCAAGATGGCGGCAAGGAAGATCGCAGGTAGATTCACTTTCTTGAATAATGGCCACGGTCATCGAGGGCGGGCTCGACGAACTTGCCGAACGATTGTGGGGCTGTATTACTTCCGGAGAAGACTCCCCTTCCGGAAACCTCGGTATACTGTTCTGCAATGTGGACGGGTGTTCGAGCACTGTAGCTAAAGAGCTTCCGGCATCCGGGGAGCGAGCTTTTACGATCGGGACGCGTTTAAGATAGGGGAGACCCGGGCGAAATTGCACAGAGGGGTGAGACGGGACAGTGAGGGCAAAACCCAATTTTATAATAAATTTTGGGTGCCCCATTTTGTCCAAACGATACATCCGGATTTTCGAACCCGTTTGCGCAACGTAGAGGAAGCCGGGGCAAAATGGGGACATGGGGCAGAATGGGGACATGCACCCCGTTTTGCCCCAGATGGTTTTTTTTTAACCTTACAAAACCGGTGCCAATACAATTTTGGTGTGAAAAACAAATGATATATGCTTTCGCTATCGTTCTAGCAGGTCTTATTGCTTGGCGTCCCCGTTTTACCCCGGCTTGTCCTACCACCATCGCCACATCCAAAAGTTATCGTAAAATTGGGTTTTGTCTCGTAATCCCGTTTTACCCCGGTGTGACATTTTGCCGAGCTCTCCCCTATGTTTAGGCACGGAGGAACGGGGCAAAATGGGACAGCTGAAAAATTCGAGACCGTCTCGTTATTATGTTCGTACGGCGAACGACAGACGGGGATACGAGGATGTTTTTATTCGTCGAACGAATGCACGGGAGAATTCACTAATGGATTGTGTCAGGACGGTGAGATTTTTCGCAAACGGCGCTAAGAACGGGGTAATTGAAACGTCACAGGGAATTGTCGATTTTCAACGAGCACGAGTTGATGGAACTTTTCACGAATGCTGAAAAGCTCACTGTGCGGAGCGATCGAGCGTAATTTTTTCGAGTGTTCTCTCCCCGAAGCAGCTTTATGAGTCGACGCGGACGTACAAAATACGAAACGACGCAAAAAAATATCGCAACGCACACGGCAGACGAATGTGCATGAAAGTTTTGGTTTGTTCTTTTTTTTTTGGTAGAACATTAAGTTGACCAGACAAATCGATTATGCCAGCTCAGTGAGAATGTTTTTTTTTTTTTACAAATGGGGATAACGAAAGGAAAATTGAAACGACAAAGAGAATGATTGATTTCGTACGAGCGCGAGTAAGCAGGTATTCTCATGGATGAAAACCTTTCAAAAGGACCATCGACGCTGAATTGATATAACTTTTTCGCCACACGTCATACCGTTCGGGAGGGAAGGGGGCAACCTCTGTGTTCACGGAGGAGTTTCAATCATGCCGTCGAAGCGAATATTAAAAAAGGCGAAAAGCGTCGATGACGATGCGATTGTGCACCGATAGCAGTCGGCAGTTATTTTCCTGTCCGCATAACGCTCGGCGCAACTGTAGTGCATTTATATATATATATATATATATTTCTTTTTTGCAACGGCGAAAGAGAACGTGTCGTTGACGGTAACGGATAGTCAACAATACATCCCATTACGACGTTATCGTCGCACCGTGACAATAATCGACTGCAGTACAGAGCGTTTCACGTTTTAACGACAATGTCTTTAAATTCGAAATCCCACAAAAAATATATTGAAAATCAGAAGAAAAAAAAATGTAAGAATGGTTTAGATAATAAAATAAAAAATGGTTATCAATTAATCTCTCTATTATTATTATTTTTATATTATTCGTTACAACCGTTTGTAATGATTCATTATTTTTGTTTTTGTTGCACCGATGTCGATTGATCCACCGAATTTTTCGTCGACGTGAACGGACAATTTTATGAACACATGAAATTAACTTTTAGTCGCCGATATTTCTGCCTTAATTGTCTGTTGTAAAATTATCAGGAGATGAAAAAAATTGTATTTTGATTCTGGATCGAACTGTATGAGATCCAGGTTGCCACGGAGGTAACGGCTCGGCCGGTATGGCCGAGATCTATGATTTTCGAACGCGCGTAAAGATAGTAATCGTGCGACGTGTGTGCGCGCGCACCAATCGCGAGAGCGTTCGATCGACGATTCGTCGAAGTTGCGCGCCAGCGGATTTTCGCGCCATCGATGCGAAACGACGACGAGACGGACGGCAGCTATCGATGTTACATCGAACGCCCTCGGTCATTATCTTGTCTCGGAGCTAATCTTTTACCTAACTGTCTCCACGTTCTAATAGCCGTCTGTGTATTTGTTTCCCCCCGTTCGAAGACAACTCCGTGCCGTACGTATAACAAAAGACGGCACTGAAAATACTTTGAACTAGATCTACCTGTCGGGAACTGTGTTAACGCTTCGGCGCAACCGGCGAGCAGGAAGATGGCACGCAACTCACCGAAGATCGTTGTTCTCAGAAAATCGCGCGAATTTCAAATTACTTTCCACGCGGAAACGAAGAATCGAAAATCGATAACGTTAACGGACAAATTTTCAACGTAAACGTCGAATGACGATATTTATTGATCGGCAATTTCTCCGAAACGGGGCAATTCGTAGGCGCAAAGTGGCTCGAATGCGCGGAACTACAAAAAGATTTTATTTTTTCGGTGAACTCCGCGCAAACGATTACCTTTCTTTGCCAATCTCACGCTGCTCGCGGAACTTAACGAGACGAAAGATCGTGGATAAGAGAATTTTTTTTCCAATGAAGGGGAAGAAAACCGCACGACTTCGTAGTTCGTAGTTTGAATGTGTGTGAACTTTTCTCCCCCTCATCCGCTCCCGATAATGGACGCGACCAAGGGGATTTAACGAGTTCCGCACAGTTCTGGAACTGTTTTTCTTTTTTATTAATCTTCATCGAAAAAAAGGAGAGGCAGAAAAATTGTCGATGTTCGACGGAGCTCCGGTGTATCCGGCCGGGCGGTGCTTCTGCACTGTGTGCGAGTAATCGCGAGCGACGGATAAAATAGCCTCGGAGTAAAAAAAAGAAAAATAAAACATGAAAAAGGATATTCTATTACAGGGAGTTATCGCTCATGACAGAAGAGCAGTAAAAGATTGCAAGAACTCCGGGTAGGCGTACCTCTGAACGTTGGTATAAAAATACCGGAGGGGGATTAATAATGACGGAGTTGTAGCGCTCCGGGGTTTTTGTCTCAACCCCCGAGCTGCAAGGCAACGATCGCAAAATCGCAGCGACAGTAGCATTAACCCAGCCCGGTGCAAGTACATTCTACTGGCGCGAAAGGGACCGGAATGGCATCATTGGATGTCGCGTATTCGCGAAGTCTGCGTGACGAATGTAATAAACTGGGGACTTAAAATAAAAATACAATAGGCATCTTCGAGAAAACCGGATAGGCGGTGTTGGCGATAGCGAGAAAAATATTTTCGCTTCCGGCGCGACCGAGGTTCGTCGTGCACGGTAAGACAGAAGATTCGTACATTTGACGAACAAAGCGTCAAACATTCTCGTGCCGCACGGAGAAGAAAGAATTGCTGGGACAAGAAGAATTTTGTTAACACAACTCATTTACCTGGTTAACATAGGGATAAGAAAATATTTTGCGGTAGCAGCCAAGGTCGCTTTAAGTAAAATATTAATTTGATTTAAAGAAATATTTAGAAATAAATAATTATTTCATTTAAGTAACTACTTACTTAATTAAAATAAATATTTATTTAAATCAAATAAATATTTTACTTAAACCAGATAGACGGTAGCCGTCAAATAAACTTTTTTTCTGTGTGTGCTCTCGCCCCATCACGTGTGTGAATTAGCGATCCGATCTGTTGATGATTTTTAACAAAAATACACGATCCGCAATTGATCCGCGGGACTCGAACTAGGTCAAAAGTGGTGAATATGGCCCACCTCGAATAACACGTAAATCAATTATAAATGGACCGGGCCATATTCCCCACTTTTACCCTAATCATATTTTTAATTAATTTTTTTATTTAAGATTAATAGATGATCGGAACGTATATTTTCATGCTGTTTCGTTTGCTCCCTTCCAGACCGGTGTAAGATTGCCGGAGAGTGCCAGCGCAGCTCTCGCAAAGCCAACAAAGTATCATTACTACCCCCACAATCAGCACATCTATTTGCTGCCGGAATGCGCGGTTCAACAGGTATGCAACGCGGTATACGTGCGGCTCAACTTTACCCAACCGCTGTGCGCCTGTCCGGGACGTTACAGGGATCCCTGCAGCGCGTCCCTGGACGGTGACGATCATCACACCACGGAACTTGTGACCGATCCACGCACCAAGGTCAGTTAATTAGTTTCATCCGTTTCGAAGACACGAGCGGTCGCTCGGCGTCCGGAATTAGCGATAGCAGATAAAGGCCCAATATCCGATGTTGAGAGACACGTTGAAGGATCTTCCCGTGAACCGGACAAATAGTGGGCGTAAAGGGAGAGGGCGTGTGTCAAACTGATGGCGTGCTTACAGTTCGCACACTCATCAGCTCAAGCGCCGAGCCGTCGGTACTAATTAAACCGAACTGTAATGCAAATCAAACCTACATGAAGCCCTCGTGAGTCCGTGCAAACGCACAATCGGTATGCACATAATATTGTCGAAAATGAATCCGATAGCCTCGAGCAACGAAGGGCATAAACGTAACTCCGACGACCAGGTATAATTCAGATTGATCGAATACTGTTTGAGTTACGACCATCTGACATGTTTAATTAGCGAACGGAAATGCGTGGACGCTTCCGTATCAATAAAACGTCAATCAGCACGAAACGTCGGTATTGTCGAACCGCTAAGTGAAGTGGACATGATATGCCCTGCAGCTAGAAATATAATTTATTTGATGGTCATCGTTTATTTGGTTTAAGTAAAATATTTATTTGATTTAAATAAATATTTATTTCAATTACATAAATGTTTATTTAAATCGAACAAATATTTTACTTAAACCGAATAAACGGTGGCCGTAGAATAATTTTTTTTTCTGGGTGTGTAAGGTGTAATAAACGACGTATAGATTTATCGGATCAAAGAAAGTAATTCATAGATTTACTCATGGATCGCGCGGTTTTGCCACAGGGAAAACTGTCGTGGGATGAAATATGTGCAAAAGATAATTTTTTTTCGCCTGTCAGACATTTTTGGAGCGTCACTTGAATTTTCGATAGTCAAATTCTACTTTATTTCCACGCGAATAGTTCGATCTGGATGCAGCCAATAATGTCGAACGTGTAACTCGGACGGGAGGAAAGTGGTACGCTCGTAAATCCTTGCCGCGTGTGTGGCACTGATTTTAACTAACCGCCCAAGGCTCGTAATTGTAAGTTGATTGAAAAAGCAAAGGAATAAAAAACAAAATAAATAAAAAAAATTGCTGCGCGCGGCAAGGAGAGTCGCTGATTTTGCATGGTTATAGATAAAATAAAAAATAAAAATAAATAAAAGAATAGAAATCTCTCGGGCGAAGACTCGTGTCTCTCGCTGACCGACATACTTGGATCTTCGCTCGTTATTATGGTTACAACTATCGTATATATTCGTCAACCACACCTGTGGTTATCGTGATTTCGTTACGCCAATTACCGGCTATCGTTGAATACATCCCTCCAGCTATATATACATATATATATATATATATATATATATATATATATATATATATATATATATATATTTACACACACATCGATATGCCGAAGACCGGCTTTCCTCGGAGCTCTTTTACCTTCGAAAGATAAACACGTGCACAACGTTAGATAGAAGATATGTGGTATTTAACAATCTGGACTCTCGGCCATAAATTTATCGGCGTTCCACCTCCACCTCGATCTATCCGTCTCTCTCGGGTCGTCAGACTCGTATAATAAGTTTACCGATCCGTGGAGCTGTCCTGCACACCTCGTGCGCTATATTCTCCGTCCAACTATCCTACATCACGAAGATATCGTGCACCAGTTTATTTTTCTTTTTTTTTCCGTAATTGTTTTATTAACACTCGTGCCGTTCTAGCAATACCAACCCACTCGACTTGTTTTCAAAAATGTGATAAAAGGAGAAAATAGAAAGACCGCTTGAAGGGCGGGGAGGACGATCGTTCGCGGGGAGCGCGGCTGCCCGGGAGATGAGCAACGACGTGAACGGCTGGAGGATCAATTAGCAGGTGGCGATAGAGCGTTGGGAACGCGTGTAACGAGCGATAAGATTCGCGGAAGATACACGATATATCGACGATATATTGACTAAGAACGAAAGAGGCGGAACTCCCACGGTCAAGCATTCGCGTTACGCCCCGTCGATTCTTAGTCGTCAATGTAAGTGCAGGTGTGTGCTTGTGTGTGCATACTTCGAAGAGCCGATGCCCGTCGAATTCATCGGAGCATGCGTTTCTCTAATTCGATCAGCAAACAAACAAAAAATCGAAGAGCTTAATTTTTATTTTCAAAATTATTTTTATCGTCTCGAAAACGTAAGAGGGGTTTTATGTAGGGAGTTATCGCAGACACAGTTATCGGCCACGTAAGAGCGCCCAGCAGTCCCGGCCGATGCCCGTTGAATTCATCGCAGCATGCGTTTCTCTAATCCGATTAGCAAACAAATAAAAAATCCGAAGAGCTTAATTTTTATTTTCAAAATCATTTTTATCGTCTCGAAAACGTAAGAGGGGTTTTATAAAGAGAGTTATCGCAGACACAGTTATCGGCCTCGTAAAAGCGCCCAGCGGTCCCGGTCGAGTTATTTGCTTCGGACAAAAGAAGACAAGAATTATGCCGTTAACTGTTTATCGAACTATTCCTGAGTATGCCGACACCCACATGTTCCAGTTTCCGGCTCTAAAGAAAGTTACTCTTGAACGGAGTGTTTGCACGTGGGTAAGTGTATTTTGTACGGAAAAACAACGAGAGAAGGGGGAAAAAGTCATCGCCGCGAGGGACGGGAGCTGGGGCGAAATTCACGCTCCAGCGAGCATTCGAGAAGTCTTTTTTTTTTCGTCGTTTTTTTTTTTGCCCGTTCGTCGAGAGTCACATATACTGCGGATAGTATAGGCGAAGCTGACGGGACGAGTGCGCCGCGGCGACCGACATATATTACGTCGATATCTGGTGCATATCGGAGCGAGGAGGAACAGAAGAGAAGAATAAAAGGAAAAGACGCCAAAGTGGAAGCGAGAAGTCGAGATGTGGGAAGATGATCCAGCGGCGAGGCGGCAATGTAAATAGGGTCGGTGTATGGAGACGAGAGAGCTCGGCGTACACTCGCAGCTAGACACGGCCTTCCTTCAGCTCTACTTTCTATTTTTATTCATTTTTTGTCTTATCGTTTTCGTCTCCGCTGCGAATCCTAAGTGGAGCAGATTCCTCGAAGCGCCTGGATGCTTGGGATTTTCTCGTAGCTTGTGGTTTTAGTGAAAAAATAAAAATAAGAATACACGGTAAAGCGGAAGAAAGCCGCTCTTGAAACAGTGTTGATAATATAAACTCGAAAGAATGAAAATTATTGGATGAGCATGAATTTATATCCGCTCCATGCAAGATTTCACTTCTTACAACAGAAAACGGTCCGAGTGTAAAACAATAGTTAGTCTTCGTTACCGACCGGGCGTGGATCAAGCGGTGCGGTATTAAATCCGTAATCGCTTTAACACGATATACACCCAGAAAAAAGATTTATTCAAATCTTTATTCGAATAAAGATTTATTGAATTTATTTATTCAAGATGCAGTTGTTGGCGCTCGGAGTGTAGTGAGAGAGATACAGCGAGAGGGTATTTCACATGGCGTTAACATTTATGAGCGACACGTAAAACTATTTACGTCCGCTCAACACTCATGCAGTGAGAGGCAGAACTATAATTAATTGCGTGGGCCCGGGTGCAGGTGATAGAAATGACGTCGAACGAGGGTACGCAAAATTGTGCCGAGAAAACCGGAATAGTTTTCGGACGTGAGACTTCGCCGCCACGGTCCGACTGCACGGCAACTTTGGATAAAGCTCGAAACTTGCTAATTCCATTTATTCGTTGTTCCTCTCAACGCTCGACGAACTGCAGCGCTTTACTCTTCTCCGACGTTTATTACGAGAAACCCCTTACCTGCGACCTATCCTGCGAAAACTCGAATAACGAGCACGAAGAAATTTCGGTCCGGAAGCCATAGACGCTTCGCAACGATAACAGCGAAGGCGTGTTTGTACGAAAGTTTCGCGCTCTTGAAGGAGAGTTCGGACCCCTTCCTACCCACTCTCGCGCAATTGACATTGCCGCTTTCACACTCGAGTTGTCGCCGTGTGAGTTTAGGCTTCTCTCGAGTGAGTTTGTACTAGGGGAGAGTGGGGCAAAATGGCACAGCGGGCAAAACGGGATAGTGAGGCGAAGCGCAATTTTCCAACAACTTTTGGATCCGTGGGGTGTCCGTGGGGCAAAACGGGTTTGATGATCCGGATGCATCGTTGAGACAATATGGGGCATCCAAAAGTTATTGGAAAATTGAGTTTTGGCCTCACTGTCCCATTTTGCCCCGCTCTCCCCTGCGCTCGAGTTAGGTGCCCAGGAAGGTCGCGCAAAGTGAAGTTTCGAACGCTCCGGTGAGGAGGAGACTGTACGCCAATTTTTTCGTATTATAACACCTCCGAGCTTCCCGGAAACCGTGCGAAGCAGCTCTCAAACTTGGCACCGCCCCCGAGCGACGACCGATCTCGGTACGGAGTAGTTGGTATGAATTCTCGGTATTTCTGCCGTGAACGTTAAAAAAAAGAAATGGTTTCCTTCGCTCTTAGGCTTCCGTCGGACTGACCGTTTTCGAGAGTTCGGAAATTGCCACGAGCGATTGAAGATGTTTATATATAAACCGGTTCGGAGAATAATCAATTGAACGCACTCCCCGATGGTGCACCGAAGGGCTCCCTCGCGATAATACCCCGCCAATCGATACAATATTATGACCATTTTTTTTAAACGGTAAATAATTGATATTTTATGTATATTTTTTTTTTTTTTGTAAAAAATATCTATCTATATATTTATTTTTATCATTATTTCAGGCTCTGACACTGGTAAAAACATGCGAGCCCGTAGCCGAGATGCGAGAGTGCAGAGCGCCGCGTGATTGGTCCTTGCTCGCGTTGCAGAACGTTAGAACAGGAAAATCTCATTATCTCGTGATATGCCGATGTCCGGATACGAACATACTCGGTGAGTGGGTCATATGTAAATCATAAAGAGGGTCTCCTGAGACGAACAAACACAGACAGAAAAATAAACAAATTTGTCTCGCAAAAGTGTATTAAAAATCGTGAAAATTCGAAATTGCACAAAGCTTTCTCATCTAATCGACTTTTCTATACAAAACTTCTATGAAACTTAATTTTCCGAGATTATTTAGCGTTCTCACAGAAGTTTTGGTTGCAAAAGAGAATATACGCGTTTACATTTTTCAATTTTTGTTATATTATGCAAGATTCGTTGGTTTTTAGTCAAACATGCGTTTAAAAATCCAAAAATATCCCTAACTTTTGCAATATTCACTACTAAAATTCTCCATAAAAATTAAAGAATTATTTGCTTGAATTTATTCAAAATTTGTCGATTGAAATAAACATTTTTGTTATGCCAACCGAATACACCTTTGAACGTCACCGCGTATGTCACCGCGCATTTGCTTAATTCGACAATTTCTTTTCCTCAGTGCATCTCTTCAACTTTGGGCCATTTTGGGCCATTTCTAAAATATCTTCTCTAAACTCATTTTTATTCATCGAATTATTCTTCACATTATATTTTTATTCCGCAGAGGGACCGATGAGTCACGATCAGCCGACGTACGCCAGCGTCCCGGGCATTCGAGTTTACGGAATGATGTGCGTACAGGGTAACCGAAGGGGACGTCCTCTGCGCCATGCGCGTAATCTATTGGGTGAGTTTTCCGTCGTTCCTTCTAAACGCGATCGTGCGCGAGAAACTCTACTTAATTGTTCGCACGACACAATCCTCGACGGAGCTTCAACATTTAACTGAAAATCGGATCGGACTGTCGTTGAAATTCGCTTCAATTACTTACGTGAATTTGCCATCTGGCTGAATTCCCACGCCACGATAACTAAGCAGTGGTCGGTGATGGTTACGAATAATAGAACGCGAGAGATCACAAGCCGGATATTATCCTTATCGTATCACTTCCGGAACGCCGGAGGGATAAACACAGCGGCGGTCGATGTATAAATAAGGGGGGCAATTAAATCACTTCGAGATAATTGCGTCGCAGCAGCGTTGCCGCTCGCAATCACTACAAATAATTTTCCGGTATTGCCTGCTATTCCGATGCTGTTAAAATCCCCACGTAGACGGAAACTTAAATTATTTTGTCACGCAATACGCGAGGACGAATTGTTTTGAGAGCATCTGAAATACCACGGTCGGTAATAAAGACTGTAATTAATTTTTGTCGACGATGCTGACCCCGGTCCGTCGAAAACAATTTTATGCACGAAGCTCAATTCGATATTCGCGTCATGCGAGAGTTTGCTTTTAACTGGAAATGGCTAGCGGCAGTGAAAAAAATCAATGAAAGTTTTTGCTACCATCCAAGCCCGTCGCGAAGTCTGAATCGGATTTTAACAAAACGATTTATAACGTTTCAGGTCTCGACGCTGGAAGCGACGATGAAGAGAAAAATCCTGCTTTCCCGTGGCACAGAGTGCCGCAGCTGATGAAAACGGCATCATGGGACTGAGCTTCATCGAGTCGGGACTCTGCTGCCAACGTTCGAGCTAATTCCACCGACGAGAATGCACAATAATTTATTTTCGCGTCCACTTTTTTTTTTCTTTCGTTCTTCATTTTTGTTTTTGTCTTTCGTTATCCTCTCATTTTCCCTTTCCCCTCGTTTTATTTATAATATTTATTCAATACTCTTAGACCTAATCTACCGAAAGTTTAGACACGATTGTAGCCCAATTTTATCGCGCGTACCTGTACACGTAAACGAAAAAAAGAGATGTTTCTTTCTTTTTTTTCCTCGTTTTTCATGTTCTTTTTTTTCGTCTGTTTTTCATGTTCTTTTTTTTCTGTCCTCTCGGCGGACGATCGGCCCGACCCAGCTCACGGCTGACGTGAAATTATTTTATGCTAAAATGTCCCTCGCCTCTAGGGTCGTCTCGGCGAAATGGTTCGAGTCAAACACGCTGCCGGTTCGAACGATGTGCAACGCAAAAACAAACTCGCGTTTTATACCTATATATCCTTCGCCCCGTTGCATTTATATATCAAACCGGGCAGAGTACGGATTTGTCGGGGGCTTTGATGGGCGACGTCGAGAGTCCATCGCCGAGAGCGTAAAATGTAGACTGCTTTGTAAAGCCGGCGATATTTTCAATCTCATTACTTAGTCGATTGTCGACACGAAATTTTGCATCGCAAGTCGTGTTCTCTCATCTATTCGTCTCCGTCAGAAAAAAAAATGTTAATCCAAAACCCAAACTACTTTAGCTAATATTAACAACCCGAAGTAATTTAATTTTCAATTTAAGAACGAGACGTTTACCCCGTAAAAAAATACCCCACGATTTAAAACAATATACATATTTCTGAAAGATAATTTTACCTTGTAAATAACAATAGCGTCATTGATATATGGAATAATAAAGAGAAAAAAAAACGATCTTTGCGTTCATCCGATGTAATATTACTCGTCGTATGAAAAGGGGTTTTATCTATCGGACGCGAAGCAATATTGCATCGCGAAGTTTGTCGGAGCGGTCAAGGCCAAATTGGCCCCAAGATTCTCCAAGCGCGCTCGGTCAAGGGCGAATTTTCCTTTTTTCATTACGTCGCCCGAGCTCAAGAAGGCTCGCGAAAGATGCAAGATTTATTTATCCCCGGCACTCCTTTATGAGACGAGGACGCGCAGTTTAATTCGCGAGAATATCGTTTCTACCTCTTTCCACCCCGAGGATGTGAATTTCCACGACTTGCGATCTAATTTCGTCACAAGAAAAAAAAAAAAAATCCCGCGCGCTTCGGCGATGAGCTAAGAATGTTATATTATTATTTCTCGACTCACCGAGGACATCCGAGTTGACGAGGACGCTGCAGGTGTACATCGGCGTCACCAGACGAGGTCTTCGTTGATTGAAAGCTCTCCGACAAGCCTCTTTGCACGCCGACATCAATTGACCGCCCAGATGAGCGTTGCTGTGACTGCCGGCCTCTCCGGAATCCTCGATAATCTTCCATTTCTTGAGCACAAAGCACACACCCACCATCGGCTCTTCGCAGAGCGGTCCGGCCAGCGTCGCCAATTGAAAACCGTTCACCATGCTGCTGTCGTAAGCGGCGCGCGGGTCCGAAGATTTTTCCTGTCGTTCCCAAAACGCTTTTCTCCGATAATCCGTATCGTTCAGCATCACGTTCGGTCCGCACTTTCTCGGACCGAAGGACCAAATCCTCCCCACAACGTCGTCCCACCCGGCTTCCTTGAAGGAGTTCCTGAGCTCGTTCACGAAAGTTTCGGCGGCTCTTTGCTTCTTCCTGTCGGTCGTCGAACTCTCGTCGTTGCCGATCTTCGGCGCATCGGCGTCGTCGTCCTCCGCCGTTTCCTTGCCGAAGCGTTCCCAGTGCAATTGTTTCACGAGCTCGGCGTTATTCTCCAAGAGCTTGGTAACCGCGTCCGGAAGGGGTTTCGCGTCGATCTCGAAGCAGCATTGCCGATTCGCCGTCCACGTTTCGAGGGTGATTTCCTCGGCTCTCTTCTCGATGGCCTCGTTCACCATGTCGACGGTGGGCGGCGGTACGACCGTCTCCCGAAACGATACAATCGGCTCCGACACGTTTATCTCGACTTTGGCGTATCGCAACTGCAAATCTTCCAAGCACCTCTCGAGATGAACTTCGCCCGCCGTGTTGAGAACGATCTCGCCGGTTTCTTGTATGTGCATGGTGGCGCACGCGTCCGCCTGATTCAGAAGCTTCAATCCGCCAATGAGTTTCTGGAGATCGTTCGGATGCTTCGGTTCCAGGGCGACTCTCAGTATCGGCACCGCCAGCGAGGTAAGTTCTGAAAAAGAAGGACATGCCATCGTTGTCGAGAGTGTAGCTGTTTTTAAGACGTGATCCTCCAAGCCACCGATACCCACCACATTGCCGGCCGGCACTCTATCGATCGCCTCCAATTCGCGTCCCATGAGGATATAAAGTTTCGTAACGCGGACTCTCGTCACGTGCCAGCCGGGCGCCAAATCCCGCAGGGACGAAGGAGGATCGACGCACTCGCCGCTCTTTTGTTTATCCAAAACCTCTCTGGGATCGTGCTTGGGACCGAGAACGAACAAATCGCTTCCCACCCCGATAGTTCCCGAGTAAACCCTCGCGAATGCTATCAAAACGTTGTCCGAAGGCTCGTCCTTCTCACCCTCCGGCGACCCTCGGGACGAAACTTCTTCGTCCAGCGGCGATGTGTTTTCCGCCGTTACGACGCTGTTACTCTCCGTTGAACCCTCCCTCGCCAGTCTCGCTGCGTGTCTCTGCCGAGCTATCTCCCTCCGCTGCTTGAGCTCCTCCTGCGTGAGTGGCTTCGTCCTGTTCTCCGGCAATGACTTCCTCTCCGCCGTGAACATCTTCGAGACGAAAGCTATTATCGGCGATTCGTCGGACGAGTCGCAGGCCATGAACGCCCGTTTCAGTTCTCTCGTCTCCGTCGGTAAGGTAGAAAATTCCACGCTACCGCTCATGAGCCTCTCGATCTTGTCGTCGGTGAGGTTCCTCGGTGTCGGCACTTTGTCGCACACCGTGTCGAGGCAAGCCCTGGCGAGCGGCAGCCAGTGCGAGCATATCACCTGGAGCTGGACCTTCGGGTCGGTCTCGCGGAGATCGCGGGTCGTCAGTTTAACGTTTATCTTCTCCACCATAATGTTTATCCTCTCGCGATCCTTTCTCGTGAGAACGGCGTCGTACAGCGCCCAGAGATTCTCGAGTATGAGCGAAACGAAGAGTGGCTTCTTCGCCCTCTCCTGAGCACCCTTCATTATCCGCTTCGCCTTGACGTTCATGTAGTAATCTCCCCACAGGGTCTTCAACAGAACTCGCTCGCTGAAGCCCAGCCTCTCGGCGTATATGCGCGCGAACTCCTTCACTCCGAAGCCCCAGCCGTCGACCGCGCTAGCGAAGAGAACGTTTCCGTGCTCCGGCGAAAAATACAAGTTCGAATCGTCCATCTCCTCCAGCGCCGACTGCCAATCCGTCAGCGGCCTCTCCGTAAGGCCGGACGCCTCGTTCTGGACGGTTTCCTCGCGCTCCTCGCGCTCCATTACGTCGCTGGCGAAGAGCTCGCCCATCACCGCGTTGACCTGCTCCAGCACCTGCGTCAGATGAACGTACGCGTCCAGCGGCGAAAGTTTCATCTCCGTTATGAGCCTGTCGATCTTGTTGAGGACCAGCACCGGTTTGAGACCCTCGACGTACGACATCGACAGAGCTCCGCGAGTCTGAGGGCAGACGCCCTCCACCACGTCGACGACTACCAGCGCTCCGTCGCACAGCCGCACCGCGGTCGACACCTCCGAAGCGAAGTCCACGTGGCCCGGCGAATCTATGAGATTTATCAGCGTCTCACGCGACTCGTCGCAGTGGTAGAGAGATATCGAGCTCGACTTCATCGTTATGCCTCTGCGCTGCTCGTCCGGACGACTGTCCAGATAGCGAAGCTTGCCGGCTAGCTTGCTCGATATTATGCCGTTGCTCGCCACGAGCGAATCGGCCAGAGTCGTCTTTCCGTGGTCCACGTGAGCCAGTATGCATATGTTCCTGACTCGCGACGGATCCTGCTGGAGCTCGGCGAGCTTCTCGTGAGACACGAGCCGCATTCTTATATTTCTTATATTCACAGGATTTCCGACGGCTTTGCGCGTGAGCCGAGTTATCTTCGGGCTAGGGAGATGAGTCGGCGAAAGGTCTTAGCAAGTATTCGCAGGTCTTCGCAGGTCTTCGCAGATATTCGTAGGGCTTCGCGGTGATTCGCAGGTATTCGCAGGTCTTCGCAGGTATTCGTAGGCCGCCGTAGATTTTCGTTGATCTTCGCAGATATTAGGAGGTATTTGCGGGTATATTCGCAGATACCGGTAGGTATTCTCAGGTATTCGCAGATATTCGCAAGGTTTATGCAGGGTTGGAAGAGATTCGTTTGTCGCGTTATATTGCTCTTAATAAAAAAAAAATGATTGTGGCTAAGGCACTGCACCCGAAATAGTCGCGATTAATGGAAATTAATGGAAAAGCGGGAAAAAGGGGTGGGGGGAGGGGGGATGATTTTTGCAACGGAAATTCTGGAGGACCGGCAGCTGAGGCTATTTCGCTTTGTTTTGTTTCCAGAGCGGGTAGAGTTCGTCGAAAACTAATTTCGATCGTCTTTCGATTGGCATCGCCCGCGACCCGCACAGCATCACCGTTTTCATACAGACGGTGACCGCTACTTATGATTTCCTCTTTTTTTTAAATCAAATTACGAACAGGTTGATCTTTGACGAGTCGTCGACGACCTGTCGGCGAAAAAACGTGGATCCGACACGCTCGGAACGAGACTTTGAGGTTAGCCCTCTTGTTGTGCTTACGTACGGGTTTTAGTCGACGATGCTACACGCTTACCGTCGCTTATCTCAATTCAATTCTTCCTTGGTTACGAGACGAAAGTGAGTTTACGGTTTATCACTGTATTCTTTATTCGTGAATGTCGATTATGCGGTAGAAACTCCGAACGGCGTACGCACAGACAGCGACCATCACCGAAGACTAGCGAAACAAACTTTTTTTTGTATCTGTAACGTGCGGCCGCGGGGAGAAAATAATATTGCGCAATGTTGTGCAGTATTTTGAAACGAAAAGTGCGGGTCGCAACTTACTCGGGGGTTCTGTCGTGTCGACCGGCTGAGTTTCATAATTCGCAACCGCAATCGTTCTTTGTAATGATAGTTTTCGGAAATAATTCTGTTGCCGATAGGCCTGCTGTATTGCTGTCAAGTAGTAAGAGTCGATATCCGCGCAAACACCCAGGCTTGTTGCTCTCTCAATCTATCGATCGATCGCTCGTATGACAAATTATGATAATTTGTTTTCTCACTCTGTACGGAGTAAATAAATTTTGTATACATCATTATACATCTGCGGCTATCATTAATCATGTCGTTGCATCGAAGATTCATCGTAGACCACAAACCTGCGAGCTACTTCGCGGACGATCCACCCGAGCGCCCCTTCGAATATATCGTACAACTAATCCATCAATCATGTCCGATAATGCAAAAAAAAAAAACGACGACCAATACGGGTCAGCGTAAATGATAAAACGCTGTCCAATTCGCGGCGCAATAATTTATCCGCTTCAAAAATATCGATGTTTCGTCTATATATATATACTTTATATGTATACGCCTCTGTGCAAACCGACAAATGTAATTTTCTTCGGTAACTCCAACGCCCACAACGCGTATTTTTGTTACAATTACAGCGTCGCTAGTTGGAATCCCAATTAATTTAATAACATAAAATCGTACCTCTCGTTACGTTTCGCTTGTTTACTCTCGTAGTTTTTGCGATCCACCGGCTTTTCTTGTTGTTGTTCGCCGTCGTCTTCAATCGTATTTTCATTAATCATCTCAACGTTTCCACAATCCTTCCAAGATCCACAGTATGGTCGCATTTACCGAAAGACCGCTTGACGAGAATAATCTGTACGACGACGAGAAGCCACTTAATGATGGATCTTCGTAATAATGGCACAGTGTCATTAACAAAGATAATTGATTGAAATCCGATGCTTATCTCGAGAGGCATGCAACTGGCCATGTCCGCGAAACGATGAGAATCTCGAGCGACATTTGATCACTTCCGGTTTAGCAGGGAACAGCGTGAAAACACGTGACTTGTTTTCCTTTTTTTTTTGCGGATGTTTCAAATCGGTCACGAAATATTACGTACATTTGATGTTTATCCAGTCATCGGGTATAAATATAACGAGCCGAGAACGGAAAGGCAACCTCATTTTACCGAAGTGTCCAGCGATTAGCAGAACCCCGCGAGATGTTGAAGTTCGTCGTTGCTGCCTGCCTCTGCGCAGCCGTGGTAAGCGCTCGATTAGTCCTTTCCGTAAGACGCTCCCGACCAATCAACCGCGCACGAGCATACAATTTTTCACTCCACTGAAATATAAAAAATAAGCTAATTGTGTTGTGACTCACAAAATTTGCAGCTTGTTGAGGGTCGGTCGCTTCTAGCTGAAGGACCACCGGGCGGACAACCGGATGTTCCTCCGGGTCCACCTCCTAAAAAAATGGAGCACAGCAGGGTGAGGATAATCACGATTTTATATACCATACCAGCGAGCATATTTCTTATTCACTGCCCTAAAAATGATCTATTTTTCATACACGTTTGGACACTTTATTTTTTCTAAAATTATCGACCAATTAAAAAAAAAACATGGCTGAACAATTTAATATGTAGAACGGTAATTGGTAGGAAATATGACCGCGGTGTTTGAGGTAAAGATCGAAAGCTATCGATTGTTCCATATCCGCTCCTCGAGCCTCGGCAAAGTATTCGAAAGTCTGTATTTCTATGCATTTGAAACCGTGTCCAGATGGTTCGACAAGTACCGAACATGGCGCCAATGCCCGACGGGCAGGCCATGGCGGGCATTAGTGGAGGATTTGGGGGATCGATGAATTTCGGAGGTTTCCCGGCCATGATACCTGACATGGCGAAGACCGCGGTTGATATGATGCAGCAAATGATGCCGGTGAGAGGCAAACGCTCAGCACAAATTCCGAACCCAGAGGTGACACATTTACTTACAAAAAAGAAAAAGTGCGGTTAAGAAACATCGAGATCGAATATCCACCCATATTAATCGATGATTTCTTTAATTTATCTCAATTCAAGATGCCGATGCCACCAGTAAGATATTTTCAATTCGTGCGCAAAATAAAACACGGTTCCAGCGCTTGGACAAGGGATTTTTTTTTAATTGAAAAAAATGTTTAATTGTTTTGGCAATGATGTGTTAATTTTTTTTTTTTTTTTTTGAAAATCAAACAAATCCTTTCTCCGAGTAGGAAAGATTGTCAACGAAGATCGCGTGTTATTAATACATAATTTTTTTTCACTTATAGCAGCCACCAATGCCGCCGATGCCACCGGTAAGATATATTATAGCTTCATCGTCGCCGACAGGCCGCGAAATCTCAAAAAATCCGCATGGAAAGTCACCGTAACCATAAATCTTTTTTTTTTCTCTCGATCAAAGATCCCCAATTAAATACGCGTCAATCACCGGACTAGTCGTCCTGATCGAGGACTACGAATCCTATGAATTGCCAGCGATAAACACCGATGGAAAACCTTGCACTTATAATTCACCCACAACGATTCACTATCGCAATTGTATTGATTTTTCGTTCAGAATAAAATGGTAAACCTCACGAGACATGACATTTTTTACCCCCATTATAAGCAAAAAAAATAGTAGTCGTAGTAGTGAGTTTATTAACAATACACAACATGTAACCATTTTTTTAAAATACCTAACAAACTTTTCTCTTTTCACCTATATTGCATATTGCCAATTGACCATCGACCGCATTCCGTCAGCCACCCAAAAAATATTTTATTTATTTTTAAACCCCGAAATGTTGTTTTTACTCCTCGAGTGCATCGAATATACGCAGAGACCAATTGAATCGCGCAGCGAATTCGATCGTCCAAGAGACATCAATCGGTAAATCCTATGCAAACAAAGATGCCTAAGTAAATACGCGTCGATCACCGGACGGGTCGTTCCGACCGAGGACTACGAATTCTACGAATTGCTGGTGATAAACACCGATGAGACATCCTGCACTTGGAATTCACCCACAGCGATTCACTATCGCAATTGTGTTGATTTTTCCGTCAAAATAAAATACACTAGGGCCTCGACTTCATGAACAGCGGCGGGACCGGCTCCCGCTGACACCCACGAAAATCGAGGCAGCCCATGCCCCGTCCATACTAACTGTCGAGCCAGTGATGAGAGATTCCTCCACTTTTTTTCTCCCTCGCCTATCTCGTGCCATGTTAAAAAATTCCCTCCGAGGGAAATTTCCCTCCGATCTGGCATCACTGTGTCGAGCATGGCAAATAGCTTACTGCGTCGATCGATATTCGCTCCGTGGTGGGGACTGCTGCGGAAACCGAGGCCGCACAAATCGAGGCCCTAGTGTATGGATCTTTACGATACATTAAATTTTCTCTTCCCATCGGAGGCAAAAAAAAAGTTAAACGTTCTTTCAACCCTCAATGTTATTTGTAGGGGAAAGTGGGGCAAAACGGAATTTTCCAATAATTTTTTTATTTTCCATCTTGCCCTCTCGATGCATCCGGATTTTTTGACCCACTGTCCAAAAATTATTGAAAAAAATGCGTTTCGTCCCACAGTCCCATTTTGCCCCGCTCTTCTCTACGCATCGAATTTACGCAGGGACCAATTGAAATGCCCAGCGAATTCGATCGTTCGAGAGAGATAAATCGGCAGATACTCTAGTCGATACGGTATCTTTAGTTCGACCTCGACAACTGCACGAACGAGCTGCACGTCATCCGCTCGCGAAGATAATCGTGCAATCATTGAACCGATAACGTTTGATACCGCGAGGTGAGCTGGCTCTCTCGAAACTGGTCGCTGTTCAGTTCGCGTGCGGATAACATGCGTTCAAAAGTTTCGCGATCTCTTTACAAAGGGCTCGGTACGATTGCGCGGTCTGTGCGAGTGCTCTGCAGGCTAGCGAGAACAGTGATCGAAAGGGATACCCGAACCCTCCAGTTTCCCGTGACCGAGAGCGTTCGACCTAATTGAAATACCGATCCCAAGACAAACGACACTCCGGTTTCAAAGATGAATCGAGGTATCTACGAACGACCGATCGCGTCGGACATGTCGAGGATCGACCATGATTTTCCCATCGTTAATAAAACAGGTTACGAATTTTTCTCTCGGTTTTTATTTATTTATTTATTTATTTATTTATCTATCTATTTATTTATTTATTTATTTATTTATTTATTTATTCATTTATTTATTTATTTATTTATTTATTTATTTATTTATTTATTTATTTATTTATTTATTTATTTATTTATTTATTTATTTATTTATTTATTTATTTATTTATTTGTTTATCATCTTCTTTTCCGTACCCGCAGCGAGCATCAAAGATCGCATACTTCTGTCGCCGATATTCAAATACGTCGTTCCCGTCATCGCGGTCGTCGCGATCCTCGTGACCGCTGTGTATCTCACGCTGTACTTCGTTCTGAAAAACGACCCGGACGAGTGGTTCGCGACTTGTAACATAAAATCGAGTTATCGGGTCGAGTGCTTTCCCGGACGGACGAACATCACCTACACCCGTTGCCAGGAGGTGGGATGCTGCTTTAACGACGAGACGAAATTCTGTTTCCACTCTGTGCCGGCTCGGCACGGTTACACACAGAGAAACACCGACTCTTATCTGGGTAATTGGAACGGCTTTGTTGTTTTCTCTTTAAAAAAAAATTAAAGTATTTTGCGAAAAGGCTCCGCGGTGTTTTTCACTCTTTGCCGTGCACGATACACGAGTGGACGAGGATTTTCGCTCTTAAACGTAAACAAGTGTTTATGTATTTCGCTCTTAAACTTAAGCAAGTATTAACTTTGACTCGTCGACTCCGGAACGGGAGAATCGTTCGCCTGTACACGTTGTCGTAACATGAGATGCTGATTCTTGTTTACAATTATACAAGCTTTACGAAGTTCGATGTTGCTCGTTAATTAAACGCCGTATCGAGGATTTAACCGTTAGTTGGGCAAGCATTCGGGATACTCCACGGTTTTCCCGTTTTCAGAAAACAAGGTCCTCGCACCGAGAAGAACGTTAAGTCCAGCGGGAGGCAAAAACGCGGAGTCTCTGGCACTCGAACTGAAGAATGTCGACGCCAATCACGTCGAGATTATATTAAAAATCGGGGGGACGATCGGTCGGAAGGGAAGAGTCGATCCTCTCAAAAGAACGTTTCACCGTCGGGCAAAGCGCGAAGCTGACGAAAAAACGGACGACTTCCTGCGAATTACGCCCGACGATCTGGGCAGGAAAACGGTGAACATTCAGCATGGTAATTATTGCGAAGATCGTTAGTTCGACGTTGAGGACGTTAAAAAAAATTTAACTCCCTTCTCTCCCTTGTATGGATTGTGAAGATATTGATAAAAAAAATTACAGACGGTGAATCTCAAATGAACGTTCACGTTGGCATGCCGGAGTTTTCGGTGACCGTGACCCGTAAGAACGAAACTACGCCGTTGTTGTCCACCGCCAGGGGACCGTTGATTCTCACCGAAACCTACTGGGAATTTACACTGTACGTGACAAACGGTTCTCTCTATGGATTAAATCAACTGGAGCTCAACGGGACTACCAAATGGATCTACGACAACGAAAACGGCTCTGTTACACCGAGCTTCCTTGGGATCGACGATGATGGTCGGGGCACCGCGTGCTACCTAAACCACGATGGTCCGATGGAAATCCAGGTATTAAGGTTCATAATAATAATATTCATTGGATGCATAGATGCAAGAAAGTACGAAAACATGGTAAAAATTAACATCCGAAGTAATTAATTTTTTATTCTCAGAGTCCAGAGTTCTTGTTTCACGGAACACAATATTTGTTTTCCTTCCAGGATCTTGTGCGGGTCGTATAATCCCTATCATAGACTTGTTCGCGATCACGATCCTTATACTACTTCTATAATCAACCTATTCGAAATAATATAATAAAAAGAAAAAGTAATGTTACTAACGATCTCGGCAATTTAATTATATATTTTGTTCCGAACAACGTAGCCTTTTCGTACTCGTGAAACGAAGGTAAAATACTAGTTTGCACCTAGACAATATTTGGTAACTTCTTTTATAAAATCTTTTTGCTCCCATTTCCGACGGGAGCGAGCGAGTTAAAACCCACGCATCCCGCATAATCGCATGATTTGCGCCCTATTTCCTTAGTTCTGGTGGGTAGCTTAACTTTACCGTTTGTGGCACTTCTGTTGTTATGACCGTGAAGATGTCTGCATGTGTCCAAATTTCATCAAGTTATAACGGTTGTATATTGCATCGTACAAACTTTGCTCGAGGAAGTTCACTCGGAGCGCAAAATTCTATAAGCGAACATTTGGTTATTCTTCCTAAAACCGTGCACGGATAGAGACTTGCCAAACATGAAATTTGATGTCATGCAGATATCTTCAGGGTCATCTGTCGTTCCCTTCGTAATCCTTCACAAACCTTCGACGTTATCGCGAGAATAAAACGAAAATTCGGAGAAAGAGATGTAAAAATTTAATTTTAAACTTTTATCAGGAAGCAATATGAAAAGTTCATTTTTTTTTCACGGCGTTTAGAGTTTATATCCAATATAATTTTTATCGCTCATCACGGAACTTTCAACTTATTTTGATCCCGGCTCAAGACCCGATAGAAAAATCTGCGTCAGAACCGGAATGAATATTAATTTCAAAGTTTACCGTACGCAAGAAAACCCGGAACCTGCGCGGATGCCGGTAGCTAATGCAAACGCGAAAAACTGCAAGCCCGCTTGGTCAATGTTTGCCAGCTCATCCCATACGAAATTCTCTCCGGAATTATTTCAGTACGTAAAGGGAAAAAGTTCAAAGGTTTTTTTGTTTGTATTTCATTTAATTTTTTTTCCGCTCCGCCACTGCTTTTCAAGCTTTAATGACACTTTTTGCAGCTTAACCTAACAGCGGATCTGACCGTCCGTCCGACTAAGCTTGACTCTTGCTACTGGCGAACGGGAGATAGGTGTATTCCGGCCGCTCGATGCTCATCGCTGCCATCCATTCATTCGGATTTGGAAAAGGCCTCTTACAGGTGGTCCTGAAAAGATATCGCGGGAAACAATTTTTTTCGACGCATTCCTTTGTTATTTCGTTTCCCCCCATCAAATCGGCATCTCCGCGTTTGTCCGCTCAATACGTATGGTAAAAGTGGCGAATATGGATCGATCTGTATTCGACGCTTTTACTCTACCGAGAACGCGCCTTCGAGAAGAGAGTCGTACGAAAGAATAAAGTCAAGCCCCAATTTGTCGTTCGCCGAACAGGTTCTCGACGGATCGAACCTGGTAGTGGTGAGAGGCGTGTCATTACCGAGCGAGATGTCGTTGCACGTCTTCGCCGGGCCCACGCCGATCGAGGCCGTCAGTCAATTGACGAAAGCTCAGCGCAACAATAACCGTTCAGAGAATATTGCGGCTTCGAGTCTCGGCCTTCACGTTTGTCCGAACGACAACGCGACAGATTTCATCGACTCGCTGAGTAAGGTCATAGACATAATGAAGGCATCGGAAGCCCCGTGGGACAGTCATTGTCTTCATCAAGGCTTCCATCCTTCTCTTGGAAATCCATTAAGTGCAACTCAAAATCAGGACGTCGCCGAAGCAACAGGCCTCCTTAAAGGAGAACGTTCACTCGTACCGCACCTCAGTCCTATGGTGAGTGCAAACCGTAACGAAAAAAAAAAAAAATTATAGATAAGGAATTATATAAAAATTGTTTCGGAAGCTGTATGACAGTCTTTTTTATCGGAAACAACCTTTCTCCCAAACTACGCAATCCTCTTCACTCGCGAACATTTTTTTAATTAATTGTTAAAAAATTTTTTTTTTTAATTCTGTGTTTTCTTTTCAATGAATGATATTCAAATTAAACGCGACGTAGGAATAATGCGGAAGCAGAAAAAATGAATACACGTGTTCCGAGGTCGTAATGGGAGACACGCGAACACGTGCGCCACTCATTCGCTACCACATTCCCATTTAATTATTATTTCTAGCTCTTCAATGCGATTCACAACCCGCTGGCTTTGAAATTGGCAAATAGTTCTCTCCTCTTGAGAGACTCTTCGGACATCTATGCGGGCTCGTACAGGAACGAGACGGTCGTTTATCCGGACTGGTGCAATCCGGAGACCCGGAATGAATGCCACGATAATCTCAACGATTACTTCCGCAACTTCGGTAGTTCGAGCCTCGTTTATCTGCGGGATTCGTGGCCGAGGGACGACGAGACGAAGGGTCATCAAGTGCCGGACGGTAGAAACTTCGATTACATGCCCGCGGTAAGACGAAGAAAAAAAAGGATTTAAAAGTCATTTTATCTCAATCGTTGCAAGTACTTACTGGGAAAAAAATTGTAAATTTAACGTACTGGAACTTGAAATTTCCTTACATCACTTTCACTGTGAACAAAATTTGTTTGAAAATTAATGAACGGTATTGAAATCTTTTTTACATAAACTCCTTCTGAAATTTCAAATACACATGTGTTGCAATTCTACAGTAATATTTTTATCTTTAACAACATTTTTTCAGAAATTCAGCCAAAAGATTTATAATTTTTATATCTGGTATTTTTATTGTACAAAAATTACATTAATATCCAAGTTCCAACACATTAAATTTACACTTTATTTTTACAGTGTATATTGATCGAACATTAACGTACTTTTTCGTAAAATAAAATACCATACATCAAAATTACAAATCCTTTGCCTGAAATTTACAAAAAATGTAATAAAAAATAAAAAATTTACTATAAAATTGCAACACACACGTGTTTGAAATACGGCCAGCGTAACATCGTTACGATTTCCCAATTAACCAGACTTGTGTTCTTTGCGTGCAGGGTCTTAGGACACCGATGACGAACGGAACGGTTCCGTACAATTCGCGGTCCTCCCCGAGTGCCGATTATCATTACACTCGACACAACAAATACGCCCGAGAGTTTACCAACTTTGCGAACGTAGGCAATTGGACAAGTTTGACGATACGCGGTCTCCGGAGCGAAGGAGGTGATTCGAGCTGGGCGGCTTTAAGGGCAGCCATTAGCGTCGGTGTTGGCTCGTGTCTGGTTGGCCAACTTCCACCGCCGATGTACGTCTGCGGCACCGGTGAAAATTTTGATGCCGGTGACAAGAAGGACGAGCTGTGCAGCAGGTCAGGCCCCTCCGCACCTACGCACGGTTAACTATCGTACGATGGATCGTACGGTGACTATCGTGCGATCCATCGTGGAGGCTACGAGCTTTGTCGCGTCCCAATATTTTTCCGCCAGCAAGGCCACAGTACCGGGATTCGAACCCGAGACTAACCGATACATTGTTCTCGTGGCTATTATTCTAACCACGAGACCAGAGTGATCGGTGCCGTTAATTTGATTCGAATTTCTATACGCGTTCCGTGCGTGAGAAATTATCGAAAAACGAACAACCTTGCAGATGGTACGGATCAGCGGTGATGTGGCCGCACGTTCTATCGTTGCCTGAGAATTTACCTGGCAGCGGATATCTGACAAAAAGCTCTTCGTCTTACGTCGTGAAGCATCTCGCGTTACGAGCCTCTTTGGCGACGTACGCCCGAACGATATTGGCAAAGTACTATATTGATGGTGCGCCGATATTGGCACCGACGTCGGTACACTATCCGAAGGATTTGCGGGCTCGAAGACGATGGAATCAATACTTTTGGGGCGACGCCATACTCGTTGGTGAGGGGACTCGAACAGGAAGACGATTCATCCTCGAAGATCCTTCCCGTCGGAGACGAAGAAAAAGAGGGAATGTTTTTTCGTTTATATTCTTATCTCTTCTCCCCTAGGTTTGGTGACACTGCCGCGTGTAACTCAGGTGTTAATGTGGCTCCCGGGGGAACATCCTTGGAGGCATCTTCAAGGAGGCATGGACGTTCAGCCCTCGGGAATTAACGACACATCTGTCCCCGCTGTCAGGGGCCAAATCATCATGTTGATTCGACCCGGTTTCATAATTCCCGTTCACGAGGTAATCGTCTCATGCATATTTACTATTGCCGCAGAATTACCATGCGAACGGATTTTTGTTATTATTAATAATAAATGTAATAATAATCATTCATTATTATTATTTTTGTTATAATATTGTTATCATAATTTATTTTCTGGGCGACAAATTATTAATCTCTGCGTTATCTGTTGTCAACAAGCCTTTTATCAATATCGTTATCGGGGCATTAGATGAAAATACCGTTTGATTGTTCCATTCTGTTAACGGGATGGGAGCGCGAGGAATTTATGCTCGGAAATCGGTCCTCGGTGTAACGAACAAGATTAAAGCATGTGTGGGATGGCAATAGAATAATACCGGCACGCAGCTTATTGAGCTCACGAGCGGGACCACGGAATCGAATGCCGGATCCACTCGAGTCACTCCAAGCGAATAGCTACGAGTACCTCAATGATGACGTTAATGCCATTCCAATCCATTCACAGACAATCCCCACCGAGTGCCTCGTGAAATAGCGAACGTTCCCTTCATTATTTCATCGCTTTTTCGCGTATATTATTATTTCATTTACTATGCTGTTGGCAATTGACCAATCGGACGGGCATAAAAAAAAAAAAACAATTTAATAAAATTCACTATCATTTTATTTTTCAGGAGATCGCTATGACTGCCGAGGCAACCACGAAGAGCGATTTGACTCTTGTCGCTAATTGGGCCTGCACTGTGTTGCACTGCGCAGCTTCGGGAAAAATATTCTATGGGACGAGCAGCAACGACGATGTTTTTCTCAATATAAGTATAAGCGGAGAGCATAGTAGCGTTCAACTCAATAACGTTCTGAAAGTTCAAGAGCGAGCTTGTGTCAACGATACAAGTTCCGCTAAGCAGTCGACAGTCATAAAGAGAGTTGAGATACTTGGAATTCGCCCGTACAATGTCAGCATAGACCTGTGCAAACTAACCGAAGATTCGCCGAAAATAAATCTGATCACTTGAATGAATACTATAATACCGAATAAAATCACAATACCAAACTTACGAAATAACAAATGTATGTTTTTTGTTTGTTTTTTTTTCTCTCTCGAAAATCTCGATTTATTGTGGTTGAAGCAAATTGTCGTTCGGCAGTGCAGTTTTCCGCGTTGATTGTTTATCATAAAATAATTCTACAACATCCGAACTTCTCCGACAAGGTGCGCGCATTTAATCAGCACGTGCTTTGCTACTGGCATGTTTTTCCAGGACTTTGCAAAACAACACGTCGAGCATTCGGTTCTGATGTTGACAGATAGACAAGCGCACAGTGCCACGCGCTTCATCATTATAGAATTCAATTCCTATTTTGGCCAAGTTGGATCCAGGTCAACCAATTAAAATTGCCTAGGAATTAAAAAAAAAAATAAGTGAAAGAGCGAAAATCGAAACTTTCACGTTGCCTCCCCGTGCCATTTACTTTTATAAAAAAAAATAATCTGCGCGAGTGTGACCCGCGATTATTTGGCTTCGTCATAGAGGAAGCCGAATCGTTTCTGCAATTTCCGGGAAAATCGGTCAGATACCCTCCGTCTTGCCCCGGGCTTCACTTTTACCTCGCTCAGAAATGCATATCTAAAGTTCGAATTGATATTGGTATCGGATATCGTTACATTGAACTCTTATAAATTCAAACGATTTTTCCGAGAGACCAGCATACCGTTGCATAAAATATACAACACCCAGAAGTCCGGGAAATGAGAAAATCGTCCCACGTTATTTTCGTGCTCGCGGACGTAACGGTATATTGAAATTGCTTTTTATCCCATACGATCGAAGAAAAATGGGGATGGGCGGCGGGAGGGGGGGGGGGGGGGGGGGGGCGCATCGCGAATTAAGAAACACTACATGGGAAACGCGAACGGCTGGTACTATAAATTCAAATTTATATACTAAGCCTTGAGGGACGTAGAGGATCGAAGCCACATGTTTATTTTTTATCTTATTTATTTATATACTAACGTTTATGTTGGCTCCCAGTAACTGTGTGAGCAACTGTGTGAGTAAGTGTGTGAGTAACTTCATGAGCAACCGTCTGAACAACTGTGTGGGTAATTGGGTGCGTAACTGTGTGAGTAACTGGACGAGCATCTGTGAGTATCGGTGCGAGTGTCCGATTGATACGAACTTTATTATTATGTAGAAGATGTAGATTATTTGTTTTTCGACAGAGTTCATTGCGTGGCGTAAATAGGAAGTGCCGGTGCAGCCATGAGAGTGTCGAGGAAAGAGCTTTCGTCTGCCCTCTTCCAGCCTCCGTGCATCAGTAGGAGAGGACACGTAGGGATGCGCTTCGAGCTTGCGTAATGGAGACGTCGAGATTCGGCGCCGGTGGTGCTGCGGCTACGAATCGTGCGGCTCACGGGGACACGGCTCTTCCGCATTTCTCGCGCGAACTTTGCGAAGCGCGGAACTTGTATACTCCTCTGAACACGTCAATGTTTCAAACTCAGACGAGACGTTCGAGTCATTGGGGATTACGTTTCAGTGAATTACCGGAGGGACGTTATGACGACACACCCGAGTTCCGTTCAACTCTCTTGTGAACCCTTCCTAATCAGCGATATGAAGTCGTTGTCGAAACTTCAGGATATAATAATAAATAAATACATAAATAAATAAGTAAATAAATAAATAAATAAATAAATAGATAAATAAATAGATAAATAAATAAATAAATAAATAAATAAATAAATAAATAAATAAATAAATAAATAAATAAATAAATAAATAAATAAATAAATAAATAAATAAATAAATAAATAAATAAATAAATAAATGAATAAATAAATAAATAAATAAATAAATAAATAAATAGTGCCATAGAAATGTGACGAAAATAAAAAGTGCGGAAACATTGATTACCGTGTAAGGTGCAGGCAGTTCTTGTATTACAGAAGGTAGAAGTAATGTGCGACGGATTAATGTTGTCGGTTAGCCTTGGCGCGTCGTTGACATCGCCAAAGAGAACTTTAATCGGTGAATTAATTGGTCATTTCCGAGGTGGGATCGTTGGTCGTCGATATTTTCAATTAAACTCCAATGCCAAAGTGATATTTCGAGCATGTCGCTGGTAATGAGAATCGTCGGGGAACGCCGGCAATCGCCTACCATTGGCATGGCGAAACCGGACGTACCTATATTTAACGCACAAATTAAAAATATCTACCGAGCACTCACCTCGCGTCACGAATCACGATAAAACGAAGAACAAAATATTTCTCCGTGAGTTAGATTTTTTACCCGACTGCGACCAAATTGGACGCGAAGAGTTCATCGATCGATGGCAATTCGCCGATAAAAGTTTAGTGCACTTCGCTTCAGAGGAATCCATCGAGCAACGAGAGAAGGGATGAAAGGGAGGATGGATACGCAAAATCCGGAATTGCGAATGATGGACGATGAATACGAAGAGTGAGTGTTCCGGAAGATCGACGCGATTTTATTTCATAAAAAAAAAAAAAATTTATAAAAAATTTCGTGGAGATTCATTTTTAGTATACTTGTACATAACATTTATGTTAATGTATTAAAAAATTTTATGCATGTATATATTTTTTTTTCTTCTTTTTTCCGCGGTGCCGAACCACTTTCGAGATGTTGTGTCGTTCGCAGATACGTCGCGAACACGAGCGACCGGTACAGGGTGAAGAATGCGACTATGTCGCCGGAAATGCTCTTCACGAGTGAAACGCTGAGCATTATAATCGTCTACTGCATATGCTTCCTCGTCGCGGCAATCGGCAATCTCACGGTCTTTGTGACCCTGTCCCGCGGAAGATATCGGAAATCTCGAATATCGCTGATGATCTGCCACCTGTCGCTAGCCGATCTTCTCGTCACCTTCATTGGGATTCCGACCGAGGTAAAAAAATTTATTAAAATTTAAAAGAATAATAATAATAATTCTGTCCAAGTTCGCTCGTCTCTCGACACTCGGCCCGCAGTCATACGATATTTAATCGACTCGTGCGACCAAAAATATACCGACTTCGATGCGCAAGAGGAAAGTCTAATATTAACCTGCTAATGATTGCACTTAAACTCGCGCCGTTTTCTGGCACCTCCGCGCTACCAGTTTGGTCACTGATCTTTCTATCTTCTCAGTGAATTTCTTTCGATTCGGTAATACCAAGTGGTTATCTATTGAAATTAAAGAAAAAAAAAAATTTTAATCAAAAAAAAAATTTTACGTCTCCATTCGATGGGTCGATCATTCGGTGCACTCGAACGCCCTCCGAGTGCTATTTTCGTGGGTCCTTCCATCCCGTTCTCTAACGTTCGTATTACTTTCTCACCGGGAAGGTGCCGAAGCGACGGAGCCAAGCTTGAAATTATAAATTCGAACGATGGAATAACGCGACCTCTCCATCCTCCGTATCCTACATTCGTGTACCGGCTTCGTCGGCGTCGAGAATATAATATTCGATGTGGCATGCACGACAGAGCGTGAGAATACGAATCACCGCGAGACGTTCGATTCCGTAGATTCGCAGTAAATTTTTATCCTCTTGAAATATACGGCGCTCAGAGTTGAATAAATCGCGTAGGAAAGCGAGCGGCGCAGAACGGACTGCTTGTACAAACTTTCGGCGGGCCAAAGAAAAAGTCTCGAAACTCTCAACCGATAGATACGCAACTTGCCTTTTTTTACAACTTCTATTTTATGCGCTCTTATATGGATATATATTTTTATTCGTTGCATATTTATAAACCTCGCAGCACTGAATCGTGAAGAGGAATAGCTCGATAAAATCCTTTTTCGCTTTGTTTTATCACGCTTTGATAGTATTGTGAAATTCTACGAGGAATGCACGAGTCGTCATTGCATTTTGGTGTCATCGGAGAACGCGCTTGTGCATTACATTGTTTCGTTACGAACACTTCAAATGTCATGTGTTCGTCGCCTGGGTAGTGGATGAGCGACGAAACGGTTGCCCAGGTGGGGTTGGAATGGCCGGTCGTTACAGCCCGGCCAGGCCTGGTTCACTTGGTCAAAATCCACTCCAATATAGAGCAGAGCCGAATAGATGTACGAGCTCCGTAAATCTATTCAGGGGACGCTGTAACGATGTAAATGCCGTCATCGACACGCTCGGATGTGGCCGGTATTGCAGCTCGTCGATGAATGAACCTAAGGCCCTGCAATCCAGAGTGGGCAAACTCTCTGACACTGACGATGCCTCCCTCTGAGCAGGGGAGATCGAGCCAAAGCGAAACATTTTCATGTTTCGCCGGAAAACAAAATTATGAAAAAGTATAATCATGAACGGTGAAGACTGGTCCATTTCGCCCCCTTTCTTAATGCATTTCTGTTCTGACCTTAACAGCCTGGCGAATTACTTTCGATTCACGTAGAAAGATAACGAATGCATCACTTGGTGGCGCTGATTATTTCATTCTTTTAAAAAACGATTGCACATCGTATTCACCTATTTTATAAAGCATATAAAAGTGACGTCTTCTCGAAGTTCCTCGAATTTGAGAGGCTCATAGAGAAACAAACTGGGAATAAGATTACATTTTTTCGAAGTGATAATGGTCGAGAATTCGTAAACCATCGATTCCAATGAGCATGAGCGACGAAACAGTTTCCCAGGTGGGGTTGGAATGGCCGGTCGTTACATCCCGGTTAGTCATGGTTCACTTGGTTCACTCACTCGAATATTGAGCAAAGCCGATGTCACACCCACGGTCCGCTGACAGAATCCCATGTGGCGCGTGATGCTTCGCATCCATTCAGGGGATATTGTAACAATGTAAATTCCGTCATCCACAAGCTCCGGTGCAACCGGTATTGTGGCTCGTGGTTAAATGAAATGGAAAACCCCCGACAATGAATGAAACTGTGGCCTTATAATCGAGAGGGGTGAATGCTCGACTAAAAAAAAAAATTCGCTTGCGCTCTGTCAAAGAAAAAACGTCATTTCGATTCTACAGTTTCATGTGATGTTGAAACAACGACGGCAAGACCGTCAAAAGTCACACGTTATCGTTAGAATTGAAATAATTTTTTTGTAACACGTGCATGAAAAGTCCCGCTTTTCGTGCCTGTAAAGTGTGTCAAAAGTGGCGCTTTCTAGCAGAGAATGAGCGAAAAGTGCTATAGATACTATTTTTACACGCTAGTTTGTTTTCTGCACACTTTTTTCACGCTCTAGCTACTTTTGCACGCTTTTTTAGCACCCTAGTTACTAGAATCCGAATGTAAATCCGATGTCAGTGACAGACTAGGGAAAATACATTTTGCTCGCTTGCGCTTCGCAAGCAACCCCGAAATATATTTTTTTTAGTCTATCAGTGACATCGGATTGACATTCGCGTTGCCGTAAGGTTACCGTTAGCGTAACTTTATCGTAGCGTAAGCGTATCATTAGCGAAAGATGTGACTAGGCCCTGGGCGCGATATTTTACATACTCTTTACACCTGTCGGTATCGGCGAGTTACGAACGATCCGGTGATAAAATGTTATTTGACAAACACTATACACACATTGCCGAGTCGCGGTGGCTTCACATTTTGTCCGCTGTTTCTTCGTGGCTCGATTGTGCCCCAAAAATCCAACGACTGTCGGAGATTGAAAGATTATAGCGGAGGTATTTATAGTTAACCGGCGGTGTGGATCGATCGTAGCCACCGGAATCCAGACGGCCCCGAGAGCGTCGACGTTCATCGAACTCAGTGAATAATTTACGCAACTCTGTCGCGTTGTAACGGATAATCGATTAGCGAAGGAGCGCCCAATGTGGTTTCAGGGGGTTGTCCGTGTCCCCGTGTTAAATGCGCATTGACCGCCCGAAATCGCACCTACGAGATAAATATGCTCGATAGCGGCGTTTGCATGCCGATATCCGGTAAATCGGTGCTTTTCAATTGTCCAACCGCTCGAATTTAGCGGACAAACTCTATTCAGGCAATTTGCACAACCCTCGTTCGCAAAACGATCGATCTTGGGTTACGCAACTCTCATTGTAAGGCTTCCGTTTCGTGACACAATCGCAAAGCAATCGAACCTCGAGGGAGGGCGGCGCGCAGGTTGCTGTGGGCTTCACTGTTCAAATTGTATTTCCAGCTAACTGCAATATGTGAAAAAAAAATGATGAAAAAAAAAAAAATTGACTACACATTTTTATCGTACACCAGCAGTTATCGCGCGCCTCACACGCGTAATTATTAAATTAGTATGAGAGAAAAGCCTGGACAGAGCCTCTGATAGGTATATTTAAAAATAAATACATTTTTAATCAAAACAGTGTCCAGACGGTGTCGTCCATCAGATATTTCCAAGAAAGCGTCGTAATCCTTGGCGTTTGCATTATAGTGTTCATGTTAAATTACAATGTAACCTTAACCACACTACTATGAAATACTGTGAATATTAACATTGGCAACAAATCTCTTTCACTGCTACTACTCGCGGTTCGTAAAGAACGAGCGAGTAAAACTACTCCACGATTTAATCAGGAATTTCCATAAATTTTGTGACGCGCATTTAAAATGTGTTTTTCAAAAATGTTGTGATTTCAGGTGGGCTGGAGGGTGACGGTACAGTGGGTAGCAGGAAACGCAGCTTGCAAAATTTTCGCATTTTTCCGGGCGTTTGGTCTCTACCTGTCGAGCAACATTCTCGTCTGTGTCTCGCTGGATAGGTTCGTATTGCGGGTACGGAGAGAGCGGGGCAAAACGGGCGATTTTTACCGATTTTTTCGCGGGACATGCAAGCATTAAAAAAAGTCTGATCTCGCACGGAAACCACTGGTCCGTTTTGCCCTACTGTATCCTTCCCTCTATATGCCTGAAGGAAAATCCAATAAAATGTTGTCACAAGGGAGCGTGTTTGTAGAGAGTTATTGCAAGCTCATTTGATGCAATACGTCTGTCTACCATTCGTGTTTACGAAACTCTAATGAAAACGCGTCCATGGACCATCTGTAATCCCTTTGTAACAGCGTGCGCTTCGGGGGGATCTCGAAAGCTAAATTACCACATCTCTCGTTCGTTCGCAGGTACTTCGCCGTCCTGCACCCTTTGAGAGTAAACGATGCGAGGCGACGCGGAAAATGGATGCTCATACTCGCGTGGATCTGTAGTACAATTTGCGCTCTCCCACAGGTCGGTAAAATCCTCCTAAGCCATCAATTTTTTTCGAGTAATCCTGTTTAATCCGATAATAGGCCAGATATACAAATTGTACCATTATTGGCACATTTGTGCGCACTTGCGAACGTACATTTCGTAAGTTAATATACACGAATTCCAATAAAATTTTATACCCTACATAGGACGTAGGGTGGAGCGGGGCAAAATGGGTCACGACGAAATATCAAGAAAAATTCATTCAAACACTCGAAAGTCGATAAAATGTGGTCTCCGAACGTTTCACCTTCTAAATTGGGTCATTTGAAAAACTGTCAGTTCTCCTAATTTTGCCCCGAATAACAACTTTTCTCGGATCCTTGGAATAATTGTTACAAATTTTACGGTTCTTGTTGTTAAAAAAACTAGTCGTTTCATAGTTCGGGATTAATTCGAGTGGCTATTGTTATTTTGCCCCGATCGGCCCCCAGTATTATCGTCCGTTGTCTCGGTGATGGAGTCCGTTCGAAACGGCTGCCATTCTTTCGATGCAAGTGGGTTGCTTCGAGCACGTGCAAGCTCCGATTACCGCTAGGCCATGAATTTTTCGAGTGGTACCGTTCGGGCTACTTACGCCCCTTCAGTGAGCGCTTCTCTTTTGTTTAATCGTCCTCGACCACGTCGTCCTCGGTGACCCATTAAAAAATCTGATGATGTGCAACGTACGTCAACGAAATCGCAACTGACTTACAGCGATCGATTTATTTCCTCGTGACGTCCGCCCGACACGGCACAGTAAAAAAAGTTCGTACATTTAAACATTTATTACTTAAGAAGGTTCCCATTTTTTTTGCCTCTTCATAGAGGAAGCTTTGTTCCGGTGAAAAAAAAGGTCGCGAAGCAATTTACAAAAAAGCATCGTTAAGCGGTTCCCAATGTCATTACAATATAGCATGAAGTTGGAGACAGAGGAGGGTGAGAAGAAAGGATCGATGAAAGTGTCCGACCTCTCAAGCTACAGGGCTTTAATAATAACTAGTAAAAGACATCGTGTGCGCTCAGACGTATTCGTCCCATTGAACGCCCTCTATTATTTACGAAATGATGACTTATTCTCTCGTCTGAAAATGAAAATTTAACGTTTCGACGGTAAAAAAAAAAGAAGTTCGTCTTTGGTGCATTCTATTGTCACGCATCAATTATTTTCTTTCCTATATTTTAATGGAAACTTGTTCACAATGAACGACCCAAAACGGAACCGTGTTTTACATTTTAGACGAGACTTCCCGCTCTTTTGTCAAAAAGCTTTTCGTAAAAAAGAAAAGAAAATGGTAAGAATAATTCATTTCGGAGCTCGGTTTTAACACGCTATTCCCCACTATTGTCCCCGAGCGATATCTCAGTCTCAGCTGTTCGGGCCGCTCTATAGCCACTCCAACAAAGCGATCTAATTTCCGATGAAGCTAACGACGTCATGGCAGGTGTTCCCCTTTGACGGTCAATTATAATTAATTGCGTGACCCGTCTCGACTGTCGCCCGAGGCCTCGAAGGACGCGGAGAAGGACGATACGTGAACTTGAAGGCAATATCAGACTATTGAATAGGCCATCAGTTAGACTAGCATTAACCGTATCAGTCCGTCCGACCATCCGTCCGTCTTGAGAAAAAGCAATCGTAATCTCTAAACTCGTGGCCCCGTCACGTGCTATTTTCGAATTATCACACATCACAGTTCCAATTTTCAAATTAACTTTATTCAATGGTGCTAATTTTTTTGAGAAAAAAATTAATTCGAGCCGGATGCGAAATTACCATGTGCATCCGGCTGGAATCTGCTTTTTCCTCAAAAAAATTAGCACCCTTGAGAAAAGTTCATTACAGTTTTCATTACCGACCGCGATATTTCACTTCCCCTTAAGACGATGTGAATCCTCCTCCACCTTCCACCCAATCGAGACTCAGTCGGTAACAAAAACTGTAATCAATATTTTTTTCTCATTGCTCGACTGCTATTGCGGTCTAAAATAACATACCAAAATGTTCTTTACCAACCGAGTATGTTTCGCATCTCCCAAAACGACAAACCTCGGTCCGAACTGCATATCCGGTATTCTCTGTCCGTTGCAGTGCTTCGTGTACAACGTGCTGACCCATCCGGAATTTCCGGAGTACCAGCAGTGCGTTACCTTCGATTCGGGGGTCGACGAGGTCAGTTACACGATATTCTGCGTCCTCGCGATGTACTTCGTGCCGCTCGTTATAATATGCTGGGCGTACACGAAAATACTGTGCGAAATAAACAGCAGGAGTCGGGAGAGCAGCGATCCGAGTGAGTTTCTGGGGACGATCAGCGAGCTTATGAATTTTATTCACCAAAACTTTGATCGAATTTTTTTTTTTTTTTTTCATAGTCATAACGAGATCGGGCAGTAACGGAACGTTGGGCAGCAACGCGACGAGCTCCGGAGGAAGTAGAATGAGACTGAGAAGATCGGACATGAGCAGCATCGAGAGAGCGAGAAGTCGGACTCTCAGAATGACCATAACTATCGTAGCCGTTTTCATTTTTTGCTGGACGCCCTACGTGGCGATGCTTCTTTGGTTGGTTGAAAATTTATACATTTTGGGCAAAACCTATTATTTTAAAATTCGAGATTAATAGTTTTTTTTTTTGTAACTTTCTTTTTCTGCACATCAGGTACATGATGGACCGGGAGAGCGCGAAGAAAGTCGATCAGAGACTTCAGGATGCTTCTTTCTTAATGGCGGTGGTGAATTCGTGCGCCAATCCTCTCGTTTACGGTAGCTTCGCCGTTGATCTGAAGAAGGAATGCTGCAGGTGCTTTCTGCCGTACAGCAGCGGCACGGACAGGCCACAGATAGCCGTGCGGCTCATTCATCGAAACACTGGTAATTTTTATGTCATATTTACAGAATTTATTTTTTTTTTAAATAAAAAAAACACACACACACACACATCGTCATCGATGAGCACGTCGACGCTGGCGCCCGGGAGCCCTGCAAGCAAAGCGTTGTTCTATCGAAATCAAAAAGTAAAAAAAAAAAAAAAAACATAAAACTAAGAAAAAAAGAACGCGAGCAAAGAGCGAAAATTCGAGAGGGAAATTGAGCTCTGTCTGTTTCAGGAGCGCAGTTACCAAATGCAGAAACGAAGTCCCCGGGCGTCAGCAAGTTTTCCGTATAACGTGGCGCACGACCTGCCTGACATTGTAATATCAGGTGCGTGGTAGATTTCACCCTACCGAACGCGAAAGTCGCGATTTCTTTTTTTTAAATATAATTAATCTTGTCACGTTAAAAAAATAACATTACGCGTTCCGTTTGCATGAATCTGGAGAACGTACGATTGTCAAAAATTGTCTTGTGCTAAATAGTGACGGAACATTTTTTTTTTTTTTTTTTAAGTTTTAATTAACGATAATTGGTAATTTTCGCTGTCCTTTCTTTCCAGCGACTCGTGGGACATCCAGGAACACGGAAACCTCGATGATGTGCGTAATTCCGAGTGGTTCCAGTTCCGGACGGCTTTCGGACCCAATGACGATCTCGCAGAGGTTGCCCAACGGCGAAACGGTCAGTGCACGAAAGTAGAGGATCGCAATTTTTTTTTTTTTTTTTACGCAAGCCAGGTCTTGAACTCGCGTCTCGCGTGCGCTGCATTGCAGTGCAATTTGCAGCGTAATGCAGTGCTGAACTGCAGTTCCGTAACCGGAAACTAACGAGCCACGCGGAGCCGAAAATAATGCACGAAGTTCCTCGCGAAACAGCCGATCAGCAAAGAGTTTCGACATTTTATCGCAATGGCCTATTTCGACATTTTAACGAAATGAATTCATTCGAAGCACAATGACACTCATCGATGCCGCGAGCTTCGTTCAATAATAGCTGACTTGCAAATATCGTAATTCTCACGGTCATGCCGCATAATACTCCGATAATAATCGTCAGCCCGTTATTCGTAGCGTGTGAAGTATTCCGATGAACGGGAAAGAAAAGAAATGAATTAATTAATTAACCATACGACGATCGTCAAACAATCGAATTCAGGGCGAGTCTATTCCCACGTCCCCGAACTCTGACCCCAGCTTTGAATAACTTGTGGATCGAACGTTCGCGAAAAGCCTCTGACGATCGACGAAAAGAAAGATTCTTTTTTTATGCTTGTTGCATAACGATTATATATTTTCTCTTTCATACTTAACAACAAAAAAAAAACAGTTTAATTAAAAATAACTTTCGACCGAAGATCAACCGGTTCAGTGTCCCTCACCGGCGGCGACTTCGCTACGACCCGTGAATTCTTTCGTCTTCTCTTCGCCCTTTGGCTTTCTGCTCAATGCTCGGCCGCGAATGTTCAACATTGTCCTCGCGACCAGCCATATAGCGCCTTTTTCGCAAATGCAACGCAACGCGTTGACGAAACCGACGATCAGCGAGTGCGGAGGATATCCGGTTGTTCTCGACTCGATGCCGATTGTCTTCAGCGCAGCTTCGACGAATTTGTCGGCGCTCGGCGCCATCCAAGTCTCTTTTCTGTAAAAAAAAAAAATAAAACATATTTATATCAATCTATATCTCTATCAATCTATAACTCTGTCAATCTATATCTATATCAATCTATATCTCTATCAATCTACATCTCTATCAATCTATACCTATATCAATCTAAATCTCTATCAATCTATATCTATATCAATCAAACATATTATGTTCCAGCTATTTTCAAATTCTTTTTTTTTAACATCAATCGTTACTCACTTTATTTTCGACATTTTCGTCGCTACCGGCCCCGGAAGTATGCACTGCACCGTGACACCCCTCGGCGCCGCCTCCGCGGCGAGATCGGCGCTCAGTTTGTCGACGTAGGCTTTGCTCGCCGCGTAAACCGACAGATACGGACTCGGTATAGCAGCCGCTGTGGAGCTTATATTAACGATCACGCCCTTTCGGCGTTCCATCATACCGGGAAGTACCGACCGGGCGACCCCCGTCACACCGGCAACGTTCAGCTGAAGTATCCTCGCTATAGTTTCCTCGGTCACGTTCGTGAAGAGCTCCGGATGATCGTAACTGGTACCGGCATTGTTCACCAGGACGCCCACCTGAAAAATTCGTTAAAAAAATTGAAAAGTTCGTTTCGCTGATTTTACGTAATTTAACGTGTATTTCATACCTCGAGCTCCTCGATCGCCTTGGCGATCTTCGCGTAGACCACTTGACCCTCAGTCAAGTCGGCTTCGACGACACGCGTCTTGACGCCGTAAGTTTGTTTGATCTCGCCGGCGACGGCTTCCAGTTTCGTTAGGGATCTCGATACGAGGACGATGTCCAAGCCTCGGGCCGCGAGAGCTCTCGCGTACGCTTTGCCGAGACCGTCCGTAGCCCCGGTGACGACCGCCCATCTTCCCTGGGCCGCGACGTCGACCCCGAAACCGAGGGCAGGCGCTATCAGCTTCTTCCACGCTAGGACGCTCAGTCTTATGATTATCCGCAGACCAATAGCCGCTAGGATCACGATGGAAAGTTTGTCCCAGCAAGACATCGACATTCTGAAAATCAACGGTCAATTCCTGGTACACAAATTTGTTATTTTTTTTTTTTTTTTTTGTCCATTAATTAAATATAAATTCGGAAAGCGGCCCGTACCTTGGTTACAAACTTCGACAACGATCTGACGAATTCCCGACGGTTGTTTCTTTTTGATAAGGAAGGCGAAAATAATTGAATTCCGGAGCGGAGCAAAAAGGAACACCGCCGAGTTCCGAGTCTTAACCGCGACTGAGCCGAACGTATCGTCGCTGACCACTGTCCCGTACAACGCACTGATAACGCTATCAGCTAGTCATATTGCGACGTCAGTAACGCGCGACCTCGCCAGCCGTCGATCCACGCGCTTCATTGTTTTTTTTTTTAATATCAACATTTTTTGAATACCAATATTTTTTAGTACCAACATTTTTTAATATCAATATTTTTTGTATCAATATTTTGTAATACAATTTTTTTTAATGTCAAAATAATATGAAAACATTATTCAATATCAAGTTGAGTCGTATTAATCGAGTCCTTATTGAAAATACGATCGATCATTTTTATCTCTTCTCTGCTCCGATTCGCGTCGATCCATCGCGCGAGACACGCACGGGGTTGCTGTCCGCGGACCACGCGCGTTTCAATCTCGCGAGTTAATAAGACCACGCAAGATAAATCTGTGCGCTGCGAACGTTGTAGCGCAACGGAAGAGATACGATGACCGCAGGAATAGCGGGAAAACTGGATTATTTCCCGATTTCACCAGACGCGCATATTATGTCACGAAAAAACCGGCTCTGCAAAAGCAACACGGTGAGAAACGAAATGTTTTTCCGGATTCCAAAGACCAAAAAAAAAAAAAAAAAATCTAACTACCGTAAACCTCCTTTCTAATAGCACGCACGTTTCCCCGGCGTCTCAATCGTCAAAATATTACCATATTTATTTTTATACATGATACATATATTTATATAAATTTTTTCGTACACACACGCCGTGTTCCAATAACAGATTACATCTGTTATTATAATTGAAGCTTGTCAAACGTCGAAGAGATTTTGAATGTATGTACTTTCTTACCTGTCATTGACATCCGTCCGTGCTGCGAAGCTCGCCGCTACAGTCTCACTCGTTGATTTTCACTTCCTGCTGCAGTTTACTCTAACCGTAGGGTTTCCCGGTCGAGTGCGGAACTCGGTCGCCTCAGCTTGCTGGCCGCAGCGATTTTCACGCGATAAATTTCACACACGCGCGCGCACCTGGACGATTTTCACCGAGCTCCCTGCGACGTTTCTTCTTTTTAATTTTTAGTTCGAGCAAATTTTTTATTGGCGTAAAATTTTTTTTTTTTTTCGTTTCTCGTCGATTCGCGCGTCGACGCGACGTCGTCGTATCAACACGGCACGGTGAACGGATTCGCCTCGTTGTATGTCCGAGGCACACGCGGTCGATTCCGAGGCCTCGCCGACGTCGGCGGCGATGCGCGCGCGCAATGTCAGGGCTAGCGCTCTTTCCCACCTCCGGACTCCCCGCAGACGTCGTACTTTTGCCGCTGCGGCGCATCGCCCGGAGCCTCTCTTTCTTTGGCACACTTCGGCCCGACGTTCTCCGGAGCGTTTGGATTGTCTCGGTAACTGGGCTGTGCGATTCTTTCGTTCGTTCGCGGATCATTCGTCGCCCGAACGCGCGTGGACCGAGAAGTTAAAAAGATTGACGAATACGAAGCATGGAAAAACTCGTCCCCGAATTTGTCTTTCAGCATCGAACGCGAATTGAGCACGAATATTCGAAAGGATTCGAAGATATATCAATCGTCAAAATATTATTCGAATTATTCGAATTATTTCGATTCAATTTACGTACTATTCACGTTCCCATAAATGTATGTACAATTAATTCGGGTTATTCGTGTTATCATCCCATCGCCTCATCGACAGCACATTGCTTCCTCATAGCGGAAGCCTCGTTTTATATATTTTTATTTATTGCTGAAAATCGTTTCGATAACAGAGCGGCGACGAATCCGTTCGCTCCCGAACATCATCGCCGAAATCGAAGCCACAACGTGAGGCGATAGTAAATGGTCACGTTCGATCGAATCGGAGCTCGCAGTAGTTTCTTTTCGCGGGAGGAACGCGTATCGATCACGCAAGGCTCAGGTACGCTCCGGTATGCAAAACGATACGTCGTCGAGACGTGTCGAAAATGCAAATAGAATGATAACAATCGGCAATTACCTCGTTTATGTTTCGCATTCGAGCGATCTTATAAATCTTTCTTCTTCAGATCGGTGAAACGTGAGTTTTTTTTTAAAACGGAAAATGACGAGACGTGCGATCATCGAGTCTCCGTGTTTGCCCGTCACTCTTCCTTTTAACATGCTCATCGTCTATGGTTCTGTCAATTGGTCAATGAGTACCACTATTCGCCGGTGATCCAACTGTGTCCGTTTCGAGATACAGCTACGGAACTTGCCACGGCATACGGTGCAGGTTGGCAGACGACGAGGTATCGCAGGTACCGTTGAACGTCGAGGTTGTTAGACTCTCTCGGACAGCGATCCCGCGACCCTCGCCCGCAGTCTCTCCTACACATCCATACACTGTCTTCTATAGATCTCTTCGGCTTCGTGATCGCGGCCGTTCGCTTCGGGCAGTAGGTCAATATATTCGGGGGACCGCAGCGGCTCAGGAATCCTCTCGTTTTTCGACAAGTACCGTTCTCATTGACAGCCGAAACATGTAACGGGATCGGTTTTTTTTTATTTATCTTCATTGTTATATATAATTGTCATTATATATAATCATATATAATAATTATTATTATTATTATATATAATTATCATTATATATCATTATGTAATTATAAATAATATTCGATATGTTATTATAGTTATACGCATGGCAAGGGTGTAGAAAGGGAATTCTTGGCGAGTGTGAAAACGCCGCACGAGCCGAAGGCGCGTGCGATTTTCACACGAGTCAGGTCGCCCCTTTTTAAGCCCACGCCATTCGGATAATTTTTTCCCAAAATTTTTACGAAAATCGCGCTTTTCCTTAAAGTCCATATTGCGTTTGTACAGATGAGCAGTATTTTTCTCACATGCGCTCTGTAAAAGTGCCTGTTGCGCTCACTTCGCAGGAACAGAAAGCGGGATTATACGTGCATGCGATAGGAAAACAGTGTTGATTTATTAATTTTTTTTTTTTTACAGCACCCGAAGGAGACGAGAAGAGTCTTGAAAATAGCGAATCCAACGTACGCGAGGGACAGCTCGCCCCCCATGTGGTCGACCGCGATAGACTCTTCACCGTCGTCCGACAAGGGAAACGCTTCGTCAAACTACAGCCCATTCGCGAAGAGTACAGGTGGTATCTGGCAGACTCTCGAAAAAATTCATCGCCGAACGCTGAACAAGAAAAGTCAGTCCAGCGTGGCTTCAGACAGCTGCGAAGTGAAAGCAGATTGCCGCCCGACGCGTGCTGCACATTTTAGTAATTAAAGTCTCGCGATTGAAATCCGCGTTACCACCGTGCGAAACGAGAGTTGTTCGGTCAAACTCCCCGCCGGAGCACGATTTGCACGACGAGAGACTGAAGGTAAATTTACATGGGAATGTAAACAAAATATTTGGGGTACTAAAAGAACGGGATCAAATTATATCCGATTGTCTCAATTGACTCTAAACTATTGTAAGCCATGGTGCAGAAAATCATATGTTTAATTATGTATATCTAATTGTCACGATATGTAGGGGAGACCAAGGAAAAATGGGGACGCCAAGTGAAAAAAATTGTTATCGCGATACCAATACCGTCTGTTTACTGTTTCTAACCGAAAATTTGAATTTCTAACATCGACTTTGGGCGATAGAAAAAAAGATCGGAGGCAAAATGAGGTACTCCCAAATCGTGGGGGCAAAACAAAACGTGGCTATGGCGACTGGTAACCAGACAGACAAGTAGCCGAACAACCAGGCGGTTGTCCTGTAATACTGCTACCTGCATGTCTGGCTACCTGTCTCCCTATCCACTTTTTGTTCTGGGTGTCTGGGTGTCTGGGTGTTTGGATGTCTGGGTGTCTGGGTGTCTGGTTGTCTAATCCTCTGGTTGCCCGGTTAGACAACCAGACAACCAAATAGCTACGCAGCCAGGCAGCCAAACGGGCAGACGACTAGACAGCCAGACAGCGAGGCAGGCAGACAGATATGCCTATGTGGCTGTCTGACTGCCCATTCTCCCCTACCTCATTTTGCCTTCATCATTTGAGGGGAACCCATTTTACACCGTCGCAGCATCACGATTTGTATCCCCATTTAGCCCTGCTTTACCCTATTTTTTTCGAATAAATAATTGCACATTGATCGGTCACACGCAGATTGTGTATCCTGTAATATATTGTACACAAGTCTGTAAGAGAAAAAAAAGATACTATCCATAACCTGTTGCGCGGATAATTCGCGTCGTACAGTGTTGACAAATTGTGTATTATAACTTTTAACTCTGTTTACAATAAACCGTCAGAATGTCGAACCGCGAGAGACGTATGAAAATAAAATAATAAAATCGAGCTTCCCCGTTACTGTACCCTAGACAAAATATGTTATCCCCTCGGAGAAACCGAGTGATCTGTATAGAAGTTAAAAAAAAGTTATGAATTTTTTCATTGAACGAGTGCAACCGAGTGTGCGAATGATGTTAATGAATGTCGGAAATAAAATTCCGTTGCATCTTGTACTGTAATTATTGTAAATCGAGGAAAATTTATGTCTGAGAATGGTTGGTACTATGACGAAAAAAAAAATATATATATTCGATAAATTTTACAGAAATAAAGTGTGATAAAATACGACGAGTTAGGGTATTCGTTTCTTCCATACCGTAGAATGAAAACAGACGGGGGGTTTCTTTGTATTTCCATCTACTCGTCATTGACGTGACTTCGCGGAAATATTGTAGGGGTGTTAATTAATTAAAAAACAATAATCATTATTGTTATATAATTAATCACTTCATTGTTTTTAAGGTTACTTGGTTTATTGTTTATCTTTCGTGGTTTATATATTTTTTTCAATAAGTACTTATTTTTTTGTAACTTCTTTTAACTTGTATACAAGTATCGGAGAAAGGAAGAGATTCGTCGAGTGAGATCGACGATAGCTTGATTTCTTCGTTCTCGTCGATATAATGTTTTGGAGTACGACACCGTCGGCCTCTCACTTTCTCCGCATAGGCAGCCAGTGGCGTTACCCCGTTACACGATACCCGCGAACCGGAGCGTTCGATATAGAAAGGTTTCGATTTATCACGCCGGTAGAAAGCAGCGAAGATATTCCCGTCTCTCGCTCGATCTACCTTGCTCCGATGTTCCCTTCCTCCTCTCAGTGCCCCCACGCTGACCCTGTTGCCTCATTAAAACAGTCTTTCTCATTTGCAAGAGCGCGAAGCTCTTCTGCCAAGCTGGAAAGCCTCGAAATCTCTAATCTGCCCTCCTCGTTAAAGCGAAAGAGAACACGCCGAGTCCATAAAAACAAATAAATTTCTTCATTTATTTTTATCGAAAAATTGAAAGGAATTTTCGGAGAGTTGCACCGTTCGCCAACGGTGACCTACGCAAGGCCGCAAAAAAACAGGCGGCTCGACCGCTTTCATCGAAATTCTTCGGCGCACCTCGGACCTACGCGACTTTCATCGAGTCTACGTGATTTTTTTCTCATCTCTCGACCTCGAGATCGGTTATCTTCATTTCTTCCTCGTATTCTTCCTTCCGTTCGTCGGCGTTTCTGGCGCCAGTTTTAACCACCCGTCTGTCCCTTATCATCGTGAGATTCTGATGAGCCCGATGAACCGATTCCAGATAGAAGCGTCTCCAGCGAAGCGCGTCGGTTTCGACGGACTTTGTCCAGTCTCGCCAATCGCCTCGGGTCACCTCGTGGGATCTCATGCCCTCGGCTTGTCTGATCGTTCGCTGTATCCAGGCCGACCAAGTGTTCGCCGTGTCGAACACGTTGCCGATCCAGTCGTTCCACTCCCTCACCTCCACCGACTCGACGGTCGCTGGAAATTTGTTCACGAACGACAATTGCGAATCGGTCAGAACGTCTCTGAGCCACAGTGCGATTTTTCCGGACATAACGTCCAGCACGTCTCTCGTCAGATCCGGCAGCGGACCGGGATTCTCCTCCCGCACGACGTTGGCAAACTTTTCGTACACAGCCCGATGAATCCTGTTCGTTATCGAATCGCCGCCGGGATTCTCGTTGCTCGCCTCTATGGCGTTGTAGATCGTGTGGAAAATCTTGTCGAAAGTGACGAACGGCGCGTCGGTCTCGTATTTCTTGCCGATCAGAGCTCTGCGGCTCGAAGGCGCCTTCGCGAGCCTCTTCTTCCCGGTTTCTTCTTTGCGTTTGTCCTTTAGCGACTCGATCGTCACGACTGCCGACGGATCTTCGGCGTGCTCGAGAGCTTTCTTCGTTTCGTCGGCTCGCCTCGACTCAGTTTCCATCTCCTCGAGGTCCCGGTCTGGTGCGAGTCTGGAAGGTTCGTCGAAGAGTTTGACGACCTTCGGCTCGTCGTATTCCTCTCGGTCCCCCACTTTCTCCTTGGACTCTTCCGCTCGCGCGGACTCCGAGGGATCTTTGGACGCCGCGATAACCTTCGTCGTTTCTTCTTCTTCCACAAACGCTTCTTTCCGCGCTTCCGATGCAGTGTCTCCGCCGTCCGCTGGAACGATCGGTGCTCGTGCGTCTTCCTTCTCCGCTTCCAACGCCTCCGCAACTTCCGGTATCTTTGTTCGTTTCCCTGCCATTTCTCTGTCATCGATCTTGTCGCCGGCGGCTCTGTCGTCCGTTGGAACTCCCGCGACGACAACTCTCTCCGATTTACCGACTCCGGTGATCTCCGCCTCTGCCATTGGCCCATCTTTCGCGGGACTCGCCAAAGACGCATCCTGCTGCTTCCCAATCTCGGACTCGTCTTCCGCCGAATCCCGACTCTTCTCCGGCTCAGCGACCGCTCTGGCTCTCGGCGACGGTTCTTCCCCTTCGTGGTACTTCTCGACTGGCGAATCCTTCGGTACTTCGTCCTGGGCCTCGTCGTCTTTCTTTTCGTCAATTTTACCGTTTGGCATCGATCCATCTCCCATTTCTTCCCCGGCCCTTCTCGTCTCTTCACCCTTCCTCGCTAGAGTTTTTTTTTCATCCCCGTCCGGCGGGGACCCTGGCTCCGTCTTCGCGTCGTGGAATGTTTCTTCTTCGTTGGACTCTCCGTCTCTTTCCTGCGGCTCCGTAGCGGCAGCAGGTTCGGACTTCGATGGACGGTCCTCCGTGACTTCTTCAGCTGGATCTTTCAACCCACCGGCTTCCGGTACCTCCTCGACGTCTTCTCCCCTCACCGGCCTTCCGGGTTTCCGGTCGTCGTCATCTTCGTCCTTTCCATCTTCGCCGCCTTTCTTCCGTTTGTCTTCGTCTCCCTTTCTCCGCGGACCTCCGCCACCCTTTGGTCCCTCTTCGTCGTCATCGTCGTCCGACTCTTCCGACTCGTCTTCAGACTCCTCCTCCGTTTCTTCCTCCATTGCCTTGCGCCTTCTCTCGCACTCCTCCTCGAGTTCCGTCTTCCGCGCCTCAGCGACCTCGAAGAGAACTCCCGAGATCCACGAAGCTATCACGTCAGCCAGAAACCTCATTTGCTGGGACTTCCGGTCTTCTCCGTTCGATGGGCTGTACTCGAGAATGGAACCGAGTCGCTTCAGCATTACGTCCGCGATGTCCTTGAACTCGGCCCTCGGAATCGGACACTTCCATTCCAGGATGCTCTTGACAAAACTCTCGGCCATCAGGTACTGACAATGAACCGCGTCTTTGTCCAGAGTGGATCCATTCGCGGCGAATCCCGGCTCCGTTTGATCACCGGATTTGTTGCTTTTGCACTTCATCCTGCTCTTCTTTCGGCAGTTCTTCTTCTTCCCTCGGATGTCCTTGTCCCGAAACATTCGCTCGGCTTGTCTGAGCGCGCGATTGAATTGCCGGTTATGACCACATAGCAATTGGGAGACAACAAAAATTGCAGACTTCTTAGACGTGCTCTATATTCATATCTGTATGAACTCAGAATGTCCTCTGAAAGATATCGAATGCGTCGACTTTGGACCACTGGTAGTGAGTTTTTTTGGGGACTCTCTGTGTACGTATTGTTCCACACAAAGTTAATCGAAATATTGATACAACATTTATCCAGAATATTATTGTACGGTGCAATGCGTATGTAAAGAGTTCTCGAAAATAATTACTTAAGTTCACACGTTTGAGATGACTACCAGTGGTCCGAAATCGAGGCATGCGATATCTTTCAGGGGACATTCAGAGTTCATATCGAAATAAATTCAGGGCACATTTAAGGTAGTACTGGCGGGCAGCCTGAGCCCACGTGAGTTCAGAGAGAATTGAGAGGGTGCGATATGTCGTCCAATTGTTATGTGGGTGGTTATCGAAAAATTGGTACGAATTAAATATCAAGACGACGCAATGACCGCCCTAATATCTAGGGCTCGCTCGGTAACAAAAACTGTAATGAATGCCGTCCAGAGATCTGAAACATTCTGACCATCTGATAAACGGAAAGTGCCCCAGATCACCTCTTCTTCCTATCGAACTTCTCGGTCTTTCGAATGACGTTCGTAACAATTTTGTTACCGACCGAGCGAGCTCCGCATCGTCTCGAGGGATCGAAGCGATAAGTTACTCCGGTGTGAGGCACGTCTCGCCCTCCAGGGTCTGTATCAGATTGTCGACGAGCTCCGTCGGCAATGTTCCTCCGCGATCCTGCAGAGTGTTCAACAAGCGTTGCTTCGGCGGTTGAGCAAGCTCGGCCATGCGGGTCGATACCGGACGAATCTTTCTCGTAACGGATTTCCGAAGACACGGCGGAGGGCATCGTCGACTGAAGAATACAACGAGATCCGTCACTATTATTCGGAGCTGGGTGGCACTTGGAGTACACCAGGACTTTTTAATACTTCAAGTACCTTTTAGTACTTAGAGTACTGAAGTACTTATTAATTCTTTAAGTACTTTTTTACGATTTCGATTATCTGTTTAAAATTAAGTATCATTTCAAGAAGAATATTTTATTTTTATGAAAAAAATTTATATGAATATAATATTTAAAAAAGTTTTTTTTTAATACTTTGCCCAACTCTGTTATTGATTCATCATTCGTCCGTCCTACGGGATTTATAATGCGCGGCCTCATAACAGATATCGGTATTTATTACCTGGGCGTCGCGAGAATATCGATCCACTCGTCTTTCGACAAACAGTGACGAGGTACAGCCTTTATCTTCGGCAAGGAGCATTCCTTCTCGTAGACGAACACTTTAGCGGTCTTCGGCGCTCGGGAGGCTTTCGCCAATTTCGCTCGGCAACATTCTCCCTCGGTTTGCACCGCTTTCTGCGAAAAATTTATAGGAGACAAGTGACCTTTCCGGACTTACAGCTTCGCGATCCGTTCGAAAGATACCTTCTTCGAAATATCTTTCTCGCAGCGATGGCGCTTCCGGGACGAAGCTTCGAACGACTGCGTGGGCTTGCCCGAGTCCTCGTCAATTTCACCTCTCTTTATCTCTTCCTCGACGGACGTAGCATTCCTCACGTCCTCGGGCTCGTCCTCGTTGTCCTCCATGACTTTCGATATAAGACTCAAAACTCCTCAGCAAAAATTTCTTATCTCATTGCTTTGTTATATACAAAAATAAATCTTTGGTGTTTTCTGTAACGCGGACGATAAATTTAGAGGCCTAAAAGTAAGTTTTTCTCCGGTGCTGTACTAACTTAATGTTTACATTTTTTTTTTTTTTTTGCTTGTCAAGGATGGAGAGAGAACTCTGAAGAGCTTCAGATCGCAGTTACTTTTTGTTTTGAACCTTCCTGTATGAAATTGTCTATAATGTTACCGAATGTCACAAAATCCTGGTGTGATTCAATTCGTTGCACGATTCTTATTTTACAGTAATTTGTTAATAACATTTTGGAATTATTATTGTGCAAAAACAATATTTCGAGCACCTTCCATATGCTCGACTTTTTCGAAATTTTTGTACCCAGCCGATTCCGTTCTTATCGACGGTCGAGAATGGATACAGCGCGACGCGAGTTTTCGAGTCTCGTCCAGCGATAGAGCAACGATGATGTTCCAGGTCGCACGGATAGCGCCCTCGTTCATTAATCGATCACTTTGGGAGTTGCTGTGCCCATTCGGGACGTTGTGCTGGCTGGGAGCCCTGCGGAAAGTGCGGAAACACTTGTTCCCGAACTGAATATACTATGCGGGAGTGTGGAAATAAGTTTTTCTCTCGAAATAAGAGACCGTGACGTATACGTGGCGGTGATGTTTCCGGTACAGCGTTGACTGTCCTTCCACGAAATTAGACGCGAGATTATAGTTTGAAAAATAATAATAATAATAATAATAATAATAATCTGGCAATAATAATGTGTCGTTGACGCGGGACAAGTGTGCCACGGGCGAGAAGGAAATACAACTCGACATTGACGATTGAAGAATAGGCAACAAAGAGAACGCACAACTCGCAATCCCAGCTGCCCAACAGAGTGAGGGGCTATGATGAGATAACGAACCGAGAATGAGATACAGCAGCAGTGACCTCCTCGGTTATGCAGTCATCACGCTCACTTTGCATCTCAATGGTGAGACACTGCTTTCCCATCTGACTTCCCCTCCCCCTCTCGCCCCTCCACGACTTTCGCTAATTAGTAACAAACGCCCAGTCCCTCGAAGAAACGGTTACTATATTTCGACGATTAATAACTCTTTGAGATCACGAGACGCGTCATCGAATGTAGGCCATTCAACAGCTGACGACTTTTTTTTTTCTATAACTCCACTTTTTTTCTTTTTGATGGTTGGGCTGTTGCCCACCCGAAAGACCTTTTGTTAAAGGCGTTGAAAAACGACCTATCGTTTAAATGTAATGCACGCATTACATTTAAACGATATAAACGTTAGTACGACAATATGTGTAATGAAAAATGAATTGGTAATGTAAATATGAATAGACATGAAACACCTGGCAAATATAAAGAAAGAAACAAGAAAATATTTCGCACGTTGCACGTAAGAAAATAGAAATTTTTAAAGAAAATAGTAATATTTAAATTTTATGCAGCGCAATGTTATCTGATTCTCTTAGATCCAAATAAGTCAGATAACATTGCAGATAACTCGCACAAGAACTTCACCCCAGCCAATCGCCGTTTCTGTATTCTTAAAATGCTCTCAATAAATCTGTCTATAAAAACATTTGAAGATCAGTTCTTTCGTGGAGTATGGTGCAAAATTTTCACACGATTCAATGAATTTTTGCGCGTATCGGCAACAGGTCAAGTCGAAGGGGCTTGCAAAGACTTCCAGGGTCATACGTACGACACCGGATTCTACTATGTACCCGGACCGGAGCCCTGTACTCTCTGCGTCTGCGACCATGGAAATCCAAAGTGGTGCAAGGCGGTCATCTGCCAATTGCCGGAGGTAAGAAATAATTTTATTCGCTTTGTTAAACGATTCGCGTAGCTCTGCGAGCATTCCCAAACGTTTTTCCTTCAATCAGAAATCTATGCAGAAACAAGGTTGCAAGTCCTTTCGCTTTGGGACTGCCTGCTGCGAATTCATATGCCTGGACGACACGCTATCCTCTGTGACGCACGACAAGACCGACGGAAATGGAGGGAACGCCGGGGATCCCAGCGCAAGTTACGATCTTGGACTGAGACTGGTGGCCAGCTGCATAACGGCCGTTCTGTCTCTGAGTCTTCTGTTCTTTCTGATTCATCGCTTGAGACAGCGAAAGATTAGAGGTAAGTTTTGCAAAAAAAAAAAAAAAGAAGATACACAGTAAAAAAAACAGTTCTCACTTTCTACGCAACTTATTGCCCACGAACGTCTAATTTTACAAAAAAAAAAATTTACAATCTAAAATTGTTAATGGCACGGGAAATAAAAGGCCGAATTTGCATATTCAAACATGAACAAACAAGCTCATCGCTTATTTAACAAAAGTAGTAGTAATTGTATTCATTGGCAATGTTTTGCATGTCGCGATCATTGATACACGTAGAATAATATTACCGGTATGTATTTGAATTTCTGTTGCCAACGGGCCATCGACCTGAGCCCTAACAAAAGTATTTTTACGAAATTTCGTTCTCCGATTTTACGACGTTATTTTTTTACTGTGTATCTATTCCCTAATGTGCGAACTAATAGAACGCTAAAAATGGTCGGTACAAAGAATATGAAGTTTTTATGCATTAAGGTAGCTACTGCATGGGACACTAGTCAAACGAGTGCTACATTTTTACAATTGATTATCCATAATTTTCTGCATTTGTTGGAGTTTGAATTAATGCCGGGTATGTTACATTCAACCCTCCGGGCGTGCTGATGCACCGACCAATTAACTTTTACTCACTGCTCTCTATATCGATTATCCTATTTAAAAAAAAACAAAAAAAAACAAATACTACATATATCAGTTTGCGTAGCAGGAAGGCAGAGCCGCCAGTTGGCGGACGATCAGAGAAGTCTCGGAAGCATGGGATACCTGGAGAGAGGTGGTTTGCCGCACGGTGTGCAGCTCGACGACATGGCATGCGGCGGTGGTTATCCGTTGTGGAAGCCGCCGGGAAATTATTTTCCCCGTGGAGAAGCGCCGCCGCCTTACGAGGAGGCAGTCGCTGCGGCGCGCGCCGAGCAGGCTCTGCTGACGATGAGTCCACATGCTCTATCGCCGTTGAATCTTCCGAACTCCTATCTCTCGGCGCACAACAGTCACGCGAGTGTCGCCCTCCTGGGTACCGGGCCGAGCGGTTTGCCCGCGAGCTCGCCGACGCCGTCGAGTCACAACGTACCGAGCGCCTCGCCGTCGATATCGTCCTCTGGCAGACCGTTGAGCGGCGCGAATCCCCACGCGAATTGCCATCAGTCGAGCCAGAGCGACGGCTTGGGATCGGGACTGTACGCCGGCTCGACGACGACGAGCTTCACGATGGGACCGAGCACCTACGAGAATCTACCGACCCCGGTCGGAATGAACATCAGCATGACGCCTCAGCACTCGTGCGCTGGACAGCAGCAACAGCAGCAGCAGCACGGCAACGCTGTGCCACTGTCCGGCGCGCAAACGAAAAATTATCAACATCACACGACCCTGCCGAGACAGGGGAGCGCTTTCACGATCTCCGCTACTCTGCCCAGCTCGAGCGTGTCGACTCATCGAACGATACCGCGAACCCTCGCCACGGCGAGCAATCTCAGACTGAGACGCGATTTTATGGCCCATCAGACGGTTGCGCCGCTGTTCGGTACGCCGCCGATAAACGTGTCGCCCGAACGATCGCCGAGGTCCGCACCGCCGATGATGCCGGGCAATCATCAGAGCGCCATACGATCGGACGCCTTCTACGAGGACGTTCTTCACGGACCGACCTCGGCGCCTCCGCAGCTCGAGGGAAAATCGTCGGAGGTACCGACTACCTCGAATCACTTCGAAATCAAGGTAAGCTGCCCGAGAACGATGTCAGGGTGACCGGAGGCCTTCGGTGTCGCACGGTGACCAGCGGTCCTTCAAATCCTTGAAGTCCTGGAATTTCCTTGAGTTTCACCTAATATCCTTGAATTTTTTTTATTTCTTCGAAAATTGGAGCTCGGTTCAAAATGCATATTATTAGCGACTATCCTAAAAAAAAATGTTAATTTCAGTCTCGCTGAGATACATATATACATTCGTGCATAGCAAGTAGTTTTTTTTCCGAACCGATTCCAACGTAAACGAAAACGGTTATCGGAGTAAATGTTATTTCGTACCTAATTGCCTTTAATTCGCAGCCACCATTGCTGGCGAGCGGCGAGGCTAATCAGGATGGAAGTTTCGAATCGGTCACTTGCACGTGCAGCATGCAAGCTCTGCCGACTCTGCACGACGACGCCGACGACTACAGGAGCGAGTGCGAGAATTGCAAGAGCGCCACCGGTTCGCGTTATTATTTAGACAACGAGGACGAACTCGTTACCTCGCCACACGAGACGATGACGCTCCACAGAAGACCCGAGGATACTGCCGCGAGCGTTACACCACAGTATTACAGAACTTCCCTCACACTGCCAACAAGTACCCGTCAACGTACGAGGTGAGGCTCGCTGGGATAAGTGGAACGTCCGAAACCTCTCGAACAACTGTGCTCTCAATTTTACTTTACCTAACGACGTTACATTTTTGCAGAAGCACCGGAGCTCGAGGCAATTGGTTCAGCTCGATGCCGGAAAGTTCGACCGAATCGTCGGACGACGATTGAGAAGAATAAAAAAAAAAGTCACAACACCGTGACTCGCGTTACCAAAAACTGAGATATCTGTGAGTAATATATAGAAGAAGCGCGACATCGAGGCACTCCTTCACAATATCTATCTATATCTTCTACCTATATCTGTCCTGTCTTTCTTTATCTCTCGCTTACTCGATAAGAGAGCGAAGAGCCGATCGCGCAAAACGATCGATAAATCGGTCGATGGATATTTGTGATAACAGCTTCGAGATCGTCGAGGTGGTAATACTATACGTATGGTTTTTACGTATGTTATAATAGTTTAACAAAAAAGAAAAAAAAAACGAAAAGCGAGTGCCAAACGTGTATTTAATTTTTATCGGTGATATAATAATCGTATGGGACATCGTTGATTCGTAATATCGATTATTAAAGTTGTATCGATAATTAGCATTCGGATGGCAATCTTTGTCGTTCGTTAGAAGAAACAGATCTTTAAGTATCGAGATAAATGTGATCGAAAAAAAAACGAGGCGCGTAGACCAGAACAAAAGTTTTTCGGGTTCGTACAATCATTTTTATCGACGATGAAAGTTGTTTAACGATTATTTCCTTAATAAGATTTATACCAATTTTTTCTGAATGACTCGGTCAAATAGGCATTTCTAGTCTTGTGGAAAGATAAAGGAACTTGTAAATCGCGCAACATCGGGCGATTAATTTTATCGAGATGGGCCGCCGAGTGAGAGCTTTTTTTTTGAGATATATTTATATTCGATGGTTAACAATCAATTTCCAGGTATCTCGGTACACACAAATTTGCGCACAATTATACGAATATTGAGTGCCAAAAGAGAATAAGTGACAAATGACAAAGCCAAAAAGAAAAAAACCCCCAATGTGCATCACTAGAAAAGCACAAGCTAGTGTTTGTAGTTGTCGTGTTTACGACGAATCTCAAGTTCTATAGTTTGAAAAAAAACTAACAAAAAATATCCGTGGATCGTCGATGAGGATAATCGACGATTCGCCAATCAATCACGAACATTTGTATGGATCGTGAAGAGCGTTCGACTAAAGATATCTTACCACGTTATATTCGAAAACGATTATTAGTTTTCATGATTTTTAATTTTTTTCTTCAAGTTACCCTTAACGTTGTAATATTCTTGCCAATGCACATGCTTTACCTCCGTTGTTAATATTGTTGTATATACAGGATTACATTCCGAAGAATATCGCACGTCCGTGCTTTTTTTTTATATATATTTGTCGTTAAGTTTCAAGATATTAATTATTGAAAGATTCTAAACTAGTGCAGTATTATTATTTATGCGAAATGGCGTGGCTACTCGCGAGGTTTATGTTTACTTGTTTTTGTTGTTTTTTTAAAATAGTTTTACTCCGACAGTTAATCAGGATGAGAGCCAAGCGTATTATATGACTCCTCCCACGTCTTCGATACCAATATACGATAGAGATAAACTGATTGAAAGATTCATAAAATCAGATGTAAAACAGATTATGATGATAGATAATGGGAAAACCGAATGGTAGCTGCACGTTCATTTTTACAATAATCACAACCACCCTAACCGCCCGAAACGTAAATAGTTAAATTGAATCTCAAAGTTAATACATGTGGAGTAAAAAAAAGCAGAAAAACAAGTAAATCTCGTTGTAGTCCTGAAGATGTTCGAGTGTCGTGTCCACTTTCTCCGAGAATTTAACGTTGACGTCGACATTGTGTAATTATGTAATCGAGACTCACCGCTGAACAGAATTGTCTATAATCTGAAACGGCAAATATCTTCTACTGCATTTAAGTTTTATATTTTTTATTTTTTTACATTTACTCGAATTTACGAATATCGTTTGTATACATTCCTTCAAAGACTATTCCTTTGTTATGTTTTCTTAAAGCACGAAAATTCCTCTATCGATTGTCGAATTTTTGTTTACGAATGATATGTTGAACTTCGGAACACACAGTATAAAGAACCAAAAAGTATGGGTACACATTTTAAAAGATACGTTTGTAAGATTGAAGATGTAATGAATGTAAAGTGGGTAAAGTAATTAAAAAGAAAACCAGAAAAAAAAAAAGGAAAATCCGTGGACGCATTTGGCCGTGGGTTAGTCGGAATACCGGAGATGTGATCGATAGTTTTATATTTCGTGTGGGAAGATTATCTCGTGAATGAAAAAAAAGGCAAAGAAGAAAAAAAGCTACCATTACCTACTGTTAGCCAAACTCGCTGTAATATATGTTTATCGAAAGTTTTTTCTCGATAGTTCACTGTAACACCTGTGTTTTACGCGTTTAAAGTACGAAAAAAACGTCGAGGACCCTTGTTTACATTTGATCTATATAGCTGTAATATATTTACTTGAATATCCAGGGACGACGTTTTTTTCCAATTTCCATGTGTAGTTAGATAAAACCGAAAAAAAATCATGACTATAGCGCGATTATATATATATATATAAATGAAAAAAAGAAATGCAGAATTAAAAAAAAACAGTAATCAATGAGCCTCGCGGTCGAGATTGCGAAGTATCATCGTTATGTGAGTATGTATGGTTGAGTGTCACAACGTAACAAATTAATCGTTAAGTCTATATACGACATATTATCGCTTATTTAAGAGACATCCTTCAATTATTGAGATACACAAGGGTAATATATTCACGTAAGTTAATTTAATTCTGTGTACCTGCCGTCGCCTCCTGCTTCCATTAAGTAAATCTCCACTGGATGAAAATGTTTTAAAAAAATGAAAAATAACGATACAACCCCAACGATAGATTTTAGTGAGTCCAGCCCGCATAGTTGTGTTGACATAGCTCCGATACGATCCCGACGGAAGTGTAAACGATTTATCGAATAATTTCTGTCAGCGGCTGTGCATTGAGAGATCCTCCCGTTAAATTCGTCTAATGTCTCATAAATAAGCGTAAAAATGTAATATCAAAATTAAATAAAAGTGTTGAACACTTTTTTTTCCATTACACTGCTGTTTTGCAGAAATAAATTTGATATACACCTGCCTTGGGAATCGTCGTCGTGCCCGAATGCAATTCGGAACGATCGATGTAATAATATCATTCATTTTCGCATGAGCAACAACTCGCAAGGCTTTTGAGAACAAATTTGATGCGAAAAAAAAATAAGGAAAACAAAGAAACAAAGCCGCACGATCAATGACGATTTCTCATCCGAACGATGTACGTGTGCTGAGTAAAGAAAAAAATTAATAAAACGCAACAACAAACAAAATACAAACTGTTTCTTACACAGAATTCTACGATATAATTGTTCGTTATACCATTCGTTATTATGAATTCTTGTCACAGTCCAATGATGTTACTTACGCACGATTATTGGCAAAAGTATGTATCGACAGAAAATTATAAAAATATATTCCATTATTTTTAACGTAAGATCGATTAAATCTTCTGTTGTTCATTAAACCTATCGGCCCATAAAAATCAATAAGAAAAATAAGTTTAAAAAAAGGCTAAGATATAGATGACTGAAAGCTTTTTGTATACTACGGCTGCCAACCGCAAAATGAGAAAATTTCTGCTGCGAAAAGCAATTTCGATATTATATCTTGGAGTCGCATGCATGTCAAATTAAAAAAGAAATATAGTGTATACATTTAATTATGATAACGAACAAATAGGTCGATTACACGTTTAGTACTGGCTACGTAATAACCCATCTTGGTTGATTACTATAAGCATATTCAAATCTCTCGTCGATGAAGCATCTTGAGTCCGAAGGATTTGTTAACTATTAGCTCCCACATGAATGAGATAATTTGTCAACCGACAGAGATATGAGCGGTCGGCAAAGCAGAGACCTGATTGAAAGGCAATTGGTATTTGCCGAGGGTTATCGCTAAATGTCAACGCTGCTTCAACAGTGTCGTGTCAAATTATACGGGCCGCACAAAAAATAGGCTTTAAAACGTAAAAAAATTAAGCATTTTGAAAAATTCCCGACTGCAAACGAGAAGTTGTACTTTGGTCGAGGTTGGTAATTTTTTTTATCAAAAGAGTACACAGGATTTGCCACTGTCCCAAACATGGCCAAACATTTTTTTTCGAGGTATCGATTTTTTACCACCTCCATTGGCTTTAAGTGGCCCATTCCGGCACAAAACACATGCAACTTGTATTTTTTTCGAAATTTGAAAAATTCTCCATCTTACCAACTAAGGACCTAAAGTATCGTAGTACGATATACAAACGTGCAGGAGCACGAGCCTTTGTAACATGAAAACCCTTAAAAAATAAACAAAGAATTTGTCCTCTATAGGTTGGTCGAGATATACAGGTTTTGGATTTCGGTAATCTATTTGTTCGCGAAAAAAACATACCGGCAAGAGATGGCGATTTTTCCGCTGAAAATATCGGTGTGCAGAAAATTCAAAGTAGAGCGCGCTTTCTACCGATGCGTTTCCCGAGACACGAGCGACGGTGCTCTCTTCCGACACAAAATACGCGTAAATACGTTTCTCGGGTTAGGCTGGCGATTCGAGCGCTCTCCAAGAGAGCCGAGCGGAGCCGCGCGACAGACTCGGGTGGGAAAAAACACGTAGATAGGACCGTATGCTTGTGCCAAGAGGGCCAGGCGGAGTCGAGCTTGGTCGAGAGCTTTGCTGTGCTCCTACTCCTCGTCCGGTCGCGAAGCTACTGTGGTGGTAGAAGGAAGGGCACGGGATATCCCCAAAGCTTGTGAAACATGGCGGAAGCCGTTGTAGACGGGGCACCGATGTCCCGATTTTTTTGTCACAAATGCAGTGTCGAAATTGAACGTTTGCTACCCGTAAGTAGCCCGACAAACTACGACGCACTATTCAACCTTGTATTCGCGATAGAACATCAAAACATAAGGGATTCACATCGTTATATTATAAACTGTCACTTTGAACCATGTGTGATTCACACCGCGATACCCTCTGTGATCTTCCCCCTCCCCTCCCCTCCCCGCTCGCCGCTACCGATTCCAATGAACAAGATTTTGTTTTCGTTTTTGAACAACCATGTTTTTTTTTTTCTTCGTCAAACCGTACAGTTTTCGCTGAGTTTTCGGAAACATCGTTGCGAGGCTCTCGCAACGATTAATCATCGCGTCGAAGACCTTTGAAGCAAATCCAACCTTCGTCGCACGGCAGTAAACCCCGGATTCTCGACAATTTTAGTGCATGTCACTCGGCATGTATTTCGGGGCTTTAACGATGTTGGGCCAATGGCCCCTGAAATATTATCCTTGCGCCGCTTATTTTCGGACAAGAACCCGAAGCCGCGCGGATAAGAGTCGGCTTTAAAAATTTTCTGTGAAACTCGAGCCTTGCTCACGCTTCGCTGTCTCGTCGCAGCTACTAAAGTTTCGTGGATTCGTCGCTGGAGCTGCGACATTTCTACTCTGTTGTCTCGATAATCGAATGTCCGGACGAACGTAAACATAGCGCGAAAGACTCTCTCTGAAATCCATTTCAATGTAAACAATGTTACGCAAAATCTTCGACCGATTAATTTGCTTTCTGTTTCTTTTCTTTCCCAGAATTTCACATGTCCGTACTGCACGTTGGGATTCATAGAGCAGTTGGAGGGTGGCGGAGGCGGCGGAGGAACCGAAGATGGTTCACAAGCCGATCAACGAAGCTACCTCCACGGGTCGAATATGGACATCAGCGGGGAATACTTTAGCGATATAGATCTCGATGTAAGAGGTCGATCGTCGGCTCTGAAGCGCGATTGTCGTTGAATTGTAAATTTTGCCATTATACAATTTTTAACATTGTTCTCTCTTTCTCCGTTCAGGTTGAACCCAGGCCGAACGATGACTTCATCAGGATGTACTTGGATTTCTCTCAGGAATTTCCCGAAACGACCGAAGGTGGGCGAGTCAACGGCGGGCACAGACAGAGATCAAGAGGGCCGCAGTCTCACGGCGCGCCGGATCAGCGCCTTGAACGCAGGCACCTCGATAGGTGCGTGCCTTAGAGAATTGATGAAGAAAAAAAAAAAATCACGGCCGGAAACGCGGCCATTTATCGAACGAGTAAAAATAAAAAAATGATGTACAAAGACGTTAATGTTTTGCAGATTGCTACGAGGAAGGCCTCACAGACACATACAGCCGGTCGAGCATTTGTTCGAAAATTTTATCCTAAATCTATCGGGATTCGGATTGAATTATATGCCGAACGCTCAGGGTGGACATCAACCGGTGTATGTATCGTTATGAAGGAGAGAGAAAGTAACGTAGCGACGAGACGCTATTTATTTCGTTTCGGATCCGCCCAATCGCACGCATGATGATAATTCGCAATTCTTTTTTTCCGCGACTTCGCCTAGTTTGAATTTTTTATTTATTTATTTATTTACGGGACATGCCCTTTTACATAACAAATTCAGATAATATAGTAAATGTGTGAAGTTAAGTTGTAGAGTATATTCAAAAATAGTTTTCGCGACTATTTTCACGAGGATCACTAATTATTTTAACGCAAATAATTAGCGATGCGATTGTTAGTAGCTTGGATCGATCGAGGCGTTTAACGGCTGTTTAGCTTCGCTACAAGTGTTGTATTAACGTAGAATCGCTGATAGGCTGTTTCTGGGAAATCCTGGCGACTACGTGTGGGGCCGAGACGGGTTGGACACGATCGTAACTCAATTACTCAATCAAATGGACGGAAGCGGGCCGCCGCCGTTGCCTCGCAAACAAATCGACGAGATACCAACGGCCTCCGTGTCACAGACGCAAATTGGTAATTGGTAAATTCCCGAGTTTCCACGTTTAAAAAATCCCACGGAATTACAGCTCATACTTATCGTTCCTCAGATATAAAGCTACAATGTTCAATATGTTGGGAGGATTTTATACTGGCTGAACTCGTCAGGCAGCTACCCTGTAAACATATCTACCACACGCCGTGCATCGAGCCGTGGCTGGAACTTGTAAGTTCTAATCTTCGATTTCGCAATTTTCACCGAAGATCGACGAGCTGTATTTAATTGTTTTCATTACAGCACGGAACTTGTCCGATCTGTAGACAAAGCTTAGGCGATCAAACTTCCGCCGACGCTAATCGCGATACCGTAGGCCCAAGTCTGGCGGCTCTCTTCAGGTAAAAAAAACTATCAGATTGTATTATCAAATTTTATGGTCAACGACTGACTTGATTTTTTAAAAATCTACTCCAGGGCAGCTAATCAATCCACGAACAGCAGAACACCGTCTGCCTCGTCGTCCTCGACGTCGACGTCGGACGAGTGATAATCGTCAACTCCCGATGGTACTCCAACAGGATTTGAAATAAATTATATCTAAAATGTACAGTGTCGCTCCCGTACTGTAGGCTGATATTGTAACGTTTCGCACACGTCCGTACCCTCACTTTCCATACGCATTTTTTTCCTACGCAGTAGCAGACGACAAACCGGCGCTTTTGTCCTCCCCCCCCCCCCCCCCCCCCCCCTCCCACATTGAAAAAGAAAAAGACTTCGGCTCAAGCGAAATTACTAAGCGAAACAAAATACACACGACTCGATGCGCATTACGTCATGTCGAGGTAAATAAGTATAGTACAGTTCGTTAAATCTTTTTCTTATCGTGTTGCGGACGATATTTTGATATGGCGACGCGCGAATCGTCGAAGATTTAAAAAAAATTTTAAAAGTAACGCTAATGAAAGGTTCGCTAGGGCCAAACGGAAGGGTCACTAGACGTAACTTGTACAGGCAACACGAAACGAACCGGAAACTCTCGTTTTCTGTTGTGGACAATGACTCGATAATGTTTCTCTTTAATTTCACCGTCGACGTCGAATAACAGGATAGACAAGAGCATTGGATATTTTTCAATGCCACGATACCGGTACTACTTTAAACTGTTACTTTGTTTTCCTTTGACTTTTCGATTAGGACATTACAGTGGAATTCGCTTGCCAGCAGCCTCTATAATTTGCGTGTAATCCGATAAGCTTCAGAAACAAATGAATACAAAGCAAAAACTGTAATGTGCGTAAGATATAAATAAATAATTTGCCTGCTGGCGAGAGCGAAACCGTAATTAGCTTGAACGTGATACTTTTTTTTTTGTTAATTATGAATACGTTGTACCGTTGAGAAAACGAGTAGAAATGAGGCATGGAACAAAGTAAAACCCCGTTTGATTGATATGTTGCGATAGTACGACTTACACCTTTGGAGCTCGAGTGCCGATTTTTTTCTCTCTCTCTGTGTCTGTTACGTAGTTGGCAAATGAAGAGAAATGGAATCGTCGATTGCTGAAATTGCCTGCAACCATCAAATTAAAAAGCAAAATACCATAGTTAGAAGAGTAAAAGATATCGAAACGACTTGCTTGAGCGAGCAAGTGACGAGAATCTATGCTATTATTAACTATTGTATGTTTCGGAGTACGCGACGGCGAACGCGGATCTATATATAAAATGTAAAAAAAAAAAAAAAATAGAAACGTAAAGTTAAGATATCCAAGCGCCAAACCCGCTTACTATCTCCTCCGTTAAACAAAACAACAAAAAAAACGAATGCAACAGAAAGTGATTACTGAAACGGTAATGAAAGAACTCGAGATAGGATCTTTATCGCTCGCGCTCTTTTTTAAAGAGCTTTTTTAAATCCATTAAATTCTTTTCGTTTTTTGTTCGGAGGCTCTTTATCGAAGCATCAACTTCGTAAATCCAAGTCCAAAGCAAGAAAGAAAGAAAAAATACCTTTTGCAGACTTTTACTATTAGCCCGATAATTTATGTTCATCTTCGACACTATAATGGCGTTACGACGACCGGCTTTATAGTTGATAAATGTGTACATTAGTAAAGTAAATAAAAAGTCATATATTTATTCGTGGAAAAAAGAAACGAAAGAAAGAAAAAAAAGGAGAGGAGAAAAGGCGCCTCCCGTTCCCAAGACCTTGTATCACTTTGGGTGGCTCGCAGCTGTGCGTTTATACCGACGCCACCGACGAATGCCCCAAGGATCTTCCAGGCCGATCAAAAGTGCTCCTCAAACTCCCACCATCGAGAGAATTTCTACACTCCGGAGCAGCAGTAGTATGGCAGTCGCGCACGCGACCGATTGATCTCTCTGCGGTGCGAGTACAATCGGCCTCACAAAAAAAAAAAAAAAAAAAGTATCTTATCGCTTCTACGTCTGTCATCGAAGTCTCGTTCGGGCAATGATGCTGCAGATACGCTTAAAAAGTAGCTCGTACATTCCGAGGCTGTCCAAAGAATGAGATACAAAACAGCAAGGAACCGTTGATTGTCAGAATGTGGGAACGATAGTTCACACGGTGCTAAGCAGGTGATCTGTAAACAGTAACGAAACCGTAACGACTCCCTTGCAAAATTAATTATCCCGTAGAGTTTCTCTGCTCCTGACAAAAGAATTGAAAAAAAAAAAAACGTTTCGACATACGAAGTTCGCGATGGACCTACAATTTTAGCGGTGCTCTGTTAGAAAAAAGGATCCAGCCTTCTAATCAGTGAGGCGATGATAAAGAATAGTCGCGAGGTCGAAAAAACGAGCTTCCTCCGCGGGATAGAGATGCTCGGTGGGTACCCGCGGGAGTCGAATATCTCGGAGTGTTGAAAACATCGCGGTGTTCGCGGATATGGTGTTTATTCGTTAAATAAATAACTGAGAGTCTCGTAACTGGAGTGCGAAAATGGCGTCCTCGGAAATAGATGAACTTTTGTCAGGACCCCTTGTGACCTGGGTGAGTTGCCAAATTTTTTTTTAAAAAAACCAAAAAAATTCACAAGTTAGTTTCATTGGGATTACGAAGTAATTTTTTGTTACAAAGGCTGCTCGATAGTCATTCTTATGACGCACACTCTTCCAGCGTGGTTTCAAATAATTCTTCCCTATTTTCTAGATTACCATTAAACGTGCACCACCGCTGTGATTTGTGTGATATTATATACCTATCGTGCAGACCACGAACAAGACCAAAAAATTACTTTACTTCACTCGGTGGAAAAATAAGAATTTTACGCACCGTTTTCACATCTAGTGAAGTTAAATTTCGTACGATACTCGTGCGAAAAACTGTTTCTTAAGTCGCATGATTGCAACCCTCGCTTTCGGCTTGTGCTGCAAAATCATACTTGTCAGAAAAAATGTAATCGTCCTAGTATTGTAAATTACTACAATCTCAATACTCAATATACTTTACGCATCATATTATGTCAATTAAATTGTATAGGCGATATTATATTTCTTTGTAAAAGGGTTTTCTGACGTTGATAAATAAAAATGTTTCAGTTCGCTAGCTGTCTGGAGGATCCGGACTCTCTGGCGAACTACAACGACCTGGTGGACGGCGTGCTACTTCACAGTGTCTTCCTGCAAATGTGAGTAACTCGTGTGGATTGTATCGTAACAAATATCGGTGGCAGGGAGTCCGCAATGGGCCCAATCAAACCATGATCCTTCGAACGCTGTTAAAAACAAAAAACTTACAGCGAGCCTGGCCAGTTGCCACTTTGCAAGCTTCAGGAATAAGATCAGTCTGATTGGAGGTCCAATTTCCATGAACACAAGTTCACTCTCTGCTCGAGTCCTACCCTATGAATAACTGTTTGTGTTAACTCATTTCCCGAATTTCTTTTCTGTTCATTGAGCTTTCCTATTTTCATTTATCTCAAATACAGAACGATCTGATTCTCAAATGAAATTTACATAGAAAAAGAAAATTCAGTTAATGACCTGCAGAGGTCATAAGTGTTACACTTCCTCTCTGTACAGTCTAATAATTATAATAGTAATAACAATACAATACGCTGTACTTAAATGAGACCGTATCTCCCAGATCTGGGAATCGAGCACGAGAGATGATATTTGCGTTTGCTTTAAAATTCAACGATACTTGAACTAAGTAAAAAGGAGACAGTCGTACAGTCCTATTTTTTAATTTTTTTTTTTTTATAGAAACATGAAGGTACAACACACTTGTAATCTGATAAATAGCGAAGACAAATCCGTTAATCCTTTGAAACACGATCTATCACTAAATATAAACCTCTTTGAATTCAGAAAAAATCCATTAATAACCAACGAATGTAATTTAAACTTCATACCTGTAAAAAAACTTCATAGCTGCAAAAATATTTCCTCTCTTACATGTATATTTCCTCCGTAAAAGGGCTTGTCCCGTAAGTGAAATAAATTAAAATGTTTCAGCGACCCGGAGCCCCTTCACGACGGGGTGATACCGACTGAAGGAAATCCCGCTCTGCGAGCGAAGAATCTCGAGACCATAGTGGCGAACATAAAGCAATTTTACGAAGAGGAATTGGGCCACTTGATAATAAAACAGCCGGACACGAAGAATTTGGGAAAAGAGCCCGAGTCCCATGTTCAAGATATGCAGCTGCTTCTGCTGCTGCTTCTGGGCTGCGCCGTCCAATGTCCGAACAAGAAGCAATTCATCACGAGAATAAAAACGCTTAATTTGGAGACTCAACTGGCTATCGTGGAATGCATAAAGCAAGTAACGGATTACCACGATATAGTTATCACCGAGGATTCCATGGATCACGCCAATATGCCGGGCGTATTCAAACAGATAAAGCACTTGCTTCAGGAGCGTGACCTGTATCGCGAGGTGAGCGCTGTCTCGTTTAGAATTTTTTATAATTTTTTTTGAATAATTTTTACCTCCTCTGATCGATCGTTACTATTTTACAGAAATGGAGAGGAACGTCGATAAGCGATATGTCCGAGGCAAACGACTCTTTGGTAATCGGCGACAGCGAGGAGAGCAACAAGATCGCGCAGAACAACTTGCAGGCCAAATCGGAGCGTGAGGAAAACCATCATTTCGCCGTAGAGTTGGCCGATTGGAAGTCGAAAGTGAGAAAACAGCGTCAGGAATTGTAAGTCGAATTTGCAGCGAGGGTGAATTTACCGATCGTTGAGTTTCAGCGAAATTTTCGTATTGACGGTGTTTTCTCGGCAGGGAGGAAAAAACTGAGGCTTTGCTCGAGTGCAAGGAAGAATTGGAGCACAACAAAGCGTCGCTCGCCAAGCTGAAGCAAGAGGTAAATCGAGCGATTACTCGTCCCGCAATCGGCGATATTACGCATCGAAAGATTGGCCACTTGACAAATGTTTCTTGTACGCAGAATACGCTCACAATTTGTCTCGTTAATTTTACTTGAGGCTATCGTTGTATTTGCAGAATCAAGAATTGATGCACGAAGCGCGTACGGCAAAATCGTACAGAGACGAATTGGACGCGGTCGTCGAGAGAGCCGAACGTGCTGATAGATTGGAAATGGAGGTGGCGCGTTATCGGGAAAAGCTCACCGATATAGAGTTCTACAAGACTCGGATCGAAGAGCTGCGAGAAGACAACAGGTAAGAGTTTCGTTGAACCGGAGTGAATTTGCTCATCCAGCGAAGAATAGGTAAAGAGAGTGACTGTGTTTAGGGTGCTTATGGAAAATCGAGAGATGCTCGAGGAGCAGCTGAGCTCCTCGAGAAGAAGAGCCGACAAAGTTCTGGAATTGGAAGCGCAAATAATCGAGTACAAACAACTGGTCAACGACATGGCATTGGTGAGTTCGGACTAAAATACGCATTTCAATTATTCGCGATAAGAAATGATCCTAAAGATATCTGTATGACATCGAATTTCACCTTCGGCAAGTCTCCGTCGATGCACTGCTTTAGAAGGAAAAAAATTGTTCACTTGTAGAATTTTATTCTCTAAGTGAACTTCCCCGAGTGAAGTTAGTGCGATGCAAAACACAGCCGTTATAACTTCATGAAATGTAGTCTCATGCAGACATCTTCAGGTTCACGGTAAGAATTGTTCTAACGTGTAAAAATTAAAAACGAACGTTACAGGAACGTGCAGCCGACAAAGAGAAGTATCAGGAACTCATTGACGAGAATTCTCAATTGCATCGTTTGAAAAAAGCTGCGGCCGACGAAGCGGCTCTCGCCGGATCGATCAGCGAAACCGAAGAGCCAGGTACGAGTTACCTGCGATTCTCTCTGTACATTATAAGCGACTGAACTAATCGGGATCTTCTCGGCTGATTTTTTTTTCTGCAGCTACCACGGACAATAGATTGTCCGAGCAATTGACGAACAACGCACAAACCCGGGCTCTGAAGCTCGAATTGGAAAATCGTCGACTGATGACGATAATCGACTCGCTCAAGGAAAATTCATTCCACGAGACGTCGGCTCGCGTGCTGGAGCTCGAGAAAGAGAAGAAGAAACTTTCACTAAAAATTGACTCGTTGAACGATAACACCGAGCGACTGTCGCAACAGAACTCCGATTTGGAACTGGTTTGCAAGCAGGCTCTCGAGGAGAACAAGAAATTGCAAAACACCCTGAAGAATCAGAGAACTTCGTTCGAACGTCAGCAGCAAGAATATCAGGTACACTAGCAAACTAAACAACAGCAAAATCATTTAACCGTTGAGTTGTAACGATTTCTTTATCCCAGACTCAGCACAGCAAAATCGTCGAATTGGAAAATAATTACGACACGGTGATAAAGGAGAAGCAGAGGATCCAGTCCTTGCTCGAGAGCGTCCAGAGGCGCGCCGACGATCTGGAGCGTTCCCTCGAAATAGCGAATCAAAAGTTGGATGAGCTAAAAGTCGCACAAACGAGCGCAAAGGAGGCCGAAGCGAGGTGTCACGAGCTCGAGGCCAAACTCGCGATATTAGAGAAAGATAAAGAAACGGGTCTTCGTGACATCCACAAGTATCGCGAAACTATCGAGGTAATTCGTTATTTTTTTTAATTCCTCGGAATTCATCGTTGCGACAGCGACGATGCTTTCGAAATAGCCGTTTGACCTAATGAGCAACATACTGTTTTAGGAGAAAGACGTGGCGCTCGATAAATCAACGAACAACATCGAGGTCCTCGAAAGGAAAGTCGCTCAGCTCGAGCAAGAAGTTCGGAACTCGGTTACCCAAATCTCGAGGTATTTTTTCTTTTTTTTTAGCTTCTCGATTCTCAGCTCCGCGAATCTCATCCGATGCTTGCACAATTTTTTTTTTTTTTTTTCGCAGACTCCAAGAGATCGAAAGATCGAGCAAGGAGTTGGATTCGCGTGCGGCTATCGATCGCGAGACCCTCGAGACTCTGCAGTCAAATCTCGTGGCGGAAAAACTCAACAGCCAACAATTGTACACGGTGCTCGAGAAACTCGGTCTTAGCGTTGATATGCTGTTGACACTGCCGCCCGATAATATTTTGGAAAGGTATGCGCGCTTAACGAGCCCGACTAACGGTATTACGCTCGCGTCTTACGAACCGACAATGCTAACGATACTCCAATGTCTCGTCAGAATCGCACAAATTCCCGAAGTGATCGAGCGCATCAAATGCTCGATTGTTCAAGAGGCGACGTGCGATTGTAGTGAAAAAATGCCGGAGTCGGAAGTCGCCGCGTCCGCCGTTGATTCGACTATAACGAAGAACCTGCAGGAGACGGTGGATACGCAAAAGGTTCGTTCGAGCTTCTCTGAGCGTGTGATTGAGCGATACTGTTTGCACTAGCAACCTTTTTTTCCACTTGCAGAGAGAGCTCGAGAGCCTGCAAATGAAATTGAATACGAGTCAGGCAGCGGCGGAGCAGCTCCAGTCGGAAAAAGCAAAACTGCAGGTGAGCGTTACGACACTGCAGTCTCAAAGTACATCTCTGACGACCCAGCACACCGCTCTGCAACTTGCCAACTCCCAGCTCGTCGCTGAGAAAGAAGAGGTAACGAAGAATTTTATCAATGAACCGTGATCGCTGACGCAATTGTTATTATTGTTATTATTGTTATTATTATAATGGTTATTATCGGTATTATTTTTATTATTATTGTTATTATCGTTATATTATAATCGAGGCTTGAATTGATTTTCTTGTAGCTATTGAAAGATCGCGGTGCTCAGCAGCGAGCCCACGCCCAACTCGTTAACGATCAAGTCACCCTGCAATCTTTGCACGAGCAGCTGAACAACGAGTATGAGAATCTTCTACAAGAGAGGGAGACACTGAAAGCCAATCTGAGGGACGCGAAGAACGCTGCCCGAGTACTACGAGAAACTTGCGAGGTGCTCGAGGCTAAGAACAAATTGCTGCAAGCTGAGCAGGACACGGCGCTGACGAACGTCAAGAGTCTGAACAATCTGCGTGGGGAGCATTCGAAATTAAAGGTAAAAAATGAAAAATCTAAAAACCGGACTCTGAAAAAAATAAAATAAAAAATCATGCAGTATCGAATTCTGTAACGTTGCGGAATTTTTTTTCCAGGACGACTTTAGAAATCTTTACACCGCCACGGAGAAGCTCAAGCTCGAGTACAGAAATTTGCAAGAGGACTACAGAAAGAACAAAGTCGAAACGAATCGTTTGAGTTTGAAGCAAACCGAGGTTCAGGGAGAACTGAGTATACGCGACGAAAGGTGCGCCGCTCTCGAACTACAGTTGAGCAAGGTCAATCAACGCTGCGAGATGTTGCTGCAAATGAATTCGGGCCTGGACAGCAACAGGCGATCTCTGATGGATCACATAAATCTGCTGTTCAGCCAGTATCACGAACTACTGACGCATTCCCTCGAGGACAAGGAGCACTATCACAAGGAAGAAAAATTGTACACGTAAGTTTGTATCACTCGTCTCAGAGCTGTTCCAGCTGATTCTCCTATTTTTACGCTGTCGCGTATTCGTTTCAGGGACAAAGTCAATCATCTCTACAGACAGAAAGAAAAGCTCGAGGAGAAGATAATGGAGCACTACAGAAAGTTGGAAAGCTGCTCGACGAAGAAAAAAAGATTCGGCGCGAGTCTTGTAAAGAGAATGAGAAAAGCGGGCGCAGAACTTCTGACTAAGGTAACCGCGATCGGCATTTATTTTTTACTATTTCACTTATTTAAGGAGGATCGACTATCAGCCCAAATCCATCGTAAGCCTGCATTTTTTAGATGTTCTACATAAACGCTCTACACATCTGTTCCCGAAGTCTGAATACTTTTGACAGTATAGTTTATTTGTAATACAATTTCGAAGTTGACTACTTTTACCGTATCATCCTATATTGTAACACCGGAGTCGGACCGACCGTTCTGGGATATAAGATCACTAATTTACTTAGTAGTAATACGTAGTAATAAATAGTTTTGTTTCGTAAACGTTGTCCAGTGGTACGTGATGACGATTCCGAAGACGTTTGGATTCTTAAACTTGACTACATATTATTCTTAATCTTCGATGCACGGATAATTTTTTGCAAAATATGCTTCATGCATGGCATGCATAATACATTTTACCAATATTGCGTGCGATTCGAGGCAGCTGTGGTTTTTTTTTCAATCGTGTTTTTTACTCCAAAGGAACAGACGATCCCCCGTAATTTAATTTATTTTTCTTATTTAATTTATTTTATTTTTCATTCCAGAATCGTCGCTCCTGGGCCGAGGACTCGAAACAATCGGAGAGCAAAACTTCGGAATCCGAGTCGGAGTGCAACGACTCAGACGCGAGTGCGGACGATCATCGTGTTAAAAAAGAATTGACGGAGCCACCGGTATTGGAGGGAGACGCTCTGTCGTTGGGTACTCCGGGAACGCGAAGAACCGTTTACTATACCGACGATTTGCCGTCGCCTGCAGCGTCGTTACCGGTGAGCTTTCTTTTTCCCTTCGATTTATAAATTTTTGTTGAACAGCGAAATTCCGCGCAACTTTCTTTGAACGACGACGTGATCGAAAATTTATGTTTCGAATGATTTGCAAATTTAGCCCGAGCCGAAACTGGCCGCACCCCTGCCGCAGGTACATCCGGAGAACGCTGACGGTCGTTCGAGTCAGCAGGAACAACCGTCGAGATCCGAAGCGCCGCCGATCGAGCCTCGTCCGTTCCTCATTTACAACAAAATATCGGCCGTAATAAACGAATCAAAAAGCATCAATAACTCCGTCAAAGACGAACCACAGAACGACGATATCGCCGCGGAGCCGCACACAGTCAAAGACCCTAAAACCGGAAATCCCGTTTGGTACGAATACGGATGCGTATAATTCGTATGTTTTTTTTTTTTACCTCGCCTACGGTCACTTCATAATTGACTGAATATTATCGCTGCCGGCTAATCGATATACACCGGACACTACCTTATACCGCTACTACTGCAGTCAATCCGAACAGCTAAGGCCTCGCTCGCGAATACGCAGCTTTTTATAAAATTAAATTTGTGATATATATTTATAGATCCTAGCTCTTCTTAACGACGATCAATTTTTTTTTTTGTAACTATTTTTACATTATTTTTTATGAATTCTTCTTATTTATAAGAAGTCGTACGACGACGCGTCGGGGGTTTGTGTATAATACCGCGCGCGTGTGTGCTTCCCGCGCGATATATCAATAGAAAAGTATTATTTGTACTAAAGACTCGCATTTTTATAGCTCGTAAGATTACAATGTTTTTTTTCTTCTTCCTGTATTGTAACGCATACTTTTTTTTGCACATTAAAGATTACGAAGAAGTCTTCAATATTCAACGATCGGTTGTCGAAGGAATGCAATTCTTTTGGAACTGCCCGACCCAACGTTCCACGGGCTTCCCATCGCGGTGGAATATTTAATTGTGTCCGACCGAGAGGAACAAATAACGATAAAGTTAGCCTGCGCAAAATGAGCGGGTGTTTTTTGTTAAGGACCCTGCCGGCATATTAAACGAGGACACGTTGGGTATGGCATGCGACTCTCTCGAAGTTCTTCTTAGAGCGTCGGCAATGCCGGGAGCGCGGGGAGGGGTAAAGGGTCTACCGAAAGTTTTTTATCGTCATTCTCACGGGGCCCAGGAGGTCGTGGTCAAAAAACTGCCCACCGCACGTCTGTCGCTCACCCCTTCGAAAGTTTGTCAGGCACACGGAGAGGAGGAAAATTTGCATACTCGACTCTCTATATCTCTCGTCGACGTTTCTCTCTAGGAACTCACCGACGGAGCGCTGCTATTATGTTGAGAGATGCCTCCGAGAGGCGAGGGCAACTTTGGTTCTTTTCTTTTTCGCTTGTTTTTTTTCTTTTTTTTTTTTTTTGCTGAGTCTGCCTAATGGCACGACGAACCCCGTTCGATCGTGTGAATGCACCGCGGTTACGGATAATCGGATGGGAACTAGACTCGAGTATCAATGCCCTAACGATTATGCGTTTCTTTTAAGATCCACTTCTTCGCAATGCTTATATAGTTACTTTGTTGTTTTTTTCTTCCTTTTTTTTGTGTATTTCAACCCTTCGACTGGGAATTCAGTTTTTTATAATTCATATAAAAAAAGGTTTGTATAGGAACTTTGGTATTCGAAACTGTTCGTCTGAATATCGTCCGGTATTTCTTGTCTTAATTTTTTACATTTTTTAAATAATTTTCCTTTCGAACTTGTTTAATTCATGGTTGAGCTTTCATCCTGATTTATCGTCATAAATAAATTCGTTAAGTTGGTAATAATTTTGGATGGATGCAATTAATTACAAAGTTAATGGGCAGATAGCTACATCATTTCGCGGAGGACATTAAGAGGCAACGAGAAGAAAGCGAGGAAAAGGGGAGAATCTATTCAGTTTTTTACTATTCATAAAACAAAAAACTTCTGTATAGAAACTTCGATATCTCCAACTGTTCTCCTCAATATCCGGTAATTTTTCTTGTCTTAATTATTTACAAATTTTAAAAAAAATTTCTTGTTTTAATTAGTTACAGCTTTAAAAATAACTTTCGCTTCGAATTTGTTTAATTCATGTTTGAGCTTTAGTCCTGATTTATCGCCGTAGAGAATCCGTGAGAGTAAACTTCTTGAAGTTGGTAACAATTTTTGATGGATATAATTAATTAGCGAGTCAATGGGTTAATGCAGATAGCTAGTTTATTCCGCGGAGGACATTAAGAGGTAAAGAAAGGAAAGCGGGACGGAGGAGGGGGGGGGTCTATCAACCTCTCTGTCTTTCCTATTCCGGCTCTTTCTTACTGTAGTACTGTAACTCACCCTCCGCAGCAAAAAAGGTCGGACAGCGGTATAACGGTTCGTCCTGGCAGAATTCTTCTCGTCTCGCGTATTTTCCTCCGGCAAAAATAAAGATCCGTCACTGCTTTCTTGCTGCTGGAGGAGCAGGGAGGGGGGAGGAGGGGGCTCCTTCCTTCCGTCGCTGAAAGAAAAGAGAGTTAGCCAGGTCGGCGACGGGAGCCGCCAGTGGGTGGATAGCGATGGCAAAAATAAGATTGATAAAAGCTCACGGAAAACTCGGTTCTCTCTTCCCGTCGGCCTCCTTGCACTCCGCGGAGAGAAACTTTTTCACTGAAAAACACGCTCGAACGCCGCGGCAAGAAAATCTTCGCGGTAGAATGTGTGCACAGTGCCGCGGAAACTGGAGGCTAAGAAAACCGGAAGTTGGTCGCCTTTGCTTTCGGTACACGAAGCACAAAGAGTTGTCGCGAAATTTTCGAACGTTTAAGGTGTTTTCTTAACGATAACGATAGCAATTATTTTTTGTCCGTGAATTTATACAGGTTATCAAAAGAAACGCGAAAAAGATTAATAATTGAGACATTGAGAAATCGAACCATCCATTAACGTTGTCAAAGCGCAGTGAACGAACGAAGAAACCGGAAGTTGCTCGTTGCCGATGCAGTCTGCAAAGAGATGTTTCTTACAACTCTTCACTACAAAAAAAAAAAAAATTTTAAATCGAAAATGGATTAACAATCGACAAACCAAAACACTTAGCGTCGAGAACCTGCCGCGTGTCTTGGCTATCCAAGAACGTAGTTATGGCGGCACGCCGTCTACGAAGATCGATCTACTATCGATATATTTCGTGAGTCGAACAACGTTGCATTCAAATCAGTAAAAAAAAAAAATTCGAAAAGATACAATCCCCATTTCTCAATGTACATCATAATGTCCCCTAATTCTACCGTGCAACGCATCGCAAAAATCGTCTGTTGTCCCTGTCCCGTAATTAACATGCGTCCACCCCCGGCGACTACGGGGGTGGACGTATAAAAGATGGAAACAGCTAACGAAAAAAAAAAGAGAGTCCGAGTGTACGTGGAACAACGAGCGAAAGAACGAAATGAAGGAAAGAAGGTGGGGCGTTTGAGGCCGCAAAAGGAGGGAGGACACGTTTTTATGGCAGTGCCCCATATAGTCTCCGGCAACCCCCAGAACTGTGCGCTTTTCTCATTCTTCTCTCTCCCTCCCTCTCTCTCTAACCCCCTCCTTCCCTCCGTCCCTGCACACACCCCTATATGTGTTACATCGAGTAAAGTTCGCCAGGGAACAGTGGGAGGGGAAGGAGGAGGAGGAGAGGGGGGGGGGAGAAGGTTTTTCCTTTACTATAGTAACAGAGAGAGGCTGCAGGCTGCTCAGGGTGGAGCGTACGTTGTCCACCGGTATCTCGACCGACTCTGCAAACCCTACCAGCCTTTCGTCCTCCTCTAACTTTTTCTGTTAAAACTTACTCCATCTCCTTCGCCTCGGGATATTCCCTTATTAGTCTCACTCTCTCTTTTCGACTCGGCGTACATCCAGGGTTGTGTGCACGTAGGCGCGCGCGGGAAGCTCGCGAGAGAGCTCCGGAGTGAGGAAAAAAAAAAGAACGAAAAAGAAAAAAAGGCACACACACGAGGAACAAAAAAAAAAAGGTAGGGATTCGGTTGTGACGGTGATGCAGCGCCGAGCGGTAGTCGGTAGTTGTGCGGCGCGTCCACCGGGCGCTTCGTTTTGTTCAAAAAGGTGGGGGTAACCTCAGTCCGAGTCTCGTGGACTCCGCTAGCCGACAAACAATGTGTAGCACGCTATCGTACGGATCGCTGCTCGCTCACGACGCTTGCCGTTGCTGCCTCTGATCGCACGAAAAAAAAAAAGAAACACCCAAACGCGTCGATCGCGCTGGGACGGATCGAGCGAACTGGACCAAAAGAGTTTACCCGTTGGGAGAGAGACGCGCGGCGACAGTGGCGGAGACAGGACCGAGAGGGAAACGTGAGAAGAACGTGAACGTTACGAAAACAAAAAGCGAGGGAAATAGCGCAACGCAGAGGGCGGCGCAGAGAGCGGAAGGTGGCGAGCCGCGTGTGTTACGATTAATTCCCGCGACTGCGACGAGCAATTCGCCGGGCATCCTCGAACTCGACGTATCTCGCGACTCTACGATATTTATTCATCGATCCACAAAAGCAATCCCGAAATATCCCCGCGACACCCGACCTACGCGAGCACGTGCCTGTACTCTGTTATTGTTTTGTTCTCTCTATGCATCAATCGCAAGCTGTGTTTGTTTGATCTTTAGTTACACCTTGTTCGACCGTTCTTCGACTATCTTCCTTTAAAAAAAAAGTCCTCTTTCGTCCCGCTTTATCCCCAAACCCTTTCGTACAATAATTATCCCAAACGTTTGTAAAAAAAAAAAAATTGTTTTCTTTTTTTGTTTTCTTCTTTAAATTCTCGAAAAGGAAAAGGTTGCAAAAGCGTGTGGCGAATGTGCTTGGTAGTTGAATGGGACATTGCGGTTTGGAAGGCTACTCGAACGGGAGTAGGACAGCAGTAAAAGAAAGTGTGGTTGGTGTGCTGTGTGTCGTGTCGAGGGATGGAAACGCGAATTCCCGGTGGAGTTTCCGCTGTGCAGGGAGTCGTCGGGATCTCCGAGGCGCCAAGAGGCGTCGCGACACCCTCGCCCGTGCCGGCGCAAGCGGTGGTTACGACGCTTACGTCTATAACGACGTCGTCGTCCTCGTCGAGCGCTCTCTCGGCTGCCGCCGCTGCCGCTGCCGGACAACTGACGTCCGGCTCGATGACCCAGAGCCCTGCAGGCGCGGTACTCGTCGTAGCGAGTCCACCCACCACTCAACAGACTCATCAGCATTCAGCCAACACCGGACTACCGAGGATTCTCAGTAGAAACGTCAACGGCACACGTGAGTAGACGTCGAACGATGCATCTCCGACCCCGAAGTTATCTGCGTAACATCAAACTTCGTCTTTGGCTAGTCTCTGTCGATTCACTGCTTTCGTAACAACACAAAATTGTTCACTTGCAGAATTCTATTCTCTAATGTGAAAATTCGTGATGCGAATCACTGAGGCTGTAACTCGATCAAATTTAGTCTCATGCAGATATCTTCTTTTTTAATTATTCTTTGTTGGTATTTTTGGTATTTGGGCATTTTATGAGAATTCTTTTATTTTTATATTTTTACTTTGTTCGGCGAATATATTAACTTATTTCTGCGACGTACTCTCCGAATCTAGTATTGTCCGTTTGGCAGATACGTTTGCGTATCGCGCGTAGCCCGTGATCATACCAATAAACAAATAAATAAAATAATATACCTTCGGGGCGATATTATACTTAACACCCAATTGTCGTGGATGTTTATCGTTTACAAGAAAAAAAAGAACCGTGGAAACACAAAAGTTGTTATTTTGAAAAATTCGGTAATTTTTTTGTGACACGATTCACACTTTTATATTTAAATAAAAGAAGTGGGTGGTTCATCGCTGTATCGCAATGTTCAGCAATTTTTTGCGGAAATCGAGAAAAAATAAGATCAACGGTATAAATAAAATCAAAGTCGTTACTTTGAATAATTCAGTACTTTTTTGTGACGCGATTTACACTTTATATTTCAATGACAGAAATTACTATAATTCAACGATAAACTACATATGCAATCAGACATAACAGTCGCATCACACTCAGATATCCGAACGCCGTGAGATCAATTTTTTTTTCTCTTGTAACCGTTGCAAATATCGAATTACGAACATTCGTTTTATCATTTGCATCGGTGGTTTTCGTCCGTGCATTTTTTTTTTATCGTCGACGAAAGCAGAGTCATTTCAAGGTGGTTTCAAGCACCGTGGATGCCATACAATACTTTTTTTTCTCCACCCGATCCACCGGTAACGAGAGCACGGACTATCGCTCGTTCGCAGCGACATAAAGATGGAGAGAAACCCGGCGAAGCTCTAGGTTTATAACGACTCGATAATCTCGTTATCCGGAGGCGAAGAAATCGCTCGGTGTACAGTTTGTATACAAAGCCGAAGCGATTAGCCTCCGCGATTGCTTCGGCCTGTACATGGATGTGGTATATTCGCCTCAATAGTGAGTTTGAAACTCGGAAAATTTCTGTACATCGGACCTTACCTCGAGGACGAACAGGAGGCCCGAGAGATAGCTTTTTCCTCGGGCGGTGCGGTGAGGGGCTTCGAGTCGACACTAGCGCCTTTGCCGACTCGACCGTCACAATAACCGAGAGAAAACGAACGGCCGGATTAATTTATCAAGTCAACTCTGTGTTTCTCGCTCTCGTTGCCGCGAGAGCGCGCCACGACCGGATAGCGTCTCTAATAACCCACCTCTACGCACATTTATTCTCCGATTTACTCGGGTAATCAACTTGTCACCGCGACGTAATCGATGTCCGGAGTTTCGTTCTACCTTCGTTCCACACTTACGCAATACGAATGCACATGTATTTTTAATACACACGCACGAGGAAAAGAGATACGATGATGATCGCAAAATCGTCCGGTAAAACGCTACGAGCGTACGGTCCACTTCTTATTCTTCTTCTTCGACGAAAATCGTTTAAGATGTTTTCTCCATCAGTCTCCGCGCTGCTGCGGTAACTCGGTCTCGTTCTACCGGCTGTTTTTCTTTCCCCCTCCCGCCGGTCCCTTTCGTCGGTTGTTTATCGTATGTACGCCGGGGATGAGAACGAAAAACTCGCTCCATAAATATTTCTGCTTAAGTAAAGCACAAAGGGCCTATATAGGCTGCCAGGCGCGCGCTATTTTAACGATCCTGCGGCGCTGCGAGGATACCGCTCTCCTCTCACTCGAGAGGTTACTTTTTTCCAAGCGCGACATTCTGTTTCTTCGGTTCTGTGATTAATTGATCATCGATCTCGATAATCTTGCCTCTTATATTGTTATCAATTTTTCTTTTTCTCACTGACTCAATGGTTCGTCCGGCGATACGAAGAAAACATTTTCGAAATCAATTTCTTCTTACCACGAAATGGCAGTTAATTGCGATATAGCGATGAGCCATCTGACTGGACACAGTGATGAGCCAGCCCACTGGATGTAAAAAGCTTATGACCATTTTTTTTTTTCAATCCGTCCGTACACACAAAACTGATAAACGAATTCTTTGACCTACTGTCTTTTAATGTAACTTACATTTAACGTTTCTCGTCCTTAAAAAAAAAAATCTTAACCCTTGATTTTATTTATTTACTTTTCTCAATAATTACGATCAAACTACGATAGAACTCTGCAGATAGAAGAATTCTCGTTTTCGCTTTACAACTCGCCGAACGAGATGACTCAGGTCCTCTCTCTCCTGTCCCTCCTCCCTCTCCCCCCCCCCCCCTCCCGCCACCTCGAGCACCGCAGTTTCCTCCTCCCCCCCTCTTCGTTCTCACTGCCTCGCCGACTGCAAAAAGCGTAACGACTCGCAAAAAAAGAGCTTGGTTTTTTCGTGAACACCCGCCGCCGGGGCTATGCCATACCCCGCAGTATGCCGCTCGCAGCTAGCCAACGGGCGCGGGCGGGGGGGGGGGGGGGGAGGGGGGACTATTGCGAGATACGTTTTTGCCGCGTTCTTGCACGAGACAAACATCTCGTGCCCGGAGAGTTCGCGAGAGAGCCCCGTTGCGGAGGAGGAGAGCCGAGAGACCCGGTAGAAAAACGATCGAGAGAATGAGAAAAGAGAGAGGGACAAGAGGGTGAGGCGAGAGCGGGGGAGTACCGAAAAAAAAAAACAAAAAAAAAATACTCGCGGTTTTGCTCCGAGCATCAGCGTCGAGCGTCTCTCCGTTTCGCTGTGTACCAAAGAAGTCCGAGAAGCCCGATACGCTCTTGCGAATGAAGGCTTTTTTAATACATTTTTTAATTTTTTTTTTTTTTTTTTTTTTTACGGACTCGAGTCCGCTCGGACGGATTTCTCGGAGACGACAATTTCGGACGCGGGAAACATAGTTAGACACGGATTTATATCTTGTTAGTTAATATTCGTTATTTTTAGGGGTTTCTTGGAATGACAGTTTTTTTTTTTTTTTTTCCTTAAGTTTTATTACAGTCCGGCGAATTGCCGGACGATGCGAACATCCGATCTGGCTAATAGATAAATAGATTCGTTTATTTCGTAAACATTGCCGTTTATTCCGTATAGTACACACATCGATGTGAATCCACGCGTGCATTGTTTGTTCGGACTATTATGTACGTTTATGCATATTACGAATTGTTCTTGATTAAAAGTTCGTCCACCCGTGCCCGTGCAGCTGTGCAATAGTACCGGCGGTACGAACCGGAGGCCCGGAGCTCCGGACGAATATTTCGTTCGTTTTATTTTCGTTCGTCCTGTGTGTACTCTGCGGCCTCCGTGGTCCTCCACACAACTACGATCCGCTCAATGTAATCTGAATAAAAGATCGAGATAGAGTTCGTTTCACCAGTGGGTGGCTGCACTCGAATAGACCCCGAAGAAAACGGGTTAGAACGGCTTGACTTGTTCTCGTTCTTAAAATTATATCTCTCCCGTTTGAGGGCGCGCGCTCGCTATAATAATAATAGTAATGATGTATGTATGTATGTATGTAAAAAAAATAGTAATCGTAATAATGATAATGATAATTATCATAATAATGATAATGATAATTATCATAATAATGATAATAGTAGTTATCGTAATAATGATAATTGTAGTTATCGTAATAATGATAATTGTAGTTATCGTAATAATGATAATACTCAAAGAGATTTTACTCGTCGCGTGCGCGGCAGCAGACTTGCAAGAATGGAGCGAACGTCTTTAGCGCAATGCGTGTAGATCTTTGTTGCGAACATGCACTCGGATATGTCGTGCAAAAAGTAAAAAAAATACACATATACATTAGTTTTTGCAAACCCACACAAGAATGAGAGGGTCGGAATTCGACAAGTTTCTATGCCGACGACGATGATGCGGGCTTCGCTGTAATAGCGAGAAAGTATTCCGCTGAATTCTCACTGTGACTGGATGAAAAAATAGGAAATAAAAAAAAAAATTTAACATCCTCGTCGAGATGATTGTTATTGCAATGTAGGAGAATGGGCTTGGCGCCGAATCGGTAAAGACACAAGCTCGCAGGGAAAGATACGCCGACCAGTTTCCCATGCAGGTCACGTCGACCTTCCCAGCGAATACATTAATTTTTTTCTTTTTTTTTTTTTTCACCTCTTTCGGGACTTTTTTTTGCTCTCCATCGCGACGCGCTTCGCACCCGAGGGTTCCACGCGGATATCCGAGGCAGGCGGTTTTTTTTTCCACCACCGCGCTCGAGCCTACTTCGCACAGGTACGGAGGGCCCATCGAGTCCGCAATTAATGTCGAACAGGTGAATAAGAATTAACATTAATCACATCATTTTTCTCGTATATAAAAAAAATAGAAATTATTATATCGCTTCCTCATTAAAGTCGAACTTTCGATTTTTATTCAAGAAATCTAAATAATAGCCCTTTATCTAGCTCTTTCAACCCCGTCATATCCATCATCTTGTGTATTTTTTGCCGTAGATCATGATAGGCACCTGGGTATTTCCGCGATGCCATCCGGAAGCAAAGAAATTGCTTCATCCTCTAGTTATAACGGCGTGAATTTTTCGCGTGACTCACAAACACACATGCATCCGGAAATCTTTGCTAAATGTGATTTCTCGATGTTGTCGAACGTTCTAAATACATTATCATTAAAATCTGGAAAAAATATTCCCTAGAAAAAAGCTTCCTCTAAACAGTAATAACAAATAAACAAAATTTAGATCAACTATTGCAACTTCAGCTCTCCGCCGGCTGATTCTCCGAGCCAAAAAAAAAGAAGAAAAAAAAAAAACTCTTCTCATCTCCGCGTCCCTGAGTCAGGTTCGTCGTCTCGTCTGGTCGCGCACAGCTGACTGTAAGAAACCCGAGGCAAAAAAAAAGAAAAAAAACGTGTTTCGTAACGCGAGTGAGAAAGAAGGGGAGGAAAAAAGCGAGAGTGAGTTTCGTCGGAACGGAAGGAGAGGGGGGGGTTAATAATAAATGAAAAAAATAAACCAAAAAAAGAAGACTCGAAGAGTCCTGAGAAAAGAGCTAAGCGCCCGGATCCTCGACGGAGTAGCAGTCGGTATTATAATCCCCTTTTGTTTTTTTATCCTTTCCCGATTCCTCCGAAATTTTTTTGACCCCCCGCTCGCGTTTCATTCTCGTCGCCGAGAGGGGGATTAGAGGTGCATATGCATATGGGCGCTCCTCGGAAGGGTGAGGCGAAAGGGGTGCGAGGCGCTCCGAGGCCCGAGGGACCGAGCGAGACGGAACGAAAGCGAGAGTGGGGAAGGGTGCGCTTGGCGCGAAGCCGGAAGGGGGGCAAGAAGGAACGGGCAATGTGCGCCACGGAAAGAGATAGAAGAACAGGACACGAACAGGTAGAGAGGAAATCGTCGCGCGGGCGCTTCCTCGCATCGTCCTGCGGGATTATTGCTTAGAACAAAAAAAAACAAACCTCGTGCTCCCCCCCTTCGCCCCCTTCAGAGTCCGCGCGGCAAAGGGTTAGCGGAAGGACGAGACCGCGGGAATTCGGCTCGCGATAATTTATTCGCAAGGTGTGTGTGTGTGAGAACTTATTTAATATTCACGGCGATCATTACCGGGAGGGCAGATAGAAATTGGGAAAAAAAAATTGTCTCACGATGCTCTCATGGCGGATGTGATGGATGGAAGTTTAGTTTCTTTGACAGTTTTTTCTACTTTTTTCAATTTTTTTTTTTAAGGTCTAGGGTGAGAGGGATGAATATGGACCATGCGTTTGGTCTTTGAAATTTGCGGTATTGTTTATGGACGACTTTCCACCGACTTCACTCGGCGCATTCTCGTCCTGCAATGTTTCTACGTGCGATCGGGTTGATGTCTTTGTTTTTCTCGGTGCAAGGGATCGAAAAAAAAATCTGGAGCGATAGATCAAGATTGTGCGTAGGGTGCGTTTTTGAATGCAGTTTTGCTCTGTTCGGCTGTATCGAGAGATCTTCGAGATTTATCTGCATTTACACGCAGCTGAAATTGGCATTTTTACCGTCCAGTTTGTTCTTAGTTCAGGATACGGTTTTGACACAAATGCGCTCTGACAAGCGTTCTTATGCTACAAAAACGAACGAAATGTATCTCAGATGGAGAAAAAAAAATTGTCGGTACAACAAGATTTTTGTTACCGTAACAAATTAAGTTTTTAGTATCGGGATAACTAAACCAGCTTGTAACTATAGAAAAGTGTTTCGCTTGGAGCGATCTGCTCCAAGTCGTTTGTTCCCATAGCAAACAAAATCGTCGCAGTGACAAGAAAGTTTTGTCGTGCTAGCAAAACCAATCGCTTCCACGTAGTAATTTTTCTGCTGCTTTTACTGATCGTTTTGCTGCAGGAAAGGGGACATTGTCACCAAAACTAATTTTGTTTTTTGTTAGAGCAAGCTAAACCATTTTTCTCCGCGAAGAACGCATAGCCGAGCAGATCTGCATTCAAGACGGCACCCGTAAAGACCGCCCGTTACGGAATAACGATTAACCGTCAGACTCCCATCCTTTTATTTTATTTTCCCCCAGTCTCCGACGAGCTTCGCACGTTAACCGGCGAAGACTCTTCACCGAAGTCGCTCTGCACACTTTTCTCCCGCGACACTTTTACGGCGATCGGGACGACATTTTCGTTCTTCTAGTTGTAAAGAGATAAAAAAAAAAGAAAAAAATATATCCGAGGCAGTAGATCGCAATTGTAAAGAGCGACCGTTGCGGAGTAACGATTAACCGTTAGACTCCCATCTTTTTTTTTTTTTTTTTTTTTTTTTTAAGTTACGTGATTTTCGCACGTTACTCGGTAAGGACATTTTTTAAATGGTGGTTCCTTCGCATGGGTGGCTCCGCCGGCTGGCGTTGGGTACACCTGGTAGCCATTTTTTCGCAGCCCCGAGGAGTTCTGGGGCGGGTTCGTCAGGGGTTGGACGGTCGAAAAATCTGTGGGGTCCCGAGGCCGAGGGTAGGGATTTCCGAGGGGGTCGCCGAAAGATTTTTGGGCCGTACCCCTAACGGCACCGTGGGCCTATGACCGAAGAGCCAACCCACCCCTCCGTGCCCCGCCGCAGCCCCCGGCTGCAGTTCGCCACCCCGTAACGATCTCCGCTCAACCGTCATTTTCCAAAGTGCGACTATAGAAATTCAAGAATTTTTTTTTTCTCTTCCTCTTCTCTCCAACAGCGCCGAGGATCTTCGACCGTTACTTTCCAGAAGCCTTGCAAAAAAGACATTAACGATACTGTAGGACAAAACGATTTTTGCGATTGCCCGATCAACGATTAGAGCCCATTAATTATCATTCGTCTCAAAATACCATCGCGACCCATTGATATTCATGAGGAAGCCCGCTGGAAGGCAATATACATTCCTCCGTGTCTCCGCATAAGATGTGTCCCCCCCCCCCTCTCCTCTTGTTAAAAGAAATTACGAACTAAAAGTCGATCCAGAAAGCATGCGGAAAAATACACGAAACCCTTCCTCGTCTTTCTCCCGGTACGATCGGCGGAATCGTTTCGATATTTCTTTATTCCGCTCGCATAGAGTCTCCGCCTCTCGCGCGGGTCGCTTCTTCTTTGCGTTCCCATCACCGCGGAGTCGCGCCCTCCCCCCCCCCCCCCCCCCCCCCCCCCCCCGTCAGCGGGTACAGCATAGTGGCATAAAATAATTCGAGGAAGGAGCTGGTTCATCGTCGTCTCTCGGTTTCTCTCCGTTCTCATCTGCCTCCCCCCATCGGAGCGGCCGGTCAAGGTACGCGGGACGATCGGCATCGACTCGCTCTTCTTTTTTCAGTTTTTTTTTTGTTTTTTTTTTTGTTCGTCGTTTCCTCCTCTCGAATCCTCCCCCCCCCCCCCCCCCCCCCTCAGCTTTTTGTCCCTCGCGGACCGGAGGAGCTTCTACCTGTGCGCACATATCCGTCCGTTGTGCACCGAAAAAGCGCGGTTGCTCGAACGATTTTCCAGCTCAAGGGTGACCGGTTCCCATAGCGTTCCGAAAGAGGGATATGCGCCTTTGCGTCGCGGAGCGCCCGGCGAATACAAAGGGATTGCGATGATAGGGGGGGGGGGGGGGGGGGGGGGGGGGAGGAAAAAAAAATGAGCGAAAGAGCGCCGAGCGAGAGTGCGGAGGAGAGGACGAAAGAGGAACGAAAAGAAAAGTCCGGCGCATCTCTGAATGGGGGGTGAGATGAGCGGGTTGGGGAGGGTGGAGGGGGGGTGGGGGGGTGAAGAAAAGAGACGAAAAGATTGAGTAAGAGGGTTTCGCACCGACGATGCTTGCGCTACCAGGGCGAAGAAAACAAGAAAAAAAAAAAAGACGCGGGGGAGGAGTTTGAAGGGAGGGTGCAGCAGGAGAAGCTCGCGCGCGATGTGTGCAGCAGAAAACGAGTGGACAAAGGCTAGAAAGGGGATGATGTGCTTCTGTGTGCCAGCGCGTTTGTGGTGGACGCGAGCGCGCGCGCGCGCGCGCGCCCGGCGACTCAGTCCATCTGCCCGGCTCTATGTTTTGTCCGGGGCCGAGGGAGAGGCACCCGTTGGCAAAAACTCACCTAACCCTTCCTTGATTACAATGACGGCAAAAAGCGAAATACTAACCGCGGCCGACGCCGCCGCCGCCGCGGCCGTCGCCGCTACGGCCACTGCCGATGATGCTTCTCTATACTCTATATACTTCTCTATACCGATGGTGGCGAGGAGCGCGAAGGCGATCCTCGTCGCTAAGAAACTAGACCCGTTTTTGTGTATTACGTAGGAGGGCGGGGGAATGTGGGAGAGGAGGGCAGAGTCGGGCGAATCTACGCTTCTCTCATCCGCTTTTGGTTCTTCTTCTTGCTCCATTCACCTAAGTTCGTTGAGCATCGGGCGAGATGCGATTTTCAGATTTTCAGAGGGTTCGAGAGTTTACCGGTTGTTTTGGCATTACCTCGATATTACCTTGGAATTACATCAATCTTACCTTGGTATTACCTTAATATTACCTTGATATTACATTAATATCACCTTGGTAATGCCTTAATATTATCTTGGGATTACCTCAATATTGGATTTCTCTTTAATCCTAAAAAGTTTGTGTTTCACTATGTATCTCGACTTTCGAGATTTTTGTATAGCAGAATGTTTTTGTGTAATTACGTAGGAGGGAGGGGGAATGTGAGAGAGGACGGAGAGTCGGGCGAATCTACGCTTCTCTACATCCGCTTTTTGTTATTCTTCTTGCTCCATTCACCTAAGTTCGTCGAGTATTGGGCGATATATGATTTTCAAATTTTCAGAGAGTTCGAGAGATTACCGGTTGTTTCGATGTTTACTTGATATTACCTTAATATTTATGTGACGTCACGTCCGGTTCAAAGAATGAGACCTTCAAACCGGAAGTGACGTATTTTCGGCATGACGTCTCTTCCGGTCGAAAAATGGGATCTTCGAATAGGAATCCAGTTACATAATGATTATCATAATTGTTGTCCATATTTATGTAACGCATGAATGAACGTTGATAGATCTCGAAGATTGCTCGCAAAATCTGTCGAACGTTCAATGTCATAATCAGCGCCAATCTCGCTTAACGAACAGACTGTATCGGCGGTGGGATAAAAATCGTCCCGACGCGAGGTAACCCTTCTCTGTTGTATGACGAGGAGTCGGAGTATCGCTGATGGCCAGAGAGAGAGTGCTGCGGGACGGGGCACATAAGCGTGAGACCGGCCCCGGCCACACTCGTAATAAGACCGTCGGCCAGTTTTTTCAGAAGCTCCTTTCCTACCCCCCCTCGCCTCTCCCTCCCGGTGTGGCTCACCGGCGTGTCCCTATGCTCTCTCCCGTACGCTCATTTTTTTCTTTTTCTCCTTTTTTTTTTGTTCCTCTTCATTTTCCCCTCTGTCTCTCTCCTCCGGTCGCGCTCGGCTCTCACCGGTATTAATTTATACGCTCTACGTGTGCGCACGCGGAGCGAGAGGGACTCCGGAGCGCGCTTCCGAGCGCCGCGCCACTTTTTATTTCAGTTCCTCGAAATTTGCAAGAAACTAGTCGGACACCCTTGCGATCCTATATAGCCGATGAGAGACCCCGCGATCCTTGCGCTTTTCTTTTTTTTTTTTTGTTTTCTCTTCTCGCGTTCCTTCGTCCCTCTCTCCTCCCCGCCTCCTCCATTCTCTCCCTATGAACCCGAAGCTCACCGGTGCAACGATTGCACTCTTCTCTTCTTACCGAGCTACCGCGGTCGGCAACTCTACCGGCGAATGCGACTCTTCGTATATATATATATATGTGTATATATATATATATAAATAAATACAAACGGCAAAGTGGCCCCACCGGAGTTCGGACTAATGCCTTCGGGGGAATCGCGCGCGCTTTTGCACGGTATGGTGCGCGTACGATGGGACGGGACGACTCGAAGGCCGGGGCGGAGGGGGAGGGCGAAATGTGACACGGATGTCCGCAAAATAGCTCGAACGATCGTTCGTCTTGTTCCACCGGTACCGAGGCTTCGGATTCACTTTCCGTATCGGCTTAGAGCGATTTTTTTATATTTTCTTTTTTTACCGAATAAAATGATTAACAACGATCATTGTTTCATCGTTGACATTGTTGACACAGCTGATTTTTTCAGATTTTTGGCATTCAGTGAAATACTAAAATTTCGATCATGTCATACTTTTGTGTGGGAATATACGTGTAACGCATCCTTAATATTTCTTAAGAATTATGAAGTTTTGTAAATACACAGTACAAATATTTTATTGATATCTGTCGTGTTTGTTTTTGCTTGCAGTTGTACAGACGTCCGTGCCGCAGAACGAGGCGGAACTGCAGCTTTACCGGGTGATGCAGCGCGCGTCCCTACTCGGATATTACGACACTCTTCTCGAAATGGGTGAGTTTGAATCCTCTTATAGCTCGCCCTTTCATTTTTTTTCTTATTTTAGTCTCTCGAAAAAGTCTCGTTCAGGCTCGGCTATGCAATAAATTATCGGAGCAAAAATTTATGGAACTCCGTCTTGCGTCCCCCGCTCACTTCGCTGACTCCTCACTCTGATTTTCTGTACAAGGTGGTGACGACGTGCAGCAACTCTGCGACGCCGGGGAGGCGGAATTTCTGGAAATAATGGCGCTCGTTGGTATGGCGAGCAAGCCACTGCACGTGAGGAGATTGCAGAAGGCTCTTCAAGAATGGATCACGAATCCCTGTAGCGTATTTTTTTTTTTATACCCCCCTCCATCCACTTGTATTAATTCATTACATCGACGAAAAGAAATTCCCCCTTAATGTAACTAAATGCAATTTTGGGTTTGTCTTTATCTGAAACGTTTGTTCTTCTTGTCGCAGCTCTCTTTCAAACGCCGGTGGTGCCCGCTGCAACGTCGTCCTGCAAGAATCCGTCGAGTTCCGTTTCGGCCAGTTTCGCCTGTGCGAGTCCGAGACCGCAGCAGCAGCAGCAGCAGCAGCAAACGAACACGACGATTTTCGGCGGCAATTCGCAGCAGGGCGCGACGACGGTTACCCCCGCGCCGTATGCAGCGAGCAACGTAGCTCTTACACCCTTGCCGTGCAGGAGCGCGAGTCCCGTGAACGCAATCGCTAACGTCGCAGCCCCCGTCACTACTTCGTCGTTCAGGCACAGCCCGAGTCCGAACGCACCGATCTCTTACTCCGCCTCCCATAGTCCCGGAGTTCTGCAGGTATGCGGAATTTTTAAGACCATTTCTGGATTTTTTTTTTCTTTTGCAACCCTCAACTCCACTGAAAAAAAATTCGTTTGAAATTTAATTTACTGAACTGGAAGTTTTTATGCACAAAGTGGTATATTCAATTTCGTGGAGAATTGCGATGAAAAATTAATGTTCAGTGTATTAAAAACATTGGAAATACTTAATTGTTGATCATTTCTTTCGTAGAATATTTCCAAATATTGTGTCCATGTATTTCATAATATTTCGAAGATCGAAAATATCTTCAAAACCGTTTCAAAATATTTCATGCTACATGTGCAAAGACCATGCGATTAGATAATTATTATCCTCGGAAACAATGACGATTTAGATCGTACTTTGTCTAAAAAAAAAAAAAAAATCCTAAACGGAGTATTTATTTTTCAGGTCGGAACGTGCGAGTCCTCGTGCGGCAGCGGAACGACGCCGAGTCCGAGCGGCGGAGGAGCCCCGGCGAGTCCGACGCAACCGACGCCGACCCTCCTGCTGTCGCAGGTGCAGAGATTGGCCGAGGCTGCCGAGCGTCTCGCTTCGACTATTCGTCCCCTCGATCCGAAGCCGCACAACGTTAAGAAGAAGATTTGCAAGAATCTCGAGGTATATACACAAACACGCATAAGAACAAATGACGAGATATATCTCTCGTCGAAGATCACCAGCAGCAACAGCGGCAGCGTCGACCGCTTTCCAGACTCCTTCTTCACGATCCCTATATATATATTCTTCTCTTTCTCGTCTTTCGGTCAAAGAAATACAAGCAGTCATAACTGGCGGGGGGGCTGTTGTTTGCCGGCTTGTGCGTAAGTCACGCACTCGTCCGGCATTCAACGCCGTGTTAGCTCTTTGCCCGATATGTGTTTCTTTTCCCTCTCCCCCCGCCGGTGGGTATTATTACCTTCGGTTTTGCTAGAACTCTATACGCACAGAGGCCACAAGTAACTTGTCCACTTTTGTTGTCCGGTCTGAGAGACCGTACTCGCTGCCTCCTCTCTCTATCTCATATAGTTTTTTCTCAAGTTTGTAATGAACACGCTCCCGTACATATATGCGATAGACCCTTCCCCCCTCCCCCCCCCCGCGGCGTGGTTTGTATTTTATTCTTTACGTATTACCGAGTTTTTGTCACGCTAACAGATGGTGATGGCGATACCTGACGGCGATCCGAGGAGAATGGAGGAGATCAGAAAATACGCGGCTATCTATGGGAGATTCGATTGCAAGAGAAAACCCGAAAAGCCTCTAACGTTACACGAGGTTTCGGTGAACGAGGCAGCGGCGCAGATATGCAGATTCGTGCCTGCCCTACTCACGCGGAGGGACGAACTCTTTCCGCTTGCGAGACGGGTCGTGCGGGACTCCGGTTACCATTATTCGAAGAGCCAGTAGTAAGGACTATTTTTATATCGTTTGAGACACGATACTTTTTTTTTTTTGTAAGATACTTTGAATTCTAGGATTAGTCGCGTGGGTCAATTTTTGAGGCTGAGGTTCCTCGATTGAATAGTTTTTAATTAAGCGGAGGTTCGATTGAATTGTTTTTAATTACGAAATGGTTCGATTGAACAGTTTTTAATTACGAAATAGTTCGATTGAAAAGTTTTTAATTAAGCAGCGGTTCGATTGAATTTTTTTAAATTACGAAATGGTTCGATTGGATAGTTCTTAATTACACAAGAATTGAGATCGCGGGTTCGTTGCATGGATTTTATTTACACGATAATTTTGTGCAATTATACAAATGAAATTTTCTTTTATCCGCAGTTTGTCGATGACGAGATCAAGAGAAAACGGCGACGAGTCGGAGAGCGAACGCTCGAAGCGTCGTCACATGGATCTGGTTGACGGTGAGGGCGAGGACACGTCCCAGGTTAGCTCGCGGCAATCAAAGCAATAAAATAACAAAATGTTGTTTATCATCGGCTAGTCATCGGCAACGAGGCCGCAAAAGCATGGTCGTAATACGCCTAACTAACAGTAACGCGCCAGTCGCAACGACACTCCAACAACTCGGGCCAAGAAAATCTTCGAACAAAAAAACGTCGACGCGATTTGAACAAAACGAAAAAAAATTAAGCTTCCTCGGGATTTCTGGAAAAAAGGTCAAGTATTCCGAAATGGATATATCGAGAGTCGTTTTCGTGTGGTTATTTGGTACAGGGCAAATTGGGGCAAAAAATACTAACGCATGCATCGATCGAGTAAGAGTTGATCACGCTTTTGTAGCATGAAAAATCTATCGGCTTTCCACAGCGAGTAGCCGAAAGGTGATTCACACGTATGACTTCCTCGGGCTGTACATCGATTATCCTACAGCTCGAGGAAGTCATGTTTACGATTTTTTGTGTTTTGTTTTGGTTTGCTTTCTGCTCGCTATTTCTCTCTCCTTTCTCGTTTTTCTTTTCTATTCCATCTATCCGTGTTTTGATTTTGCGTACGTTTCGATATTTCCCGTGTGGAACAGCCTAGACCCACGAAGTCCCCACCGTTTGTTTATACTGTCTGTAGCAGTTGTCTGTTCCAGGCGGAGTTGGATCTTCGTTGCTCCGGCTCCGATATCAACAGTTCGAATCCGAGAAGACACGGATCATCCAGGTGAATATTCCTTGTTTCGTATTCAATGAGCTTCGTTAAAAAACAAGAGGCTACATTGGGATACACAAAATCTACGAAAGTATTTGCTTATTCATGTTCAGATATTGACAATGTTTCAGTCCAGTCTGGCGGAAGAAGAGTAACAACGGTATTTTCGGAACGAGCATCGAGGAAATCAGCGACTCGGACAGTCAGTTTTCATTCTCTAACGAGGAATCCTCCTCAATGCACGTAAGTTAATCGTTTATCTGCGATTTTCATTTTTGTTTATCTCAATCTATCCACAAAATCGTACACGATTCGGATCTGATCCATACACAAAATTATCCGATTACGGAAATGAATTACTCGACATGAAATTAAGAAAAAAATTGTCGCTCCTGCCTTTCAGGATCTCAACGAGGGAGACGCGGATAATACTGACAAGGAGAGCGACTTCAACTTGAAAGTAACACCGATTATTTCACAACTTTTTTGTCGTCCTTTTGTTCCAATACTAATATCGTCTGTAATTGTTTTTCAGGTAATCGCATCACGAGGTGACAACATTATAGCGGTTGCGAATCCCGCTCTAATGGAATGCAATCATCCGATAAAGAAAGAGCCGGAAGACGAGAAATCGACGCTGTGATATTAACTATTAGAATTGTTTAAAACAACTCTAGTTTGTCGATAAATTCTCTCGAAACATATACATCGCGTAAAAACACCCACACACACATTCACATACATACACGCACGCACGCACACATACACAATGATGTTTTGTATACTGGTAATTATTGTTTTTAGTATGCTCATTCTTATAGCATGCGTCGTTGCTGTTATACAGTTAATATATTCTGTCCAATGAACACATACAGACGAAGAACGAACAAGCGAATCGCCATAATGTAACTTGTAACAGATTTTTTTTTTCTTCTTTTATCAATGGGACAGAAACTACACCGGCAATAAAACTATGCATTGCCAATGTGATGTGAGCCAGTTTTATTTTTTTTAAGCCGATCTCTCGGTAGATCGAAAATAAGGACGATTGTACGGTACAGCAATATGTAAATATATAAAAGAGATGTTTTTTATTGCGTATGAACGAAGTCTAATGGTTTTTATCGTTCAACCAAAATCACCCCCTGATCCGCATATATTCCAAATTTTAAGAGCCGTATATACGAAATGGCGGTTTTTCGTTCATTATTTCTATTAATGCTAAAATATAGAGGAGACTTGGCTTTGGAACGATCCTCTTTCAGATTATATTCGTATTCTGTGCGTCTCTGTAAGTTGTGCACTACAATGTGGTACGGAACAGCGTGTTAAAAAAAAAAAAGAATTTCCGACCGGAAGTGACGTCATATCTAAAATATTTGTCGTCCGGTCTGAAAATCTTATTTTTCAACTGAAAATACGTCAGTTGAAAAATAAAACTTTGAAACCGGAAGTGGCGTATTTCCGGGATGATGTCAGTTCGGGTCGAAAAATCTCATTTTTAAACCGGAATCGACGTATTTCCGATATGATGAGACTTCCAGTCAAAAAATGAGATTTTCAAAACGGTCGTGATGTATTTCTGGTCAAACAATAAGTTTTTGGAAAAACAAAATTGTCTTTCCCTGTGTCTGCTGGTTCCCTAGGGAATGAACATTTTCTCTTTCCTCGGCGTTCTGCTGTCTCAAAACGGCATTCAGTACAGACTTTGTTACCTTACTTCGGATACATGGTATCCACACCTCCAGTTACATGGGTCCGACCTTCTAGTTACTTTTTAACGACAATTAATTTTGGCCGGAAGTGAGTGCAGCGTCAATGATTCGCTGCCCACTAACACGCTCCTCGCTACGAAATCCCCAAAAAAAAAGTACTACGAGAGTCAAAAAACCACGGGCGCTGCGATCGCAGCGTAGAGTAGGAGAACTCGTCGCACTTGTATTAAAGTATGTACGCCGAGTTTTTTTTCATCGTGTCGAATTGTTCCGAGTTTTATTTTTTACATACACCGCCGAACTCGTCGATCCGTCAGCTGATTTAAGGTTATATTTATGTGCACGCACGTGCGCCGACCGATGTTATCGATAGACCGACCGCTATTTTGTTGAAACATAAAAATGGCACTGAGAACGAAAAGGCCGAGTTTGGCTGAGAAAATAAGTAGTCTGGTTACCGCAGCACCTGCGGTATTCGGCTCGGACGACGAGAACGAGGAGACCAAAGCCAGGGTAGTCGAACGCTACGACGAGAGCGAGTCCGAGGAGGACGATGTCGGATCGAGTTTTCGTAAACGAAACGTCGATCTGTTGGACCAAGTCGACAATAGGTAATTACGATTTGCTGTTTCTGTTTTTTTTTTCACACCAATCAAACGCCAAACATACAATTCATTGTTTTTTCTTTTCATAAAATTTTCGTTCCGAGAGTTTACAGGATTTTATAAGAAAAATAAAATTGTAATTTAGTTATTAAGATGCAGGTTTTATAAGTCCTGCTCTTTCTTACCGCAAAGTTTAATTTGCGTATTTGGAATTATTGTGAAAAGGGTTCGACCCGTATAATAAACAAATAAATAAGATTAATAATAATAATAATAATAATAACAACTTGACAAGGAATGAAAGAAAACGGCTGACATAAAAAATTAAACAAACTTTTTTGTTTTATTTCTCATCGCCAGATACAAAGGTAAAAAAATATCGCGAAAGGATGTTTACGGCTCCGAGAACGACAGCGACGAGAACGAACCGGAGGAAGACTACGGCGAGACGCGAGATTCCGAAGAAAATGATTCCGAGTCACTCGGCCGGGAATCCAACGACGAAGACGACGCTGCAGATTCGATGAGCGACGATCAAGATTTGGAAATGGACGATAATTCGGGCGGCGAAGAGCCCGATTCGGAAATCGACGAAGACGCTAAGAATTCGTGCGGCGACGATGATAATTCGAACGAGGAGGACGGCGACGAGGAGGATTCCGAGGTGGACGAGGACAATCCTCTGCGCAGAGAGCGCAGAGAAAACTCGAATTTCAGGCACATGACGGAGGACAACGTCCGCAAGGACGTGGAGAAGGGCAACTGCGTCAGGGAACAGCTCAAGATATGGGAGAGCCTGTTGGAAGTTAGAATAAAGTTGCAGAAGTGTCTGATAGCGGGCAACAAGATGCCGCAGTCAGAGACTCACGGTGAGTTGAGATCCGACGAGCGGTTCGCGAAAGAGGCGGACGAGAGTAAGAGTCGACTCGCCGGGCTGCTGGAAGGCTTGCTCGAGCTGCAGAGCGGTCTGCTCGGCAATTGTCCCGAAACGAGGAACCTCCGGGTTCGAGGAACGAAGAGAAAGGCCGAAAGCGGCGACGGACCGGAAGACGACGATCCGATGGACGAGGAAATTCCGTCGGACAGCGAGGACGAGACCGAGAGAGTCGCGGAAGCCGCGGAATGTTCGGACGAGGCGGAGGGAGTGACCGAGAGGAAAAAGAAGAAACGAAAGTTGGCCGAGTACGAGAAGTTACTGGCGGAGAATCATCGAGTCTATCGCGATTACAGAAACTCGGTGATACAAAAATGGAACGACAAGACTCGGGTGGCGGCCGGAAGCACGAACAAGGGCTCGAGTCAGGCGGTCGTCAAGCAGATTGAATTCGTAATGAGCGACAAATCGAAATTGCTGAGGAGAACCCAGCTGAAGCGATCGGAGTACGAGATCGTCGGTAAAGCAGAGACCGAAACCGAGGACGGAAGGAGAACTCAGGAGTACGACACGGAGATATACGATGACGACGATTTTTATCATCAACTTCTGCGCGAATTGATCGAATTCAAATCGTCCGACGTTACGGATCCGATACAGCTGAGCAAACAGTGGATCCAGCTGCAAAACATGAGAAGCAAGATGAAGAGAAAGATCGACACGAGAGCGACGAAAGGTCGCCGTGTCCGTTACAACGTTCACACGAAATTGGTGAATTTCATGGCGCCGATCGGCGTTTCCGACAACTGGTCCGATCTCGCGAAGAACGAACTTTACAACTCGTTGTTCGGCAAAATTAAATCTGTAGAGAACGATACGTCGACGAAGGCCGGTGACAGCGAATTGTAATACGAATTGGTACTTCGTCGTGTTTCGACAAATATTTTAATAGACTGTAAATAATAGTTGTAGAAACAAATAAACGTTTTGTTTTTCCAAATATCGATCGTTTGAAGCCAATGTATTTTTTTTATATCTAAAATTCATTAATTTCGCGGTAAATATTAAAAATTTAAAAAAATCTACCAAATTTGTGACCAGATAAAAAAAGTTAAATGAAAAAAATTAGATAAATGTATTTCGCTATTTTGACCATATTCGTGATACCGAGCAAAAAATGACGGTGAAAAACGACCGTCAGGGCACATTTCTAGACTCTGTAGAATACTTGTAGAAACAAATAAACATTTTGTTTTTCCAAATATTGTTTACAATATTCCAAATGTATTTTTTTTTAATCCAAAATTCATTGATTTTATTTGCAAAAATACGGTATACCCGATTCGAAGGGATGTTTGTCTATCGCGAATGAGATTGAACGAAGAAGTATGGTAAACTCAATTTATTCACAAACTCTCTATTGCCCCCTTATTTTGTTATAACTCGCAGCTACTTCCTTTGCCGCTTCGATATCGCTCTCAGTGACTGTGGGCTCTTTTCCACAAGCTATTTCCTCGTTTCTAATGTACTCCAACTTCTCGGCTTTTTCCAAGTAGAATTGCTTCTTCTGCGCTTTTAATTCCAGCCTGTACGCCTGCATCTTGTCCCTCTTCAACTTCTGACAATGCAGGCTCGTCAGCCTTCTCAACGAACCCTTTCGCGTGACGTTCCTGCACACTCTGGGGACATTAAAAAATAAAATTAATGTTGCCTCATCAAAAAAGTTGCAAATACGAAAGAAATTCATTCGATACATGTCAGATGACGCAACTCACATGGGATGAGGCTTGTAGATGAGATTGAGTTTCTCGAGTATCCACTCGAATCTCTTGTAGTCCCAACGACGGAGATGGGTCAAAAACTTTTTTCTCTTCGCTATAAGCATGTCCAGGAATACCTTGGTACGTTTGTTTCCGGGATGATGAGGCATGTATTCCTGCAAGTCGAGGATCTCTGCGGTCATCGCTGCGACTGTTGAAAGATCGAAAAGGAAAAAATAATCGTTAGATTTATTGTGTTTTGAGCAATTGTTCTGTATAAACTCGGAATTGTAACGAACTTTTGGCCTCCATGGAGCCGCGATCGGTCCGGTGTCGCTTGACCAGTGCCATAGTTGCCTCGCGTTTTCTGTTCTGAGTCTCCTTGCGTCGTGCGAACTCGAGGGTGAACATTCTCTTGACGATTTCGTCGGCACTGAAACGGTCGGAATTTTTAAAGATAAAACACGACGGTTTTGATTGCTTACGAAAGGGTTTCGTCGTTGACCAGCCAACCGTAAAAATTTGAGTTGGATTTGGATTGTTTTCTAACAATCTACTCCAGCTCAACTGTTTGGTTTTCAGGTTGGTTAAAACCGGATGAAAATACTCACGACTCGAGCTCCTTGGAGCCGTCGAAGTAGTTGCAATAAAATTGCGGTGTTATTTTGAGATCCAATCCACCGTCGCCGCTCTTCTCCGGCCTCCAAGATCGTATGGTCGGTGGCCTTATCCATTTTATCTTGAGATCGGACTTGAAAGCCGCAGTTCTCGCGACGACGGTGTAACCGCCTTGCTTCGCTATTACGTTACCGACGACGTTCGTCACGCATCGTGCGTTTCTCAACAGTGCGTTCATCCCGTACATCGTCCTTTGACGACCGCGGAACCTCCGATTTCGAATGTTAACAAACAAATGCTGTCTCCTCGTTACCCCCGGTCGCACGACATTCGATCCGAATCTGCTGCGCTGTGTATTTAATTTTTTTCAGGTTAGAAGAGCTGGAAGAGAACGTCGACTGCTCCGAACCGGAAGTTCGTCGAAGAGGCGGGACGCTCAAATTGTGTGACAATTGCAATTTTCGTTCGATTTCCGGTTGAGTAAAAGAAATTAGATTTTTTCTTCTCTCTTCAATACAGGTACACTTTATTCGAATAATATATGTACAAAGGTGTTTTATGGAAGTAGTTTTACGTGTCGATTTTTCCAACGACCTCGAACCACTGTCTCAGAGCATCGCTCAGCACTCCCGGCAGAGCGTTTATGTCCCTGAGTATCATGTAAAATGGAAAGGGGAAGCTGTCCATGTACGATTTGATGCCGAGCAATTTGCCGGCCTGGAACACTGGCATCCTAATGTCCAAAATAGAGTCCTGTTAACAGAAGTTACAAGCGTCGTTTAACAATCTGTTATCGGCTTTCTTACAAAAAAAAAAAAATTATCCCATCTTTTTACCTTGTTCAGTGGATTGTCGACGATGATGAATACGAGGAATATGTCTGCTAGTCGAGCTCTTCGCACGGCGTTGTTCACTTGATCCAATCCCTCGGAGAAAACTCCTCGTCCATCTGACAGTACGACCAGTAGTTTGGCACTGTCCGTCGAGCTTTTTTGGCTGTCGAACATATCCACTGTAAAGTCCACCAGTTCGCCGACCTTTGTCTTCTTCTGATCGAATCTCATTTCCTGGATCAATCTGCAATACAAACAAACAATATAGTTTTCGAATGCCGTGACCGATTAGAACGTTTATTTCGTTGAGTTGCTACGGCTTTGGAACGGTTTAATTTCGGAATCCTCTTCTTTTTGGTTTTTAATAAAAAAAGAGGGCCCGACCAGGGTCGAAACGTAATTGAGTCTCCCAATTAAAAACCAAAGAAAAAGGATTCGTAAATTAAGCCGCAGCGAATCAAAGAAACAAATAAACAATAATCGCTACAGCCTCTAAATTTTCGAGTGTGTTATTCGTGATCGAACATTTACCTCGAGCCGCTGTTTTCGGTGAAGGGTTCGCCAAGTGGATGAAGGACGCTCGCGGTCTCGCCGAAGCTTACAACGCTCAGCTGTCCGACCTCCAGATATCCCATGGCTTTGCTGATCAGCGACAGCGATTCGAAGGCCAATTCCTTCGAGTGATTGTCGGCCATGCTGCTGCTGTCGTCGAGCGCCAAAACTATCTGATAGTCTCGCTTCGAAGGTTTCGTTCTCCTCATCCAAATCTTGTCCTTTCTGAACTGGCTCGCTATGTACGGAATGATTTTCCTCATATTAATCCTCCTACCGGTACGATAATCGCCTTTGAGCCTCGTCGCCTGGGTGGGTTCGAGAACGAGTCTCAATTTTTCCGACAAATCTCTCGCCGGAGCTTCGGTGACAGCGTTGAGACAGTTCCACGCGGTCAACGCCTCTTCGGTGGACGGCACGTAAGTCCATTGGCTCAGCATCTTCTCCACTTCCATTCGTTTTCTTTCGACCTGAACGGCCGTCGACGGAGGTTCGACGGAATCGATTACGTTCGTGAAGAACGCCGACTCGGCGCCTCTCTCGACCCTCACGGTCTCCGCTGTCTCGCCTTCGATCTCGACGACGCTCTCAATCCGTCCATCCTCAACGTTTCCCTTCGGATCGCTCTTCGTTCTCTCCTTGTCCTTCTCGCCGCTGGCCGTCACTTCGGAATTCTGTCGCACCGGCTTAGTTTCCTCGTCTTCCGGCTGTTCCTCCTCGTCGCGATTCATGTCGACTTCCATAGCCTCATCGTCTTTCCTCTCCTCGTCGTTCTCGACATTAGCAGCTTGCTGCTTGACCTGCTCCCTCGTAGCCGCGTCCATCGCGTGATCGTCGTATTTCTCCGAATCTTTCACATGCTGGCACATATCGACCTCGCCCTCCTCGTCGTTCCTCTCCGCACCCTCGGCTTCCTCCTCGTCCTGCGTCGTTTCTTCCCTGGAATGAATCATCTTCAACTTCTTCTTGTCGGGCTGAATCTTGTCGACCAGCGATCGATTCTCGTCGCTCTCGCCCGGATTCTTTCTCTTCTCGATCTGCTTCTCCTCGTTGTCGCGATGCTGCACCGGCGCTGTGTTCTGCATCGACGAGCCCGAATGACCGCTGTCCTGTTGCTCCGACTGAGCCTGTCCGGTGCCCTTGTTGTTACTGTCGTCCTGATTGTTCTCCGCTGCAGATTCCTGCTGCTCGTCCTTGTTGGGCTGATCGGCTACCTTGTCGCGCGAACCGTCCTTGTTCACCTCCGGCTGATCGGCCGCGTCCATTTCTTTGCTGCCGTCGTCGACGCTCGCGCTGGCTCTGTCCTCGGGCCCTTGATCGGCTTCCGGCTTCTCCTCCTCCTCCTCCTCCGTTTTCTCCGGAACCCGACTCTTCGCATCGCTCTCAGCTTCGGGCTCCGGTTGATCCTCCTCAAGAGCGTCCTCGTTCGGCCCCTTGACCTCTCCGCCCTCCGGCGCTCCAGCCTCTTCCTCGTCGCTAGAATCCTCCGCAGGCTCCTCCTCCTTCTTATCCTCCTCCGCGTCGTCGCCCTCGGCCTCCTTGTCCTCAGCCGGCGGCGCGCACTCCTTCATCTCGTCGATGTCGAAGGGATTCGCCTCGTCGCCCTGAGGATTCTCCTCGTTCGCGTCCTCGCCGTCCAAATTAATGTCCTCCGGAAGATCCAGCGCCTCCGGCTCGGGCGGCGGTTCGTGATTGCCGTGATAAGGATCGATCTGATCGTCGTTCGTCTCGGGTTCGTCGATCTCGTTGATATCCTTCTTCTTCTCCTCCTCGGCCCTCTCGCCGTCCTCGTCCTCGTTACTTTCCTCGTTCTTCTTCTTGGCGTCGTCCTTGGCCGTCATTTCTTTCTCACCGACCTCCTCGCCCCTCCCTTGATTCTCCTCGTCCTGATCCTCGGCGTTCTCGTCGTCCGACTCGTCCTTGTCGTCGCCCCAGATCTCCTCGTCGAGCGCGTCCGCTCCTTTCTCGGTCTCTCCCATCTGCTTCTCCGCGTCTTCGTTGTCCTCGTCCTCGCTCTTTCGCTCGTCGTCCTCGTCCTCGTTTCTCTCGAGATCCTGCATGTTCGCGTCGAAGTCCTCGGACATTTCGATGCCCTTTTCCTCCTCCTTGCAGTCCTTCTCGTCCTGCTTCTCCTTCTCCTGGTCCGCCGGTCTCGCCTCGTCCAACTGGTCCTCCGACTCTATTCTGTCGGAAACGTCCTTCTCGCCCTCGCCGTCGCCGAGGCCCATGCCGTTCTGCGTCTTTCCCTCCTGAGCCTCGCCCTCGCCCTCCTCCAGATCCAGGTCCTTCGGCACGCAGAAACCGTTCGTCGCCAGGTCGATGAACACGTTCAATTGGACGTTGAGCAACTTGCACGTCACCCGAAATGCGGCGACTTGCTCGTTCAGATAGAACTGAGCGAAGAGAAGATACTGTCGCAGAAGCGGCAGACAACGAACGAGCAAACGTCTTCGGATCGACGACCTCGACGGATCGTCGTCGTCCGAGATCGCTTTCAAGACTTCGCGGAGCTGGCGACGAACTTCCTCGAGACGAAGAGTCCTCACGTCTCTCTCGAGAGACTCTATCAGCTTCTCTCTGAGGCAATTTTCCTCGAGCTTGTCTTCGGCCTCTTCGGCTTGGTCGTCGACGCTCCGCTCGGCCTCGGCGACCTCCGAAAGCGCCTCCTGGTGGTCCTCGAACGAAGTTTCCTTGTACTTGTGCTGTATCGTCAGTAAAATCGTTTTGACGAGCAGCTCGACGCTCGACGCGTACCCGACGATCGAATCGTCGCTCCGCGAAGCGGAATTCTCGGAATCGTTCTCCGGCACTTCCATGAGAAGAAACTTCTCGATCCAGAATTCGATGGCGTTTTCGAGAAAATCAACGGTCTCGTGAATCGGATGCGGCTGCGCCGATCTCTCGCCGAACATATTCCCGAACTCGGCGATCTCCGACCTGACCTTCTCGAGGATCTTGCTCGAGTCGTCCAAATAATTGTAATGAACCTGAGTAACGACGAGCAGCTCGCCGGAGAACAACTTTGCGTAGCCTTCGATGAGAGGCCTCAGAGATCCGAGGCATCGTCGGAGCTTGGAATCGGCCTCTTGCCAGACGGGATCGTTTCTCGTCGCGTCGACGATCGCCAGGCTGCTCGCCTCGAGCCTCAACACTTCTTCGTTCTCTTCCACGCCGGGATCTCCGGGACAAGCTCGCAGATACAGTTCCATCTGTTCCAGGCTGGTCTCGAGAGTCATCAGCAGGGTCTTCAGTCTCCTCGCGCAGTCTCGCAGCTCGCGATACCTCGGAAAGTTCGCTCCGGACTCGTCGACGCTCGCCAAATTTGCGACCTGAACCCTCAACGAAAGATAGCTGTGGAAAGCATCGGCCAGGACTCTCTTCTGTCCGTGAGCCATCAGCATAAGGTGCGTCGAGCTTCCGGAGCACCGCTCCATGTTCGGCGGTCCGAGGTCCGACCGGGTCTTCGAAAGAGCGCCGTTCAGGGCGTTCAGCTTGATGAGCGACTTGTAGTAATAAGCATCGCAGCCGTCCCACTGGGCCAGCATTTGTCTGTCGGCTTTCTCGTGCTTCAACCTCTGCAGGCCCGCGGACAAATCCACGGGCGGGACGGTCAGGTCGATCACCTCGCTCGGCCGATTTTTCCACGCGAGATTTCCGCTCCTGTACGAGACACCGATGTGCGACAAGGTTCTGAAGTGATCGGCCAGCGCCATTCGCTTCTGCTGAAGAATGCTCTTCGCGTGTGACTTTTGCTTCGGCTTCGGCAGGCTGCGATCGACGTCCAAGCTCTTCAGGCTGCTGCTGCGGGCGATCGAGTTCTCGATCAAGTCCTCGAGCGCCACGCGCAGGCTCGGGTACGACGACATGAGAATCGTTTCCTTGCAGAGACGCTTCGCCTTCGCGAGCAGGACTTCCGTTCGGGAAAGAAGCTCGGCTCCCTCGAAGGTTTCTTCGAGCTGTTTGAGGCACGTTTTTCCAACGACCGTGAAGTCTCGCGGATCTATCGAGTAGTCTCGTTCCTTCGGCCGATCCCACTCGCCCTTCTCACCCTCGGCGCTGTAGCTCGTAGGCTTCACGAGCAGACAAGTCACGACGCTGACTCTGAGCCCGGTCTCGAATTCACGAATGAATTTGTGCAAAGTTCGATGAGTCTTCTCCACCGTTTCCTTCACCGACCAGTAGTTTATGTCGTTCCATCGCGCGATCTTGACGAAGTCTCTCAATTTCTTCTCTATCGGAGACTTCAGAGCTTTGATCTTCCCGTCGACGTCCGCGGAGAATTGTTTGTAATAATTGTGAACGTTCCAGAGAATCGCCACGAGCTCGTCGCGCTCGTGGGACTCATCGAGGTGATAGGCGTGAGAGTGGAAGGTGAGAAGAAGATCGAGTCGAGCCTGAAACTCTACGAGGGACGAGCCGTTGACGAAAGCTTCGAGCAATTCGGTCAGTTTCTTCGCCGTTACGACCGGCTCTTCGATCTTCCTCGGGGCGGTCTCCTCGGCTTCCGGAACGTCGATTTCGAGGGAGCTCCTCGTGATGTAAGACTCGATGAGTGCGTAGAGGAAGAACCACCACTTCGAGGCTTTCGATCTCAATCTTCCCTGAGCGGTGTTCAGACAATCCTTCCAGCAAGCCAGCTCGAGCCTCCGCCAGGAAATGATCTGTTGAGTCAAAGCGAGGGAGTGCTCAGAGAGGCTTACGCCGCTGTGAGCGTTCTCCTCCCACTCCCGCATCTTCACGAGGAGCAATTCGAGCCCGGTCAGGAAACGCGAAACGGGCGATGTTATCGAGAATCCGTAAATCCTCTGAACAATAGCGCGAATAGATCGGAGCGTCGGATGCTCGGGCCATTCCTCGAGGAGGCTCTCGACCCTGTCGATCGTGCTCTCCAACACCGGTAGACACTGCTTGGCCTCCTCGACGTTGCTGCTCTTGTAGAAATCGTAAGGCTTACGCCGACTCTTCGTTCCACCCTCGACGACGTCGCGATCTTCTCCCGTCGGCCCCTCGCTCGTCCGCACCGTGACGGAGGTCAGGAAATTGAGGCTCGTGTAGAGCCTCGACGTCAGCCGATTGTCCAGGGCAGGCGCGAGATTTTCAACGAGCAGCCCGAATGTCTTGAATCGCTGTATCAGAGGCTCGACGTAATCTCTTCCTTCGGCGTTGAGCCGTTTCCTCCTCCACGGCGTGCTAACGAAGAACGTCACGATGCGAGAGTGTATCTCGTGCACCTCGTTAACGTCCTCCTCGCTGATGAGCCCGCTGTATCCGCGATGTGACTCCTCACTCGCCGGGTCGTTCCCTTCCACTCTGCTCTCGAGCGTCGGCGAGTCAATTTCCTCGATATCCGTGAAATCCGCGTCCCTCGTCGTTGGAAACAAATTTCTAAGCTCCTCGGCAATCTCGTCGTCCTCGCTCGGGCCATCGCCGTGAATCTTCACCTTGTTTCTGTACATGCTGTCCTCATCGGCTGCACGTTTCTCATTCTCGTTCCGTTGCCTCTGCCAGATCAATACTATCTGCTGCAAAAGCCCGTTCAACTCCCGCCACAGATCATCGTCCAATTCTCTCTCGAGCGTTATGTGATTGTACAATTCGTACAGACCGTTCTTCACCATTCCAAACTGCTCGGCTATCGAGGCGAATGGATTTTCAGTTTTTTCGATCACGTTTGAGTTTATGAATTCTCGTGTTCTCCGAGTCGTGCACGCGTCGACGAGGGAGAGAAGATTTTCTTGCTCCGGTCCGATGGACGGAAAGCGAATCAGATTGTGCATAAGATCTTGAACGGCTGTTCCGTTGGAGCTGCACTTACGGAGACACATCAATCGTCGCGTTTCATCGCTCAACGTCCGAGCACCGTGCCTCAATTGCGCCACCGCCGTTAAGAGGGGTGTCGCTATGTCCGGATAACCGGGCAAAAATTTCTTCTCCAACAATCCCGAGAATCTGTTCAGGGATTCTTGCCATATGTCGGCCTCTTGAATTCCATCCGTCGCGGAGGCGATGGATTTCGGGCAGTCACTCGTGTTTCCTCTCAATTCGTCGATGGCGCACGATAATTTGTTCGTTATCTTCGCGACGACCTCGTAGGAGCCCAGAGTGTTTCTAAAATTCGACGTTTCCTTAGCGAGAGCTATGAATTCCGTGGTGGAGGGACGAATCGCTCTGGAGCTCGCGAGCTCGTCGCTGACCTCGATCAATCTCTCGAGACACTTGCTCGTCTCGACCGTCCGCGGATGAGTGTTGCTGCTCGGATATAAATCTCCGTTGACACGGGAACTCAGAGCTGCGACGTACAGAGTTCTCCTACAGTCCTCGATGTCCTCCGTTACGTAACGAAGCTTCAAACTGATCTTGTGAACTGGATCTATGTGGCCGAGATTGCCGAACAGGAAGACTTGAAGATATCCCAGCAACATCCACGACTTGGCTCTCTCGACTTCGTCTGTTTCGTAATCTTCCGGAGAGTCCTCGATCGCTTTCGATCTCCTCTTCAACTCGGTCAAGGGCTCGACGTAGTCGCTTTCGAACTTTGCCTCCAATTCGATTCTCCTGTTGGGGCCTTGCTTGGCGATTTCCGACCGCACGATCGTTGCGGTCGCTTGATCCTTCTCCATTTTTTCCTCGGCGTTGAGAAACACTTTCGTGTAATACTTCAACGCCCGACAATCGTTCCTCGAACGATCGTAATCCGGCGAATTGAGGGCCGAGCTGTTGCGCCAGAGCAGACTGTTGAGAGTCTTCAATTGTCTCATTCTCGATCTGTAAGCACCGAGTTGGGCGGTCGCGAGAACAGATTTTTCGTGGATCGATTGAGTTTTGTTGAGTATCAGTTCCGATACCAAATTGAGCATTACCGGACCGTATATGGGATTGTCGATTTTAGTGTCCTCGGGATTCGTCATGGATTTTTCCATGTCGGTCTCGCTGACGCCCCGCCAGTGGAGCATAATCTTCGAGTCCCTGAAGGCGCAGGATTCTTGAGCGAAGTTGTGGAGACCGGTGAAGAGTTCGGGAATCAAGCGATCGCGCTCGATCGATCCGTTCGCGCGAAGAGGAATCGCGTTCAGCAGCGCGATCAGATTTATCGGCAGACTCGGCACTCTGGCCAATTTATCGAGAGCGTGAGGATTATCGACGACGTTGCTCTCTTCGCACATCCTTCCGTGCATTTTATTCGCGAGTACGTAGAACATGTACTCGTAGATCGGCCAAAGGCGGACGTTCGCCGACATATCGATCACTCGGCGTTCCCGATAAGTTTCGACCTCCGCGAGAGCCTCGGATATCTCGACCGGAGTCCGCAGTCCCAAGTGGCAACGATCGCAGAATTCTTCGGCCTCTCGGAGAATCTCCATCGTCGTCTCGTCGAACTCGCGATCGCCGAAAATGTTCGTCCAGTGATTTATCAATTCGGCTCGTAACTTCGTTGTTTCTTCGTTCTGCAGAATTATAATTTTCAGCTCTCTCTTCAGCGTACTCTCAGCCCGATCGCTCGTGCACGGCGCCAGTTCGTTGGATAATTTTTTAACTATCGAATATACAGCCACCGATGTGCTCGATGAGAAGGGCAGCGGCGCGGAGAGATACTTCTTTATTCTCTTCGTGATTTTTCTGAAGGGATCATTGACGGAGGCGACGCTGCCGTCGATGGTTCCGATCATCGCTGCCAGTCTCTCCATCTCCGATATGCAATCCTCACCGAATTTCAAACTTCCTCGAAGATCCAGGAGCTTCTTGACGAACTTCACCAGCCACTTGTAATGCACTCTCAGCATCAGAGTCGTCTCATCGAGATTGCTGTAAACGTTCTTCGACTTGGACGATTTGTCGATCAATGTTCGCTCCCCCAAATCGTGGAATCTACTGATCCACTTGAAATTTCTTCGCAATTCGACGTATTCCTCGCTGCTCGGCTGCACGCAATTGTCACGGAGCATACGATTGAAGAAGCTATTCAATTGGGCAACGAACATCACGAAGTTCGTTATCAGGGGCTCGTTCTTCAAGTGGGACGTCAGCTTTCCTGTAAAAATAATTAGAAATTACTTATTTAAAAAATTCTTATATTTATAAAAGAATGCAATTTTTTTTATGTGAAAGGCATTCTTTAACAATCGGGCCACTTTTGTCGGCCTACGAACTGGTAAATTTAAAAATATAAGGTTGACAAAGAATGCCTCATAAATGGTATATTAAAAAAAAAATTCGTACTCTTTGTAGCAGTTTATTTTCTCGATCGAAACTCACCGTGATAGACGGCGCTCGAGTACTGCGAAACGGAAATTATCTTCTCATTTTTGTCGAAATTTCTTTCGTCGAGTATTCTCCCGTACTGTATATCCGCGGCGAGCAAGTACAAGATTAGAGCCAAGCGGTTCGCTCTACCGAGACTATTATCATTGTCAGCGATGTTTGGCAAGCTTGCCGGATCCCAGGGCAATGCTTGAGAGTTAAACGAGTCATTCGAACCGGCAATCTCGAGCGCTAACGACCCGCTTCGTTCGCCGAGACGCTCCAGCAAGCTCTCGCCCGACAGGATCTCGGATAGCCATAGACATCTTAATTTCGCGTCGCCCAACGACGAACCCTCGTAGAATCTCAACAACAGGTACGGCAATAATTCCTCGATATTCGCAGCTTCGCTCGCCTTCGACGGAGCCAAGAATTCGTTCAGAAATTCGCTCGTTAGAATCGCGCTTTCCTCGCAATTTTCGAGCTTATTTTTCACGAACGACTTGTACATTCGAATCGTCGAGTCGAGCAAAAATCCTTGCTGCCTGACGATCGTTAGCTTAGAGTTGTCCTGCAAGTCGGCGAGATTCCAGGTCACCGAGCCGAGATCGAACCACGTCTCGCGATCTTCGGTCACGTGATGACGATCGATGCACTCCCTTATCACAGCTCCGAGACGTTCCCTCGTCAATGCTTGCTGCTGCACGTGACGCGATTTCAGATAAACATCGACGCAGGACGCCTCGAAAGCCTCGCTCGCCGAAAAACCTCTCGACAACTGTTGCGTTATCAAAAATGCCGAATGCAAAAGATGAACGAGCGTCAGCTTATCCGCCGTCGAATTGTCCTCGGAGATTTTTTGGTGAATTTCCAGGAGTGCGTCTTGATGATTCGATCTCCCGAGGCCAACGTTGAACAACATCGATCGCAGATCGAGTTTGTCCATTTCTGAATTTTCCTTGTGTCCCAGCATGTAAATTTCGACGCCTCTGTTTCGCATCGCTCTGTGAATTTAAATTATTCCCATTAGCTTCACGTATTTGACTACCAAGATGGAACGGTGAAAGTACCTAACGAGTAGGTCGATAAAAAAAACATTGAGCTTTTTGGAGTAAAGAAAAATAAATGAAATAAAAAAGTTTACCTCGAGATTTCGCCGTAGCGGGGATCCATCGTTAAGAATAGCCGAAAGTTTTTGTGCGGCTTAACGGTGAAGATATTCCCGTCGTTGCCAACGCCCCGTTCCCCGACGGTAAGAACGCCGCCGGGTTCCAGTAGGCCGTTCAGCCTGTCCAGGACCGCCGGGCTGCATAGATTAACTTGATCCAACAGAAGCCAGGAACCCTCTTGCAAACACTATAAATTTATCGCTGAGTCAATGTTATCACGAAACACATAGAATCGAGAAGAGAGAAGAAGTGCTTGATATTCGTTCCTTCCACAGTCGGAATTACTCTCGGAAATTGTGAGAAAAAAAAAAAAGAAAAAAAATATAAAGAAAAATCGAGAGATACGAAAACTCGTTGGTTATTCCATCGAGAATGTATTACCTTCACGAGGACGCTGTCGACCCACTCGAATTTTCCTCCCGCGTTCAGACACTTGTCTCGTCCAACGTGATCCGCCAATTCTTTCAATTTTTCTTCTATCGCTTGCAATTCCAATGACGTCGAATTCTCCAAGCTCTTCATCGAGGCGACGAGCTTCCCGAGCTCGTTCGTCCTGCGAAGGAAGAGATCCGTCTCCGCTGCCATTGTGATCGTCTGATTTTCGTCTGAGAACAGACAATTCAACGATTCGCATTAGTTAGAGCTTCTTTGCAGCTTCGTGGATTTCTTTCTTGTTTCGCTGTCTTACCGTGCGAAAGATTTTGGACTCTCTCCAGCCAACTGTGATACTCGACGACTTGTTTCAGGCCCTCGCCGTTCAACCTCAGCTTCAGACATTTTATCAGCAGAGACTCGACGCTCTCGAGGAGTTGTTCCAGATGTCGGTTGTAGTCGGTCTGAAAGAGAAATATAATTATTAAAAAATTACTTTCGTTACAGTAAACGTAATAATTGTAGATAATGAAAGAAATAAATCTTCCTCTGAGGAAAAAAAAAATGTTGGATTAACCAAGGCGCGTTCACCTGCGTTCAAAGGCGTTATTTAGTTGTCACAATAAAAAAAAAATTTAATTGAAATACTTTGAATCGACCGAAGCGAATAATCGTTCAACAAAAGAATTATTTAATTGTACTAACCAAGTAACAGCTTTGAACGTGTCTGACCGCGAATTTGGTTAATGCAACAATTTTTTAAATGATTTTCCCCCTTTTATATTTGTGGAATAGGATAATAAATAAAAAGTTTCTGCATAAATCTGATCGCGCCGAAACCTAAATTTAATCGTATTCCACGAGTCGCCTAAGAACCCTGTTACTACACAGTCGATACATCATACATTTCAAGTACACTTGCGTAAAAGCTTTTCTCCTGGGGGTGCTTCGAACAGAGGGAGAGAGAATCTTCTCCCGAACTTATAAGCCCCCTTTGCCTGAATACCCATGAAAACTGCACCAGTCAGGCACAAGTACCGGGGAACGCATCCCGCGGTTGCCGGCTCCTTCCCGTGGTTTCCCATCTCTTACGCTCATGAATTTTAATACGACTATCCATAGTTGCAAGGACGATACGTGATGCAAAGCTGCGCAACGCTTGCCTGTTGTCTGCTTTCCGTAAGTCGTTGCACGACTCGCATGCAAAGATTGCCCGCTCGAATTTCAACGACAAAGTCGTCAATGCTCTTTCTATTTTTCGATTTTTTTGTCTCTCCTTCATTTGGTTATCCGGAGGGGTAGCTTGCCGTTATTAATTCTTTTCGCGGAGCAAAATGGACAATTTTTAATGAATTTCACGCCCGGAAAAATGGGCCATTCTTAATAAATTTCTCGCGAAGCGAAATTGACCATTTTTTATTAATTTCTCGCCGGGCGTGAAACGAAACATTTAAACTCATCACACTAAAGTCAATAGAGGACACTGGTCCGTTTTACCCCGCTCTACTCCAGTCAGCGATTTTTTTTTATCGAGTGGCATATCCGATGATCGGATTTCCTACAAAACGATCTCCCCTCAGTATTATCCGGGCACCTCCGACCAGTGGATTCCACTCATCTCTCCTCTATCGGATAAACGCTCGTCAAGCGCTGCTTCCCGCACATGTATATATTTTTTTCCCCTTCTAGACTTTTTTTTGTAAATTTATTTTATATCCTGTAAATTAGAACGTCGACATTGGTTGGGAATTTTTCCCATCGAAGCCCCATACACGAAATTCCTCTACATCCGTTTTATCTCCCAAAGTAACTGGAAAGCTCCATCACACGGGACATGACTTCGCAGTCGTCTGGGTGTCGAGGGATGAGAGTCTGAAAATTTTGAACCGCGGCAAAGTCCACCCCAGGCGACACGGATACTCGCCCCGGGATAATCCGCGGATCAAGGACGAGCCTACATCCCCGCATGAATCAAAATGATTGATACCAGCCTCCCGCGAATCCTCGTACAACCCTCTTTCTCACCCCATTGAGCCCACTCGAGGATTACAGTTTTTCAACCCCTATCTTCTCCCTCTCGGGAGGGGGGAAGCTTCATGACTCTTGCTTCCTCATGGAGGAAGCTTTTCTATGAAGGTGAACAAAAAAAAATTCGAGTAAATAATTTAAAATCTAGTTAATAAATTCTAGTAAATAAATAAAGTTTTTTCATCCCCTCGACCGGGCATGCAAATGTCGTCTCAAGATATTACGCCGATACGCTATCCCTCGTCGAAACTAGATTACGTTTGGATGATGCGACCAGAAAAAAAGTGTCTTCGTAAGGGATAAGAGAGGGGGAACTCGAGTCACAAGAAGACCGACCGGTGTTCCTTGCCAGAATCCTCAAAGTCCCCCTGAGCACTCAACCCGTTTCCAAGCTCTCCCGGGAGATTATTCCCGCCACCCGGTACTCTTAGCTCGTGTGTACACGCGAGGAGCTATACCGGAAGTGCGCCAGTCGGAGGGACGTTAGTGTCCATTTGTTTTTAGTTTAGGAAGGGGAAAGTCCGTGGGAACCGTGACGGATAAGCGTTTTCCGATATTACACTTACACGTAACTTGTCTTTCACTTGTGAGGGGAGCGACGGCATGGGGTGGAAGAAAATTTTCCCGCGCTATGGTTCCGAACACTATACTCGACAGTGGCTGACCCAAGGAGTTTGCTCGATTGTGATTTAATGTTCGTTCGTCTTTTCTCTCTTTCGTTTTTGGGAAAGCAGCGTACCGGATACTTGCGGGGAGATTTGAAATTAAAATTTTAATTAAATTTTCTGTGTTAATTTTTCGAGGGTGTAATAATCCTGTGAGCACAATGCTGACACAATGAGAAAGAATAAAAATATTCCATACACTAAGAGTAGGATCTCGGAAAAAGTATCAAGTCATATGGTAAATATCGACCAGGCAACATCACCACTAGCGATGGCTGCAATCTTCACAAGGGCCATAGCGATTTTTTTACTCAATCCATTTGGTAATTTTTTTTTCAGATTGTAGAATGGCAAAATTTTGCGTATGTGACTAAAAATCGCATGGATTAAAAATGAGAATTCCATGGATAAAAACTGAGAACTTTGTCGATAAAATCTTTTTATGTATATATAGGTAAAACAAATTTGATCGACATTATATGCCAGTGTAACCTATAAACCTCAAACAAATGCTCGAGAAACATTCCTTTTTGTGACTCAGATTGTAAACCCTCTCTCGTACGGTTATTGAGAAAATTTTCGTCCGCGTACAATTTTACGAGTTGTACGATAGCTCGCTTCCGGTGAGCGTGATCAGAGCCACGAGGGCAACGAAAAGAGGCTGCAGTTGCTCTGTTTTTTTCCTTTTTTTTTTGTGTAAAAAACCTTTGAACTAGAAAACTGAACGGTAGCTGTCGGGCATTGTGTTTCCTTCTGTATTTCTGGCACGTACGACACTCGGCAACCCTTCCGCGCCTCCGGGGCGACTGTGCGATATCGTGACCAGTGATCCCTACTCGGGCTACTCGTTTTACCGGCGGAGAAGGCAAATAAATTCGACGAGTTTCGCGAGCTTCCACGGGGCCGTCAACTCGTGTGCAACGAGAAAACCACAAAAAAAAAAGAAAAAAAATGACTATCTTCGTACCAAGCGCACACACCAACGCATGCGGTGCATGCGGCGCTTTCGAAAGCCAGCTTGTGAAATTTTGCACATCTCCGTCGTCGCACGAGCTTCGTGTTTGCTGCGCGATTATATCGAACAGATATATATCGCATCGAGCTCAACACAAATCCTGAGGAATCCCGGGCCGTGAATCATCGGGGTGTCCCCCCGACGGACCCGATGGGACAAACATTTATTTCAATGTTTCTCGCTCCGTTCGTTATATCTTTTCTGCTAGCTGTTCGCGACGCGCGGAAATAAAAATAGTGTTGAATACTAAAGTGTTTGAAAAAAGGCGTTTAAAATTTTTTTTTTTCCTCCCACCTTTTTTACGTACAGATTTAGATCTCAAATTAAACCTCGCGAAAAACTTTTTTTTACTGTGTACCTAGCAAAAAAATCTAAGAGGTGCCCGCATTCGACGTTTTACCCAAACATGCGGCACTTCTCAAACTTAATTTTTGACCTCCTTTCGCTGGATTTTTTTATCGATCAAAGCATATAGTCCTACTGGGTGGGAGCTTAACTTTTCGTCATCTTTTGTATTAAACACAAAAGATTTCGATTTTCAAATTCGTTTTTAGAAAACTCTCCGAAAACACGAATCTCCAACGACAAAAAAAAAAAAAATGTAATATTACGATACATTAAAAATAAATTATTAGCAAAAAAAATTACCGAACCAGCAGTTCGTACGAACTTTCCTTCCTGCTGTGTAACTACGTGACGTAGTTACAGTAATACAGTTACAGGGCTATAGTTTATCGTGAAAGAGTTTTCTTGTGCCGAGCAAGCCGCAAGAACTGTGCAGGGGACGTCGAGGACAAGATGGAAAAGGAGTATGAGGATCTCTCGTCCAGCTTGCGGCTAGCCGAGATCGATAAGGGCGCGTCCGGCGGAAGGAAACTTTTTCGCCGAGGGGTAAGCGGGGGGGGGGGGGGGGGGGGGGGAGGGTCCAGAACTCGCGGACGAGTCCACACACCAGCTTGACATTATCAGGGTCGACGGGAGTTCAACGTTCGATTCTCTGTATAGTTCAGTTTTGCGGTGCTGCACATAGAGAATCCCTCGACGCCGCGAGGACTGCAGAGTGCCAGAGGGAAACCCTGGCGAACTCGGCAGCCGGAGGGCTCTGAGGACTCCTCAGGCCTCCGACGACTTCCATATGCCCTACATGACCCAAAGAGCGGAACGCCTCGAGCTCAAAAAAACTCCCCGGTAATATTTTAAGTTACAAAGAACGGGGAGCATTTTTATCGATGCGAAAACAGCTTTAGCGAGGCCTTTAAATGCAGAGTATCCTCGCAAAGAATTATGGTCTTCCCGGGCAAGATATCCATCAAGATAACGCCCGAAGCTCCCGTAACATTCTAAGGGTCGAATTTTAAGACGTTAGTTTGAACTTGGGGGGAGGCTAAATGCGTATCAGTGCGGGAGAGGGAGAATAAAATTTTTTCTTGAAACGGTTCTATACATTTTTCTCAGAAACGATCGTAAGCATGCAACGAAGTTCGGGCCAAACTTCGATCTTAAGTTCAAGCTAATGTCTTGGAGTTTGACCCTACGGATGCCTCTCAGGGCCACTTGGAATAATCGGGACCTTCCACATGTAACTTTAGCACGTTCGAGCCAATGCGCTCGTCACTTTCTACCATTGGTAAAGCACAAAAAAATTAAGCCCAGAAGGATTGAGTTGAATCTCCGAGATAAACTTATCCGTGCACGTTTCGGAAAAGAACACATAATCTATGAGAAATCGATTCATTTCTCCGCTGGTACGACAACGGAAGCTCGTCACGGCTCGGAATTCCGAGCGAATTCGCTCGAAGTCGTTACGTTTCCGGAAGTTGCCAGAATCAGACGAGAAAAATAAGAAAATAAGGCAAACGCGGAGGATGGAAGGAGGCGCGACTACGTGGGTTGATAACAGTTCGAATTTTTTTTTCAGTCGCTCACGATAAAAGTAACAACGATCCTTTCGGTGGGTCTCGACGGAAGACGCCAGAAATTATCTCCGAAAACAATATTTCACCGTGAAGCTTGCAACGGGGGTGGAAAGAAAAATTTCGGGCAAGACATAAAGAATTAAACCCAAACGGATTAAGTTCCAATTCCCGCGATAAACTTATCCGGCACGTTTCGAGCAAGTGCCTATAAACGGAGAAAGGAATCGATTTCTCACGAGAAATCGATTCCTTTCTCCGGTCGTAGGGGCCGCGGAAGCTCGTCACGGTTCGGAATTCCAAGCGAATTCGCCCGGAGTCGCGAGGTTTCCGGAAGTTGCCAGAAGCAGACGAGAAAAATAAGAAAGTGAGGCAAGAAAAAGGAGGATGGAAGGAGTCACGGTTACGTGAGTTGATAACAGTTGGAAGTTTTTTTTTTTTGCCCTCGGTAAAAGTAGCGACGATTCTTCTGGTAGGTCACGAGGGTAGACGCAAGGAATTCTCTATGAAAAGAATATTTCAGCGTGAAGTTTGCGAGGGGTGGTTGAGGGGGGGGGGGGGGGTGAAAAGAAAAATTGCGGTATTTTCGGAGGGGAAAGGAGATGGAGGGTGGTTGAACTTAGTGTTGGAAATATAGGAACGAGAGGGAACTGTCGTGTGGTACAACGGTTGGATTAGGTAAATGCGAATTCTCCCCGCTGGGCATTGTTTCGGGGAGGACTGGTCTGGCGCCCCCTCACGTGTCGACGACCGCACTGTAATTTCACTGTTTCCTACCCTCGCCCCCTCGGCAATCTCCTCGACACACACTCATGCATATGCACACATCGGGAGATTCGCAAGCCCAGCGGGGAAGTTGTAGTTCCGTAGGTGGGTGTCTTTCTCGCCGTCGTGTCTCATTAAGCCTGCCCGGATAATGACACTGGTCGTACCGGTGTAAAGGCTCCCCGAATGAGATTTTCGCGAGTTGTCAGGACAGAGAGACTCGGAAAGAGCGCCGCTGATGGGCGGTTCGGTTGAGATTCGCAGCCAACTCTGTTGTGTGAAAATATTGTAAACAAAAACCCTAAGATTATAGACGGGTAATTAATAAATAATAATAATTAAAAAACGCGCTTATACAAATTTTATATATGTAAACAAATTAGCATAGATGCAGCGTTATAGTGGGGAGAGCGGGTTAAAATGGGACAGTGGGGCAAAACGGGACAGCGAGGGCAAAAATCAATTTTCCGATAATTATTGGATGCCCCATTTTGTCCAAACGATACATCCGGATTCTCAACACCGTTTTGCCTCACTCACAGTCACCGCCACCATCCAAAAGTTATTGAAAAATTGCGTTTCGCCTCATCATCCCATTTCGCCCCGCTATGCCATATTGCCACGCTCTCCCCGACTTCGTCATTTTTTTATTATCCAGGTTTAAGGCGAAGATGACGGAGGATCTCTGCGCTGCATGTACCGTTATTTTTTTCCTCTCCGCTAAATTATCGAAAACAAAATGAGAGCGAGGAAAAAAATAGTCCGAAATTGCGGTAACGGGAGAAACGGATGCGGAGAGAAAGCTTCGATATTTCTTTCCGGAATTTTTCGGTAAAAATCTTATTTGCAACGAGGCCAGAGTCGGCGAGGGCGCGCAACTGCGTCGGGACCGCGGTCGGATATCGCCGACGAGAGATATTCGAACAATCGTGGAAAATCAAACTTTTCTTTCCGTCTACATTTTTCGCAATCGCGATGTTTCCCGGGTTCTCGTGATTTGTATCGGTGAAACCGGCGAGCCAGAAACTCGGTTCGATCTATAGTTACTATTATCGCTGCCCCGTGTATTTCAACGAGGTAACACGCTCCGGCAACCCGGAAGAATGAACTTTCTTCGCTGGCGGGCTCCCCGCTGTACGGATAGTGTGGGAAGCTCGGAGTGTCGAACGGAAAGAGGCGTGAGAGGCGAAGCGTGGACCAGCAACACACGACACCGAATGAGAGAGCGCCGACCGGCTCTCGTTGGTCGTAGAAGAGGAGATTCGGAAAATGAGAGAGCCGGACGGCGGCTCGAAAGCCCACCCATTCTCATCGACGGGCCTTCCGATAATCGATTGTATCGGAAGCGACGTTTCCGATAATTTGACCTATTCTCCGTGTACTGCCAGGAGAGTCTTCTGTTATGCGACAACTGCTACGAGCCAAGGGCTTCTGGTAAATTGTTAATGATCCCGTAAGGGCGCGAGGAACGGTTCCGAAAACAAAAGGAACTCTGAACTACTGGGCGCATGCGCGCTCGCCGTGAGAAAGCCATTAAGGTAGTCCTTGAGAATGTTCACTTCGCATAAGTTTCAGAGAAATGAGACGGAATTGCAAACACTTGTTGATGGTATAAAAATCTAAAAAAAATCAAGCGTATTAGAGATGCTGAAAAGATTAATTTTGCATAATAATAATTCCAAAATGTTATTAACAAATTGATAAAAAATTTAATTCTTCAACGAATCTCCCGGAAACTTAATTTTTTTTCAAATGACAATTATTCGTTTATTTTTCTGAATACGCTTGATTTTTTTTCAGTTTTTTATATCATCGAGAAGTTTTTACAATTCCCTCTCAATTCTCTGAAACTTATGCGAAATCAACACCATTCGCAAGGACTACCTTAATGTAATAGAGACAAAATTGGAATATCAAACCCTGAACGCCGATAACTCCCCAGTGAATGGGCAATGATTTTCCACTTTCGTTAAAGCTCGGAAGCATCGAGTTGATGAAGAAAAAGGGAGATTTTTTTCGACCCCTCGTTCGTTCGTTCGCAAGGATCGGCGACTTCCACTCTGCAGTATTTCGCGATACCCGAGTGGCGAGCTCCCTCGAACCAGGAAATGAACGAAAGTAGATCGGAGATTTTCGTCGACAGATCGGGGATGTCGACGGCGATCTCTTCATTTCTGCCTCGGCAATTCGCTCGAGCACCGGCGTATCGTCACTTTTTATTTATTTATTTTTTATTCACCGTGCCCGATTCGACGAAGATTGGATTGGAGCTTTGGCGTCGGGATTGCACCCTTCCATCCACCGTTCCGTGGCCATCGAGTAAACGAACTTCGATTGTGTTGCAAAGATTTTTTTTTTTTTTTTTTTTCAAAGCAAGGAGAAAATGTTACTTCCGGCCGAACTCGTTTGCGTGTAAGGGAGAGCGTAACTGTGTCGGCTTCTCTTTTCGGGTCAAGGAAGGCGCCCTTTACATCAGGGACGAAAATCTTGCCTTTTACACTATATCATTACATTACACTTACGCCACTCTCGGCAGACCCGAAAAGTAGCGCTTTTCATGCATGAGTTCCATAAAATAATATATTGAATTAAATTTAAAATTATATAATGAATTATATTTAAAATTATATAATGAATTATATTTAAAATTATATAATGAATTATATTTAAAATTATATAATGAATTATATTTAAAATTATATAATGAATTATATTAAAAATAATGTAATGAATTATATTATATATTTTTTTGATAAATCGTATCTTCGTGAGACGTTACAAAACCACCTAAGCTATTCGAACCTTGTTACACGCCGACTTCCAAATCTCATTCAGAATCGCCGAGTCGAAAACAATTTTTCTTCGCGGGTTTAAATCCGCCCGAGCCTCAGGGCTCTCGCGGTCCACGCGGTCTCACCCTTCGCACAGCTCGTTTACTAATGAGGAATTAAACAGCCCATCCTCCAGCGAAACGGAGCCGGCGATGCGAGAACCGGGGATTAGCAAACGTATCCCGAATGAGATGGATTTGCCGTAGGCTACATTGCTCACTCCCGCCACAAAGGCATTCTCTTTCGTCCGGGGCACTTCCTACACCGATAGAGGAACAGAATGCAGGCCCGGACGAGAGCGATGGTCGGCTACGACTGGAGAAAGCCCGAGGGACGTGAAAGGAACCTTACTGACCAAGAAGCACACACGGGCTTGGAAACTCGCGGTGACGGTCGTGTCTCGTTACCGCTAACAGACCAAAAACAACAAACAAAAAAATTAACGTGAATCACCAAAGTCAAAGTGGGGTTTCAGAATTCGGAGCACGGATTGACAAAAAAAAATTTTTAATTTTTTTTCTCTATTTTATTTTTCTCGTAAAGAGTCTTCCGAGTCAATAGAGCCGGATATTTTTTCATTTTCCCGGAATGGACTCGACGCTAAAAACATCGTTGCTGCAGTTTCGAAAGATTTTACTCAACGCCAGTGACGTTCGCCGAGGGATAGGCGAGGTGGCACTTGAATCCTTGTTTTCATTGGCGCCAATTCTGGTCACTTCATGGACGGGGCCGGAGAGAGCGTCGGCGAGACGATATAGAAAACTGGAAGAGCTATTTGTATAACTATAACGTGTTTTACTGTACAATGGAGCAATGAGAACTGTTTGTCCGGCGTGACGATAGGACGATATTTTTGTCGAGGTCTCCGCTTCATCAATCGCGCGCTCGCTGTGCTCGCTGCGTCCAGCGAGCACAGCATTGTTCTCGTCTGGGAGTATTCGCTCGGCCGGTATAGCGGCGTCCGCGTACGAACTCTCGTTCGGAGCTCGAACAAACATGAACGACGAGCGCACTCCATGCAACCAGACGGGAGTGCCGAGAAAAGAGGATACCTATATAATTTGATAGGACAACGAGAACCCCGGCAGGGAGCTTCCCATTTTTATGCGGACACACTCGGTGACCTAATTGACCTTCGCCGGGGGAGAGCGGGGCAAAACGGAACCACGGGGCAAAACGGGCCGTTCGTTACGAATTTTGCTTCCTCATGAAGGAAGCTTTGTTTAGATGGAAAAAAATTCGAGATTTTAATTGAAACGTATTCAGTATGTTCTAAAAGATAGAAAAAATCGAAATGAATTTTTTCTATCTAAAAGATAGAAAAAATTAATGGAAAACTCATAGTCATGTATCCGCGAATCGCACAATTCACTCGGAGGGAAGTCGGTTTTCCTCCCCGACGAGTCATGTGTATAGAATCGCGGGAAAGTTCGTCGTTCTCGCGCCGTGCGGCTCCGCCGCCGCAAACGTTACGAGCCAATTGCACTGTTTCCGAAGCTTCTGCACAGCGCTCTTCCAGCCTTTGCTAAAGATAACGCCGGGGGATTGTACCATTGCCGGGAATGCTCCTACCGCCGCCGCCGGTGCGGCATAACCACTCGCTTCACGCTACAAGCACTCCTGGCACATCCTTCGCAATTTAACTCCAGGTCCGTTTCAACTATATTATCTGGATCCGCTGAAAGCGATTTTGTTAATTGGGCTCGATGAGCGGCTGAGTAATAAAGGACACTCCGCCATGGATATAGATCGGGGAAAATGGAACTTTAGTTATCTGGAGTCGAATACGATATTAACTTTACCGAACTTTAACACTCGTGCGTAAATTATGTACGAGTAGTTGGTACATTTTTTTTGGGTTCAGAGAGGACTTGGAAAAATCTGAAAAAAAAATTAGAATCGATCTCAAGGACCATGTTGTCGGCATTTTTCCGGATATTCCGGAATTTTCTTACTTATCCGAACTTTAATACTCGTGCGTAAATTATGTACGAGTAGTTAGCACGTTATTTTGGATTCAGAGACGACTTGGAAAAATCTGAAAAAAAAAATTAGAATCGATCTCAAGGACCATGTTGTCGGCATTTTTCCGGATATTCCGGAATTTCCTTACTTATCCCCGAACAGTGGAATTCGTTTTTGTTCGTGTGTGTGGACGATCGCCCAATCGGCTTCTCCGATTCCCCGCAGAGGAATCTATTTCCGTAAATAGTCGATTGTATTCGCGAACTTTCGGAGCCTTTATTCGCGGATCAATGTATTACGCGATCGAAACGGAATGATCGTTTAGGGACGCACTATTTTCACCCCATCGGCTCGTAAAATATTTGCGCGATTAAGAGCGACGGTAATGTTCGAGGATGAGGGAGCGGGATTCGATGTCTGCAAACATGAATGAAATCGCACACCCAGCCGGAGTGAGCGCGACATCGATTCCTGCAGCCCGACCCTTCAACGTCGTATAACTGTAATTGGCACATGCCGTTACGCCGAGAACCTCGGCAGTTCTATCAGACCGCTCGTGGGCCAATACCATGTACCTGTTACCTCGATAAAATTCGCACTCAGCATTGTCACGCCCGTCACGAATTTTCTCATCGAATTCTATAGTCACAGTTTTCTTCCTAGCGCTCGTCGCGGCTCTGTCTGCGACTCGATCGAACGCCACTTTTTTATCTCCGTTTCTCCGCATTCCGCGGCCTCAACGTCACGCCTCGACGTAGTTCGGCGAAGTTCAAACTACATTCGACACTCCGTACACGAACTCGGTGGCGCGGCCTTTTTTTTTTACTACACGTCGATAGGAAAACTTTGTAATGGCCTCATGAGTAAGCAGTAGCACGGCGCAAAGCGCAGGCGCAAGGGATGCGAGGAAGAATATGTAATGCAGGGATAAAAAAAATGACACGTCCAGTTAAATTTTTTTATAGTTTGTAAGGTAAACGGCCCAGTTTGTGAGCCTGTAGAATCAACTGTAAATTCGGTTTTCGTCAAAAATTAACTAGATTACTGGCGAATTGAAAAGCTTCAAATGTTTAGTAATTGAATTTATCCGCGAATGGTGTGACTTGTTGGGTGAGTTCGTCAAAATATTTTTGCGTCATTAAAATATTTTTTTCGACCAACTGAATATTCATTCGAACGTCCCTGTCCGAATCTTAGTTGATTCAACTGTACTTTTTTTTATCAGTGCGAGGAAACTCCGTTCAAAAATCTCGTCTCAGAATTTCATTTCCCGCGTCGATTCTTCGGGAAAATATGTTCCCGAAACAAGATCGCTCCTCTCGTCGCGAGAGACATGCAAAGCGGGATGGACGCGAGGACCTTCCGGGGCAGCGGCGAGCCGCGCGAGCGATCGAAGTTATCGGCTCCCGGTGCGGGAAATTCCTCGGGGTTGGGCCGTGGGGAGAAATTTTTCCGGGATGGCGATTTTCCGTCGTTCCCGCCGCGGGATAAATCGTTCGGGCCCGGCGAGAGCCCTCGGGCGACGGGAGTTCGCGTCGAATAAAAGTTTTCGGCCGGGACGACCCATGGGAAGGCGATCCCTCCGGCGCGGAAGCAAATTGTGAAAGGTTGCCGGCGCTTTTGCCGTCAATGAAACAGGAGATGAAACTTCCGAAGACTCCTCGGCTGTGAGAAGGCTCCCACTTGTGTTATTCTTGTCGCCGGCTTGTCTCGGGCTTGGAAATACAGAAGTCTGTTTATTCGCCCCGGTAGCGAGTCGGGTTGGGCCGGTTTTGCGGTTCGAGCCCGCGCCTCGCCCGCCCCCGTTCGGAGCTGCGGTTTCCATCGCACGTCTGCTGACGACGTTATCGCCCACTCCGGCCCGCAATCGAACTCGAGGATGATTCCTACCCGAAATTGGTCGAAATTCGACTAATTTTGTAGAAGCAGCCGTGTCCGAGGTTTCGTCCTGTTCGTTGTTCGGCCAGCTCGAGTCGCGCTGTTGGAAGCGGCGCGTCGGTGTCCGCTGGATTAGAGCGGCTCCGCGGTCGTCCAGACCGGAAGCTCCACGGCGCGACCGCCGATGGCTCCGTCTGACATGCACGGACCATAACTACTCGTTGCCCGGCTTAGTGGTACGTGCGAGCCGACCACTGCATCAACCGGCTACGGGCACAGCCCGATCCTTTTTACTCGTTAGCCGGAAGAACAACAACGACGGTGTTGCGAGAAGCGTGCAAACACGGCGGGTTTATCACCGCTAAAAAGCAGGACCGACGACAGTCGCGTTAGAAACGTCGCGTCGCGGGTCGAAAAGTAATGAGGCACGAGGTAGTATTTTTTTTTCTTTCTTTCTATCGTTATTTTTCTATCGTGACAACCTCTCGTGCGTGTTACGCTCGACTGTGCTCCGAGAATTTTCAGCTATTGTGGGCAATTTAATGAGATATCGGAAGACTGAACGTAAACTCTCGAGTGGCCTTCGCCCGGCCGGGAGGAGAATGGGACGGATGAAAAAAAGAAAGGGAATGAAATAGTGAGGTGGAGGAAAGGTGGACCGGGAGAATAATGGGACGCGGAGGGACAAAGAAAAGACCCGCGATTGAAACACGCAAAGGTGTTGCAGTTCGCGCATACAGAGTTTCATATATAATATATATATGTATGTATACATAATATATATACATGTACGGAAGAGCGCGAAGCGCTCTTCCGTACATGCAATGGATGTAATGGATTACCTGGTCTGTAAGACGTTTCCATCTGCGTACGCTCAAACCTCTGATGGCATCCTTTCAAAGTCGGAATTCCTTAAGTTTGCAACCACTCGTTGGCGTAGTTCCGCGAGCGTCATGAACTTCGTTACGCAGAACCCCGCCATGCGACATACAAATTTGCTCACGCTCGGGTGCGAATGAAGTGGTTGCTTCTGTTGTTTATTTACAATAGTACCGGAAACGTGGTGAAAATCTACGCTAGAACTACGAATAGACAGTCATGGAGTGACGTTGCCGTGGCAGGCGCGGTGACGACTTTTGTCGATGGGGAAATGAATTATACCAAAGTTCCACGACAATTCGCCATTCCTCAAACCGCACTACAGACCAGAATACAGAAGTTCAATTTTCATTGTGTTATGATTGATAAAAAAAAGAACGTCGTCGTATGAAAAATTAAGACAAGATAACATTCTTTAGACTCGGTGGCCGTTTTGCCCCCAATTTTTATTTTCGTTCAAGGTGCCCGTATTGCCCCATCTCCGCTATACGTTTCACCGAAACGTAGCCTACCTAACGAGAAAGCAGAAGCGCGAGGTTCTCTCGGGTTGCAAAATTTACTCGAATCTTACGTTCGTGACGGGAACAGCCTGTCGGATCCGACGTCGTTTCCTTTCGCGAGATTCGCGCAGTTTCGCTGACGGCGCGGCGTAAAGGAAACTCCCTAAGACCGCTAACGCAGCTGGTAATTCCGGTGAAATTTCGCGTATTAGGCAGGCTCAACTATACGGCACAGGCCTCTGTCTTCGCTGCTGTTGCCCGAACTCTCGGTATCTTATTCCGTCTTGGTTTCCATCTCGCGAGACGTTCGCATCCAATACATGAGGTGTCAGCGTTGCGTTATCGAGCTTCGCGTTTTACCGGAGGGTGCGAGGAGTCCCCAAGGTGGCCCGCGATAAGATTAAGCCTCGGTTGTCTCGCGTTACGTGCCGCGATGGGCTTCCGGGATTCCATTTGGGCGGACTCAGCGATATTGCACCGTGCGAATTATTTTGGATAGCGCAGAACTATCGGGTGGACGAGAAGGGAAGTCGAGGCGATCTTTTCGTCGGGGAGCGACGAGGAATTCGGCCGCTCCGCGTCGTTATCGGTTCATGAGAGAGGGAACAAAAGCAAATCGCTAGTGACTATGGTCAATGTCGCAATCGATGATGCACCAGGTGGTACATTCTGGTTATATCGGAAAACGATGAATCGCCGGAGTCGCGGGATCCTCGTCGAGCGGCCCGGAGAACAGCTGTACGCTAGATAGGGTCGCGTGTTTACGAGATACTCGTGAGAATCTATGATGGAAGAGGACAAAAAAAAATATGGAACAAAAAATAGTATCGAGAAAAATTAATGGGTGGCGATAAATGGTAATAGCAGAGGAAACGACAAGAAACAAAAAACCGATTTTGTTTTTCGCTTCCAGAGCAGTTTTTGTGAAATGGGACAGTGGGGCAAACCCGCAATATTCCAATAATTTTTGGTTGGGAGAGTGGGCCAAAATGGGGCAGAAAATACAGGTGTACACCCAGAAAAAACATTTATTTGACGGCCACCGTTTATTTGGTTTCAGTAAAATATTTATTTTATTTAATATTATTTGATTTAAATAAATGTATATATATATTTTTTAAAATATTTGTTCTATTTTTCCACCGTATACCCTTGTGGGTTTTTACGGAACCCCATCCCGATTCCCCCCTAGCACTGCTACTCGCACTGAGCTAAGCTACTTAACTTCTATGAAATAGATATTTATTGAAATCAAATAAATATTTTACTTCAACCAAATAAACGGTGGCCGTCAAATAAATTATTTTTCGGGGTGTATCGATGGGACAAAATGTGGCGAAAATTATTGAAAAAATTGCGTTTTGCCGCCACCGTTTCATTTTGCCCAGCCCTCCCCTATATCGAGAGGCAAAAAAGTCGGTCTACGAAAAAAAAGCTCCCGACCAAATATTTCCGTGAATTTGTTCGTCCCGTTGACCACGAGTCAGACATAACTTTTTTGTCCATGGTCGGGCGTGACATTGCCAAGAGCTAGAAGTGATTCTCTCCCTTTTGTCCCCGATTCAAAAAGTTGGTTCCAATAAAGGTCCCGAAAAAAGCGCACACATATTGATAATAAAATATCGCGAGGTCGTCGCGGAAAAAACAGATAGTTTTCCCAGCAAGAATCGAGCTTGGAGAAAAGTTTCAATAGCTCCAGTTTGAAAACGCGAGTTTCGGGCGCCGCGTTTTATTCCTCGGATACTCTCACACCCCCGTTCTCGCTTATCAACGTAAGACCAAGCTGACGGCTCTGTTTTCTTTTTACATGTTGTAGAACGACGCTCGCTTTCCGGTCTCGCGGTCTCTCACGTTTTTCACGCGAGAGCCCGGCAGAGCCGCGCCGATCGTAAAGGCGACGCGGAATTCGTTCTCGTGACAGAGAACCGAGCGGTTTACCGCGGATGCTGAAGAGAGTATGTGATAATGAAGGCGTCCTCGGCGCCGCGGCCTTACGGCTCCCTCCCGGCGCGAAGTCCCGAGTCTTTTATGAACCTTCGGTTACAGCAATGTCATAAGAAATAACGAGTGGCCTAGGAAAACGCGACGAGACTTTTGCCACAGAAAATTCGAGCGAGCCTGAATGGCATTACGGAGAGTATTTAATGAATTGAGAACATTTTATTTAAAAAAGGAAAGTCGCAAAGAAAATTTAAAAAACCAGTAACAGGGGTCGATGACCCCTTTAACCCATTTTCCACGATGCGCTCCCAACTCGTCATCAAAGGAAAGAAAAAAAAACATTAATTTCACAGACAGTTCAATGACCCTAAAATTGAGATCAACCCCTTCCAAAGTGTAGCCAAGCTCCCGCAGTGTACGGTATACCATACCGGGGTCGAGGGGCATGTGATAATGAAGGCGTCCTCGGCGCCGACTTCCCTCTTCGAAACCCAATTCTTTTATGAACCTTCAGTCGGTTCGGTTACAGCCATGCCGTAAGAAATAACGAGGTGGCCTAGTATTTAACGAATAGAAAAAAAACAATTGCGAAGAAAATAAAAACGCGAGTAAGAGGGGTCGATGACCCTTTAACCCCTCTTCCCCGATCCAACCGCAACACCCTCATAAACAGAAAGAATTTAAAAAACCATTAATTTCGCCGAATCTTCGACCCGAAAATTGCGATCAACCTTTCTGGACTCTCCTCCCAAAAACCGCCCTCGCTCACCATACCAGGAATCTCCGCGAAGGGTGTGAACGCCATCCCCTTCAATTATGAAGATTCCTCGTCTGGCAACCTTTCGCTGCGCGACCTGACACACTTTTCAGTCATACCGTTCGATACGTGTTTACAATCCGGGAATAGACTCCTTGATCAGTATTGACCGGTTTTAATGTATTCCTTATCCTCTCCCGTATGAGCAAAGGCCGGTCGGTAGAAGAGAGCGGGGCAAAATGGCACAGAGGGGCAAAACGAGATTACGAGACAAAACCCAATTTCCCAATAACTTCTGTATATTGGCAACGGTCGTCCGCGGAGCAAAACGGGTTGAAAATCCGGATGTATCATTGGGACAAAATGGGGCATTTAAGAATCATTGGAGCATCGAGTCTTGCCCTCACTGTCCCGTTTTGCCCCACTGTCCCATTTTGCCCCACTCTCCCCCTAGTTCAGCCGCTCGCTGGAGGTGATAATTCGCGTGACGTCGGATGCTGTGTGTGCTCTCGCAGAGGCGAGTACGCCGGGTAGGGCTCATTGCGGAGGCGTATGTTGGCTGAGCAGGCTACACGGTAGTCATAGCTCGACGATAGGAGGGTCGACGGTACGCGTTACATCGGGCAGGGGATGACGTTAGTGTGCCGGGGCTCGTTCGGTTCTCGCAGGCTTGCGAGACACTCGCGGAAGCTGTGCGATGCCAGTCACTGCTGTGTTGTAACAGCGATGCGGGGATGAGGCTGAGCGAGAAGGCGAGTTAAAGGGATGAACGAATTGGGCATGGGAGGGAGAGGGAAGGAGTGTGCGAGGGAGGGAGGGGGGGGGGGGGGGGCGGCAGCCCCGAGAGAAGGGGTGGACCGGTGGCCGAGGAGGAGGCAAGGGTGGGTTCGAATCGGGGGTTGCTTTCAGAGAAGTACGCAGTGCTCTCTCGTCTCGCGGACCGAGAGAAACGAGACGGGATCCTCGCACGCATCTCTCGCCTCTCTCCCACGTATCCTCGAACGACCAAACCCCCTCCCCTCCCTCGTCGTGCTGTCGTATGCGTGCGCGTGTATGCGGTCGTGTGCAAGCGAGTGAATAATAAAGGGTAAAAATAGTCAAGATAAAAGATAGAAAAAAAAAAAGGAAATCGTGAGAAAGCCGGGATAGTCGGGAAGTTTTGTCGGAAGAAGTTTCGAGTTTTCGAGAAAGACGTCGTCTTTCTTGTCGCCAGTAACCGATCCGTCGAGGCTTGGAAAAAAAAAAGAAAACGAAAAAAAAAATTTTAATATGTCAAAGAAATAATTTTTTTTGTATATGTACTTTTTTTTCTTGGAAAATTATTATTCCGAACGATCTCCGTGAAAGACCGATCTCGCGTTACCGGCGGTACTGGGGAATGGGACTCTTCGACGGGGGCTCCGACACACCCGCGCTACCGACGTGAGAGCAAAATATTCAACGTAAGACACGCAGATATAATCGCCAAGCTTTCTCCTCTTTTGTAGATTTAAACATGGAACGAAGTGTAATCGTGCGAGGAATTAATGAAACGAGGGAGTTTAACGAGAGTTTCATCGAGATATCTTTCGCGAGACTTTGGCCGACGATCGAGGACGAGGGGACAGGATCGAAGGATCAATGACGAGGATGTTCTCCGGATCCGATAAAGTTTGTCCCCTTAGGCGTGTCTCTGTGTGCGCGCCGGATATTCGGTGCCAGCGGCGGAATCTCCGTCTATCCGTCTCCGTTTAGCCGCGCCGTACGACCGTTCGGTCAAAGACTGCACGTCGGGACGGAAAGCCAAGAGTCAACGCGAGGGCAGCCCTCCCGGTACGGGCTCCGCACATACCGTCGCTGCTCTTGCCACTGCTGGCGGCGAGCTCGCGGTGGAAGCTCGGTTTGTCTTTCTGATTAACGCCCCGATTATGCGCCCGTCTGCACACGCCCTCCTCCGACCGAAAACCCCTTTCCGCACTCGGGCGCTATCTCCCTTCGTCCGAGGGGGCTAGCGCTAGCAATGGAGACTGGGAAGGGTTAACCGAGGTGGCCGGCACCGAGTCCTCGGGAATGACCGACTCGGGACGAGACCTCCAACTCCGAATCCCCAAACTCACCCACCAACATTTTTGAGAACCCGATGTCGAGGCGAATTTTCCGAACGCTAAATCAGCCCGATCTGTCGACGATACGAGCTTGACTTATGCGCCTATTTTTGTAGTTTTTTCGATTAGGGTTTTTTTTTTGGGAATTTTATCGGAGCTTTTTTTTAAGGATTTTTTGGCAGTTCGAAGATAGCCAAAGTGCATCTGCGAGAGAGAACTACAGTGAGCAAAAAAATGTGTTGGATTAACCAAAAGTCGCTGACATACGTTCAAATCTGTTATTTGATTGGTGCAAATAAAGCATCGTTTTGTTAAACGACTATTTGCTTCAATTTATTCAAAATTTGTCGATTGAAACAAACACTTTTGTTGTGCCAACAAAATACAACTTTGAACGTATGTCACCCAGCATTCGCTTAATCCAACCATTTCTTTTACTCAGTGTAAGAATCAGCTGTTTTTTTTTTTTTTTTTAACAAAAAAATAAGAATTCTTTTGGTCTCGATTTAGATTCGGGATTTTTAATCGAGCTACCGAACAGTCAATTTTTACTCAATTATGTGTACCGTACTTGATACATGAAGTGCGTTAAGAGAATACACAAAAAAAAATTATGCAATCAAAAATTCACGATTTCGCATGTTAATTGGGCTGAATTATTTTCCACCGTGCAGAGACGAATTACCAATGTTCGTTCGCAGGCAGCCCGCAGGCCGAGCGTTCTTCGGTCAATGACTTTTTTTTTCAGTGTAACTGCAAATCGCGCAGCTCTCGTTTCAATAGTCTCCCTGTTTCATTTACATTGCGCACAACTCCACTGAATTTTATGCATTTCAATCAATTCTATGTACGACCCTATCCGTTAACTCCCTCACTCAAATAGCTCGGTGCGCGGATAAATGGCAAATTATGCTCGTAACTTCGTTTCTAGGTCAAAAAAAAAAAAATTGTAAAAAAACCAAGACGGCAAAAGTTAGTTCGAGAGAAAGGGAAGGGAGTTGCGCGTACATTATTTATATAGGTATATTGACGAAGAGTAAAAAAAATGAAATAAAAAAAATACTTACATAAAATGATTCACCGCGGATTTCCGTGTCAAGAATTTCCCACGGGTCCTATTTTACGTGTCACTTTGCCTTTTACGCTTGACTCGGTGCGCGCGATATATTACTATGTATACATTTTTTTTGTATATAAAAAAAATACTAAACATGTCTAGTTACTGTGCGACTGCGTCGACTCGCCGTCAGGCAGACTCTCGTAAAGCCGTACCATAAAAATTCGGTGCGGTGTAAATTTCTGCAGCACGAGTTTATGCGCGCGCTTTCGGTGCAGCCCACCTTACCGAGTGCGATGCAAGACGTCATGCCAGTCCCTACAATAAGAGCGAGTGTCGTCCCGGCGAGTTCTCGCAGATCGAATTTCACGCCATGCATTCTGCAGCTTTCAGCGCGACGAAGTAGTTTCTTTCCGGTGTGTACAGGAAAAATTCGACCGAATTCGGAGGAAAAATTCGAACCCCGAATGATACCTGTGTACGAAGGCGGAAAAGGATAGAAATTGCTTGCAAGGAAGCGCGCCCGAGCATCTCCGCGAAATGGAACCGGATGGGCGAAAATGAGTACCGGTGCGAAACGGACCATTTTTATTATGAATTTTCTTTTCGTGGGAGATGGAAATAAAAAGTCTAATCTCAGAATGGAGGATTTGCCGCGTGACTTCCGCATACAAAATGTAGTTTTCGTATTACATTTACAGCTTATTCATTCAACCCTTTACCACAAAAAGACGTGAATGAAAGTTATTAAAGAAAAATTGTGATAAAAATTTCTTTTCGACGGAAATTGTTCCGACGCTCTATTGAAATTGACCTCTCGGTTTTCCGAGAGGGAAAACGTGAGCGAGATCTCATTAGTCCCGAAAGGTCATGGATGTAACAAAAAAAATGATTAGCTCCCGGAATATTAAGAAAATTACGCTCCGTTCTACTTTCAAAAAAGTTACACGCTGAATTCCGGAAATTTGCTGCGAGTCTTTCGCATATGAAATGTAGTTTTCGTATTAAATTTACAGCTCATTCACCCAACCTTGAAAAAAAAAGATGTGAAAAAAAATTATTAACGAAAAATTGTGGTCGAAGTTTATTTTCGTCGGAAATTGTTTCGACGCTTCATTGAAATTGACCTCTCGGCATCTCGAGAGGGAAAAAGTGAGCGAGATCTCGTTTGTCCCGAGAGGTCATACATGTAACAAAAAAAAACAATTGTTAGCCCCCCGAAAATTAAGAAAATTACGCTCCGTTCTACTTTCAAAACAGTTACACGCTGAATTCCGGGAATTGGCCGGGGCCGACGAGTAATTTCTGCCACTCTCGCGATCTCCGGGTTGGGTTACCGCATAGGCTAAATAGGTGGGCACGTGTATATACGTATGTCTGGTGTTTGGTATTACGCGAAAAGCCCGGCGAGAACGAATTAACGTGTCTGCTGAATTAACGATGAAACGAGGTAGTGAGAAATAAAAGAGCCGCTGAAACCGCACACCGTGAGTGGGAAGGGATGTGAGATGGATCAAGCGGTTCGTATATTTGACCCTCGTGCCCACCTCAAACCCGATAAAAGTGTTGAATCAACGCTCCCTCGCTCTTCCCTGTTCTTGCGCATATATGCGCTACAACCACACATTTACATATATGCAATATACATATATGAATCGCTCGAACGAAAGATAATAAGTAAAAAAAAAGACTGATTGAATTTGTCGATCGATCGGTAATCGGCAACTAATGCATGTCGCGGCTGAAACAGCTGTAACTAATTTACCGCCATATACGAGCTCGAACTACACATGTATATGTATATAGAATACATATATGTAAATAGTTCGAATATAAAAGAAAAATCTGATTGAATTTGTCGATCGATTGGTAATCGGCAACTAATGCATGTCGCGACTGAAACAGCTGTAACTAATTTCCCGCCATGTACGAGCTTGAACTACACATTTACATGTATATATGTAATACATATATGTGAATAGCTCGAATATAAAGAAAAATCGAAATAAAAAAATATTGATTGAACTTTTGGATCGATCGATAAAAGGTAATTGATGGATACCGTGGCTTAAGCAGCTGTAATTAATTGACCGCCATATACGAGATTGAACTATACCTTTATATACATGCAATGCACATATATCAATCCCGCGGATATAAAAAAAAAACAAAAAATGAAAAAAAAAATTGCTCGAACTTTTTGATCGATTTTATCGATTTTCTGCATAATCAGTAACTCTCGGGTGGCGTGGTTTGTGCAGCTACGATTAATTGACCGCCGAAGTCGCGACCTCCCGCCGTCTCTCACAATCTCTCAGCTCGTATCTCACACCCGTCGTCCTTATAGTGCGCAATTGAGACATTATTGCGCCCTGCGCCATGGTACAGGACTAACGTTGATCTATTAATCAAGGCGCTGTAGACTATCCGAGTTATAGAGGCCTGCATAATATATACATATAGTAAACACAGAGCCCGCGGGGTTGGGTGCCACTTCATCAATTCGGCTGACATAAGTAGACTAAACTACTTGGTGCTTTCGCTGAGTGAACTCAAACGCCAGTGCAGACTTTCTCTCCACAGTCACAATCCACTTAGGAGCCGAGCAAAAGGCGCTTTGTGATGCTGCATCAGCGCAGCGGAAATTATTTTCACCGTGTCAGCGTTTCGTCCCCGTCGATGTCGCGCGGATTTCGTATTACAGAAATTTGCATTTTACTCCGACGAGGCGAACGAACAACATTGTAGGCATGCAAAATTCGACACGCTTCATCGACGAAAATTCCTTCGGCGTTGATACATCGAATCGTTATTTTACCCGCGCGCAAATTCGTTGATAAATTCATTTATTTTTTCCACTTTGGCGTCATCCGTCGTTGGGGATGAGCGGGGCAAAACGGACCTCCGTTTATGACGATACTTTTACGTCGTGAAAAAAAATTTGTATACTCGGGCCGTTTTGCCCCTCGGTTCAGTTTTTCTCTCACCCTTGCCTACGATTTTGTGCTTAATGCTTTCGGTTGAGAGTAAAAAAGAAAAAACATTGAGCTGAAATGCACGCTTTATTGCCAGGTACGAAGCTTATTATTTACTTTTCTTGCCGCCTTCTCGACCGCGTTTGCCGCAGGGCGACGAAGGAATTTACATCGAAAGTGGAATACAACGGCAACGCGTCGGGAGAGATCTATTCTTGATTTTGAAAGCGCGAAGCGCTTGGACAGTATGGGACAGTCGAGGGCAAGAGCAGGAAGAACCATCGTACGGGGGAACATTTGTCATTGGGAATTGCAAAAGTTGCTGCTGGCCAGCATCGCGAGCACCCCTTCGGCTATTCCGGACAGGCGAGATAAGGGTTCTTGAAATTGTCAACATGCTAGATTTACAATCCTCGCTTTTATTTTTAGAGTTACTCGGCGTTCGAGCTGCGAAGTTCATTGCACGGAGAAAACGACAAAGTTTATTTTCGGTAGAGTCTTGAGACGCCCTGGGGAGGGGGGGTTGGTTTTATGAAAGCAGCGTGAGGCCAAGATTCGAAGATAAAACTAACTTTTGCTATTAATAAATACTACTCGAGCAATTGAGATCGCGATTTAATATTTTAAAAAATACCAATTAAAAAAAATGAAAATTATTTGCCGACACGTCTCACTAAAAATAGGCGAGTTGGTGTGTTGTAATTACTGTTCCGACGCGAAAAAATACGATTATTCCTAGTCACGAGTTCCACCTCAATCCTTGGTCAAGAAAAAAAAGTAAACAAAAAATTTTAGCATCAAGCTCGAGGTTGTAGCGAAAGAGGACGCGCGGTTCATCGCGGCACGTAGATTCTTCAAATCCCCCCGCGACTCTACGTGATGAGAATTCCGTTCTCGATGACTATATGTTGTTCGGCGACTTTGTAAATATTTCTACTTGCCCCACCCCGTCAGCCATCCCGGCGGGACATAAAGAAATGCGTGTGGTCCGCCATGCGACGGATAGGCCGTGACGGAGACGGTAGAGATCGAACGAGCAAAAAATAAGCAGAACGAAGAGGACGCTGCGAAGAGGTCAGTGACCTCTTCCGCGCGCCAAGGGAAGAAGCTCGTTTGAGGAAATTCCGGAGAAAAAAAAAAAAAAAACACCCTCGGAACTCTTTCGCCTCTTCCCCAGTGGAGATGTAACTCCGTCGATCGGAGCTTCGGATCTCGGTCGGGAAGATGGGTTTGGGGTCGAAAGATTGAGATATGAAGGAAGTTTGCGAAAGATCTCATCCTCGCTCGGGGCCGCGTCGATCTTGCGGGGAACCTTCCGGTCCGAGTGAAATGCCCGCCGGTTGAATTATCGTTGCCAATGGAGCGTTGGGCACTTCAGAAGAAGAAAAAAAAAACTATATGAAAATAAATATAGAGCGGGTAACAATTCGAAGCAGAAGTGCCGGACGGTCGGGGACTCGTGAGTGTCCTCACCGGTGTACGTCGGAGTTATAAAATTTAAGGCGACCTTTTCACTGCTTACGAGTAAAGCTGACCGGATGTTTTATCGCGCCCGTGTGGCCATGGAGCGGAGATGATAAGAAATTGGCTGTTGTTCGAGGACGTTTTTTTTTGTGTATGTAAGATAAACGGTCCAGCGGTCGGACGACGGGTGTGCGGAAGCAAAGTGGAAAGTCCACTTCTCGTGAACGTGGAGAGAATGGGATTCGGCCGTTAGAGGTGTCTGGCGACTGGGAGGTTTATCGCAAAGTGGACAATATGATGGGAGACAAGTGGCAATTTTCTTTAATGGCTGATAGGTCGTTGGTGGCCCGTCGTGATTTAACGGGGGACGATCGTATGAGATAAGACACGATGGATTTACCATATTATAGCAATAGGTATTTGACACATTTCTGGTTTAATCTCGAAACACGATTTGTTTCACGAATAAAAACCTTCCTTTATGAGGAAGCAAAAAAGTTCAAATGTTTTCCTACCTCAAAACAAAAACGTTGATCGAAACAGTCTCTAAAAAAAGTATTTAAAAAAAAAAACCGGTGATCCACCTGGTATCGAAACGCTGCCGTGTCAGATCAGAATACACTGGTAGGGCGATGGGAACGAAAAATCCAATGGCAAACAGGTGGCAATTTAACTGTAACAGGGCTGTAACGATTCTCTCCCGGTGATTTAGAGGAGCATACGGAATGTGTAGTTCGTGTGAAAAAAAGCACTCGATACATTATTCCTCGGCAGGCGTAACGAGAGTAACTCGAAGCGTGTTAAGAAGAGTGAGAGACTCTAAAACGCTTTTCTCACCTCATCCGGCGAGAGTCTCCGTCCGGGATTTTATTACATTCGTGACTCGGGTTAAGAGGTTCTCTTCGGTGGGTAGTTTTAACATACGAGGGTGGCCGAGCTGCGGGCGACAAACAGGTGGTAATTTCGTTTGGTTAACCAAAGAAGTATGGAGAGAGAAGGCTTCCTCGGGTCCGCCGCGCACAACCGAGAGCTCGTATCGAATGTTGCTTCTTTTTACGTCCCGACGCTATCGCCCTTAAAAATAGACGTACGAAACAGACTGAGACACCGCGGTGTTTCAGTCCGTTCGACGCTCAACGCTGGGACGTGATACTCTTTCAGATTACACTCTATCGTGGATTATCGACTCGGCGAGTTCATTTTTACCGATGATATAAAGCTCCGCTCCGGAGTTATGAGATCAACGAGTTATATCGTCCCGATTTCTCCGCCGTTCCGAATAACCGTCGGAAAAATATATCACTGCGAGGCTCTCGGTCAAACAGAAAAAGCAACACGCTATAAGTAGTAACAATAGAGTTTCATCGGTTTTTCAATTTTATCGGCATTCGATGAAATTAGACCGCACAGTTGAGAGACACCGTAGGTTTTTGCTTCGCTGCTGTTGTCTTGCAAGAATACATGTCTATCTATATATATTTATACATAGCATATTATATATATCTATGTATGGCATATTATATATATCGCCTTTCGAGATTCCGCAGCATACGCGAATTGAATTTCTTATTCAATTACGTGAAGTAGAGAAACGTACACCGGGTTTTCCCCGCAAAAGTTATATTTAGTATATAGCGATAGTCCGGAAAATGCCACGAATAGCAAGTAAAATCTTTCCCCTTTGGCTTGAGTAAAGATTGTTCAACATTTGCCCCCAGTTTAGCCATTAACGGTCTAAACTTTAATCCAATTGCGAGAAGCTTCTTTCTCCCACTGTCAATTCATTTCGAACTCGCGCACGGTCGAAGTTCTCATCGTCGCGCGGAGTTTACGGCGGAAATTCGTGAAGGAACGGCCGCAGAGGAGCGAATCGTTGTCACCTGCGTTTGTGCATATCTTGTCGCACACACGAACGTACGCGCCGGATCTCTTTCCATCTACTCGTCTATGTCCCATACTCGCCATATTTCCGCGGTAAAGCCTCTATTTTCGGATAGAACGGATTTTCCGCATTTGGAAATCCTCCTCAAAGGACACACGCGGAAACGCAAGAATGGATATCCGAGGGAAGGTTTTTCGCTCGATGCGCGATGCACCGTGGGATTAACCCAAAGCCCTGGATTTCCCCGCGGCCTCGATGCCGCTTCCCGGTCGGGAATGTGGATATTCGCGACCCGTTATTTTCGCGTTTATGTCGAACGCACTCCTCCATCCCCAACGGGAGGGACGCGCGACACGGCGTCGACCGCGATCCGCGAAGATCTTCTTTACCGACCCGCAAGTACTCGGTCTGTGTACCGCAAACCGGAAGCATCCAGAACAACGAATTCCCGACCTCGCTCACAGCTATTACAAACTATTACAATGGCCGAGGATACTCCCTAAACAATTGCTTCCCGGCATAATAATTATACTCTCGACCGCGAGCGGAGTAATTCACTCGGGAATTGTTTTACCGGGCAGAGTTCTCATCTCGCACGGGGGATGAGAGAACGGCCGGGTGAAACATTCGCGAACAGGCCGGAGGCTGGCGGAGCCGACATAACTCGCTCTATGTACGATGGGAAGTAGCACGGTGGATATAAATATTATAAACAATTTTAAATAAAAAGAAATAAACGGGTGAGTGCGACGGCTGCAGTGGCTGCGGGCAGTTGGGTGAAAATGTAGTTTTTTCTTTTGTCTTTATTTATTTTCTCGGGCAAAGTCGCGATGGTGGAAATAAGAGGGTCGAGGAAGATTAAGAAATGCTTGCGGAGGACGGAATCGATCTTTCGATGGAAAGATCTCGGTTGCTCCGAAATAAGACACTTTTTTTGAGGTACTCGATGACTGTGGAAAATTGGTTGTTTACAAGAAATAAGAAATTCAGTTCACGTGTGTGAATTACCAGATCTATATCGGCCAAGAGATATGAAGGCGCTCTCATAACAAGTGCCCACTTTTAAGAAAACGTTAACAAAACATTTTTCCCATGAGTATCGTACAAAAATTTATTTCATAAGGTGTGAAAATGGAGCTTGGAAAATTGGTTGTACGGGCGAGGAATTCTCACCGATTTTCTCGATCACGGAGCGCAAATAGTGAAAAATGTCTGCAAGAAATAAGAAATTCAGTTCGCGTGTGTGAATTACCCGATCTATATTAGCCACGAGGAAGGAAGGGGGAGGGGGGGGGGGGGGGGGGGGGGTCTCGCGATGGAGGCGAGGATCTGAACAAACTCTATTATCAAATATGCCAACGGTCCGTTGGCGTGTTACATCGACTGACAATAACGACCAATGCTCACGGAATATGGGACAGGCGGGACGGTGAATCCGATTACTCGATTGAAAATCCACTTCCATTATTCTTCATACAAAAAAGAAATGCCCTTGACGTAAAAACAATTTTCAGCCTATACACTCTACCTTACAATAGTCATTCAGAAGGCAAATTGAAATTCCAATGATTTTGAACGGTTTGTTATTTCAAAGACCTGAGGGCAGTTTTTGTAAAAAAAAAAGAATTTAATTTCTCGGTGTGCGAATTTTTGGTCCAAAAACCAGCGCCGTCGCCCCTACACTCTAAAAAACACTCTAGTTGCGCTTTCGCCCACCACATGCATAAAAAGTGGAAGTTTTTGTGCATTCGTTACAAAAAGCAGTATGCGATACCGGTGCGAAAAAGCGGCCCCCGGCGGCAGTTAGGAGGCAGGCAGCGCCTTCAGCTCGGACCGCAACTCGCCTGCAGCTCGGACCGCAACTCGCCTTCGGCTCGCGCTACTGTGGTACTTGCTTCCGGCTCGTGCGGCCAACTTCGCAATTTCGTCGACCCCTTTTTCGCACTGGCATCGCAGAATACCATTCTGGACCAGCTGAAGCATAGGAATTAAACTCGACGGTTTTTTGTCCCGACGTCCCTAACCGCTCCAGCCAAGACTCATCTCCATATCGCTGTCCGATCATTAAAGATCATTCCCGCGAGTGTTAGGCATCCACCAGCTGGTATTCGTCCACTTTCCCCTATCAGTGTACGCAACCACGGGAACATCGCCGGAGGCTGCGTCGGGCTGCCGGTGCGAATCAGCTACAGTAGAAGCTTTTATACGTCTCGATCAGGTCGCCCCTCTTTCTTCCGTCTTCCAGCGTCGGTCGGCCTCGCTAGGCGCTCTTCGTGCTCCAGGCCTCTCAGACCGCCTGGCAGTTTGGTTGCTCTCCGTTGCACTCATCGATGATGTCGATGTCCCCCCGGAAGTAAATGGTCCGAGATGTCACTCATCCGACGTACGCTCTCGCCCACGCTACCTCGGATAAACGGGGTTCCACTGTACTCGATAGATTCGAATTTCCATCGTTTCCGTTGGGACGATGCGGAGATCCAGAGGGCACGGAGCTTCGGAGCCGTATCCTCCGGACAATCGCGGCGTCGATGCTCGCCCGTTCACGCCCAATGGCCCGGAACGCCGGCCCGGAGAGCTCATCTCGCACGCGTGATCGAGCCGTCCTCTCGATACTCCGAGCGACGAATTAATCAGTCGTGAATAACCACAGCTTCGCGACGTCCCGTACATAAACGGGACCGCACTCGAACAATCGCGAGACACGGTCAACTCCGTCCGGCAGTGATTACGCACTCAAAGACGGACCGGCGAGACGGATAATGGATGAGAAGTTTCTTCCTTCCAGCTACAACCAGCGGCATTGAGACGATTCGTTCTCGTTCTCAATGGAATACAGACGCGCGCTCGCCGACGGAATTAGCAAAGAAGCTCCGCTGCAGGAGGCAAAATGTTCTTTACTCGAGGACGCTCGTTTTCGTCGACAAAAGATATCCAATTAATTTCACTTTGATCGAAAGAAGAAGGAAAAAAAGCCTCCGCGACTCTGACCCGCATTTCCGTAACTACTGTCTCCACTTTCTAGTTGTATCTCCTGGTAAAAAAAAAATCAAAGAAAAAAAATGAGGAAAAACTCTTTAGAAATCGTATAATCAAACGACCCCGTAAATTCGCGGGGCGACCCGAAGAACTCGTTCGCCGAAGCATTTGAGATGGTGTTTTTTTTCCCCGTGCGCGGTGGTCTCGACCCGGTGGTTTTCTTTGGCCGTTGCACACAGGAGGAAGGGGCGGGGCGGGGGGGGAGAAAGACCGATGAAGAGTTGGACGAAAGCGGGGAGGGAGCGAGTCGGCCGAGGTAACTGTGTACACGCAGTCGAGTGGGAACGGGTAAAAAGGGACAGGTAGAAAGGAAGCACTCTCTATCGCGTCGAGAGGAACGAGAGCCAACAGCTGAGTCGGAACGCCGAGTGTGGTGTGGAAAAAAAAAAAGATGCTTCGCAGTGAAAAAGGGATGGAGGGAGCGGACAAGAACTCCGCGGCAAGTTATTTTTCATGGATACGCGGCGGTGTACTTCGCTCGTGGGAAAGTAACATCCGATTCCGGGTCTGCATAGGCAGCGGAGCGTTCCTCGTTAATCCACTGGAGCGCGTTCCAATGGTGTACCGACAGCGGTTTCACGTTATATGTACGGGAGACCCGGGGCGAAATGGGCTGGCGAAAAATCAGGCCGACGCGGGGCGTAATGGGCCACCTTAAACAAGACAACTGGAAGACCGCAAACGGCGGATTGAAGCATCGTTTTGTTAAACGACTATTTGCTTCAATTCATTCGAAATTTGTCGGTTGAAACAAACATTTTTGTTGTATGAACAAAATATACCTTTGAACGTATGTCACCCAGCATTTGCTTAATCCAACCATGCCTTTTTCTCAGTGTGATTTTTTTATTTCGGACGCGCTATAAAATTGTGAAAATATCATTGTCGGATGACAAACAATAGATTATGCTGTCGGCAGCGTTGTAGAGGCATTGTTTGCTTAGGGGGCCCATCTCGCCCCGGTCTCCCCCATAGGTTATATATATATATATGTATATATACGTTTGTAGGGAAGACCGAAATTCGGAGCTCGAAATAATTGCTCGACGTCATTATGCGAAGACGAGACGAGTGCTCGCTCGACTGCGTAGTAGACCGCCTTGTTCTCGGCTCTGTTCTCAGACTGGTGTCGCTCCGGCCAGAGCATATCCGTCTTTCGTGCCGGCCTTTTGGCTCAAGGAGCCCTGACGCAAGAACTTTTTCCGTCCGCGCGTCGAGAACTCCCAGTAGTAAAGACCCGTGAATGGTCGGACTTCGACATCGCACTGGCTCCAGACGGTTTAAAGTCCTCGCACATAAAACAACGTTTGCAGTTTTCCGTCACACAGACGAGTCGAATGCGCCACGATCTGTTTGTGTTGCGTACGTAGTTTCGTGTTCGAGCAGCTTTAGTGCTGTCGTCAGACTCGTTTCGAGTTTGAATAAAATACAATGCCCGCGGCTCGGACAACTTACGATTTACATCGAGCGCTGTGAAACAGAAGAATGCCGGATCGTTTTGCGCGGCACGATTTTCGTTATGAATGCAAAACTTCAGTCAATACTGATGTGATTGGTTGTCGCACGAGGCTGCGGCTGGGAGATATTCCTGAGGAAACTCAAACGACCCGTGAATACAAACTTTGCGTGCTGCAAAGAAAAGTTGTAAATTGAATGCAGCGGACTGGAAGTTTTTCTACAAAAAAACTGGTACATTAAATTTTAAGTACAATTATGATGAAAAAATGTACTTTTAATTTACTTTAATGAAGTTAAAGTAAATTATTAAAAATTAAGTATTCCCGATGTTTTGAATGCACTGAACATTAATTTTTCATCGCAGCTGTACACGAAATTTAATATACCAGTTTTTGCATGAAAACTTCCAATCCCCTACATTGAATTTCATAGAAATTCGTCTTAGTCTAAAAAAAATAAAGTAAAAATCGTAAATTCTTCGTTCGAAAGAAATACGTCGATCTGTGCAAAGACAATGTCTCGAAAGTCTCCCGCTGTGATAAATTTAACCACGGGAGCCGCCCGGAGCGCATAATTTTTTATTCTGGCAAGGTACTCGCGAGGAAAATGTATTTCGCGAGAGAGAGCGAACGACGCCGGGAAGAACGCACAAGGGAGGCGTAAACAGGGAGTTCGTCGTTCTACTTTGCCTAAAATAGCTGAATCCACTTGAGCGAGCACTTGTCGCGCTCTCTTTCTTCGTTTCTCGCGATATTACATTTGCCGTCGTCTCTCTCGTTGTTTATACCAAAAAATTTGTCTTTCTCTCGGGGGAGAGCGGAGAGGAAGGGGGGAGGAGGAGGAGGCGGGTCCTGAGCTTTACTCCACGAGGAGCCAATTTCGGTCTCTCGTGAATCTTTCATATCTGATTCGTGCGCCCTGCGGCTGTAACGTGGCAGCCGCGTCACCCGAAACGCGAAGCGACCAGGGAGAAAGAGGAAGATAGGAAGAAAAAAGGAAGTGGAAAAAGGCAGCGGCGGAAAGGTCAGGACACGCCAGGGTGGCCTTTCCGCGAGGAAGAAGTCGGAGTTACGGGATGGTCTTCCCTCACTCGAGAAGCTTCTCGTCTCGGACGGAGGATCCGGGGAAAGGAGGGGGAGGGGGGAGAGGCAAATGAATTCCCGGAGAAATAAAGAAGCGACTGCCGTCCGCTGCAGGCCGAATGGTCGGGTTAATTCGAAAAGTTTCGAGGGCCCAGCGCGGCAAACGAAGCGGCGAGGAGGAAACGGACGAAGAAGATTAGCGATCTGGGAACGAGAATAACACGAATACGCGAAATTAATGCGACGAAATTTTTGCAACCGTGAAGACAGCGGTAAAGGTACAGTTCCGTCGAAGATCGATGAACTTGACGTAGAGGAGATCGGGGCAAAATGGGGTATCGTTATAGTGAAATACTTTTTTTAAACAAAAATTTATCGCGCCACTGGCAGAGGCTAAAATGGGAACTCTTAACATAGAGTGAAAGTGGTGTATATTGCTCAGTCCATATATCTATATATATATAATTGATTTATGTGTTAATAGGGTTCGACCATATTCAGCACTTGATATGTTATGATTTATTTTTTCTGCTGGCCGTTAATTTTTAACTCTGGACTCATCGATGTGATCTTTATTCCTTGGCAAACCCGTTTTGCCTCGTCCCCTTTTATCTGACACGCGATATTACTGTCAATTCGCAGATGTATAATTTACGGCGAACACATGGATCGTTACAACAAGCGTTAAATATGCAAACAGCCTGTTGAATACGCAATTAAACGTTCGCTCTGTCTCTCCTCCCTGCCTCTCGTTCCATAATTATGCACGCAGTGCACTGATGCGAGCTCGCGCATAAGTGCACAATTAATGCTCCATGCTTCGCGTACGAACCGAGGCGGGGATATCGAAAGGACATATTCTTGTAACCATGGTTGCCACTAATAATAGTAAAAAAAACCAATTCCCTTTCTTGTCGGCGATTTCTGTGATTACTTTTGAAAGTAGTCCTTGCGAATAGTGTTGACTTCGCATGAGTTTCAGAGAAATGAGAGAGAATTGCAGACACTTCTAAATGGTATAGAAATCTTTAAAAATCAGGCATAGGTGCTGAAAAAATTAATTATGCAAAATAATTCCAAAATGTTGTTAAAAAACTGATGAAAAATAAAATTGGTTAAAGTGGCAAATGCGAGTCACCAACTCGCAATTGCCCCGAAGTTGCGCGTTTCCAAAGTATGATCATATATCGTTGATATACGCGTAATATAAGACCGTAAAAAAAAAAACAGAGAAACTACATACTTCCGAAAATTGTACATTACCTCGGGAGCCGCGTTTGCCAAAAATATATATCTCCAAATTTCCATCAATTTATTGGAACGATATCTGTAAATGTGGGGCACTATCAGGAACGGCTCGATGCGGCATAAACTCTCCGACAAAATTTACGATCGTCGGCTATCGCTGTTCGAGTTACGATTATGCGGTATTATTGTGATCGGAAATTGCACTTAAAAAAAAAAAAAAAAAAAATTCAAATTTTTACAGCAACATGCCTGTATGTTGAGAGTTCGTTACGGTGTAAGATAAACTAAATTCATATTTCTCTGAGGGTTCGCTTCCGCCGTGTTGGCACGTTGATGTACTTTTAAATTGTAATTCAGTAACGTCTACGCATTGCGGGTTTGCCCGTGGGATATAAATGGGAAAGGAAGGAGAAGCGAGAGAACATCGCGTGTACCTTTACCCACCCTATCAAAACCCTCCCTGCCCGCCCGCCCCGCAGGGCTCACAGGGGAGCTGTGATAATAATTGTTACAAGGCTCCCATGGCTTCTCTGTGCGGATGCTGGAGGGAAACAAGCGCAGGCAACGGTAAGAGGGGACACGTTGTACAAAGCCCGTTCACGTTGCTCGCAGCCCGCTTCGAGAGAGCGAGCCAACGCCGAGTGATTAGGAAAATTCATATGGGGAATTAAGCCGGTATAATAAAGCGTTTTGTAAGGCCAGATATCAGCGGTACAATATATTCATTTATGAAATCAACGCACACCTCAACGTCCCGATGGAAATTATGTTGTTTTCGTTGTTTATTTTTATTTGTTTTTAGTTACTTGAAAATTCGATATTTGTCGTTGATATTTGTGCTCAATGCGATAAATTAACTATGATGAACCGGCACGCCGGCTTTCGATAATTAACAAAACATTTGAAATAATTAGCTGTTTACCAGCGTCGACGTTGAATTTGACCGTTCGATCGGCGAGCTGTCCTTCCGCTTTAATGAAAATACACGCTAACGAATAGAGCCCGCAGGTCGTATAACAAGCTCAATGTAACCGGAACAGTCATTGCGCGGGTCCATCCGGTGTCCGGGGCAATTCGGCGCGGCGGCGTGGGCGAACCAGCCGCGATGACGGGGCGAAGGAAATGAGGACCGTTCGCGAAGGTGAATAGCGCTAGGGGTTTGTGCGCGTGTGTACGAGGAGACAACCGCATCACCCTCGCGTTTCATCCGTTTCTCGTAAATACGTCCAAAGGCGATAAACACCCGAAGAGGGCACGAGCATGCTAGGTCAACCGCAGCGAACCGCCATGAGGGAGGTCGAGACATGGAAACGTCGGGAGAATCGGGAGAGAATATAGCATAAGGGTGGCAATTTTTTTTCCTTTTTTTTTTTTAAGGAGTCCAATAACGCAGGGATTAACGATCGAAGATCAGTAAAAAAAGTTTGTACTTTTTACAACTCATTGTTCACAAACTATCACAATTTTTTATTTGTTAATTTTCGGATCGCACCGTCTGGCTCTAAGTTTTATAGACGAAAGTACAAACCAAAATTGTTAATGACCTGGTTAATAGAAGGACAGGTTCGTATATTTCAAACCTATACAAACGAGTTTGTCACTTATTTAACAAATTTATGTTTATGAGAGTTCGATTTTACGAAATTATTTTTCTACTGTGCAACGTCCGAAGAGGACTCAGTATCCTGGGTCAATTGTGGCGAACCGTGATGAGGGAGGTCGAGAGATGGAAATGTCGGGAGAAAATACAGGATAAGGGTGGCATTTTTTTTTTTTTTTACGGATTCCAACAAGGCAGGGAATAACGATCGAAGAGCTGGATAACGACCACGTGGCTCATCGCAACGCTCGAAGAGGAATCAGCATGCTGGGTCAATTGCGGTAAACCGCCATGAGGGAGGTCAGAGTATCGGGAAAAAAAAATAGGATAAGGGTGGATTTTTTTTACGGAGTCCAACAACGAAGAGCACGATAACGACCACGTGGATCATCGCAATCGCGAACACCGGTCGATAATGAGGATTTTTCGCGCCCACCTGGAACTCTTTCAATTATTCTCAGGGCCGCTGCTCGGCACACTCCGCGAGGATTACACGAAGCGCTATTATCTCGCCGCGCTAGGTGACTCGATAATCGACCGAAACATTAGTAATCCGAACGATGATATCGCCGAAGTCGGGAGGGCGATAAGCAAACCGAACATTTATCGGAGCTTCGATCGTCCGTAACGGGAAGTGAACGGAACGTAAAAAAATACTCGCATTGCTTCTAGATGTGCTTGTAATTCTGTTTTTTTTTTTGTAAAATTAACAATAGATTTTTGATAACACGACCGTATTTAAAAAATAAAATAAAAATAATGTAAGTTCCGAAAATAATTTCGCCGACCTCATTTCGTTGTTAACGAAACGGGTCAAAATTTAGAGCTGAAGAACCGTGGAATTAATGGTTAAGGATCAAGAGATAAAAATAAACGGGATTTTAATTTTGCTATCTTCTCACTGTGCTAAGTGACTCGATAATCGACCGACCCATTAATAATCCGGACGATGTTATCGCCGGAGTTGGAAGGGCGATAAGCAAACGAGGCATTTATCGAGGATTCGATCGTCCTTAACCGGAACGGAACGGCATATAAAAAAAAATACTCGAACATTTATTCTAGATAAATTTACAATTCTCCAATTTTTTAGCCTTGTAAAATTAAAAATAGATTTCTGACAATGGGACAGTATTTTTAAAAACTCCAATGTAAAATCAATGTAAAAATCTGAAAATAATTTTGTCGATCGCATTTCGACGTTAACAAAAGAGGTCAAAATTTGGAGCCGAAGAACTGTGGAATTAGTGGTTTACGATCGAAAGACAAATTTTTTCGGGTTTTTAATTTTGCGATGAATTTCACTTCTTTCATTTGATCAATCGTTACTTCCCGAAAAAAAAGGAAAAGGATGGAAGTTCGAAGCAAACACTGAGGATAATCTCGGTGCTCCGGCAAGCGCGAAATAGCGGTCGAGCTTTTCCTATCGAGACTCTATCACGGTGGGATAAACACCGAGAGATAGAGACGCTTTATTAAAATCACAGCTACGTCGAGCTTTCTCGACCACTACCGGCACAAACCCTCTCCCCCCCCCCCCCCCCCCCCCCCCACGACTTCATCCGGAGCTTCGGAAAGTATACGAGCAGACATAGATATACAGTCATGCGCTATTGTTGTATATAGGAAAAGCGGGTGATGGCACAGCGGGATTGCCGATTGATCGCCGAAACTTTAGCCCCGTGAGCGTGCCTCACGGGGGATTATAGATATTGCTTTACGCCCCCTGAATACCGTAGCTTAATCGAAAAAGCTTATAACACTCTGCAATTGTAGTTTTTTTTTCTTTTTCCCCTGTCGTTCCTCATTTCTCTCGTGCAGATTTTTCGCTCGTGCACGAAAGGCCCTTACATTTAACCCTAGAACTCATGCATCATTTTTTCTACCCTCTAACTCATAACTAGGGTACACATGTACCCCATGCGTTTCTTTAATGTGCGAGGGTCCTATGAGCAGTAAATGGGTTTTGCCGCTCATGAATCTCTTCGTTTTTTCATGAGGAAGAGAATGGTGTACACCCAGAAAAAAAATTTATTTGACGGCCACCGTTTATTTAGTTCGAGTAAAATATTTATTTGATAGAAATACATATTTATTTAATTCAAATAAATATTTTACTTGAACCAAATAAACGCTGGCCATCAAATAAATTATTTTTCTGGGTGTAGGGCGAGTTTGATTGTTTAGGGGGTGAAAATCACCCTTAAAGCCCAAAACGTAACGAAAATTGACAAAAACCATACTTTGTGAAAAAAAATTGCGGCTTATGACACAGGATGGACGAGAAAGCCACGCACGAATAGAGCTCCGCGACCTTTCCCCCGTAGCTGTGGCAGATAATTGAGTCAATATTTTTTTTATTTTTCGTACAGCACTCTCGAATCGCCCTCGCGTCGAGGCCAACGCACACCTCGTTTCGTCGTATTATCAAAGCACCTGTCGATATGCGAACGATAATTCATTTTACCGACGAGCGACGAGGAGTTTCGTCAAAATAGTCGTTAAACGAACGATCGGAACGACGACGCGCTCCGAAACAGCGCTTCCAAAATCTCACCCCCATATCAGAAACAAAAACCAAAAAAAAAAAAAAAAAAAAAAAGAAAATCTTTTTAAAAAACAACAATAACACCCGATGATAAAAAAAGAAAAATCCAATATAAATTCCATGAATAAAATTCGTGCGAGCCGTTTCTCTAAATCGTCACACGACGCGTCTGTTTCAGAAGCGGATAACATCTGCTCCTCCTCGGATACTTCGACGACCCTGGGCGAGAGCTGGGTGGAATCAAAAGACAAGCTAGGTCGAGGGAGCGAGCCGGCGCCGCGTCCTACTCGCCTTTTATTCCGCCGTTTCTGACTGCGTCGAAGGGGTTGAGTGACGATCCGTTTGGGCGGTGATCCGTGCCGATACACCGGGAAACCGTCGGGCGGGGAAAGCGCTGCAGCGTTGGGACGAGGCAAGGCGAGGCCCCGATTCTGCCGTTTCTGGCGCTCTTCGGGTCGGAGCGTCGCGAGGAGTTCAGGCAAGAAATGACGAACGATGCCGAGGAAGAAAGCAGCGGCGGAGAGCAACGGAAGAGGAGAGGATCGGGATAGAGTTTCACCGAGCGAGAGATCGGCGTCCGAGGCTCGGCCGGGAGCCCCGAAGAGGAGGCCGAGGAAGGAGGTGGAAGAGAGCCGAGAATTTCAGGACGTCGTTCCGGCGTTGCCGAACAACCGGAGCTGAGCGCATACCGTGAGTTCTTTTGTCGTTGCATGGCGAGACTCGCCGACGAGATGCGGGGAAAAAAAAGGCGGGGAGTGACGGAGGACGGAACGGGTCGGAGCAACTTCACCGCGAGAACAACTCGAACACGTTCGAGTACGCTTTTTTGCGGGACGCGCGCGTCCTTTCGCTCCCGGCGCGGCTCCGTTGGACTTCCCAGGCTCGCGAACACTCCCTCACGTTCCGTCCGGTTCATCCTTTTTCTTCGTTTTTTTTTTAATTTTATTTTTTATTATTTTTTTTTCTCCTATGGTTTTCCGATAAGCTACACGAGTGGCCCATCGCGATAGAGGAGCTCTCGAGCATTTGCATTTGCGCGCAGACGAGGCGCTGCCCCGACGTTTTAAGGCGATGGACCGGTCGAGGGTGCGGGGTTCGAAGCGGAGAGCCGCGATTCGTGGTCGCTCGAACGGACCGGAAACCAATTACCACTGGCACAGACGTTGCCTTTGACGTTCAATTACGATGGCCTTCTTGGCAAGATGCGATCTATTCGGGAACGGGAGAAAGAAGGAAGGTTCCGGTCCTCCTGCTTCCGATCATCTTACATCCGGGTCTTTTGGTAATCGAGGCGCAATTTTGGGACATCGGTCAAGGTTCATTTTTTATTTATTTTTTATTTATATTTTGTTTATGTAGATATTTCTCACGCTTCTTGGTTCGATGCGATGTACTCCGAAACGGGAGGAGGAACGAAGCTTCCGCTCCTTCTGCTTTCAATCATCCAACCTCCGGGTCTTTCGGTACTCGAGGCGCAATTTTGGTCCATCGGTCGAGGTTAATTTTAAAAAAAACGTATATATATTTTTGAAAAAATTAAAAACCGTTTACTTTCTTACTCGACGGTCAAACTCTCGACTGTGTGCGATCATCTATTTCACGAAGTTCGTCGCCATCATCATCGATCTCTCGAGAGGACTGCGAAATTTATTTAGCAATTTCGCTCGAGAGCCACCGGAAGCGATCGCTAAACGGGGGGAGCCCTAAGGATATTCCCGGGTAAACGAGGCTGACATTAATGTGGACTGATCGCTCTGATGAGGAGAGAAAAAAAAGTTTGACGAGCCTGGGAAGTTTGCGGGCGGCAAGTTTTTCCACTTAACCCGGCACCGATCGCCGGTGATGATCGATCCTCAATCAATCGTGTCGGAGTTGTTTCGCCTCGACGTCGCCGTACCTCCGTCCCGCGGTCTATTTTAGTCTCTTATAAACCGTGTTTTTGTGTGTTTTTCGTTACGACAGACGCCTCGAGTCGCCACCCCGAGAGTCAACGGGAGGGAGCGAAGAAAAGAATTTTCCTTCCGCGTTTCTTGTTTTCAACATTCAGCGTCGCTCGAGTGCCCGCTCGTCCAGTTGGTCCGGTGCTGGGACGGCGGGACATCGGCTCGAACATACGAAGCCGGAGATGGTCGGGTCGGGTATTTTGTCCGTGGCCGGGCCGGCAGGACGAGCCGAGAAGTCGACGACAACAACGGAAGAGCCGAGGCCGGTGAGGATCGATCAGAGAAAAGCGTTTATTCGTTAAGAGCCCTGGGAGTGCCCGGCCAATTAGAAGCCCGAGAAGGAGGTCTCCACCTTGCCCAGAGAACGCAGCTTTTTCCCTTCCGGTTCTTCGCGTTGTGCCAAAGAAAAAGGAAAATAGAGGAAACTAGGGAAAAAACCGGATAAAACGAAAGACGAACCCCGACTGAAGGAGAAGAAAAAGAACACATACTGAAGCGCACTCGAGGTCGACCTCGACGACGACTCGACAACGGCGAGGAAAATTGCGAAAGAAATGGCAGCTGGTAAGTGCGGGATGTTGTTATGTTTTTTAATTTCTGTCCATGTATCAATGGCATGAGACAACAAATTTGTTTGATTCAATCAGATTACGGAGATGAATGACAATTTTCACTAATCAGACATTTGTCTCCGCCCGATCATCGGATTGTAGATGGATGCTGTTTAGGTCCGTCACTGATTTAAAACAAAAAATGCTCCGACCCAATGAAATTTATTAACATCAAGGCGAAATTTCTTCGATCAAAGTATCTTCTCACCGTTATTGTATGAACTGTGCAGCGCCACAGTACGTGAAAGCCAACCGTGTATCACTGATTTTACAAAAAAAATGCTTTGATCCGATAAAAATGATGAAAATCAAACAAAAATGTCTTTAATTAAAGTATTTTTTCACCGTGATTATCGGACGATAGATGGCATTCGATTGAAACAAAATTCATTTGATTCGAACGAATGTTCACGAATCAAGCGAACTCTTTCTCCCTCTGTATCGATATCTCCCCCAGCGTAAGTTAGCTCGCGGTAATCAAGCCAATATCGAGAAGCAATTTGATCCTCATCGAGAGGCGTTCGAGCATCAAGGCCGGATAGTTCCTCGGCGCCCTTCCCACTCACGGCCGGGAGTGTAATAACCGAAGGGCTTGTTATGTATCACTGATTAAGAAAACTGCTTTGATCCGATAACAATTATAAAAATCAAGCACAAATTTCTCGAATCAAAGTATCTTCTCACCATGATTATCGGACGGTAGATGGCATTCGATTGATACAAAATTCATTTGATTCGACCGAATCTTCACAAATCAAGCGAGCTCTTTCTCCGGCTGTATTGATATCTCACTCGGCGTGGGTTGGCTCGCGGCAACGAAGCCAAGAGGCAATTTGATCCTCGAGAGGCGTCCGAGCATCAAACGCCGGGTAGTTGCTCGGCGCCCTTCCCACGCACGGCCGGGATCGTAATAACCGAAGGGCTTGTTGTTGGCGCATCTTGTATGAAGTGTACACGGCGACACGTGTAATCCCGTACGCGTGTATGCTGTGTGACGACGGTGCATCACCACAGTACATACAAGACAACGACCCGGCCGTTCTCGGCCGCACGTGGCAATAACGGCATCCCATGGCGGTGTCGTGTTCCGTACCTGGCCAATCATCGTCCCTCAGAAACTATGGGACACAGCCGAATCGCAAACGAGCCACTCGATACTACGAGAAACCGCCCCGAGAATAACGTCAACATTCACCCGGGATCTCAGCCGCTCCCATCGTTGCCGTTTCTCCGCCTCGTTCGCCTACTTATACTACCACTGGATACATCTCGAGGGTGCGATTAAAGATTCAGAGGTTTCTGCTCGAGGAGCCCGACTCGAGAGGAATACGCTCGGTCGCTCTCGGTTTACTCCCGAGTAAAACAGAATCACGACCGTAGCTCTCGCAGATTTCACTTCGGTTATTACAGAATCCTCGGCAATGGAGCGTGTACAGCGATTACCGGGAAGTGCGGATCGTTATGATAATCGAGGAACCATAACGACACGAGGGGCGCAACGAGACGCGTAAAATAAAAACGGGTGTAAACGGATGCGGAAAATTAAAGTTCGCTACTCTGGCGCCACTGCGAATTGTACACGTTCTCTCGGTGTGGGCTCTTATGGAATTTTTTTTCATGCTGTTAGGATCGAATTTTAAGTCGTGAGTTTGAACTTAAGATCGCTCTTGAGATCGGAGTTACGATCGCTCTTGAGATCGAACTTAAGAGCGCTCTTAAGATGAAACTAACATCTTAAAATTCGACCCTTAGAACGGGTTAATTGCTTTATTCAGATGTTTGTTGCCGGTTATGCCAACCGACACTATAAAATTCGAGGAAAAAGTTTACACGGAGCGCATCGACTTCTCGAGCACTGTGTAACTTCGTTTTTTGCTTTCGTTTAAAAGGGAAAGAAAAAAAAATGTCGTGTTAATCAAAAGCAGACGTGTATTACATTACATTTCACCATGGCGACAGCCCTTGGCGTCGTTTGTCCAAGTGGTACGGTTGAGCGGCACATTTAATCCGCTTAGTCTTAGCAAAAACGAAGTTACCGCCGCTCTCTAGATCCTGAGGAAAAGTGAGATACAGAGTGGAGAAAAAAAGTGAATTTTATGAAACGCCTCGCACCGCGGAAAGTAACCGGATTAAACGATGTCTGATGAGTGCGTTTCTGCTTTGAGATGAAAAAAAAAATAAAAAAAAAAGAACCATCTAATTCTCAAGGCTCTCCCAAACGAAGGACCTGTCGCTCGTAGAGCGCTTCTTATATCAGCGCCTGATTGCACCGGATTATAAGACAGAAAAAAAAATCCATTTACTTTAAACATTGAGTAATTTTACCTCGCAATTTCCTCCCTCGTTGCCGCGCTCCGAGACACACATCCGTGTGTAAAATGAATGGAAATACAAATTAAAGGGCGAATAAAATCAATTAATTGAACGAGTGCGTTAACGCGTGTTTAATTAAGTCCAAATAATGGGTTTGCAATTGCAGTTATTAAAACGGGGTATCGTAGGGCGGGGTTTCCACCGCAATAACGATAATTTACGCGGTTCACGAGTGTTGGGGATACTCCGGAGCATTATTATTCTCGCACTCGGTGCGGTTTTTCAATATTTCATAATTACATCGGGCAATGGGGCTCCGCCGACTATATTTCCGTATATACGAGTCGTATCTCCGCGCGTATAACAGTTTCCGTGAGGGAGAGCTTCGGCATCGGAGAGCAGCTGTGCCGTTCATAAATTTCGCGGAGGCTGTGAGGCGAATTTCGAAATGAATCTCGAGAGAGAGCTACCTTACGAGCCCAGCTCGCGTGGCGGAGGTCATTATTGCCCTCACAAAGATTCAGTGATGCGCGACGTGTAGTCAGTGAAGCATTGTTACAGCCTTTTGACTATTATTATTATTATTATTATTATTATTATTATTATTATTATTATTGTTATTATTATTATTATTATTATTATTATTATTTCAAGTAAGAAGAGAGCAAAAGAACGGTAGCGTTTATCGGAGAAAAGGTACAAATCGATCCCGGAGGACCTGCAAGGACAGTACGTAGTCCCGTGAGAGTTCGAACGGATGAAAAATTCAAGGGAGGCATCTATCGGCGCGAGAGAGGCGAGGGTACGGGGCGGAGCGGGGCAAAACGGAACAAAGGGGCAATATGGACTGTCCGCTGGAATTTTTTTGCGGGACATGAAAAAAGTTCGGTCTCAAATGTTGGGCCATTTTGGCCCCGCTCCTTCCTACGAGTAGCGGTATCTGGGATGGTACTCTCGAAAAAGACGAATAACGATCGAGCTCTTCGACGCGCAAGAGAGCATCGCCCGTGGGGGCGAAGCAACGGAAAATATGTGTAGGCCAGAGTAAAGGAATAGAATATCGAAGACTCCCTCTGATGCTCCTCGTCGATGAATTCAGGCTCGCGCTCGAAAGTTACACGCTATATATATACATGTATATATATATGTATATATATATGTATATAAGGTATAGTACTTTACGACGTTTATACTGTAGAAAGAAGATCCGAGACCAAAGCGAAAAGCTCTTTTTCAGACGCGAGGAACTCTCTCGGTTCGCTCCACTCGAGTAACATCTCGAGACAGACGCTATTCTTTGCTCTATGAAAATTATTCAAGACTTTAATCTTAGCCTTCTGCACTCGACGGTAAATTGTTTCGTATTCTCGACAGAAATAATTTTCCAGCTTGTCGATTACTTATCATTACTATTTTCGTGGTTACTTTGCAATTTCATATGCAGGTAGAATAACATTATTGATATAATTACTATGGTCATCAAATTGCCATCGGATTCCCAAATCTAAACGCAATGTATCCAAAATATTAACATATTAATATTAATGTATTATACTAATATATCATATTGATATTAATAACAGTTTTATGCATTCTTTTTTGTTAAATAAAAAGGCAGGAATTGAATTTTAGAATTCTTTGACGGATATGGATAAAAGTAGAGAGTTAATTTAGTCCCGAAAACTAAGAGCCCGAGTTAGGGAAATTGAGTCTCGGGGTACGTTCCCCGCTGTCATCCGCGAGCAGCCTCAAAGCAGCCCAGAAGCGTTACGCGTTGGTAACTTCATCTGGCTCCTCGAGAGTCGAGAGGGGTTTGCGTGCCGGTCGAGGGGTTGCTAATACTCTGGCGGGCGCCTCTATCTACGAACGTACTACACGACCGGGCGACAAGGCCGCTGCCTCCACACCCTAATTGTAAAGTTTCTTCATAGGAACACCGGTCCTCCCAGCCTCGAAACTTTCCGGATCCGTTGATAAATGAGGCTGTTCGCAGTGTACTCTGCGGCGCGAGAGGGTAATAAAAAATAAACAACTTCGAGACTTGATACTTGCAATATCCTGTACAGTGTGTTTTACAATAACGCAGCGAAGTGCAGGTGCTTCAAACACGCTCGGTCTCAGACCTGACACTACATGTCAATAAATAAATGTCGCAGAGTTGACATTTTCGACCACGTTCGAACTATCGCGGGACCTTCGAGACGTTACATTTGCCAATGTCTATTTATTTTTTTTTAATATTAAAATTTTGTTAAAAACAAAAAATCCGCCGTTTGGAGCGTTTTTGTGAGTAAACGCCTAAATAAAATTTTATATAAAAGTTACGAGTTTGAATTAACGCTTGGGATAATTTATTGAGCTTTTCATAATTCTTCGGAATACCCATCAGTTTATTAATTTATTATCATCCCTCCACTTTTGTCTGTAGTAAATTTCAATCGACGATTTTTTAAAAATAATTAAATGCCTCATTTTTTGTGTTGTTTTACCAAAAATGTTTGACAGCGAAATTTAATTGGCATTGTTATTTCGCAAGGGAACAATTGGTTAGACAGTCCCGTACACTGTCGTCTCCTCGGCCGTCCGGTGAATTCAATTTCACCCAAATTTGTCTGAATTGGCCTAGCATCGATCATTTGAGAGTGGCACAGGTGAAAGGTAATCGAGTGTCGAGCGAGGGGTCCCGAGCTACCCCCTGATGCTACGTATAGTTATAGAGTAGTTTACCGTACGTAGACGAAGCAGAGGCGTTGGTACTATACACTTGAACTCGTGCACAGAGCACCACTTTGCCTCCCTCCAATTCTGTACGTCCGTCTCGACGCCTCTCTCGGATCACACTCGTGTCCTGCACACACACTCCACACTACACACAATATAGCCACTCGACCCTCTCAGTCAGCCCGTTGAATTGTCTCTCTCTCATTCACCCCCTCCCCCTCCCCTTTTATGCGCCATTATTCTCGAGCCCTTTGAAGCGAAGACACTTGAAACGGTCTGAGAAAAAAATCTATCCTCGTATTCGCCGGTTTTACATTAAAATGACCTAAAAAAACCTTCCGTCTGTTACATCCGGAATTCGGAAGTAATTAAGACGAGTGGAAATAGAGTGTTCGAAAAAATTGAGTCGATCTCGAAAATACAACATTTAAAAAAAAGTTGTATCTGTGAGAAACGACTCATGGAAAGTCTTATCGGAGAAACACAACTTTAGAAAATTGTAAGGTGAAGGTTTTTGCTCTTGTTCTACGTGTTGAAATGCCGACAGCGATCGCTAAACTCAAACGTTCGGTTTCGATATAACTTCACTTTGCGTTCCCCGCGGGAGCTTGTTTGGCAGCTCGGGGCATATGGATCTTCCGTATTGGCATAGAATGAAGGTTTTGGTTCTGACTCTACAAGCCGAAACGCCTACAGCGATCGCAAAACTGAAACGTTTGATTTCGATATAAAGTGATATTGGATCCGACGACACTGTAAGGTAAAACTACAACTACTAGTGGTAGTAGTACTAGTTACAGCATTATAAGGTACTACATGTGAAACAAAAATTCGTGACCAGAAGTGACCAGGAAAGAGAAAAAAATCGCCAATCGCGAAGCTATCGTCTGCTTGACTATGTACTAAATATTTTGCATAAAACTCCGTGCCAGAAGCGAGAAGGGTAACATTTTTTTTGTGTTTACCATTTGAAAAAAAAAAAACGTCCCGGCCCACACGCGCCCCGGTGCTGCCTGCGCCAGTCCGAATGTTAAATAACTGGGCAAAGTTTATTCGGCGACGAGTTTTCTCGACGTCAACGTTATCTCGACGCTCTCGGGTTGGGCGCGCAGCTTCCATGGCTATACGGGTATTCCCGGTGAGTTAGTATCAGCGCTTACATTATCCACTTGACCCGCAACTCACTTCCGCGGGACGCTAGATTTACCCTCGTGGCCGATGCTCCACCGTCAGTGGCACTCCCGCCGCGTGAGAGCGTTGCCGAGTGGAATGTAGGCCAAGATTGCAAGATAGGATTGTGGCATTAGCCTACCCGCCAAGTTTCAGTCGATGGGTACGGTTCCGCTAGTATAGTCTCTTTCCATCCATCCGCGACGTAAGTGTCGTCGACGGGTCCATGAACCCCGTCCGATACTCGAGGTACAATACGTATGCACTTCAAAGTCTATTGTACTCCGTAAAAAAACGTCTCTTGCAAAATTGGAATGTTCAGCAAAAATATCGCTGGCGCGAAGATCGGCTCCGGTGAGATTGGACACAGAGGAAAAAGTCAGGGATTTTTTTTCCTCATAGAGCACATACGCTCTTAGAATTTGAGTCTATCTATCCGTAGAATAGGATTGTGGCTAACCCACTAAGCATCAGCTAACCCACTAAGTTTCAGTCGATGGGTACAGTTCCGGTGTTACATTCTCTTTCCATCCACCCGTGATGCAAGAGTCGTCGACGAGGTTAGACACGGAGGAAAAAGTCAGAGGATTGTTTTTGTTTTCTTCTAACAAAGTGGAACCTATTTTAGAATACTAGTTTATCTATGCATACACAGGCCTGGTTTCCTACTCGACAGTATCGACGCGTTTCATCGAGGCTGATTCGCTACCACGCGCATAAATTCGTGACGTCGCACTAATCACTAATTCGACGCTAGTCGGGTACACAAACCCTCGTTGTTGATGCAGCCGCGGGCTTAATGACTGTATGAACGAGAGGGCCTCGCGTCGACCGCTGGGAGCCAGAAGGGCGTATCACGTCCGTGCCTAGCGTGTAAAAGGACGTGGGATGCGCCCTTTCGATCCTCACCAGCCTATGTGAAAGATCACACGTGCACCACTCTTTTTTTTTTAATTGCCAATTCGAACCGTGAAGATCGTCCTGAATTTTGCACGAGATACTTGAGCTCCAAAAAATGTGGACACTTTGCACGTAATTTGACCTACTTCGAATTTCGAGACCGGGGCAAAACGGTCCGTTTTCCCACGGTTTACCCTCCATACATTCGCAAAGAGTACTCGATGCGATAATTACAGCGAGGACACTGTTGTTCGTGCAATTCGTACTTCGAATTTCGAAACCGGTGCAAAATGGCCAGTTTTCCCACAGTTTCCGCTCCAGAAATTTCCAAAGAGTACTCGATACGATAATTACAGCGAGGACATTGTTGTTCGTGCAGTCGCCGGCTTAATTACTTTGTATAAACGCGCGAGACTGGTGTCGACCGTTGGGAGACAGAAGAGCGTATTGCACGGTCTCTAGCGTGTAAAAGGACGTGGGACACGCCCTTTTGATTCTTACCAGCGAGTGTAAAAGATTTCTCTTGGCCGGTTCATTTTTTTTTTTTTTTTTTAAGTGCCAATTCGAACTGTGAAGATCGTCCGCAATTTTGCACGAGATACTTGAACTCCAAAAAATTTGGACACTGCAAAGAATTTGATCTACTTCGAATTTCGAGACCGAGGCAAAATGGCCCCTTTTTCCCACGGTTTCCTCTCCATAAATTTCCAAAGAGTACTCGATGCGACAATTACAGCCAGGACAGTTATATCCGGTTGATAAGAGCCTCGAGAGATTCCCCGACGATTTTAAGCGGGAGGACCCGGAGGGATCGCCATTTCCATTATGTTCACGATGCGATATGTTAAGTTCTGCGCGAGACAGCTATGCGACGTCGGGATAGATGGGGAGAGCCAAAGTTAAGGGGTTGGGTAACTCGGTGGGTTTGGTTTCCGAATTTACGCACCGTGAGCACGGGTGAGTCTTAGGTCAAGACGCAATTAAATTTGCATGTGAATTGATATGTTAATTTGATATAATGTCACAGCTCTTCGGGTGCGCCCGCAGCATCGGGCTCCGTTTAACCGAGTAGAAATGAAATCTCGCTTAGATCTCGGATGTTGAATCGCTGATTTCTGGTCGATCGTGTGACGGTAACGGGACCAAAAAATGTCCGGTCGTAAATTCGGCGCACGTCTCTAAATACAACGCTCCGACTTTACAAACTTTTACTTTTTTCGTCACCGTGTAATCGACCGAGTCGTTAACTCGTGTAAAATTCGTTAAATATCTGTTGGCGGGAATTTAATCGCGACCGCGCCGGATGAACCATCAAAGATCTCGGAGAGCTCGGAAATTCCGTTTTGGAGGGAACACTAAAACTTGACTCTTCCCCACACAAGGCAGAGAAGGGTGCAGCACACGCTCAGACTGGCAATCTTCTGGAATGAGCTCTCAGGAGATATTTCAGCAGTTGGAACTTCGAGACGCACGTGACGTGGCAGATGATTAGATATACGCCGATTTTAACCGGCCAAACGGCAGTTTCACCGTCGCACTAGTTGGGACAGAGAAATTCGCGGGTGGAACAGCGAAGTATGCACCCGAGACGTGGGGGCTCGTAGTTTCGAGCTCCGGCACATCCCTCCTCGGCCAGGCACGATGGAAGCTCCTCTAATACAGGAAAACTTTCGGGCTAATGTCCCTAAGCTGAACGAAGCCCGGGCTCGATCTGCCGGGCGAAGGATGGCTCGAAGACAAGATGGTTTTGCAAACCCTGCGGGAACGAAGCTCCCGCATGGTACTGAAGATTAATCCGGGGGCGAAAATTTCGCATAATTTAACATAAGTTAGTTTTCTCTATACGGGGCATGACACCAGAATTTGTCATGCTCTGGCCCCGACGCCCTTTAATAATAGCGCCATTTTTTTTTGTCGAAAGCGGTTTTCAAAAAGAGAAGATACGTATTTTTTTATTTGGGCCTCCGATCGACATGTCCGACCGTATGATTTTTATGAAAATTTGATTTTTTTTTCTGTAAGGCTACTTAAAAAAAAAATTAATATCTTGCATGTGCTGAATCGTATGGAAAAATTTCTTAGACGAAATTTGTTCAATTTAACGTAAACAAAATGATCCATATTTTTTAGAAATCTTCTGGCCAGTCGACTGTTGTGTTCGGTTGGTGCTCTTAATGGCCGTTTGCACGGTTAAATCTTCCTCGCCTCATTACGTAAACTCTCCGCGAGCGGATTAAAAGAGTGAAGAGAGAAAAGAGCGAATTTTTCTTGGTAGTTAACAGACCTTTCGCGGAGTTTGAAAAATTTAATCCCTCCCCCCCCCCTCTCTCCTCGTTCGGCAAATCGATAAGCGGCAAACTTTTATTTTTCGAGCGTGTTCTCAGTCGAGAGCTTTCGAGGCTCGCCGGAGATAAACAGTTCTCTCCTCAACTTCGGACCGGATACTAGCGAGGATCGTGAAAAATTTGATATCGAATTTTGCACATGCATAATAAAAATAAAATAGTGTAAACACGAGCCGCGGGAATATTACCGATACGCTTATGGAGAGCCCGCGGAAGCTTCGCTGCCGCCCTCTTCCCTACAGACAATCGAGCTTTTTTCGAGATCTCGAATAAATCCACTCGACCCCGGACTGTGCGTTGAGCCCCCCCAAGCAGCAGCGGCAACGGCATCGCGGCACTCCTCCTCGTCGACTGGGATATATACGATTCGCGGATGCGAGTGCACCGGAGAATTGAAATAAATCGGAATAAATTACGGAGCCTCGAACCGCGCCCGAAGTGAAGTAGTTGCAAAAATTGGCAGAGCGGGAAAGAAGCTTTCGAGTATCGAAAACAAAAGCAAAAAAAAAAAATAGGTTCGGAGCTCGAGATTAATGGATTTTTGTAATAGGGATTATCAGGAAACGACAAAATTGGGGAACAAAATGGCACTGAGAGAAGGATCTCGGAAAAACTACCGAGTCATATGGTAAATTTCGATCGGGGAAAATGGTACACTAGCGCCACCAGTAGCGATATGTGAAATTTTCTCACGGTCCATAGCTATTATTTTTAGTATGGTAAATGTCTGCGACACCGAAAATTACTATATTTTCTAGCAGAATTCCTTACGTTTAATACGAATTTTTGCGAGGATGTCACTGTAGTTTCCATACACCCGAAAGTTCCGTCGATCTTTACCAGATTGACGTTAATCGATATCAGACACTTCTCTCAGTCTACCGATGAGAAGAAACCTCGCTAAAAAAAAAAGTCACGCTTTTTTTTACCTTTTTCGTAATTTGGTAACATTTTTACACCTTCGGGCCTCACAGTTTATTTGCAATGAGCGCCAATGCCTACCTGCGAACCTGATAAAACTTAAACGAGGCGAAAGTGAGGAGAAGAAGAATTGGGAAATGCATTTTCTCGATACTCGGTCTACGCGGTGGATGTAAACGTGTTTGCTTAAGCGCAAATCTTTTCCCTTGCATCTTGGATTCGACCTCCCCTCCTCCGCCCCTTCCCGCGAAACACCCGAGCACGGTGCTGCAGGATAAATTCCAACGAGCCGGCCAGACGAGGAAAAACGGCGCCGAGAACGTAAACTGTACATATACCCATATATACGCGAAGTCTTGCACAACGGTGGGCAGAAAATGATTTTCCCCGCACGGCCTTGCCCGCAAAGAGAAAGAGGCGCCGATACCACCTACGGAGTTTACGTCTTATAAAGCCGTGGGATTCTCCTGTGTACGTGGCGTTCTCAAAAGATTTCCACGTGTACCGACAGGGACACGTAGGTCGGTAACTGGATCCTTTTACAGTCGCGATTTTATCGCATATTCGTGAGAGATAGCCTCTCTCGCGTATACCCTCGAGATTTCGTTCAACAGCCCTCCCGACGTCGGAAGATTCACTGCCGAACGACTTCCAAACACGGCGACGATGATAGATATTTTTTTTCTATTTTTTTACGGCGAAGAAGCGAATACATTTTTACAGCGACGTTGAATCTTACGGAACTTACATTGTGCGCTACATTGAAAGGATATTTTCTGCTCGAGGTGGGAATCTGGAATGAGGTGGAAGAGATGGGTAAAATGCTTCGAGGCTTTCCGTATGAAAGGGATCACACAGATATCTCGTCGTTGCACGGGGGGGGGGGGGGGAGGGGGGGGGGCTGACGAGGGCCCTCGTTCAATGGAAGGAATCATTCGAAATTGCCCTCATTCGACGTGCCTCGGGGTTACATTCCGAGCCGTGGGTACTTCCTGCGTCTCCGGATGGACCGGTAGTAAGTATTGACCGTATTCACCCCGAGCCACGTCTGACCTGCAGTTCTATGCTCGCGGGAGATACTCTTACTCTACTGGCTACTCCTCCCTTCGGTACGGGACGATAAACGTATATTATCGGATACGTAGTGAAGAAGAGTGCACAGTAAAAAAAAAAAAAAAAAAAACAGTTTCATTCATTTTGCAAAGGCAAACGTCTTTTTCCTTTACAAATACCGCAATTTCGTTTTTACCTCTTTTTTAAATTGAAATCTTAAGTATTTTTTTTTTATCGAGAGCAGTCTCGTGTAATACGAGAACCGGAAGCTGGAGTCTCGACGCGCAGTTGAAAGGAATTTACAAAGTCAGGCCCGAACCTTCCAGCATATAATCCGAAATTTTTGATCCCTCGAATCTTGATTTGGACACTCGAAGCAACTCCGGACGAGTTCGACGACCGGCAGTTCAATCAGACGCGGGGAACTGTAGGGGTGAGTTTCCAAAACGAAAGTTAACCCCCCCCCCCCCCCTCCCCCCGAAAGAGCGTGCTCCAAACGCACTTTGGAAAATTGTCTAAAATGTATGTCCGATCGAGAGAGCATCCACTCAGCTGATTCGATTGGATAAAATTTTCTTCCTCATTTGCGCGAAACTCGGCGCCGCTTTTACGTACACCATCGTCCCTCCGTCATCCGTTGTGTTTCGGAAAAGCTCTATCCTACTTTTCCGCCCGCTAACATCACTTTACCGCGGCTCTATGGCTCACGGGATATTCGCCGCGTCCCGAAGCACCGGGGAGGGAGACAGCGAAGAATATCATCATAAATTCTGGTGGAATCGATATTTCCGAAGCCACTCGACGAGAGAGGCTGTCCCGGATAGAAGACGGTGCCGATGGGTGCGCGGAAGCCTCGAAAGCGGAAAGAGCACCGACGTAAAGAAGAAAAAGAAGGCAAAAAAAAAAACAAAGAATGCGATCGAAATGCATCGAAATTTAGTTTCCCGAAGCCGGGGCTTTCCATCCGTCGGCACCGGCTGGTTTGCAATTCTTCCCGACAAATTGGTAGCTTCGCAGTGCCTTCGAGGCACAGTACTCTGTTCCATCCCTCGCCCCCTCCGCTTCTCCCTCCGTTTTGTGTGTCACAGGGAACGACGAGCAATAAATATTCTATGCACTGTAGAGAACCTTTTTTTTTGCCTGCCTCTCGTGTTTCACCATCGAGAGTGGTTAACGAGCAACTCTTCGGCTCACCGTCTCGCCTTTGATATTCAAATTGCGGGCAAAGCCACAAGTGGCGATGTGGAATAGAAAGCATTACTCGCATTCCTCGCTTCCGCACCGTCTCTCTCGCGGTATTTTAATTTACTCTCCGCGAACGAAGGCGAACGGACGAAAAAAATGCTCGGGGCCACTCGCGGCTTCGAACGCCGATACAGCGTTATTGAATTGCTCAATTTTCGCTTTTGCCGTACACGGTGAAAAGGGGTTTGTAGGCTTAACAAACATTTTTTGTCCACGAATACCCACAATTTTGCTCTCGTTATATTATAGGATTTTTTTTTAGCCGATAGACAACCGAAACTGATGAGCTTTATGAATAAAAAAAAATCGTTTGTTGAATCTACTTCTCTTTAAATGAGCGATTTGACCATCGCAAGTGCCAGAAAAGGATTTTGTTTATTTTCGCTCCCGGTTCGGTTTTACCTCTCGAATACTAAAGCTGGCGGATTTCGCAAAATACACGAGGGACGAGTGGTTCGTAGAGTTGCAGAATCATTTTTTTTTGTTTCTCGTCACAGAGTGAGTGTAAATGGAGACCTGGCTAAAACGGGGCTTTGGGGCAAAACGGACCATTTCTACCAACTTTTAGTGGGTCATAAAAAAAGGTCTCAACTCGAAACGATTATAAGCGAAACGAACTGTAGCAGAAAAAGAAATTCCGATAAAAGATGGTACATGGTTATTCATTGTGTGCGCAGATCCACCCTGTATTTGCATAAACTTTACAGTTCCATGCTGTGCATCAATGTCGTCACGGTGGATTGTATTGGTCCTGGAGACAGAAATCCCAAATTGTGTCCTTGTATGCTCCCAGCCCGATGCACCTGAGCCCGGTTAGTTGGCCAGTGCAAATATTAGTCTCATCAACCGGTTCGGGACACATCGGAGACGGGCGATGGTCGGACGGGAAGCCTCTCCGGAGAGTCTATGAACAACAGGAGTAGTCGAGTGCGGAACCAGAGAAACGCGAGCAACTGGTGAGAGACGGGGAAGAACTATCCGCACGAGAACCTAACAGCGTCTCCGTTCGTATGAAGCCTTTCGCCCGTGAACTACCGTCCCTGCCCGACGCTATTCGACTGGATGCAGCTTCCGACATCCCGCAAACAATGGGCTTATCTTCGCTCACTGCGTCAACAATCGTAATTACGATTGGCTCAAACTCGCATCCTTCGTGACATTCGATTCGAACCGGGAAAAGTAACTGTTCGATTTGCACATTGCCATGCTATTATGACGTATTAAAAACAAACAAAAAAATTATAACCGAACCGGAGCAAGCGAACAAAAAGTAGCAATTTAACGCAACAGCAGACCTAAATAGAATTTGCAATCCCGTTCGGTTGATCGAACGATCGAGGGAGGCTAAAATTCAACCGGAAGAGCTACAGGGCTTCGGGTGAAAGGTTTTCAATGTTCGACAGCCTCAAGGGAACTCTGCCCTTTTGTGCGGTCTCTCTCCCGTTATATGCCGTCCGAGTAGTGGTCCGAAATGCGCAGTCCTTTCAACTTTTGACCCATAGCGCGGCTGTCGCTCGACTATATTTCCCGCTTCCTTTTCTCCTGCCCTTCTGGCGAACCGGAGGCGAGCATGAAACTTTATGAGGTATCGGCGGCGATTGTCGTTCTTGTAGATTCTCACCCGGGAAGCCTCGCAGAATGTGCTATGTGGCCACTGCGGGTGAAGAAAAAAAAAAGAAGAAAAGGAACGGCGAGTCAGGCCGGAGCTGGCGAGCTGGCCGGAGCTTCGGAAAATGGGCTTTCAAAGAAAGGCCGCGCGACGGAGCTCGAGGAGTGTGGAGAACCGGACCGGGAATGGTCGTCGATGTTCGAAACGTCGTTCGAACATCGAGTCCATTCGACTTCCCACCTCCGCGATTCTCAAGCTCTCATTGAAGCGCGTTGCCGAGAGCTCGAAGAAAAGGGCGATGTAACAATTTTTTTTTCTTCGCCCCTCGAGCCACAAAAGACTTTCATAGAGAAAAGGGCTCGAGAAGCTCGCGAAGTGGGTAAATTGCCTCGAGCAATTAAAAGCACTCGTCATTCGCCCTGCACAAATTGATCCTCGAGCCCGGCCGGCTAAAGAATTTTCTTCCCCGGAGTCAGAAACACGCGGGTCTCTAAACGGCCAAATTTTCTCCTCCCCAGCGTGAAACTGCACGTTCCCCTGTCCCGGGGCGAATACGAAGCCCCTTTGAAGTTGTACTCCCTCGCTCGACGGTTTTGTTTTCAGGTAGCCGAAAAAAAAAAATCTCCCTTTCTCTTTGCTCGCGAAAAGTCCGCGAGAGTGAGCGACAGTGTAGATTTTTCGTCCCGAAAATTTGCATTATTTCGTAGTTTGGACCGTCGAAAGCGTGTCACTCAAACGACGTAATTGCGCCTGTCGAGAGATTTTAATATTAATTTCATGAATATATGATTAAAAGAATTATTTTTCTTTTTTTTTTATTTCAGCTTGACTCGGCTCTTCTACTGTAAACTCGTGGCCTCTGTAGCTTAAACTCGTTTCTTTATCAATTTCTTTTTTTTTTTCTTTTCTCTTTTACTTTTTATTTCTCAAACAGCGGTCGGTGGCGGGAGGGCGAGATAGAGAGGAGAGAAGGTCGAGTAACCAGACCTTATTAACGGTGCATAAGGTCGCGCAATTAGGAGCTTTGAAGTCGCTGCCTTCCTCGGTGACGTCACGGCGCCACGAGCCGAGGAAACTTCTTTGCTTTTATATATATACATATGTATAAAAGTAAAGATTTTTTTTTTATTTGTCTTACTTTGCCAAGCTGCAACCCACCGGCCCGGCGCCACGAAGCAATTTTTTTTTTTCGTGTCGACAAATATGTACCCTATTTATACCCACGTGAACGTTCGAGTAAAACATACGACAAGCCATCTCGTTAATTTAACGCGAGAAGGGGCGGACAGACATGGATGGCGCACGCTTCATACGCCCCTTTTTACTTAGGGTCATCGATATATCGAGCAGTTCGAATACCTTTGACATTAACGGCGGCCAATGTACGTTCATAATTCAGACAGGGATGCCTGCCGCAGCTGCTTCTGCCGCCGTTTCAACGTTATCCACAACTTATCCGCAAAATGTAACGTGAGTAGAATCGATAGTGCGCGAGCTCCTCCTATCTCTCGCACGCATTTACCGTGGTAAATGGGAGGGCGCCTTTCCACCTCGTACGGCCTCTCTGTTGATAATACGTGCACCGAAGAGCCGTAAGGGTAATTGCAAAATGAAAGTAGGGTCAACAAATTGGTTGGTTCAAATAATTCGTCGAATCAACAAATTGATTGGGTGAACAAATCAATTGATTCAGGTTAACGAGTGAATTTGTCGGGTTAACAAATTAATTGCTCGGGTATGACAAATGAATCGGTAACGCAATTAATGAAACAGTTTGTTGGTGCGACGCTTTATTTACTTTTTTCTCGCTCTGCCGAGCAGTTTTTCTTCCACGGGATTTAAAAAGATAAAAAGTAACGGAAAATAAAAGTTCTGCTTGGATACCCGAGCGAATTTGTCGTCATTTTTTTTTTAACCTTTTTTTTTTGTACCTCCCGTAGCCATTAGCGATACTCGCTGAAATTACGCAACGCTGACTTAATTGAATGTTTACCGCTTCCGGAGATTCTGTATCTGGCGCCTGAATTCCATCCCGTTCGATAAATGGTATATCGCGTCGTACAGACGGAAGGCAGTCGCGACGAAGGTGCATCCAAGCGATACTCCTTTTAATTCGATAGATATTGGGTTTCCGGCTGAGTGATTTGAGATTTTTTTTTAAACTCCTTTTTTCGCCGGCCTCGTCAACGAGAGCTGGACGGCGCGTCCCCGGATTCCCGGGGACACGGCGGGTCGGAAGAAAGGCACGAAGAGGGATGGAGAAAAAAAAAGTTTCCCGAGGAAATTAACATTTCGTAAGGTAATTGAGAATTTATACAGGAAGCACGGAAAAAAGGTCTCCGTCTTAACGAGTTCGTTTAAATAATCGGAAAAAAAATCATAAATTTTTTACTGGAAAATCTATTTTAGATTCTAAAAAATCGTCACTGACGATTTTTTTAAATTACCACGTCCCAACGTTAATTGTTTCGGTGTAACACGCACACCAGCGCGAGTTTCGCAGAGCTAATCGATCGTGGAGGCGTCAGGATGAGAATTACGTATAAACGCGAAATGGTAACGGATGCATTACCGCAGGGATCGCCGGTGATGAGCGCAAGCTCGGCACGGGCGCCGTGGCCGGTGCACGGCGGGGCTATTCGATTTCCCGGGTCGAGCTAATCGAATCAGGAAGCATCCGGCGAAGATAATCATCTTTATCGAGCTTCGGCGAGAGAGCGTTAAGCTCCGGCCGCCCACTGGGCGAACTGCCTCTCGCCGGAGCCTCCCGATAGGCTGTCCCATTGTCCACAATCCGGCGTCGAACTTTTTGATTGCCTCCAAGTCGGAATAATAGAAAAAAATTTCCTCCTCATAAAAATCGAAGAAAAAAAAAAGTGAAACAATGTCGCCTCCGACAATGATATTTTATGTCGTCTTTTTTGCGTCGATAATCTGTCCCATTGTCCACAATCCAGCGTCGAACTTTTTCATTGCCCTCCAACTCGGAATAATAACAGCTTTTTCGTTCTCATAAAAATAGAAGGAAAAAAAATGAAAAAAATCGTCTCCGATAATTATATTCTACCTCGTCTATTTTACATCGATGGGCTGTCCCATTGTCCACAATCTGGCGTCGAACTTTTCGATTGCCCTCCAAGTCGAAATAATAAGAGTTTCTTCCGTTCTCATAAAAATCGAAGAAAAAAAAAAAGTGAAACAAAGTCGTCTTCGACAATGATATTTCGAGTCTCGCATACCCGCGGTTGGGACAGAGGGAAGGTAAAAAAAATATTATTTTTGCCCACTCCTCTTGTCTCTTCACCACCATCTGCGCCCATTCATTTTTCCCCTTTCATTCTCGACGTGCCCCCCTCCTTCCATCGTGCGCCCGCACGGATCCCCGATGGAATTCTCGCATTGTTCATCATCGTCTCTAAAAGCAGCAGAGAATTTCTGAATGCGAAGAGCCCGCCTCGGCGTCGACGGCAAACCGCTTCGCAAGGGAAATCGTTGAAAGAACAGTAAAACCGGGGAGTTTAAAAAAAAAATTATAAAAAAAAAATGAAGATAAAAAAATTGCATGGGTCGCCGAGGACAACGTGAAAACCGAGTTGCGGAGAAGCCTGCAATTTTCTCGTTCTCTTCAACCACCGAAGAGAGGGTTGGGAAGAGCTGGAGAGACTCCGGGCTTAAAGTCGTTAAGGATCTTTTAATGAGAAGCGGGCTCTTCCTTTCGCGCCTCTCTTCGCTCCGTCGTCGGGAAGCTCGGGAGTTGCGGGACTCACCGGGAACCTCGAAAACCGGTCGGTATGACGGAGGACCGGAGATCCAGGGGTGCGCGGCAGCATGCAGTATGCCGTCACCTGCATATTCATGCCGCGGCAAGGGTGTAATTCAATTTCGGGGAGGGACATCGGTAACGACTTCAATTATTCCGTGTACGCCACGTACACACGATACGTACGAAACAACCCCGATGCGCTGCAGCCGTTGGACACTCGGACCTCGATTGGCCCATCAAAAATCAACCGTACGCTGACCTTCGCTTCGATAGGGTAAAAAAATGTTTGGAAGTTCGAGAAATGTTTATAGTTCGCAATTCTAGAACTCTTTTTTTCTAAACTTTTTTCAAAATTTTTTATTAAGAATACGGGCAATTTTGTATTATTGAAAATGTATATATAGTGGAACTAGGAGGGCAAAGATGTTTGTTAAATTAGCAGAGTTTTATTTACTGTGTGTAACGAAAAGATATGAAAAAAGCTTCCCTGGCAATAATTTCAATAATTGTTTTCGCTAAAAAAAAGTCTTTTTCCAAATACCATTTTCGTTTTCTTTAATTTGTCGAATGTTCGGTCAAACGTTTTTTTATTTTGCTCTACTAATTCCCATTGCCTTGGCAGTTGCCAATTTACCGTTGTCCGAGGCTCGGTCATTGGCACTGCGTTCAGCGGCCAACCACTCTGTTCGCGAATCCATCGCGGAGTATCGCCCTTCCTATCTTCCATCTCTTTCACCGCGAATTGTTTGTCCACGCTCTATCTCAATTGAGCGCACCGACGGACGCGTTTACGCGGGCGAATTCACGGCTCCGCACACATTCGCGTATCGCGCGAGAACTCTCACGAAGCCGGAGCTTTACGACGCGTTCTCCAACGTGTATACGCGATGTTTGCGCCCCTGGCTGGAGCGAATTCGCGAACGCTCGACGTTTTCTCCGATGGCAAACGAAAATGTTTATTCAACAGGCAGAAGTCACCGAGTTGTTCGGCCTTCAGTTTCGCAGCCGTCGCGAAATCGGATGGAAGGCTGTACCGGATGTAGTACAGAGCTGACGATATTTATTTTACACCTCGCCAGTTCAATGCCGATATGTATATATATATATATTTTTTTTTTGCTTTTTTTTATATGCGGTTGGAGGCATTAAAATAAAATGCGGTTTCATAGAGCCGACGAGTCGGTTTAGGGAGCGGAAAAATCGGAAAACTTTTTTTTTATCTACCGATTTTTTTTTTTGTCAACAATTTTTTTGTTTACCTGCTTTGAAGAATGAAGCATGGAGTAAAATAAAATGCGGTTTCATAGAGCCGATGTGTCGGTTTGGAGAGCGGGAAAATCGGACAACTTTTTTTTATCTACTGATTTTTTTTGCATACTTTGAAGAATGAAGCATGGAGTAATAAACAAGAGTGTAAATAGCGGTGTCGCGAGGAGAACGATATAGGCACGGCTCGTCCAGAAAATAAGCACCGAGTCGGGCGTCGATGAAATTGCGCTCGGTTCGATTTCAACGAGGAGAGTCAGAGCGGAGCCACTCGACTGAACGGGAAACTCGATAGCTCCTGATACGATATAAAACAGAGACTACCAATAGTTGGTCGTGATATTTCATTCCGTCCGTCGATTATCGTAGGTGACCGGTTGTGATTGATTCGATTGGACGTCCGAATAATCGCTCTGAGCTGTCAGTAAAAGATGATCGACGATTCGGTCACTTATAACGATTGTCATAATTGTCTACGCGAACGCTTTCCATAAAAAATATTTTTTAATACGTATTTTTTTTTTTTTAATATAAAAAAAAATCGAACATCTGAAAATTTATATTTTCTAATTAGAGATAAAATATTTCGTAGCTCAAATTACTCAATCAAAAGATTATAAAAACAATAAACGAGAAGCTGAAAATACAAATATTTTCTAGTTTGAAGCAAGAAAATATTTCGTCGCCCGAATTACTTCGACATTTTCTCGACGTCCAATTGCCGGGGTGACAAGGGCATTTTTCCACCCCCGACAGAAGGCTGACAGAAGAAGGAGAAAAAAAACCGAACCCGCCGTAGTGATTGCGCGCGCGAATTCGCACCGCAAACTAGGCAGCTGCCTCTCGGAGGAAACAAATGGAGCCGATGTTCGCGAAGGTGGACACGGACCCTTTCCTCCCCCGTACCGACTTCCTCCTCGTCCCCGTCGCAGCTATACAGATATACGGTCGTCGGCCGGCAGACCGACAAAAAGAATTTGCTAGGAATGAGGTCACGTCGAAAAATAAGTGACATCGACGGTCCCGCGATCTTCCAATGTCACGATTCATTCTTATCCCAGTTTTCTTTTTTCTGCTTTTTCTCGATCTCTCCTCCAGTTCTCTCGTCGCCCGGTCCGAAGAAACTCGCTGCGCGAACTTGGACGAATAAAAAAAAAAGAAAGATTTATCAACTGCGTCAAAGTCTTCGAGATATTCGAACTGATAAGTTTCGTCGTGTCACTCCGAATATGTGTCGGTCTGCGAGAACCGATTGGAAGGAATTGATACGATGAATATTAATCAATTTTTTTTCTCGTTTTTTTTCAGGATCGACAGTTGCCATGGTAGGTGCCAATCTGAGGATTTTTCTTTTCATTTTTCTTTTTTTGCCGATGTTCGGTCGAGTCGGTTGCGTCGTACTGGGTGACGAGCGAACGGGAGGAGAGATCGAGAAAAAGAAAGAAAAAAGAGAAGGATTTATCAACGTCGACAAAGTCTTCGAGACGTTCGAACTTATAAGTTTCATCTTGTCACTTCGAATACGTATCGGTCTGCGAGGGCCGATGGGACGGAATTGATACGACGAATATTAATTATTATTTTATTTTTTTAAAATAATTAATCCGACGAATATTAATAATATATATATATATATATTTTTTTTCATTTTATTTTTCAGGATCGGCAGTTGCCATGATAGGTGCCAATCTGAGGTTCGGCATCGGTGCTTCCGGCAACGTCACCTCGAACGCGACCAAGGTATTTCAGTGTCATCCGGGCGGAGTGACCGAGGCGACAGTAATATTCAGCCTCGGTGCGCTGGGAATGGGAGCCAATATTATCCTAATGGCCCTGATACTAGCGAAGCGTCAGCTCAGAAGGTAAATAATCGTTATCGCAGGGTACGCAAAATTTGCTCGTAGGGTTAAAATGGCGAACACAACGAACGAAAAAGGCTTGGTGTTCACCACCTTCGCCCTACATGGATGACGATAACATGGGTGGTGTCACGAAGCTTTTGGGGTGTTCCTATGTACATGCCAAGGTGACGATCAATATTTTGGCGAGACCGAGCAGAGAGATAGGAGAATGCGAGAGTATCCACCGGTACCAGAGAGCGCGTAGCCCGGATGCGATGCAATACGTCAAGCACCGTAGTCAGAGATGTCCCGCGGATAGAACCGATGTTGTACCGTCTGCCGCGTTGCACCTCAAATGCAAGTTACCACCGCGAGGTTTAACAAAGTAGACAGGTGACAAGAGAGGGCAAGAGATGCCCATTGCTGGACAGGAGATATCAACGTCGTGTCTGACTGCGGCAATTAAACCCTAACTTCTTTATGGGAAGTTCTTTATGGAAGTTCTTTATGGCGAGTTTATGGGAAAAGCGACCCCTCAACGCTTCCGAGACCGGAGAACTGTCCAGTCAGGAAGCGAAGAATTTAGAAAGAAGTAGGTAGGCGATGCAATCCGTTAGGCAAGGTTATCGACCCAGTTTCCGCCATCTTAAATTGTTAAAGGAAACATTTTATAAAAAATATACGTATCGCGGCATTAATCAAGAGTAAACCGCTCTTCAACATACCGTCAATTTCGTTTGTATTTAACGTGTACTGTATTTATTATTGGTATAAATTGCGATTAATGGCGGTAAGTGGGACAGTGGCGGAAACTGGGCCCCTTAGCTTATCGCAGTCAGATATTTCCGGCGGATAGAACTGATGTTATAGCGTGTGCTACATTGTGCCTTAAATGCAAGTTACCACCGCGAGATTTAACAAAGTAGACAGGTGACAAGGTGCGAATCGTTTCGATCAATTATCCAGAAACTTCTTGAGTGCAAGTTCATTACAGTTTTCATTACCGACCGCGATATTTCACTTCCCCTCAATACAATTAAAAACAAACAAAAAATGCTACCGACGAAAATAAATAAGGCTCGAAGGATTAAGCTTTGGGGCACTTAATCGCATTCCAAGCCATCCCTTCTGTCCCACGTACGATTACTCCAACGTAAAAAGCTTCCGCAACAATTTCTCGAAAAGTTCATTCCGTCCGGGACGTACACATTGCCCCGGGGAAGGCTTCCCGGGTTATTTATACCACCGATATAAAGCGAGAACTGTCGCGAAATTTCACCGAGACTTTGGATATACGAAATGAGATAAGCCGTGTGTGTGTTTTCGTGCGGTGAGAGAAAGTTTTGGGTTCGTTCGCTCGTTGCCTCTCCGACGAATGCAATTGGCGAAATTCCCAGGTGTAAGTTATTGCGAAAACTGTTTTTGGTGTGCACACCGGGAGGGGGGTTGGAGGTAGAGTGACGGGTCTGTTTCGCGTTTCTCGCGAGTTTCAGATGGTCTCAGGGACTGCTTTTCCATCAAGCCATGGTCGACTGCGCCAGAGCGGCAATTCTGTTGCCTCTTGGATCCAGTATACTGAATTGTCAACCGGTCAACAAGTGTTCGCTCGTCGAGACGGCTTTTCTACTGTTGGTCACAGTCTCGACGGTCAACATGCTCACGACCGTCCTCAACGACAGTCCGGTCTTCCCGGAGAGCGACGAGGAGGCTGACCTCACCGCTCCTCTGCTCATGGACTCGCCCCAGGTGAGAAATAGTTATTTGTTTGGCAAGAGCGTAGAAAGGGAGTTCTTGACGAGTGCGGCATTTTCACACGAGTCAGGACTCCCTTTTCTACGCCCAAGCTAATCACACTGTTTTTCCTAACAAAATCACGAAAATGACGCTTTTCGTTTTTGGGAATTGTGCGCAGAAAGGCACTTTCTCCCACTAGTGCGGTAAAATAGGCCATATTGCGTTCATACGCACGCACTTACGCAGTACTTTTCTCGCACGCGATGCGTGAAAGTGCCTTTCTGTGCACACTTCTCACGGGAACGAAAAGCGGAATTTTGCGTACAAGCTTTGGGAAAACATTCGTTTTATAAAAAAAAATTCATTCTTGACGCCAGCAGGACGTTTTAACTAACAATAGCCATATGCGGTCGAGTGCCTGGTCGCTGGGCGATTGCGGTTCACCGTTGCATGACACCGCTCGCACGCAAGCCGTGTTGGCTCTTGCGGTTGAAAAGCTCGACGGGCGTACGCCTCGTCTATCGATGAACGTGTTGCGTTGTGCATTTTAAATTCGCCCCCCCCCCCCTCCCCTCTCCCCGAATTGTCTGCCAGCTGACGATTACACACGATCACCTTTTTCATTTCTACTGAGAAGTTTCGTGTTTTTTTTTATTTTTATTTTTTAATTACGTTAGGTACGTTCGACACCTTTATGACGTGATTCGCCAGTATAATTTATATTTTATATTTATTTATTTAGTAAAATGTCATTTCAAGTCGAACGGTAGCAAACAAAAAAAAAAGTTCAAAGTCATTGCTGGAACTTTTTAAGCACATCAAGTATTTGAGGACCGCCGCATACCGTGTAGATAACATAAAACGAGAAATTGCATTTACTTTACAGTGCGTACTCTTCGGCACCTTCATGATATGGTTCGCCAGCATAACGATAAATCTCGGACCGACTTTCCTGAGCGGAGCATTGGCAGCGAACACGGAGACGGGTCACAACGCACCGAGTTGTCCCCTCGTTCACGGACCTTTCCGTCACTACATACTCAACGTTCTGTGGATCGTTATAAACGTCATTTGCGTCGCCCTGACGTTGTTTCATCTCAGAAAATTGCATCGCGATTTGACAAAGGCTAACGTCGAAGCGGTACGTAAAATAAAAAAAACTTAAACGAACAAAAAAAAAATGCACTGTCTCATTTAATTTATTTATTTCGCGTCGGGATCCTTAATTGATGCTGGATCGTCAAGATGGTCGTCGAGTCGGCTCCGTTGAGACGGTGTTTTTCTTAACGCGCCAGACTCTCGTCTGTTCGCTCCGTCGATCAACGATCCAGCAATTATATTTACCCGGCGCGAGAGGAAAATACACAGCGCTATTTTTCGTGTACATCTCGTGGACTCGTCGCCAGCTAAATCTTTTGAAGAGAGGTCGTCAAGACGATTTTACCGTCCGTCTCACGCTCCGGCGACCGTAAAGAGAGAATCTTAAAGACAGTACGGTATGTGCCGAGCGAGACGGGGGGGAAGACGAATTTTATCGCTCAACTGTCGCGGGCACAACGGCACAGACGTTTCAAATTTTTCCAGAGTCTGGCAACCTTATACTTTATATCTCACGGTGTTTACACCGGGTGGTGATGCGGATCAGTTAAACAAAATGGTCAAATATTTATTTGAGTTAAATGAATATTTATTTTAATTAAGTAAATAGTTACTTAAATGAAATAAATATTTATTTAAATCAAATAAATATTTTAGTTAAACCAAATGAACGGTGGCCGTCAAATAAATTATTTTTCTGGGTGTAAGAGCAGACGAAAAAGTCTGCGAGAACTTTTCAATTAAAAATTCATGGCTTTATCGATCGATAGTTGTAATCGAGTAGAATAACCGGTAAGAAATAGTGACTGATATAATGTACGGATGAATTAACAACATCAATGAATTTACAACCAGGTACGGGTGGCCGGACTTGTGACGACTCTGGTGAACGTGACGGGAGGACACGGCGGTGCGAACGGGGTTGGAACCACCGACGCGAGAAACGGAACGACCCCCAAGGTGAGCCTGATGCATGGATTTCAGAACCACCGATCCGATGTATAATACGATTTGAAGCATAAAAAAAAACAAAGGAAAACAACGACAAAAAGTTTCAATTTCGCCGCAAATAAAATGACGTAACGTCCCTCGGGAGAAATTACGGAGCTTCGCCGATTACGCTCCAATTTGCGAACTCGCATTTTCGCCATAAAAGTAGGTCGGAGCTCGAGAAATACGCGGATAATTCGTTGGCAACTTGGTATACAGCGAAGACCCAGTAAAGCCAATTGTCGAGACGCGGAAACGCGAGCTAGTCTTTCGCCTCTTCCGACTCCGCCAACCAGCTCCACTAATTACCCCTCGAAACGGATCCCCCGGCTCGGCTCAACTTTATAACGGGAAAGCCGATCAAAAATTATTTTTAGTCACCGCAACAGTTTCCGGACGCGAAGCACCGAAAGCTACGACTTTGACAAGATTAAATGGGGCTTCGACGAATGCAGACAAAAAAGAATCGATTTTTTTATTCATTTTTGTCATGCAAAATTATTTATTTTTTGACTGGTTTCAGAGAATCGGTGCTGTAGAGGAGCATCGTAAAATGAGAAATTATCTACGAAGGATGGAGCGCGAGGGCGTACAGAGAGTGAAGATGTTTCTCGTAATAACCGCCGCTTACGTTATCTTCTGGGGACCCTTGTTCTTCGTTACTCTGGTTCATCATCCGATAATCGGCAACCCCACAGGCTACGAGGTATAATCGAGTTCTCAACTGCGTGTTCTCTAGCTGCTTCCCCAACCTCGGTCCCTCCGCTACGTATATCTACTCAGTCACGGCTCAAGGAGCTTTGACCAATGACCCGTAATGATCTCTCACAGTCGAGCTCTACACTGAGAGAAGGATAGAAAGTACCGTAAATGTGGTAAAAACCGACGGTACTTTCAGGTGTATGAATCGTTTGTTTTAGGTTTCCAGGTTGTACCGGCGTATTATGTCGATCAAATTTTTTTTATGTACACACACATTTGAAAAATTTGATCGACGAGATTCTCAGTTTTTATCCCCTGAATTCTTAGATTTATCCACTAAATCTTTAGTTGTATCTACAAAATTCATAGCCAGATACGCAAAATTCCCTCAACCGGCCTTCCGCAAAAAATTGCGATATGGGTTGAGCAAAAAATTGCTACGGCCCCTGTAAAAATTTCGCACATCGCTACTGGCGGTTTACCATGCGACTTGTTAGTTATTCCTCGATCCCTCTCTCAGTGTGTCTACATCCATGACCAAAGCTATCTCATTTTCACGTTTGATCGATGAAACGCAGAGGAACAATAAAATCGAAACACAACAATGAGAATCGAGTTCCGCCTGTCGATCGATCATTGCGTTTTCGTAACGTTTCGTCTGCCCGGATGAGAGAGAACAAGACGAATCGTAAGACAATTGCATTATCAATCCCTCAGGTGACTCTGCACATCGCCTACGTCCACGCTTTCGTCAATCCGGCTCTGTTCCTGGCTCTCCATCGAGGCCTCAGGCAAGGCATAACGGACGTCTGTTGCGGATGCTGCGAGAGCATAGCTCGATGGGTTTTCGGCTCGACGACCGCCAGTCCGGTGCAGACCGCTCAACCCCCGAGATACGAGGCCCCGATGAATCTACCCTCGCCGCCCGATCCGCCGCTGATACCGGCTGCAGTTTCCTGCGACCTCAGCGACGTCGCTCTGCTCAAGCCGCCACTTCCGCCAGCCGCGAAACACTTTCTTTCGGTTAGATTTCACACTCCATTCAATCGCATACGCACAGAGTTAATCGGAAGATACTCGATTAATCGTGCTTTTCTGCGGGAATGTTTTTGTTCCTTTCATGCAGGAGGAAACTGTCTCGGTGCCGGATCCGTGGAGCATCTTGACGAGGCCGAAGAGCATCTCGAGTCTCTACGAGGAGAAACTGTCGAGACGACCGAGTCTTCTGCTTCCACCGCCGCCGGATCTCGACGATCTGCACGCGAGCGTCAGTCCCACGAGCAGCGATCCTCCCAGCGAATAATTCGTACATACATTTATAGAACGTTCAGCATATTAACAAAAAAAAGAAAAAAACAAAACCAAACAAACAAAAAGCGATGGATTTTTAACTCACTCCGAAACAGCAGAATTCGATGCAGGATATTTTTTTACGATTTCAACTTTCAACGGTAGATTCGGGGGATGATTACGAGGATAACGAAGAATGGATTCGAGGAGGGATTTGAAAAAAAAATAATGATAAGAAACAAAAATTCACGACGTCGTAACTCTATAGTTGCGATTTTCTCTTATAAGTGTAAGTGACGAAAAAAAAGAGGATTCGAAGACCGCTCTTAGAAAAAAAGAAAGGTCGGGAGACGAATAATAATCAATGGATCGACTAACTTATCCTAGTCTTCCTCGAAAGATCCTGCGACGTTTAATCGCGAATCGGTTAATAAATTAAAACCAAAAAAAAATAAAAAATACAGAAAAAAAACATCCTGTCTCTCCATTATTCCATTTTCAGAGGCCGAAGCGTGTGTAGCGCGACCGCTCAACTCGTAGAAATTCTATTGTATACACTAATCGAGGCCGGCGTGAGGCGATTTATCTAATTTTTTTTCTTGCGCTGACAATTTATCGAAGTACAGCGAGCTCGACGGTAAGAATCGCGCATCGTCCAATTGTCATGCTTTTTTTTTAATTTTACGTTCGCTCAGACTCGCACAACGCATTTATCGAATCGATAATTTGTGAGTAATCCTCACGGACTGAACATCACAATCCGATTTTTTGTCATCCAACTCTACGACTAATCGATGTATCTGCGATATTATTGTGTTATTGTATTTAAACAAAACCTTTCTATTCCGACCTTCCCTTTGCACGTCCCACAATTATTATCCCGGTGTATCTTGCGTGACGTGAATTATAAAGTTAAGATGTTTAATATACGAAAGAAGAATGTCTCCATGATTGATCGTTGTGTGTCTATCGATATATTATTATCGGTACGTGTATCCTCTTTTTCGGCTGTACAGCAGAGAACTAAAAAAGAAAAAATTACTCCAAAATGAATTTAATGATAAAAATACACTCTTCTTAGTTAGCGATAGAAAGAACAGTACTCGAAATAGTTCCTCATAGCCAGGGCTGGCGATAGCACGATTGCATCTACTGTATAATACTAATAATAATAATATTAATATATGTAATCAATTTTTACGATAAATAAATACGATGTGAGCTTGATCTTTCCACGAAATTCCGCGTCACACTTGGGACAGTTGGAACGCTGTGAAAAGAGCTCACACGCAATCGATAAAGCACAAAATCTAAAAATTGTTCAAATAAAAAGTAACGTCCCAGGTGACTATTATCGACAACAATTAAACGATGACTCCACGCCAGGCCATATCAATGCACAACTGGCTCGTAAAAGAAGAATGTACCTTCGGAACCCGTTGCTTTTATATGCGTATTCGCGGGTAAGATGAAAATCACTTTCAGTTAACGTGTAAAAATTCAACATGTAAAAGATAAAAAATGAAAGGAGAAAAGACGATAAGAAAGTAGATCCAATTTTACGGAGTATCGACCGTGCTCCATTTCCCGTAAAGATCGAAAGAATTGCTCATTAAACAAAAACAAAACAAAAGAAAAAGTATTCCGCCCACCGGAGTGTTAAGCAGTAACTTGTCAATTAGCGAGTAGTTCGTTGTAAATGAGAAAATGTAAAAAAAAAAAACTAATGGAAAAGAAAGAAAAATACAGAAGATATTATAACTAAACAATAGCTCGCAGAGGCCAATAACGTTAAAAGTGAAGAATTTAAACTAAAAGAAAAACGACGACGAATCTCTTGTGCATGTTTACTTCTGCATCGCGACACGACATTCCTCCCACCCCTCCGGGAGACAAATTAGTTTTTTAAAAACCCGACCGACGTCACTGCTACATCTAGAAGTGCACTTTAATATTCTCTACCTGGGTCCATCTGATACAAATTATCTGACTTTGCGATGTACTATATAGTTGGATAAATATAATGTCTTGCTGTTTCATCCCCCCGCCGCGTTTCAATTACAATCCTCGTGTCACGTACCCAGCGTCAGATACGATAGAAAATTTTTGTATGTGTTTAAAAAAAAAAAAAAAGGATCCAAAGCATGACGGGAGCGCTTTTCCGATGGGTTTCACTATTCCCATATAATATTAATCAGTGTATAAACGAAATGTGCCTAAAAGAGTATAAAACTAAAAGTAAACATAAAACTGGAATAAAAGCAGATGATTAATCGAATTTAATGAAAAAAAAAAAAAAAAAAAATACAGCCCGATGGACGTGTATGTGAAATTTTAAATACTTGGGCGTCAAGACGCTGCCGCGCCTCTTGATGTACTACATAAGATCGCGTGAGTGAATATATTTCGGTTGTATTCATAGATAGACGTTTCATCCTATCGGAAAAAAAAATTATTTCCCTAAAAATTGCTTTTCATAACGGGAGAAAAAGATTCATTGAATTTAATCGACGTCTAACTGTCTATAAATACAACCAACCTTAGACGCTAAGAGACCATTTGTGTAAAGAGATATACGAAACGTTTAACCGATGTGTATATCATAATAAAATGCATATGATAAAATTTTCGGGGGCCACTGAGTACATCCCTTTCTACCCTTGATTAATTCGCAGCGGAGATCGACCGTTTACGTGGTCAGAGAAGAACCACAGAACAGCCGAGCCACAGATCGCACGACTTGAGAAAAAGTTTTTCGTACGAGTATCGTACAAAATTTTACTTTGCAAGGTGTGAAAATGGAGCTTTTCCGCGAAGCGTGCGTAAAACTGCAATTTTCGCACCGAGTGTAATAAAGCGATATACGAAATGTTTAACCGATAGGTATCATCATAATAAAATATATATGCTGGAATGTTTGAGGGTTACAGAGTATCCCTTTCCCCCTCAATTAATTCGCTGTGTAAATCGACCATTTACGTGATCAGAGAAGAGCCACAGAACAGTCGAATTACTGACTCGCTGAGGTATTTCACAGCTAGCGTTCACGCCCGTTCTCGCTTTCCCGCGGCTGAACAATGGAAGCGCGAGCACAAAGGAAGCCTCGCTGAAGAGCAATTGCTCGCAACGCCTCTCGGGAGGAGAGTTTTCGCAGGGGGTTTTGACGGGATTGACAAACCGCTATTAAACAGTTGAACATAATAACAACGCCACTCGAACTGCCCATTTCTCAGCAGCCACGAGTAATATTTCAATCCGAACGAGGATAAATCTCCGTTACCCTCTTTCAGCATGCAATGATAATTCATTCGTTGCGACTTACCTGCTCGAAACCGCCGAGGATCTCCGTCGTGTCCATCGCCGAGTTCACAACGATGGATTTCAGTCGTTGACCCGCCAGCTGCGCCAACACGCGGACGACGCTGCTCTTCCCGCAACCGGGACCGCCGACCTGTACGAAATCTTTTAATTAGAAAAATACTTTCTTTTTTTGCATTCCAAACTGTATTCGTAGATTGGTGCATATTTTTCTTAGATTACATTACGATTTTTTTCGATGATACTCACGAGTATTGGCATCCAATTCATTTCCACGCATCTCGCCAGACTCCTCAAAACTGCGACTTGATCGCGAAGCACGAGCAAGTTGTGATCGTTGCTCGTCGAGTGTTCCTCGCGCGGTAAGCTCGCGTCGCCGATGTAGAGTTTCTCTTCGGTGACGTAGGCGAGAGGCTGTCGGGGCGGAAGAGGATATTCTTCTATCGAGAATATCGTCTCGTAAATTTCTCGTACTCTTCGTCGATCCTCCTGCGTTCTCATTCTATCGACGTAAATGAGCTCCACCGCGTTGCCTGGATTGTACTTCGGTTCGCCGATCGAATTTCTTTCGGCCGTTGACACGGTCGCCTCGCACCATCGAGTTATGTCGCGAAGATTCAGTTCCCACGGAGATCCGTTGAATCCCCAAGAGACGCCGACCTCGGAGGACAGTCTCGAATTAAACTCGACGATCGAGTCGAGCAAGGCGGAGGGAATTTTCGGGAATTGGTGCGCAGTTATGAGCTTCAGGTCCTCGTCGGTCAAAGCGTCGACGTACACTTGGGTGAAGCGATTCAAGAACGACTTTGGCAATCCTCTTCTGGCCCCTCCTTGCCGCAGGGGATTCTGGCAGCCGAACAACTTCGTTCCAGGCTTCACACAAAATTTTCGTCCCAACTCGGGTATGTAAATCTCACCTCGATGATCGAGACAAGCGTTGAGACCTTCGAGAACCGATTGTGACGCGAGATTCAGCTCGTCGAGCAATATCCAATCTCCGGAGCGCAAGGCGCGCAGGAATGGTCCGTCCTTCCAGGCGAATTGACCGCCCTTGCCACCTTCGAGCGGCAAATCAGCGCCGAATAGATCGGAAACGTCCTGCGAAATAAATTTAAAATAAAATAATTCTCAGGCATAGAACATCGCCGTAAAATTCCGCCGCTAGTTGAATACACGAAACCACCCACATTTCGATGCGAGATTCATGAGCGAACGGAAAAATATTTTCAAAATTTTAAAACATTTCACAAATATTTTTTAATATTGGTAAAACATTTTCAATATTCAAAAAAAAATTTTTTGATACTTTTTAAAAATATTTCCATGCTACGTGGGCATTATCATCACACTGAAAATATCTGCACGAAACTAAATTTCATCAAGTTATAACGGCAGTGTTTTGCATCGCACAACTTTGTCAGATGTCTTCAGGGTCATATATTATCGATAAAAATTAAACGCATTGTAGAACTTCATCGTTTTGCTCTTCAATTCAAATTCTAAGTTCTTTAATTTCGCTCACATTTAAATTCGACATTCGCGGATCGCTTACCGTTTGGTCGCTCAAGTTAATGCGAAGCAAAGCGTGACCGGAGGCTCGGGCCATTGCGGATACCAAGCTCGTTTTTCCAACGCCGGGACTTCCCTCCAGTAAAAGGGGTTTCTTCAATTGCAGAGCCCGCAGAAGCTTCAGCGTATTGGATCTCGTCGTGGGCGCGGTGAAAGTGAACGCTTGATCTTCGTCATTGTCCCCCGGACTTTTGGAAATGAAGAACGGCGCAATTCCGAACACACTTCGCGAACTCTCGTCCATTGTCTCGTCCGATTGCATGGAAGTTTCGTCGGTACTTCGTGCTGAGATGGCATCGATCACCTGAGCTTTCAAGAAGTTCAGAGCGCCGTTTCGGAATGTCTCCAACTTCTCGGCACTGCGGATGATCGAGATTTTTTCGTGGAAAACGAGTTTTTCGTGAAACACGATTTTTTCGTGGGAAACGATTTTTTTTTTTTTGTGGAGAACAACAGATTTGTGGGAAACGATTTTTTTTCGAAAACGATACTTTTATAAAAAACGATTTTTTCGTGGGCGAATAACAATTTTTTTTCTCACCTTTCCATGCCTGTTAATCCAGATCCGAGACTGTCAATGTATGTGAGACACGCGCCGTGAAGATAAGCGTCGTTCACGTTCAGCCTCGAAACTTCTTCTTTGCCGGTGCAGGCGTTGATGAAATTTACCCAAGTCAATATATCGCGTATGCTCACGGTGAATCGCTTTCCGACTTCCGATTCTTTGAGCCAATCGACGAAGTTTAACATCGACTCGGCGATGACTCGTTTGTCGACGCGAATCTCGGGATTCAAATTGTGCTCGACTATAGACTGCAGATCGCATCTCTCGACGCATCCCTCGCACCAAATTTCGGTAAAACGATTTCTCAGGGCCGGCGAGAGCTCCTTCTTGCCGTAATCTCCACCGGGATTCATAGTTCCTATTTACATAAAAAAATCTATTAATCAGTTTGTCCGCTTTTGTCATACCCGTATTGAACTAGCGTAGACCAGCCAATGAATGGTCACATGAAATATGCATGCGTTTTTACCCCTTTACAGTGTGTAAGCCCTTAAAGCTCAATACTCAACATACTTTACGCATTATATTATATTAAATCGTATAGGCTATATTACATTCATTGGTAAAAGGGTTCTCTCCTCTTTATAAATAAATAAACAATTAAATAAATAAATTACCTATAAAGTGGAAGTTCTCGTTCGCAGTTATCGTGCAATCGGATTCGCTCGAGTCTGCCGAATCGACGCTCTTCTCGGCCAAGAGGAGACTGCGCTCGGGTTCTGCAGAAAAAAATGGTTTCAATTATCGTGTCTTTGAAAAATTATAACAGCTTACAAGTGAAAAAAAAAATAGAAGTCTACCTAGCAAAGAATTGAGTCTTTCCAGTACGCTGTCGTCCGCCAGAGAGATCTCATCAGCCAGAAACAAGTCGCCCTTACGCATGGCAATTATCAGTGGTCCATCGACCCACTCGAACAGCTTTTGACTGTCCGGATCCGAGTGGTCTCTAACGGGTCTCAGATTCCCAAGAAAATCTGAAGACTCCGTGTGCATGTGACAATTGACCGCGTACAATTTTTGTTTCCTCATCGCCGCGATCATCTGGCAAATCGTAGTTTTCCCACCGCCGGTCTCACCGACGAGCAGAACCGGTTCCTTGAACTGGCAGGATTTTCTCACGAGCACCGCCATCCTGCGCATGTGGTAAGTCCAGACCACGTGGTCGAACTTGGGAATCCCTTCGGCCAGAATTTCCTCGAGTATCGGCCTCGTAACCGACGAGGTGTTCTCGTCCAGGCTGAAGAGCGTCGTCGGATCAACGTCGCGTTTGAGATGCTTCCTAATTACCTCCCGTATTTCGCGGCTCTCCTCGGGTTTGCGCACCTTCGCCGCGAGCACGAGATAGCCCTCGTCCGCGAGATGCTGGCTCCAATCGTAGAGCCGCTGTCCGACGTCGGGAGCCAATCGGTATCTCTCGCCCCACCGGAAGAGATCGCGAAGCGTGATGAAGCCGTGTTTGCCCTGAAAAGCGGCCGTGCTCTTTCGTCTCACCTGAAGATCGGTCATCACGTTTATGATCTGTTTGCAGTACGACTCCGGCATGTTGCATCTCTCGTGCAGTATCGTCCGAAGCTCATCGGCCGGTATCTCGTCGAAGTGAAGCTCGACGAATCGATTCCTGAAAGCCCTGGACAAAACCTTCCGACCCCCGTAAAGACCCGGAGGATTCTGGGTCGCGAAGAGCATGAAGTTCGCGTGAGCCTTGACGACCTGCTGAGTCTCCGGGATGAAGAGCTCCCTGTTGTCGTCGAGGACGCGGTTAAGCGCCTCGAGAACGTCGCTCGGTGCCAGGTTGAGCTCGTCGAGAATAATCCAGTGGCCTTTGCGCATCGCGTCCACAAGAACGCCCTCCTTGAAGACCAGCTTGCCGGCCTCGTCGGCCACGTAGCTTCCCACGTACTCCTGAAGATCCGTGTGCTCGTGATTGTTTATGCGCACGCAAGTGTGACCGGAAGCTCTCGCCAGATACGTTATGAGGCTCGTTTTGCCCACCGAGGTGTCGCCCTGCAGAAGCACCGGCATTTTTCCTATCGAGACGACGCGAACGAGGTCTCGAAGATTCCTCCGTACCGAACTCGTCAGGATGTAATTGCCGGGTACTTCCGGTTCGCGCTCGCCTCCGACGACCCAGTAGCCCTCGAAATTTATGTAGTCTTCGTCCGACGAGCAACGAGGCTTCGGTATGGGCGAGCCCAGGACGGCCTTCATGATCTTAGCGTCCAGGATCGCCTGGGTTATCATCTTCTGGACGATCGGGTAAGAGCCGTGATCGAGCTGAGTTAAAAAGCTCAGGCAAAATGCCTCGTAGAGAGAGCGGAGAACGTTGCCGCAAGGATTCGTCGCGGCGACGCTCAGCGCTCTGCAGAGGGTTCTCAGGCTGTAGTGAGGCTTGTGTCCGGTTCCGTCGTAGAGCGAGGCGACCGCTTCTCTGCGGACGCTCAGATACATCTTGACTATGGCCTCTTGCTTGTTGGCGGGTAAATTTATGTCTCCTAGGTATGAACTGACGAGCAAGTGAAGATCCGTCTTTTCCGTCAGCTCGTCGACGTAGAACTCGGTGAAGCGGTTTCTCAGCCCGACCGGCAATTCTTTCTTTCCAACGTCGGTGGCAGGATTCATGCAGGCGAAGATCGTGAAGTCCGGATGCCTCTTGATCGACTCCCGGTCGCCGCGCTCCAGCAGAGACAACGATCCGGTCGAACCCTCGAGCAGGCCCGACAGACACTCGAGAGTCTCCGAGGAGGCGAGATTTATTTCGTCCAAGAGAACCCAGTGGCCCTCCTGCAAGGCCTTTATCAAGCTCCCCTCTAGAAAGGCGAAAGCCAGGGAAAAGTGACTTCTCACTTGGGTCTTGAGCTTCTCCAACTTTGTCAGGAGCCTCTCCCACTTGACGAGCAATTCCGCTTTATCCTGGGTCGGTTTTTCGTCGAGGCTCCTCTTGCGTTTCGCCGCTCCGGCGTTTCCCCGGAGCGTCGACGAGTCGTCGCGCTCCTCGTCTATCTTCGTTCTCAACCTCTTCACCGCTGCGCCGGCGCTGTGGCACATCAGTCCCACGAGCGTCCTCCACTTGTTCTCCCTGTAACAAGCGGCGACGTGCTCGAGAAACTTTCTGTTCGGCTCGATCGCGAAGTACGAGCGAAAGAGCATCTCGAATTCTTCGCGGGTCGGTGTTATCAAGAATTTGAAATCCACGGGTTTGTATCCGCCGAGAAGATCGGCGGATTCGCTCTGCTGATTCATGTTTATGACGACGAGCTTGTGGCCCGTGCTCCTGGCGAGATACTGCACGGAGCTCGTCTTTCCGGTTCCGGTCTCGCCGACCAGCAGCACGGGTTCCCTCTGAGCGACGCAGCTGGTCACTCGCTCGAGGAGCGTGGCCGATGGTCTCGTGAAGGAAAATCTCACCCTCGAATGGTCGAGGTGAGCGTAGTGCGATTTTTTGCGTCTGACCTTCGCGCGTCCGGCGACGAAGAGCTCGGCGAGCAAATTTATCGTTGGCTTGTGGGTGTTGCAGAAATATTCGGCCTTCGTTCTCACGATACCCAGAGTGTGTCCGATGGCCGTGGCGAGTTCTAATCTCTGAGCTTGATCGGGCACCGAGCAGCAGAATATATCGATCGCGTCTTGAAATATCTTCAGCGCAGAGTCCGGCGAGGATACCTCGAAGTCGGCGACTGCGCGAGTGCACCATTTTATTAGATCTCTCGTGGAGGTCAGTCTTCCGGTTCTGGTCGCCAGATTCTCGTTGGCAGTTTTCTCGCCACCGTGATTGCCCATCGAGAACAGCAGGAAGACATCGACCATTCTCGTGGCGACGGTCGTCAGGCATGGGAAGAGAGCTCGAACGACGCTCACGAGCTCCTCCCTGCTGAGCGGATCCATGTGGACGCAGAACCAGTGTTTCTCGAGAAGATTCGACGCGCCGGTCGATTGACGATGCAAGCCGGAAGCGGTCGATACGAGTCGTTGTGTGAGAAAAAGCTGAAAGCCGCTCTTCGCGTGTATCGTGTCGCGGTATCCGGGAACCGAGAGCGTTCCGGTCTCCATGAGGTTGCCGATGACGCTCGCGACGTCCAGCGCCGCGCTGTCGATGTCCTCGAGCAGAAGCCACTTTCCCTCCAGCACCGCTTGCGTCAGCACGCCCGGCTGCCACACGAATTCACCGGGAATGTCCGTGCATCTGTACGTGCCTAGCAGCATCTTCGAGTCCGTCTGATCGCCCAGTTGAACCTTGACGAAGTTCGACTTCCCGTGGCCAGTTATTTTCGCGAGATACTCTATCAGAGCGGTCTTGCCGCAACCGACCGCGCCCTCCAGACAAACGCATCGGCGCGAGGCGACCGCGAGAGCGAGACTTCGGAGATTGGACTCCATCGACGGAACGGTGATCATGCTCAGGATCGTCGGACGCTGGTCGCGATCGAAGACCGGAAGAAGAACGCCTGCTATCGACACGAGACTGTCCGAATCGTTGGCCACATCGGCGAGCTCTTCAATATGATTTTTCGTAGCCGAGAGAATCTCCGAGGAAGCGTTGAGTTCTCGGTAGACGAGAAAACGTTCGGAATCCTTTATGAGGGCTCGCGCGCAGGCGAGCCTCGTCGATTCGGACATTCGTAGTACGATTCTGACGCATTTCAGCGCGATCCTGGAACGTTAAGAATGTTTGGTTGAAACGGTAATGTTGGCGATGATTTAACCGCGACTCGGTCGGTAACGGAAACTGCAATCAATCGTTTGCCGCCCTTAAGCTATATATATATATATATATTGCGTGCTATTGCGTAGCACACTAGTCAAATGAGTGCGACATTTTTGGAATTGTTTGTCCAAAATTGTATGCATCTATTAACAGTAAAGGAGGTTGATTTGGGTCATTGCGTATGTCTTCAAACTAGAAAAATATTAGTCACGATGGTCTGGCAAAAACAACAACTCGCAAATGCAAGTTTCCATGATAGTAAGTTTTTGATTTGAGCGTTATCGAAAGCGTTATTACGCATACTTACCATTTTACCGTGTCGTCCTCGTGGGTCAAAAAATCGTAAAATTCTGACCAATTCCATTTATGTTTGAAATGCTCCGGAGCAGCTCGCAGTATGTTGTAGCTTGCCGTTACGATCTCTAGAGCGGAAACTTTGGCGATGTTTGAAGGAATATTGTTTCCCTTCTGCCTCTTTGGAACTACGGCTGAGTTATCGGCCGAGGAGGCGAAGGGAGACGAATTTGACTCAAAGTAATGCAAGGCAAACCTGTAGAAGAAAAGTAACGATTAAAGTACAAGCTCCAAATTTGTAAAATAACTCTCCGCCAGTGTAACGACTTACCCCAGCACGTCAGGATTGACGGGAACGAGCGTTCCCAAAATGACGCAGTTCAATCTATGCAACTCGTTAGAGCGAGGAGAACTGCGGGGTACGGAACCATCCGTCTGGATGGCTCGCGACAACAGGACCGGCAAGTACTGCGGAAAGCACTGTGCGACGTCCGTTGCACATGACGGTTCCATCAAAAATTGAGACAGCGATTCCAAAAGCCTGTCCCTTTCATTTTTATCCACTTCCTAAAAATATAAGATAAAATAAAAATAATAATTTAAAAAAAAACGATAAATACATCAACTTTGGATGTGCACAGCTCGAACAATAAGATTCTCGGGGATAAAAAGAAAATGGCACCGGCACGACTAGTTACCGGTTTTGTCGAGAATATGTTCGGTAAAAACAATGAATGAACGCAAGGTGACGTACTTTCTGAAATATCGACGAATAAACAACCGGACGAGACTTACCACGATATTGGTAAAGCGCGCAAGTTTTCTTCCATAATTGTCATTGCGCTCGCAGAAGAGTTTCACATTGTCGAGCAGCATATTGTGGTTCGCACGTCGGCCGGACGATCGTTTCTTCGTTGATCAAAGCACACCCGGCGACGAAAAGTTTATCAATCGGTCGGCGCCTCGCATTGATTGCAAAGGTTACAAAGGCATCTGCCGGAGCACGTGTTCAGACGCGCATGGCGCATATCACACCGACAGCCGCTTCGGTACTAACACGTCTGAACACGTCCAAACACGCCGCTGCGAGATATGACAAGGGAGATCGTTTCCAAATGCAACGGATTTTGACCGGTGAATATCGGCCAATCAGCGCACGGCTTTTGAAACTGTCTCGCGATAAAACAAAATAAATTGCGCGTAGGATATTGCGCGTAGGATATTGCGCGTAGGAAATTGCTATTTATCGACGATTATTACAACCGTGACAACGTGTAGGTCCAGTAACAGTACTGAAGCTTGTACAAGTCCCTTCGGTCTTTTGAGATTTATTTTAAAAAATAGATCGAAAAGTTAATGAGGAGGAATATTTGCCGAGACATCAATTTTTCGACGCTAGATGGATTTTCTTTTTTCGTCTTTATTATAGAAAATTATAACATAAATTTGATGTGCTTATCGATTAGAATACAAGTAGATCTTTGCGAGCAGTTAATTCCTCTTGTATGGCTTTTTCGATGCCCGGCAGCGTGACATTGTCGGCGGCAATGTTGAAGCTGACGTAAACGGGTCTGCCGCACTTTTTGGCGAGTCTTTTGGCCAAGCTCACGGACTTCGAGTCTTCGGTCGTGCCCATGACTTTCGTAGCGACAGGTAGTTTCTCGTACCTCGAGATCATCGCCACGGTCAAATCGCTCATCTTTCCGTCGTTGAAGTCACCTATCCACAGGTACAGGCTATCTTCCATCTTAATGATGCGACAACTAATTCTAACCTCGCCGACTTGGGCAACGAAATTGTGAAACTTAAAGCTGCTCGGAAGCAACTCCAGTTTGTCTTCCTCCACTTTGTCCCCCATCGTTCGAGCTACCTTTACGAGCTGGCTCGGTTGTACTACTTTCTATCGACTCGGGACACAACGCGTCCTGAGAGCTTCGGTTATTGTGTGTGGACAAGCAACACATATGTCACTGGCCCGGCAGCCGGTATGGCCGGTGCGCAACGTTCGAAAAGGCATCAATCCGAGAACTCGCACCGAACAACGTGCGCACGCGTCGATTACAAATAATTTTTTATTTGTTTATTAACGGATTTCTCCTTGACCAGTATTCAATGCAGAAGACATCACAGATGCATCTGTGACATTTCAGCACCTTTAATATGCTTGATTTTTTCAATATTTTATACCATCTGGAAGTGTTTGCAATTCCCTCTTGTTTCTCTGAAACTTATGCGACGTGAATACAATTCAAGGACAACCTTAAATTATTTGAACTTCAACTGCAATAACAATGATATTATATAATAATAACCATAATAATGAGAGCGTGCGATTAATTGCTTTAAGGTTACAACATTGCGACTCACTCATCCTTCCGTTGTCCCAAACATGTTAATCTCGAAATTACCACGCACCGTAAAATTCCTCCGCGACTAAAGCCGCGTCCTAATGACATCGAGTTTCGATGTCATCGAGGCACGGGCAGAGACGAAAGGACGAACGTTTCAGCGCGTTTCCTTTCGTCAGTGCAACATTATCCGGAGTCGCTCTTCATTGAAAAGACAATGAAAAATCTATGCACTGAACATTAAAGACTCGAATGTAAAAAAAAAGAGAAAAAAGTTTCGAACGCCCTCGCGGAAGTTGTGTGCGTTTGCGAGAGAGAGAGAGAGAGGTCTTTTCGGCGATCCGTGATTCCAGTTTAGAGGACCCCTCTTTCGATCAGCGGAGTGCGCAAGCGCCCGGAGATCTTCTGGTTAGAGTATCCATTTTGATCACATGTGAGTATACCGAGCTGTTCTAGTATTCCGTGAAACTTAATGGTGCTAATTGCTCGATAAAAGTCCAAAGTACATTGTAAATAAGACTGTGAGAAAATAGGCTGGTTTGTATAGTTACGAGAGTGATTTTCACGATAAGATAATAACTTGTAAATATCGGTGTAAGAAGCGGCGATGACAACGGCACCCGCTGGCAATGTGGCTGGCGGACTTTCGCGCCATCTTCGCAATTATTCTCGCTAAATACTCTCTCGCCAGCCCCGTTCGAGTGAGAAATCGTTGAATTCAATGCCGGCGATCGAGTCCGTCGAGTCGGAGGACGTTGCTTCGCATCGGGGACCGCCTCAAACCCGGTCGGAAAAGATTCTTTGGTTAGCCCGGTTTGGCCATCGCGTTTAGTCACGATTGGCGTGCGAAACGCACGCGTTTCTTTTTTTTTTTTTTTTTTTTACTTTCCCCGGCTGGCCCGTTTTTTTTTTCTTCTCCCATTTCTATTCGCCTCTTTATTGTGGTGACTCTCGCGAGTTGAAACTTCGGAACGATTCGATCGGAGCGCGGAACGGGCGAGCATCGGACGAGCGTTTTCGCACGGCGAATCGTCGTCGCTCCGTACTCGCCGAAATTCTCCCGTCAATGCGTGCCACATGGCCACTTGCTCCGGGCATCTCTCGCTCGTAACTCCCGACTCGTCGCGGTCGGATCACAGCCACACGCCGCAGCTACTCGCTCGCGCGTTCTCTTCTATTTACGACGAACACAATCGCGCAGCGAGATTCCGGTAAATACGCGTTTGTGCCGGACGCGCGTCGGCGAAAATCTCAACGTCCCGCGATCGGTACGTGTCATCCTGCTGGGAGATTTGAAAAAAATATTTTTTTACCGTTTACTCGCTGCTGGAGGTCGACAAACAATGGACCTTATTGTGCACCTTGTTTTCATTCGGGCTTGGAAGGCAGGCTCGTAAAAATGAAGGCAACATAGAATCAATAGATGGAACGCGATGGGTTGCGGTCAAGAAAGTTTCGAGTCCAATATGCATTCGCGTGCGAACACGCCGATGCGGTTATTGGGCTGTTGATATTTGCTATGCGGAATACTTCTTTTTTTCGCTGCGGAGAATCCGCCCGAACGCACATCGACCGCAACATATGTCAGAGGTTCAAGCCGGTTATCGAAATTTCTTTATCAGCGCTGCTCGTCTTTGAGATCTTTGATATTGATGTAGATAGTTTATTAACGGATTGCTCATTTTACGGATGCAAATTTATTCATCTATTTAATTACAGTAGACGGGAAAAATCAATTTTTAAATTTTAACAAGTTGGTGAATCTTTTATTTTTATGTACAAAGAAAAAAGCAAGAAAATCATACATCTCAATTTTTATCCGGCTAGAATGTAGTCTCAAGTTTCCTCTTTCGTTAATAAAAAAAAATTAATAACAATAAATAGAATTAAATTGGTAATAATAAGTACGAATGGAAAATTGGATGGTTCATGAAATAGATAGGAAAATGTATAATAGAACTTAGTCTCTCTAGTGTTTTATGTGACTATGTTTGTGGGACGTGTAACGCACGTAGAGTAACATTTGTCGTGCTCTTCCGACGACGCTACAGAGTTTTGGAATCTTATTTATTTTTCATTTAATTTTTTTGTATTCCAGACAGCCGCAAATTCAACATGGCAGATATCGAGGATACTCACTTCGAGACCGGCGACTCAGGTGCCTCGGTCACGTACCCTCAGCAGTGTTCGGCACTGCGCAAAAACGGTTTTGTCATGTTGAAGGCCAGACCCTGCAAGATCGTCGAGATGTCCACTTCCAAGACAGGAAAGCACGGTCATGCCAAGGTTCACCTCGTGGGAATAGATATATTCACCTCCAAGAAGTACGAGGATATTTGTCCATCGACGCATAACATGGACGTTCCCTTTGTCAAGCGAGAGGATTATCAGGTACATCGAGAAGAGAATTAATACTTCCGATTTCAGTAATCAGGAACATTTTTTTAAATTTTTAATTTTTTTATAGGCGACAATTCGCCGTTCGTTAATCGGGACTATAAACATTTATGTCGGAGATTAATTTTCACGACGAATTTATAATTCAACTGTTAATTAATTTTTATTTATTTATTTTTTCGGGCAGTTGACAGACATATCCGATGACGGATATCTGTGCCTGATGGCCGACAACGGCGACCTCCGCGAAGATCTCAAGATCCCGGACGGAGAGCTGGGTGCTCAGTTGCGTTCGGACTACGATGCCGGAAAGGAACTGCTGGTGAGTAAACTTTAAATTTCGAGCCTCTCGAAATTCCGTTTATAACGAGAGTATGCAAAAAGTTAGCTGATATTAAATTCGTCGTCTAATTGTGTTTTATGTTTTTTGTTTTCAGTGCACCGTACTAAAAGCCTGTGGCGAAGAAGTGGTTATTGCCATGAAAACCAACACTGCCCTTGACAAATAATTGTGTTCAGTTGCAACCGTACACAACCTCACTACCCGCTTAGCCAATCGACACCTTAATCATTGGTAAAAAGAGAAGAGCTAATAGTTACAACCAACAGCAACTAAGCAGCGGAGAAAATAATTGAAAACATAAAAAAAAACAACAAACAACAAAAAAAAACAACTTTTTAACAAAGTAACAACTTACTTACTTACTCTTATCCGAATGAACAAGAAAGCAACAACAACAGCCACAAAAAGTACATATGCTACAGTTTCTAAGCAATGTAAGTAAAAAAAAAAACCTAAACAAAAAAAAACGGAGAGCGACGTAGGGCAGCTTACGTCTCAGGTTTAGGAACACACACGCACTCTCTCTTATACACACATACACACACGCATACACACGAGACACACGTTGTTTGTTATATAAGAAGATACGGCGAGAACTTTTCATCAAAGGGTTGATTGAAAGAAAGAATGAAAAAAAAAGAATAAAAATTGGAAAAGCCTTTACACTTCCTCAAGTTTTTTTTTCGTTTTTTTTTGTTTGTTTATCTATTAATAACGAGGGTTGCCCGATTAACGTCATACTGAGGAAACAGTTATTCGATCGCGACAGCTTTGTAACTTATTGAGGGACACACTGAGGTGAAAGAGACAAAGACACTTGTGGCCGTACAAGACCAACTTTGTGCCGCTGACTGCTAAGAGGAACAATTTTTCATGCAAACTATAGAGCAAGAGAGCTTGACGATGAGGAATGTGAATTTCGTATGTGACACGAGCGATGTCCCTCGTTGTCGGCGCTAAACGAACGAAATTTTTGGTTTTTGTTTTTCGTAGACTCTTGCCGTTTATCTTTTGTCTCTCGAACCTTCTAGCGTTTTAGCGACGAAAGATTCTGAAAATTGAAATAGCAGATAAAGTTTTTTATAATATAATAAATGGTGCGCGCAGCGAATTAAACTCTGCGACTACAGCAGATTCCGAACGAATTACTCGTACAATCGAAGATTTGAAGAGGCCCACAGAGGAAAAAAAAAAAAAATGGGAAACAAAACCGACGAAACATCCAGTAATAATACATACATTGCGTGTGTCGGGGTCCGATTGTAGAGTCCCTTGGCCTATGAAAATTACAGATTGAACAGATAAATGAGAAAAGTAAAAAAAAAAAAAAAAAAAGAACGAAATAACAAATGAATATACTTTGAAGTCTTCATTTCGATGCCGATGTCTCAAGGGACATCCGCGTCTCTCGAATGAATATTTTTACATGTAACTTCAATCGTAATCTATGTGAATGGATGATTGCTCGATACCCCCGGTGTCCTTGATGACTTTGAAACGAGTGTTGGTGAATGAGAGATATATCTATATCTGTCAAAAGTAGTTACGATTTTTATTTCAAATGAGAAACTCGTGCGTACTTATCTTCATGTGTGAGCTTTCCTTAAAAAAAAAAAAAAGAAAACAACAAAAAATAGCAAGTGCCACGCGATATTGCTACTCGATCATTGCGTCATACAGACTAAGTTGTGAACGGGTTTTTCCGCGGCAGAACGTTTAGAGCAAGAATTCAACATCGAATCTAATCCCCTTCGGGTTCCCCCGTCCCAAGTGAAAAAAAAATATATCGGGGGGGCAAAAAAAACACCTGAAGCCCGGCGAGCTAAGCAATTTTTTTTTTTTTTAATTCCATGCTCTCCCATCTGTGTCTACCCGTCCCAAGACCGAATTCTTACACCACTCACCCCGTCTTTTTATTATCTCCTTACATTGGATTTGTATAAAAAATTGTTCCATAAGGTACAGCCTGAAATATTTGGGATAAAGTATGAAGAAGTAAGAAAACCGAAAACAACAAAAAATTATATAAATGGGTGTGACCAGAGATTTTCATAGGAAGGTATTTCTCCCTCTTTTGGTCTTCTGTTCGATTAGTTATCTCGATTCCAGTGCCGAAATACCCGAACCATTGTTATATCTTTTAAAAAAAGCATATTTCGAACGCGTCTTGATTATACAGAAATGAAAACTGGTTCAAAACTAGAACTTTCCTTCGAACGATAAATCAACAACAACATCAAAAAAGTGTGTCTATCCTACATACCTTCCTTCGAAACTTTGGTATGCGATATAGTTAACGATCTAAACTTAGCTATTGTAATCTAAGTAAACACAATACCTAACATTAACAAAATAAATCAGCGTCTGTAATACACGTGTGCTATGTTGGACCAGGTACATCTAATTTAAATGTGCTTTGTTATGGACTATAAAAAAAACAAACAAAATAACGATGAAAAAAAAATACAACTGCACCAAGATGCATCGCGAATGAAAGACAGTGCGTCAGTGCTTTATAATTAAAAAGATTAAAAAACGAAAAAAAACATTATTTAGAGACATAGGTATCTGTGGAGCGCAAACTTTTTTCACAGCGCTTATAGAAATTCTATATCGAGTGCATAATTTTTTCTTTTTATTAACATTTCTTTTCTTTTTTTCATTTCTGATCGGAAGCTTAAGATTAGTTGTCGATTCTCTTTTAAAAATAAAAACAGCGTAAATAACCGAGTCGCCTCGAGTAAATAAACAATGCTATCTACTGTTGAGGGTATAATCAACGAATTCGACTAATCGGGCTCTCCACTGTCTCAGTACTGTAACGATGAAAAACCACTTGTGCGACAAAAAAAAATACTGTGGATTAAATTAGTATACAGGAGGCGACACTTCGAGAAAGCATTTAAAACATATACGAAAGAACAGACAGAAGAAAAAAAAACTTTATCACAGATCGCAATTTCAATGTTCGAGGGTAATATTGAATAAATAATATTACGAAATTTAATCTTAGATTCGCCAGTTATATAATCTTTTCTCATCTTGTAAAACACAGGTGTTGGGGGTTGTGCTATAAATGCTGTATCCAATAATTGGAACGAATATAATAACTGCCGTCTCCCGGAAGAACGGCTGGTACGATTATTATAAACGAGATCAGTTTTCTTCGATGTTTAACTAGCAAGATCCTGCACAAAAAGTTATTATTACCTGATTGATAGAATATTTGCAAAGAATACGTAGAATCGAAATAGAGTCGGTCGAACATGCGTCGAAGTATGTCAATTAATAATTGAACGTAAGAAAGGTAAAAACAAAAAACAAAAAACAAAACTGACAAGCCCCGCGAACGAGACGTTCGAAAAAAAAAAACACATTTTTATGATGTTCCTGCGAATTTTTTTAATTGTATGCAAAGTTGATCACGAATGTGTAAGTAAACTGTATGTCCTTGCTGGTGATTTGAAATAAATGCTCTTTAAGTAGGTGGTATGTATAGTTCAATCGAGGACACAGGTAAGTTCGATCACGTAGAAAATCAGCAAGACATAATTTTTTTTTCAAATTTTTACCCTTTGCTTTTATGTTACAAATCAGAAATCTACACACTATATATCTCCGGACTAACTACTAATGGGTCGCGCTTACCTGGCGCGAGCGTACTTTTTTTCGTGAAATATGGGATCGTTTTATTTTGGCATTTAATAATTTTTTCCGCCCAAAGGAGAGAAGGATTCGCGCACGGCAAACATTCTTCCGTCGCCGGCGTTCTAATCAATTTTTTCTTACAAGATTACATGCGACGTTCTTTTTTTTTGTTATAAAAGGATCATTTTTAAAACACTTTCTACTACTTTCAAAGTAATAACATTTTTTTTTTTTATAACGGTTTATAATTGCGACTGCGGCGCGCTGCGTGTGGATATCATTATACCGAATATTCGTGTATGTTTTAGGATATTATAAATTTTAAGTCAGCGGCAGTTGCTCGAATTATCGTAGGAGAGAGAGTTCTGCGAGTCGAGATGAATTTTTCCTTTTTTTTTCGTCGAAACGAATTCATTCGTGTGATTTCTTCGAAGCCTCACATAGTTCGTATCTTTCAAAGATACTTCGCAGGCCTGGCAAAGGAAGTCCCCTTTGAATAACTTCTTTTTCATCTTTAGTTTGAACAAATGCTTATTCACTTTTACACGTAAGTGAATTTTACAATACTGACTAAATTTCTATCTACTCACTGATTGAAAAAATTCTCCCCCCTATCCCCGCGCCCCCTCCGGTCAAACTGATTGCAAATTATCATTATTCATTCGAGTTAAGAGTAAAAAAAATTAACACTTCAATATTCACAAGCAACGATCCGGATACCATTCTCTCTCGAATCCACAGTATACATCTTTATAATCTTCAACAAAGTATACCATTTAGAAGCTCTTCGGTAACGACGTACTATTATTTCAGCTAGTTTTAAATAGCGTGTAAATAAAAAAAAAGCTTCCTCTATGAGGAAGCAAAAAGAATTGCGCGATAAACCGAATTCGTTATGTTATTAATAATTAATGCGAACGCATACTTTATGTGTTAATCTAATGGATAGACGAAGATGAGAAACGAAACCAAGGCACCAAGGCTTTTTAAGGAGCTTCTAAAGAGGATAATATAGTTACATCGGATAGAACTGACTGTATATGCACAAATAAAAAGAAATTAATGGAAAAAAGTATAATATACTTGTAACATTTGCGTAGAAGCATTCGTGCCGAACACCGACGTGGATCTTTGTAACAAAATGAAATTTATTTATAGAAATACATTATCTATTAAATTTGTAACATAACATTATGAAATGCCAGCGAGTGTCTGAGCAGCAGCTTTTCCAGTTTCCGAGCAAACAATAACGTAATATAAAAGATAGTGAGAAATAGAGACAGTAAAAGATAATGAAGAGTCCTCTTCAGTAGCCCCGTAATAAATTCCCTGCATTTTTTTTTTAACTTCAATCTAGACAATAACAAAGTGTAGCAACTCAATGGGTATTAGATGTTTTTCGAGTCTTCGCGTTTCAGTTGTGTTTCATGTTGTTTCTTTTTCTCATTTTTTTTTTCTGTTCATTCCCTAATCACAATCGTAATCGAAGTTCTCTTGTTTATCGTTAGATCAATTGTTCGCGTTTCGCCTTTGAAGGGCCGCCGCTAAGTCTTGCCTCAACGCGGCCTGCTGCCTCTGATCCGCCAATGATTGTAGCGATCTCAAACCGTTCACTATATCCTTCGTTTTACCGAAATATATTTCGTTCAGGGTGTTGCGAATTTTGTTCTCCATGTCCTCTACCATTCGACCGATGTTCGCGATGTGCGGCGACGTTTCGCTTATCGTAGCGTCCTGCTCGACCTACGCGACAGAAATCAAATGTATATTCGTTAATTGCACCGTTTTGATATCCTGCCGACTTTCGGGATTTATTCACCTGTCTGGTCAAACTTCCCCCGAGATTCATCGTGCCCGAGCCATGCTTGTTCGTTTGAAGCCACAGCATCGCAGTCGACGTGAGTTTGTAATGCGCGCCACGCCCGGTGGATCTCTCCTGGACCTCGACAACGTGTATCGAGTCCCAGCAGCCCTTGATTTTTTTCGATCCGTCGCCGGCCTTCTTGATTAATATAACACCGGCGAAACCGTGATCCAAGTCCCAGAGGTAAACGGAGGAAACTCCCCCTTCAAAGTACAATTCGCGATATTGGTCGAACGCGTGATTCGCGTCTATCTCCAGCTTTCTCAGCTTCTCGGAAGGCATGGAACCGTCTTCCAGGGGAGGGTCGTACGTGTTGCTCCAAGGAGACCTGAAAACAATTCGTGGCACGTTATTTGTTTGACACTTCAGAACCATTTTTTATTTGCTCAGCGCCATCCTCAAGATATTTGTTTTATTAATAATTATTAAAAATATGATTTTTTTTCACAGAATAGATATCAATTCCTCTTTAGCATTAATGGTCAAAATAAAAAAAAGAGCAAAAAGAGAACATCAAATTTCATCTCAGCCAAATCTACATCATTAAAAAAAAACAACCGGTTCACTTGTCAAATTTTATGTTCCAAGCGAGCTTCCCTGAGCGAAGTTTCTCCGATGCAAAAAACCAAGCCGTTACAACTCGCCAAAATTAAGTCTCTTGCAGACATCATCGGGCTTGCGTCTATGGCAATCGCGATTCGCCGGCGAATCGACTGACCTGTACGAGTCGCCATCCCGATTGTAGTCGCACAGAAGATAGTCTTTGCCGGACTCCTTGTCCTTGGCGATTTTGAGCGGTTGGTCGACGGAGGACAGCAAGTCCTCGCAGAGAGACGGCACGAGGTCGATGAGGTCGCTCAGATTCTTCTCGATTTGCTGAGGTGGCAGTCTTCTCATGAGATCCAGCGCGCAGTCCATCTGTTGTTCGGTCTGAAAAAAAATTACGAGAATGGAGAAAATCGTGAAAAAAAAAAACAAAGTCCGACGAATCCATCGCCGTGGGAAATAAATTCGCGACAAGTGCCGAGGTCAACCGATCGGTTCAGAAAGCAAATCGACGGAACTCTCTGCGTGTCGTTCACCATTTTGACGTTTGAGGTCTTTCGGGTTAGGCGAAGAATCGGCCTGCCTCAAAAGAGCACGGGCGACTTTTGAGAGGTTACAATTAGCGAGGAGATTGTCGCCGAGGCGATCGCACGATCGTCCTTAATCGTGCGACGAACTTGTCGTTACGTTCGGACGCATAAAGCAGCTCGAACAAAAATTCGGACACGGTATTCGGAGTAAATGACTCACCATGGTATTTAAGCTCGGCGAGGACCGCTATATCGTCGATGTGTGTGCGCGCAAAGTAGCAAAGAAAGGAAATAAAATTTATCAACAATTTAAAACTGAGAATAGATTCTTGTGATTTTTTTTCCGTCTATGTTTGTTGATATACTTTCGATAAAATTCACTCAATGTTGAATAGTTATTGTTGACCGTCTATTTTTTGTCCCCTTTGGGTTCGAAAAAAAAAAACGAACACTTGAAGGGTGTGTCAGAGCGAGCGGCGATTGGTGAACACGTACGAGGCGCGTTCCTAAATACACACTGCCATATTTATTTTCATCACGGAGGCCGCAACAAATTTTTTTTTTCCCTCTTTTTTTTTGTTCTACAATACTATCGCAGGAGGAGCGGAACTACGGAGATTGCACATTCTCGTTCGAGCGGGACGGGAGAGAGCGTACTCGAGTTTTACTCGGCGGCTAATTTCGATGTCCTCGTGAAGCTCGCCTTTCGTCGCGCACTCGTGTGTCCGGATGTAATTTTTAAATAAAGTCTCTCGACGAGCGGCGCGACTGGCACTTGTGCACACCTGACTGCAGCGAGAGATTGAGCGAGATGTTCGCAAAGTAAATCTCGCGGAGACAGTCCGGCTTCCGGAACAAGTGCCGGGACTCTCGGTTATCCGGCCCAGAAATGGCGGCAAGCAACTCGATAATTCAAGGCCGTCCGCGGACGATCTTTCTTTCCTCTCCGCTTAATGGTTTCGTGCATATGCGATTGAATTGATGATAGAGTTCGATCTGTGTGTTTCTGAAAAAAAAACATATATCGAAGGCGTCGCGGAATGTCACGGAAAACGTGAGTCTCTGCGGTTCGACGGACGTGCATCCGGAGCATAAAAATGCAACAGCGAACGGAGGTGAAGAAGCTACGCAAACGCCGAAGTGATTGTACTATCCGAAGTTAATCCTTCGAGACCCGCGGATCGGCCGATGTGAATGAAGGTGACGACTTCGACGAACGTACGTCAGTGGCGCTGACAATCAATTCCGAACGTGGATTGCTTCCGTGTGTATGTGTGTGTATATTGTTGAACTCTCGCGTAACTCTCCGGTTTTCGGCTTTTACCCCAGTCCGCACTTCGAACTGCTGAGGACTTGACGGAGATCGACTTTTGTATTTCTCATTTTTCATTTAACAAACTTTTTGAACGCCAGTGCGCGCAAAGCCATTTTCTCACCGGTGACAAAATATATATTACAAGAAAAAAACAAATAAAACAATAAGAAAAACCTTTCGAACTTTTTGTTTCACAGTCATGTATCAATAAATCGCCCACGGCAACACGATACAATGCAACACTAGGTGAGTTGTGTTAAACGTTACGTCTGTCTCTCTCTCTCTCTCTCCCTCCCTCTCCCTCTCTCACTATCTATTTCGATGTTTTATGTGTGAAAAAAAAAACATACACTGGGATTGGAATAATAATATTCAAAGTCGTCAACGCCGCTCTTCTACGCACTCCAACCCGACTACAACAGTCGCGTTACCTTACGACGTATCCGCGTTTGTGTTTCAATATCGCGAATGCCATCGCGTGCAGTTTCGATGAAAAGATATAAAAAAAAAAAAATGATAATAATCCGTCTGACGCTCCAAAAGCTATGCTGCTTTTTTGGATTTCCAGTTGACCTACATAACGTTTTTTCTTTTTTCTCTCATTCGCAGTCTCTAAATAGCGACTTTTTATTTCATTGCACTCTGCTCTGAAGCGTGTGTCATGCCTAAACAATTGCACGGACAACGCGCCGCATGATTAACGATGCAGACCAAACATCGACTGATTCGTCCCATTGAAAAGATTATAAATACAATTTATGCTCGCTTATCTCCGGCGCGTACCGTAGTCGAAGATGCTTGTGTTGTGCAGCCGAAGATATATATTCTCCGCGAGACGTCCTTGCATTCGATAAGAGGCAAATTTGTCATCGTCAAACTGTACGATAAGGAATCAAAAAAAAAAAAAACTTTGCAAATTATGTAACAATCAATTGACCTTCGTAATCGTTTCGCTAATGATGGATGACGTGTCGTTGTTTTTTTTTTTTTTTTAATTGGCACAGATAACAATCGGCCGATTGCGAAACAGCTTTGGCGAAGCGTTGAATGTAAAAATGAGCTCTCTGGCTCTAAAAAATAATATCTAAAAAGAAAAATCGAAGGAGAAAGTTAATTGAATGCGTATATCTGAAGTGAGTTTCAAGGTTTGTCCATGCTCCATGGACTATGACCGAGATATGATTAGCACTTCAAATGAGCAGAACACGTTCAAAGGTCAATGAGCACTTACTCGCGTCATTTCAGGTTGCCGATCCTGTGTAAGTATAAAAAACGCGATGGGAATTCCAGTGCTCCGGAAATAAAAAAACATCCAAAATAAACTTTTGCCGACGAACTAATGAATTAGTTACAAAGCTTTTTCGAGTTCCCAATCTTGAAATAGTATAAAAAACACTACAGGTATTCTGATGCTCCAGAAATCAGCAAATACGACTCATCTGAATTGTAACAAGTTTTTTCTCCGAAGTCCAGCCGATCGATCTTTATCAAAGCGTTGTTATTAATATTTTTATACATATTACTTGATATAAGCTCTATTTTGCATGCTATATTGGAATGCGGGACAAATTTTGAAAAAATCTTTTTTACTTTGATTGATTTATGTATTTATTTATTTGTTTATTTCTTTCAATGGGAGAAATCTGTTTACAGAAAATATATAATATAGTCTATTAAATTATTATAGTCCATTTACTTTGTTTTACTTAGTTTTTTCACTTTCGATTTATAGTTTTAATAACTGCGAGCTCACCAGGACTCGAACGAAAAATAACGCAGAGACATCTGTTCTCGTAAAAATTTATATGAGATATAAATCTGATATCGAATTTCTTTTCGTTTCGCAGGTTCAAGAAAGAACAATCGCCACGTTCGAAACGCACACACGGAAGAGCGACTTAGGGAAATTAAAATGGGGTTCCTAACATCGCTCAAACAGTCCTCGGTCGTTCACCTCATGTTCGCCATCACCTTCTTCACCTCCGGATTAATAATAAATCTATTCCAGTGCATATTGTATCTGGGACTGAGACCCTTCTCCAAATATCTCTATCGAAAGATCAATTATTACCTGTGTTACTCGTTCTACTGTCGTGAGTTCTACAACCAATTGATTTTCGTAGTCTATGGAATATATTCGAGGGCGAATTTATGGTTCGTTTGCTTTTTTATTTATTTTTCTACAATCTTCCATTAAATTGTTTTTCAGAGTTAGTATTCATGGCCGAGTGGTGGTCGGGAACGGACGTCGTGGTGTACGTAAACAAGGAAGAATTCGACAAGTACTACGGAAACGAGCACGGATATCTGTTGATGAATCACAGTTACGAGATAGACTGGTTGATGGGGTGGATGTTCTGCGATCGGATAAGAATGTTAGGGGTGAGTTGATTTTGTAATTATTCATGTTTTTTTTACAAGAAAAAAAAGTCTAATGAAGTTCGTGTTTGATTTTACAGAATTGCAAAGCTTACGCGAAAAAGTCAATACAGTACATACCTACTCTAGGATGGGCGTGGAAGTTCGCCGAGAGTGTATTTCTCGAGAGAAGTTGGGAGAAGGACAAGGAGACGATCGGCGAGCAGATTAGAGAATTGGCGAGTTATCCGGACACGATGTGGGTGAGTGAGAGGATATTTTCTCCAGCTCGCGGCGACCGCCGGAGCTTTTTCTCATTTAAGATTTCGATCGACCGATCGACGTTTTTTGCAGCTCTTACTCTACGCCGAGGGTACCCGTTTCACTCCCGAGAAACACGTGGCGAGTCAAAAGTTCGCCAAGGAAAAGGGATTGCCGGTGCTCAATCATCACTTGACCCCACGCACAAAAGGATTTACGGCTAGTATTCCGCACATGAGGGGCAAAGTCGAAGCTATATACAATATTCAGTTGGCGTTCAAGCCGAACGAGCCCGTCAAGCCCACGATGACGAATCTTCTTTACGGCAAGAAAGTCGAGGCTCACATGTATTTTCAAAGAATTCCTCTGTCCGAGGTGCCGGACGGCGAGAAAGCCGCTGCCGAATGGCTGCACAGGATCTATCAACAAAAGGTATATCGGACTTGATAGTGTTATCGATCATCGATTAAGCATGCATCACACGTACGTCCCCAGCCAAAAATGAGATTCAGACTTTTGCACAATAATAAATTTTGCATTATAATAATGTCAAAAAGTTATTAAAATTGCAAAAAAATTGCTAACAAATATTACAATTGCGAAAAAAAATTGTTCAACACGTAATCGATGAACCTTTTTTTTCTCTTTTCAAATGAATTCATTGATTTTCTAGAAGCCACATAAATTGATTCTGCATACTCCGTTAAATTTTTTGTTCCCAACCCATAACTACGGAACCGTTACTTATATGAATTCTGAAGATCAAGGAATTCATTTAAAATGAGAACATAAACGTTTTTTTGATGTTTTAAAAAATAGTTTTTTTTTTATAACTTGTTAACAACTTTTTGGCATCACTATTATGCAGAACAAAGGATTTTTGAATAATTTTTTTTGTCATATCGCGAAGTACTGAAATTTTGATCGAATTAAACTTTTGGTTGGGAATGTGTGGGGCATCCTTAAACGGACTTCCGTTCGAGTTTGACTAATAGTTTATTTGTGCCTCGCAGGATCGCATGGCCGAGAGTTTCATGCAGACGGGTGATTTCTTCGCGACGAGCGGCGTTCCGCGAACCGAATCGATGAAACTCGAGCGACGATATTACTCTCTAATAAACACCGTGTTCTGGGCGATCGTCGTGCTCGTCCCGATGCTGTATTATATCGTCAAACTGTTTCTATCGGGATCCACGGTCTACTTCTCGATCGGCGTGGTCATCATACTTTTATGTAAGCCAATTTTTGTTCTCTTCTCTCCCCCATTCTCTGTGAGTTCAATAACCGTGACTCTCTATTTTAAAACCGTGTCATTGCAATTATATCTGCGCTTACAGTTTTCCTGATGATGCACAAAACAATTGGAATGTCCGAGATAAGCAAAAGTTCGTCGTACGGCGCGGCCGACACGAAGAAAGCTAAGTAAGTGACGAATATATTATTCATCAGCCTCATCTGACGATGAATAACGAAAGAGAGATAAAAAAAAAGAAAGAAGACAAAAAAAGCGAACGGAATAAAACAAAACCGTAAATGTTTGTAAACAAAAATCTGTAAATGGAAATTACGGTATAAATGTATACAGTGAATATATTCTGATAAGTGACTGTCGGAACGAGAAGGCGAACCGATAACGGTTCGAAATACAAGACAAAAAAAAAACAACCAACACACAAAAACATGACTTACGTTTAAGCCTGAAAGCGATTCGACTTTTAATATTTTCTGCATCTAGATTGGTAACGGATAAAACTTGAGTGCAAGCATCGTCGAGACGATCTGTTGTCAGCGAATCATCGCTATTCGTAAATGACACCATCATTTTCCGACGCATTAACATATGTTCTTCTAGTGTGTACTAAAAACTCCACTTGAGCCTGTCAAACTAAAAAAGTTTCACTATAATATATATTTTAATAATACCTATAAAAAGAATATTTAAAAGTGAGTGTGTTCGGTAAATAATGAATTATTCGGAAGCGATAATTCGCTGGTCATCAGACGGGCTCGTTCGTCGGTGCCTTCACCCTAAAATATATATATATATATATGTATGTATATATATGTGTGTATGTGTATGTATATATATATCGACTTGGTATTATCACATAAGATTTTTAACAAATGTTTTTTTTTATTATAATTTTTTTTTTTTTGTTTGAACTCTTTTTCGTATCCATAGCGATTGTTATTGTTGAATAAACAGCCAATTAATCCCACAAGTTATCAAAAGATTTTATTTTCTTCAACGGAGTCTGGACGAGATCTACGATCGAAGTAACATTAGTATAGCACATTGTGACGAGTACAAAAACGAATATTCTATTACCGATAGCGTATCGAATTATCGATACCTTCTCGCGCTCACGCTTCTTGCTCGTTCGCGTGAACGAGTTTCTCGACGTATCCCTGAGTCGGATCCGCTTTGTAGCGAACTTTCCGTAGCTTTCCTCTAGCATCTACGTAACCGTAGTGTCCCGTTACCGAGCCGTCCTCGTGACGTTCCTCCAGTCTGTACTGTCTGTTGTTCCTGTTCCAAAAATGAAAACAATCTTCGCTTATCTTCTCTCATAACAATGTAAAAATAAACTAGACGCCGTACCCGAGTCCTGTGTCGTAGCCGAATATGTAAGTCTCCGGACCCTCGTGACCCTGTATATGAAACTCTATCCTATCTTTCGGGGACTCCGGCAGCGAGCCCGATTTCTCGGGACTCGTTTCCGCAGCGTCGTTCGTCTCGATGTCACCGGTCGCGCCTGCTTGCTGTTCTGGAGCGTGGTCTCTGATATGAGTCGGACGATCGATGTCCTCACCTTCCCGGTCACCTTCGGCGTGCGATCTATGATTTTCCGGACTATCGGTAGCCGGAGCAGGCTCCGAGCTGACCGGTTCGTCGGCCAGAGGTATTTCCCTCGGTGAGTAAAGTTCGTACGTGCTCTTCAGCGATTCGGGCGGCTCAAGATACCTCGACGGTCTCCGGGGATATTGCGGATTCCTCGCGCGACCTTTTATCGGCCGATTGCCGGAGGAATGCATTTTTTTCGGTCTCCTTCGCCTCTGCGGTCCGCCGGGACGAGCCGGCTTTTTGTACCGAATCGGATCCGACCAGCGATGCATTTTTTTGTGACGATAACGACGACTCGCAGTCATCCTCTCTTGAAGCTCGTCCGGCGAATCGTACAGCGGTCGATCACGGGGATCTTCGTCGTCCAGCATGGCCGCCGGTTTCGCTGGATAGCGCAACGAAGAAGACCCGAGATGAATCTGTCCGTTCGCAGGATAATCCGCGGTTGTCTCGATGATCGAGACGAAAGCCAATATCAGCTGAACGAGAAGAGAAAAAATGATGGAGTTAAACATTTTACACGTATCGAAGAGTTAAGAAAATAAAAAAATCGTCGAACACAAAAACACTCACGAGACGGCTGGCGCGCATCCTGCTCACTTTGGGAGGATATAAATCAGACTATGCTCGATCGTGGATTAATACTTTGCGTGTCAAAAGACTCTCTCCGATCGAACTTTCTATTGTTTCCCCTCTATCGACAAAACCGCTCCGACAGATCTGCCCCGTTGTTACTTAATAGGACACTTTTTGTTTGTCCTTAATATATTCGATACGTATATACGAAAGTCGTGCTCCACTTTTACCTGTTATTCACCCAAAGTGGTCGGAACACGGAGCAAATCGACCGAGTCTGCGAGCTCCAGCGATCTCGCTGCCGATTTCAATGGAGAATGACTAATTAAAACTTCGGACGAGACAGATTTATCGGTCGGCATTGGAATGAAGGAAAAAATTGGTACCAAGTCGAGCGCATCTCCGCTCGCGCGTTGTGCGCTCGAACGTAACAATGCCAACGGTACTTATACTGTCGCTCTCGTTGAGAGGAAAAACATAATTATTTCTCGACATATCAATGTTAACGAATTAATAATTGCTGATCGCATTCTATAAATGAGAATGCGCTCGTGCGGTGAATTAGTAGAATCTGCGATCAACCATGAGCATCCACGCGTCCTACATTTACTGCTGGGCTCTTCTCTTTCTGCTGGTGAACTACGGCGAGGTGCGACGGATGCAGTCACAAATTTTCGCCGTCCACCTTGGAGAGAAGGACCTGGTTTGTTTATTTATTTTGGTGATTCGTTTTGTTCCTTGCAGTCTCTGAGATGCCGTTCCGGTAATCAGCAGTCGAACGATCAGTTGCACAAAATTATGCAAACTTGCCGTAAGAAACACTCTGGAAACGAGAACAAGAATGGCAACGATTACAGCGGTATGTCGAGCGAGAACGACAGCTCGGACGAGGACTCGTCGAACGGTAGCTTCGACGAGGAAATGTTTTTCGGCAACAGCAAGAGATCGGGCGGTAATTATTCGAGGAATGGTGCAACTTACGGTCAATCGTCCAACGGCAATAACGGGTAAGTCCGATCGCATTAAGGTAGCTCTGGCGGACAGCCTGAGCTCACGTTAGTTCACACAGAATTGAGAGAGGAATTGCGAACACTTCTCGATGAGATAAAAATCTGAAAAAAATCAACCATATGGAAGGTGCTGAAAAGATTAATTTTGCATAATAATTATTCCCAAATGTTATTAACAAATTAATGAAAAAAATGTTTATATTATATTTTATACCATCGAGAAGTGTTTACAATTCCCTCTCAATTCTCTGAAACTTATGCGAAATCAACACCATTCGCAAGGGCTACCTTAAGTCATTCATCACGGTCTTCGTAACCGACGGTGGTAATTCGTGCACTCTTGATATTCTCAGAGACAACAGAAGAGGCGACCGGCGCAAGCAGGATTCGTCGGGTAATCGTCCGTACTTTTGGAATACCTCGAATTACGCGTCGTCGAACGATCGAGGCATGTCCGGTTCAAACGATAATCGAAACTATCGCAACGGAATGCAATCGCAAAATCGCGAAAACGACGACGACGACCGGCGATCTCGTACGGAGGTGCTGAAATTCGAAAGTCCACTTTTCCGTTTTTTTCCTGAGGGCAGAATTAGTGATTTAAGATACTTGTGCGATCAAACTTTTTACGAAGTGTTCGTAAAATTGACATTTTCGCACCGAGTGAAGTATATCATATTGTGATTGACGTTTGATTTGTCGACAGTGCGCAACTCAATGTTTCTTCGATGAATTGAACTTGGTCGATCAGCGGGGCTTTCCTCAGCGAAACTCGATAATGGAAATGATGACTCGAGGCGTGCAGGATCCGATGGTTCGAGATTTCATAACGGAATCTATCGGCGATTGCTATCGCTATCTCGATTCCGACTCGAACAATCGCGAGAAGTGCGCTTTCTCGAGAAACCTCATGTCCTGTTTCGCGGACAAGGGAAGAGAGGTGAACAATCATTCATCGGATCGAGACGAACCGGTCGAGTATTCACCCCGTAATTTGAGCGTAAAGTTTTATGTTCTAGAGATGCGAGGATTGGGACGATCAATAGCCGCACGAAGACAAACGAGAAAGAATTGAAATCGCGCTGGAACGACTGTGCTGACTTGTTGACAATCTCGATTAATTCGTTAAGACAAAAACCGTAGATATGAAAAATAATTCCTGTCTATCCTGTCTATGTAGTTCGTCAATAAATAAATCGTAGCTACTGACAATACGCGAGTATTAATGACAACGTAGTTTATGTTTATTGCGTTGAGAAAGTTACAAGCAAGATATCGTTACTTGGAATTGAAAGAAAAAACAACGAACGAAAAATTAAAAGAAAAAAAACGTTCGATAGTTTTCGAACTCTTATGGTTTCTGTACATAGTTTTATATACATTAATTATTATAATATCCGTTAGATTGGAGTTTCCATGTGTCTTCGCACGTGCACTGCCGAGGCGCCCGCCCGACACGCCCGCGGGCAATCGATTATCAGGCGGTTCAAAGAAAAATAATTTCCGAAGCGCTCCAGCGCCGAATACGCGACTTCGATTACATATCCGAGCCGTAAAATATGGGAATATAATAGTATTTGTTTTTTTACCTCTAGGCGTTTCTTTTCGTTATAAAAAAAGCGTTGGGGGTATAGCATGTTCGACGATCGGCAACGTTACTTTCGCTTCTTGAGATCCTCGAAACGCTTCATTAGATCGTCGAAATCTATGTCGTCGTTTTCGCCCGTGTTGCGAGCTGGATCGTTGTCGGTCGGCACCGCCGGCAAATCGGGTAGTTGAAAGTCGTTCATCGGTATCTTCGATCTCGGCTGGGGCTTTGGCTTCTGTTCGGACTGTCGACGCAATAATTAATATCGTTGCACGACCAAATTCGCATGTAAAGGCGGATGAGAAATAGAAAAATAAATAAAATACGTTACCTGCTTGTTGAGATCCGGCGGGAAGGAACAGTAAGGAGGCGGCAAATCTTCGTCCTTGTTCGCGTTAGCGTTGTCGAGAGGGATGTTGTACGAAAATGCGGCGGGATTGAACGGTACGTTCTGGTCTTTCTGAGTGGACGAGGGCGGCGTTCCCGGCGAAACGAAGCCCAGAGGCAGATTACCCTTGTCAGGACCCTGCACATGAAAAATAGCTTTCAACTTTAAAAAATCGAGCGTCCGATGAACGATTATAGACAAACGATCGTAGAAACAATCGTGAGTCATGCAGCTCAGTGAAATAATTTGTAGAATCACTTTCACGTGTATCGCAATGTTAAAATTGTTCTAGGGAGACATACAAATATGATCAAGTTTAGTGGGTAAAAAGAAATTACCATCACATTCATATTGGACGTGGAGTCAGGCAGAAGAGGAGGTTGCGGAAATCCGATGAACCCCAGAGGTTGAGGAGCGCCTCCGCTGGCCAGATCGAAATTATTCGGCAGATCTCCGCCGCTGCCTCCCATGTCTATCAGCACAGCGTCCTGTCCGTCCGCCATCACCTGAGGATCCGGCTCGTACTCCACATTGTAATTCTTGGCGATCTCTATGAGATACTTCTCGACCAATAGTTTGGATGGCGACTGGACGCCCAGTTTGTGTTTAAGCTTTTCGGATATGCTCTGCACAGCCTCCTCTCTGCACGCGTCCGTGTACTGTTTTCCATACTTTGACGTCAAAATATCCGCTATGACTTTCATCTCCTGAACGTCCGTCTGAATCCTCGGAGCCGCCCAGATAATCGTGGATATCGCCTCGGCTAGGCCTTCGTCCAAATTTCTGAAAACATCAGGTGCAATTAATCGATTTCTCGAGCGAATGATGCATGTAATGTTGTTATTTAACTGCGGCTACAGGCGACATAGCCACAGTTAAATCACAATATTTCTGTTCATCAGCCGTATCAAATGCATCGTGAAAAAAAAAAAAAAAAAAAAGATGCACGTAATTTCCGTATAATCTTAACGACGAAATAACTCGGAGAAATTTACTTCATCTGTTGAATGAGGCCGAATCTCGCGAGCAAGAGATCGCAGTACATCTCCAAAAGTTCCATCGCCTCGACCATGTAATCCTCCCTGATAATGTGTTCTACTCTTATCTTGGCCCTCTCGACTTTTCCGCCGGCGATGTAATCGGCTATTTCCTTTCTCGCCTTCAGTCCCAGCTCGGTCTTCTTCTTCTCCAAGAGCTTTAACCTGTTTATCGCCAGTCGCAGGTTCGTCTTTAATTTCGTGTAATTCGGTCCGCTCGAAAACATTTTTCTAAATTATTTATCTTTTTTTTTCTCTCTCGTTGTTTTCGTTAATCGCGATCTTTTCGCCGATCGATACTTTTTTAGTTTTTTTTTCTTTCTTTCTTTAGATGAGGATATTAGTATACAACGCCTACGCGTCGAAATTACCGAGCACTTGCAGGTTCTTTAAGTTTTTTTTTTTTTTTTTTTTTTTTTTCAGGCGGGGACGAATGAGTAATACTCTAATTCACAAGGATGACAGTTTCTTCCATCCTCAAGCGATAAACCTCTTTGCTTCTTGCATCTCCGCATCTGGCGAGACACACTCGGATGGCGGATTCGCGGAACGATAAGAAACTACGTCGCTGTGCCAATAGTTTCAGTTACCGGACGTCGAGTAACTAGGGAATCTGCGCAAAGGCTTTCTGTTTAGCGCTTTCCGTTATTGTAACGCGACTGCGCATGCGCAAGTTCGTGTTCTGAGGTGCTTCGATTTGGCGCGTTTTTCGTTAAACTAAAAAACGATCATGCGCATGCGCAGTGACCTTATAACAAAGAAACACGCCAAATCGGAAACAACTAACACCTGTTTTTTTTTTTTACTTTCCTTTTGGTACAAGGTGCGGGGGTTTGGACGATTATTGATTTACGAATATTTTTCGAAGACAAGATCGTTGCGAAATCGTTGACCGTTACGAACTTGTTCAGACGATCTGGCGTATGCATAGAATCGCAACATTAAGTTTAAGAAGCTTTCATAAGACATAGATTATTGTCTAATTCGACGTTACGGAAGGTTAAAAGATTGATGATATTAAAGATATGAATCCAATGTAAACGGTGATAATTGACCCGCGTTCGGCTGCTTGTAAACACCGTACCGATCTATCCGGAAATCCTTCGAACTGACAACGAACGAATCTTGCTTCATTGTCGCGCACATTTTTCCGTCTTTCAACTGCACGATAAAAAGTATCATTACGATCCTCAGATGTTTCACGTACCGGGGATTCGCAATACGACAGATGGAAGCAAGCTGACCCGTTGCTTGCTCGCCGGGACAGTCAGCGAAAAAGTGTTCAAAAGAAAATTCGGCAACCATAAAATCACCGAATATGAAATTGAAGAGTATTGGTAAAATGCATCATAATTTCATAATTTTTTTTTTTATGATACGTAACAATTTTTTGTTCGATCAGCGAAGAAATCCTCAGGGTCTTCAACGACAAAAGGGTGAGCAACAGGTGGCTTTTCGGCCTCCATCTGTTTTCCCACCTGATGGTCGGAGTCGTAAAATTGTACAGCTATCAATTTCTCCTGTTCGAGAGTAAGCTTCCAGCGATGCGGTAACTTTTTATACTTTGTGCCACGTACAGCCAAGTAATCTATGATTTCTTCGCAGACTCAGTTTTCAGCATGGTACACGCACTCGATGCCTTCGATTGTGGAATTCTTAATCAAAGTAGTCAGAGAAGAGAAAAAAATCGAGGAGCACAACTAGCAAAGATGTAAGTACCGGAGGAGATGAAACAAATTTACCTCCCGTTACTAATGTCGATTGTGACTATTGTCCTAGTACTAATATGATTATTTCCAGTTTAATTAATGTTGACACTGCATTACAAACTAGTCAAATGAGTGCTACATTTTTACAATTGTTTATCGGAAATTGTATGAAATTATTGTCTGTAATGAAGGTTGATTTGCATTATTGCATGTGTCATCGCCCGAGAGGACTATTAATTACGATCTTGCAAGAACAACTGTTAATGCTAATTTCCATGATAGTATGTTTTTGTCGGCTTTTTCAAGGTAAAATTTGTATTGTTTAACTGATTTTGATGTACCATGGCTCGTCTTGTTTCTTAAACTTTGCTTTACGAATTCACCAAGTAGCTGGAACTTTAGGGTAACTGCTGCGTGGCATGCTAGTCAAAGGGATGCTGAATTTTTACAATTTTTTTATCCTAAGTTGTACGCATTGACAAAAAATAATAATAAATCAAAATTATTATCATATCTAGGAATTTCAAGGAATAGATGGGGAATTTTTTTCACCGTTTTTAGCGTACATCACGTTATTGTTTTTACGATTTTTTTTCGATGCTGACACTATGTTGAAAATTGATTTTTGTTACAGCAGCCAGATCCCGATCGATGAGTTACTTATGCCTCTCACACCAGAATTGAATTTGGACCGTCCATTCAAACACGACATGAATCTCCTGTACGAACTCAGTCCTGCAAGCCACAGGAGGATGACAGAGGTGAGGCTTATTTTGTAGCTGAATGATTGTATATTTCTTTTATTGTACTCATTCATCAATTGATTTCCGTAGAACGCTTTACAATACTTGCAGATTCAGTTTCATTAGCGTATTTATTTTATTGCCTTTTTTGTTGGTAACAATCTAGTTGGACGAATCGGACTTGGCGCGTTTTTCTCCATTGACGGAGAGTCAAGCCAAGCTTTGGCTTTCGAACGACGAAGGGTGTCTTTGGTTCGTGCGGATTTTCTCTCAAATCTTTATATCCACCGTCAACGCTACACGCTTCCTCCCGCTTACAGTAATCGGCGTACATTCTTCTTAATTCTGATGCAACTGATTTTCCATCCTGCATTTAGGACGAACATCGATACGTCTCAATTTCCAGAATCGGGTAAGTATACGATTTAATTTACAGTTTATTTTTTATTTATCTACTCGTTTGTTTTTTTTAGAACGTCGACCAAGCGACCTTGAGTTCGTTCATCCGGCCGCCATAGAGGCGGCCCGGGCAGATTTGCCAACGCGCGTCTGGAGGACGCCGACAAAGCGAACGTCTACGCAAGAAAACCTCGGTACACCCTCCAAGCGCCAACGAGTGAGTTCAAGCTTTTTTTTCAGATCTTTAAGAGTTTTGGAGCTAATTACTAATTCAATTATTACGACTTCCAGCCAAGTCGAATAGCACAGCTAGACACACTGGATAAGGAAAGAACGGAAGTGGCTGTTCCAGCTGTTGTTCCGATGGAACAAGACGGCGAGCCGCTTCCTCTTCCAGTCGAGCCGATGGTTACCGAGGCTCCAGAGGATCCTATGGCTCCGATCGATCCAGTTCCAGCCATTTTTCCGATGGAACAAGACGTCGAGCCGCATCCTCTTCCAGAGCATCGAGTGGCTCCGGTGAATCCAGTCCCGGTCATTTTTCCGATGGAAGAAGACGTCGAGCCGCAGCCTCTTCCAGAGCATCAAGTGGCTCCGGTTGATCAAGTGGAAAATGCCACTGTCGTCGAAAGAGCCGTACAGCCCGTTAAGCCGGAGAGAAGACTCAGGTATCGACGAAAAAAAGTAAAAATCGATGCAATTAAAACCATATCCGAAGTAAAACTGAAACAACGAGAAAATAATGTACAAGCGTACACCGAGGTAAGGCAATTAATTGAGAGCGATCGAGTCTCCTGTATGCATTTAAAATATCGCATAAAAATTATTAGTCGGCCGGGAAAACCAGATCGGTTCCGACGAAGAAGCTGGTACGTATGATGTTGCAATTGCCTTCAACGATCTTCAAATTCGGCATGGAAAATATTCCCCGCAGCAGACTACGAGAAATTTCCGATGAGGTGTTGCGTAGACACGAAATTAATATCTGCGGTCCATTCAACGTCGAAACTGACTTATCCTGTAAGTATCGCAATAAACAAAAAAATCACAGTTCTCGACGTTTCAAACTATTTTAAGTAGTCTGACACTAAATACTCGATTTTTTTAAACAAAAACATAGCTTCCTTTACAAAAAAGCAAAACATGTTCGTTTACAATTCACGCACGGTGGAAATGATTTCGAATAATTTTTTTTTGTTTCACAGATTTTCGACCAAGAGATATACCGCGCCGGAGGACGGACGATGCGTTGACCGTACTCGCAAACGAAACCGATACCGGGAAGTCAACTGAGAACGGTACAGTGATTCAACCTGTCGAGGTAACTGTCGCACCACCTGATGAAGTGCCGCAAGCGGAAGCCACGGACGAACCCGCTTTTCATATGGCCGGGTAATTCTACAGATTGGGCAAATAAATACTCGAGATCTCACAAATATCTTGTAACTTCTGTACTAACAAGTGTTTCTTTGTTTTCGTCCGACTCCAGCGGAGCACAGTTCCCGCTCGGGGTTACAGAGCAGACAGAACATTCGGTGAACACCAGGTGAAGCCCAAACAGAACTGATATATTCACGGGCACGACTTTGTCGCGAATATGAATGTAATTTGATATAATCTACGATTTCAGTGATACGATAATCGCGAGTTTTAAAAAGGTGCAAATTTCCACTGACTTGGCAAGAAGCAGAGCACGGTCCAAGGATCAAGTTACAGTGGAAAAGAGTAGTCGCTCGAAGTCACGGAGTTCTGAAGAATTTATAAGAGACAACGGGCGTGAACTGTCTTCACCGAGGTAGCAGCGTAATTGATTTCTTTTCCATACAAAATCAATGGGAAAATCGGATGATTTTGAAATCGAGGTTTTTTTACCACTGTTCGCAGGTCCGGCATGGCTGCGAATATCGTATGGACGAGGAAGGATTTAGAAGCCAATCTTGAGGTACATTGGCACGTCAATAATATTATCAGCTTCGAGCAGATTGCACCACCGAACGAGACGAGCGACGCGGATGCGATCGCCTGCTTGTTGCTACTTCTAAGTAAGTATGAAATAACTTTTTATGCGAGAGGAATAAGATCGGTTGCGCGAGAAGTGTAACTGTTTGTTTATTATTGAAATCCAGACATGTACAAAGAGAACAAAGTCATCCTGACACAGGCCAGGACGGACGCTCCTATATACATTGGAAAGGGCGTAATTTCCGACGTCATGGATTGGAGTTAAACAGTACGAAGGCTGTACCGACTGCGTATACGTTACTAGTAATTAGATATTTTATGCACCGATATTTCGGTTCATGGTTTTTAAAAATTGACTTTCGATATAGCGAATCCACGGGGTTTGCAAAATCGGAATGGCCATTTTTAGTGTTTTTTTATATTTCATGTCCTACGCTCTCAAAGAAGTAGGCAATATTTTATTATCATTGATATTATTTTACGTGATGAATTCATGACTGAATAAGCATACAATTAGAAACGGTATTTGATGCTCACATATGAAAATAAATTGAAACTTTGATAATTGAATCTTGCGTCAACCTATTCATTCTGTCGCCTCCATAGAAAACTATTCGCGGTATTAATTTTCAAAGACGGTTTAATTTTTGTTCGAGCTGGTCTTGTTGAGACATCAGACGCAGAACTCCTCGCGTTCGTGTGTTCCTTAATTCATCGGTTTCTCTCGCTGGCTACATTCGAGATGAATTCCAAATTCATTTGAAACGTATCGCATACCTTCTTTTACCCACTTTCCTGTATTCCTCAAATCACACGTTTCTGTCAATAATTGCATTCCAGATACATTACAGCGATTTTTTTTAATCTCCGTAACGTTACTTCCGGTTTGAACGTTTCGCAACGCTACGACTATTTGACGATATTGTATTCCTAGCAAAAATACGATCGGACTATGTGAGCTGCCCGTTCCTTTTAGAGAGATTTTCTCTTCGGTTAATTTATTACACATGGAGGAGGTTTCGAGGTCACCCACTGAAGTCGTGCATTGACACGAAGCATAGATTTTATTTACAGTGACAACGATAATTTACATTTTCCATTCGCAAACATATTCCGGCGATTGATTATCGTATCATTAGCCTACGTTATTTATCGATTGTCATTAGAATTATACAACAGAGAGATGCGGTTGAGCTTCAATTTTCGTCATTCTTACTTAGACTAAAAAAAAAATGCACTCTCTCAAACATCGTTCTGTACAATGTCACAGTTCCTCTTACACATGCTTACAAAAGTTCAATTATTTTTTTTACACTCTCTTTCTGAAGGTACTCATTTTGTCTGTCGTTTCTCATCCCCAGGATCGTAGGAATCACGAGATCGTCGTAGCCACACTTCCTTCACTGTGGGAGCGTTCTCTCGCTAAGTCGGCGGCGAATATCGCGGATAGGGCCAACAATAGTGCGGCGGTGGTGGAGGTCCAGGCACCACGGACGCGGTCGGATGCTGCGAGGACGTCGGACCTGGCGCGTAAAGATGATGAGGGTGATGAGAGTGATGCGGATGGCATCCGCTCGTGGATACACGCGAGCCCGCCGGTGGCTCCAGAGACACTCCGGCTTGGGCCTGACACGCTACCATTAATCCGTGGAAGTCGAATTTGTAAGCGTAACGCTTCCCGTGGACCTTAGTCATAATATTCTTGTCGTAGTAGTATCTGAACAGAAAGCAAAGATTGATTATCGTCGCGCCGAGAAAAAAAAAAAGAAGCCGCTCAACGTTGATCGAAAACTTTCACGAAACATCTCGATGACGAGTTACAAGTGAAAATTTCCGAGAAGTCCGTGAGCCGAGTAAATGTCGCGATGACTCTGGGGGTTTGTGAGATGAGAGAGGGCAAAGGTGCGGAGAGTCGCCGTTACGTGGGAAAAAAAGGGGAGGTTCGTGACTTTCTCACCTGAGAGCTCGCGAAAGTTTGTCGTAGTTCATGTTCGGTTTGCTCTTTCTCTCTCCCCATCTTCGCGCAACCTCGTCCGGATCCGTGAGCTTGAATTCACCGTTCGAGCCCTCCCACGCGATGCACGCGGAGTTGGACGAATCCGAGAGTAGCTCGAGGAGGAATTGCCAGAGTTGAACTTGTCCTCCGCCGACCGCCCCCGTTCCACCACTGCCGCCGCTCGCTCCAATCAGGGAACACGTACGCTGCAGGAGGCCGAACCGTTCTGTTGAGAATACCGTACAGGCGCACTAAAGTCAGAACGTTCGAATGACGATGCTTTCGCACACCTTTCGCCAAGGTTTTACGTACTATCGTTACGTGTATGATTGACGTAAAAAAAAATCGTTCTCTTATGTTGGACCCTTGTGGACCGTTGATCTTTGGATCTATGATCTGTGGATAGATAAACTGCTATCAGTCTATCTATCTATCCACAGATCACAGATCAACGGGCCACAAGGGTTCAATATAATAAATGCCATCTATCTTGTGTTTATTTTCGTTATGGCGGTAGTTCTTTTGCTTTCAGGCGTTTTTTTACTTTTATTTCTTTGTATCGCTTCTTGCTTTTTCTTTTTTCTCCGCGCTTCGTTAGATGTAGTTCTTAGATCATAGTTTCAGTTTTAGGTTGCTTTGTTGTATTTTGGCTTGGTTTATACACGGTGCTCTTAGGGGATTTCGATCTCAGAGCACGAAATAAACGCATCTATCTATCCATATAGATATATGTGTTTATTTCGTTTTTGTATGTAGATAGATGTATTTATTTCGTGCTCTGAGATCGAATCTCCTAAGAGCTCCGTGCATGAACAAAGTACAGCCAAAATACAACGAAGCAACCTAAAACTAAGAACTACAATTGACGCGATGCAGTGTAAAAAGAAAAAGCAAGAAGCGATAAAAAACAAAAATAAAAAACGCCCGAAAGCAAAAGAACTAACGAAATAACGAAAATAAACACAAGATAGATAGATAGATCTCTAGGCGTCTCTAGGCACATCACTCAACCGACAACAACACCAAGTACACGATATAAGCAATGAGCACAGAAGAAAGAAGCCGCCGCAAAAATCTGAAAAATATACGATGCATCATTCTGGAATCAGTGTCCGAGATCAATATGATCTCCCCATACGATTTTGGGATCAGTAGATTCCCGGTTTTCTTTCCCCTCGGCTCTCGTGCCGGTAGGACAACCGACCACCCGGATTATAATGAATTCATCGCTTTCCTGGAATCGCGACGAAACTAGTGAGATAAGAATGCGCGCGGCAAAGGGACACCGCGGTGTCGTGTGAACCTCTCAGAGACAACATCACTAATCTGAGTGAGAATTATAGATGACTCTATCGCCGGCTAAAATGTCTTAACGCACCGCGGGAGACACCGCGAGTGTCTCCCGGTGGCCAAGAATTTTTATATCCCGACAACGCGGCGCCTTGTATCCTCGCTTTTTCGCGGCTCGGTCGTCACCTCGAACACCCATGAAGGCCCCGCCGACTATTGCGAAAGGCTTTGCACTCGGTCCATTGATTTATATCTATCTTTGGATCTATGAATTATTTCTTTCTTATGTTTTTCGTAATCTCAACGAATATGTTTTAATACTTATTTATTGTGAATTTTTAATACCGTTGTAGAGAATGGCTGCCGCCGAGGGATGAAATCTCGTGTCCTGTTGAAGATGCAACGGGTGTGTCTGAATCCTCCACATGACGTGTCCGGACGAACTCGAAGAATTCTATCCCTCGGATCCGTCGTCTCTGAAGATCTCATCACCACGTACCGGCATGCTTATCTTTGTTTTTTAAAATCCTCGTGAATTCACCGCCTCGATTACACGAGGATTCGCACGATTTATCGTTAAACCCCTTTTCTTTGCTCGACGCTATCGCGATCAGTCTCTCAGTTAAAAGCTCTCCGACTTCCGGTATCGATGCATCGACCAAGTGATGTACCGAGCAATCGCGAATCTTATTTTTCAGCATCGTTGATGCAGTTCCTTGGATTCGTAGATTTTAGAGACACTCTTGCTGGCAAAGATTTAAATATTAATATTTTTTGTATGTAAATATTAATATTTTTCTATTTAAATATTTATATTTGTATATTTAAATATTAATTTTTGGCGTTGAAAACATTTTTAGCTGCGATAAATGACGCAATCAGAACGTTAAAATTTAGCTGCGTCTTAGCCAAGATTCATTGACTTTACCGCACTTGAATTCACGTTTCCATCGCGACGTTTCGCGTCCCGAAGAGGCGAAAGCCCATGTGACGATTTTTCAAATGTGAAATGTAAATAATGCAACGTGTCATTTATGTTGTCGGTTCGCAGAGGTTCACTGGCCGATGGACAGAGTGTAACTGAGGCGACCTTTGGCCCCGGTGATTTCAGCCCTTATCGCACGCCACCTCCCCACTCGCTCTCGCCTCGCGGCATGTCCGACGCCTTACACCCACCCCTGCGTTTCTCGCACACACCGTCGGCTCGCACAGCTCGACTATTTCTCCCACAGTTTTCACGACTTTTCTCGAGTTCGCGGAGAGCTTCTCTTGCCGGCAACTTCGAAAGACGGACGACCATAATCATTGCCCTTTATTTTCACTCTATCGTATTCTCTGTACCTGATCTCTGAGACGCTCCCCGACTAAAGTTTGCAACGGATCCGCGAACGCTTTTTCCCGCCGATAAATTGTCAGCTTAACAATATCCGAATAAGCAGATCGAACTGTCATCAGTTTCAGCAATAATTTACTTTTAGCTTTAATTCAATTTTATTCAATATGATTTATCAGCAATATGATTTATCAGTTTGAGCTTGAGCAATTTAATGTGGAATTATAGTTGCAACATCTAAAAACATAAATTTTCGGAAAAAAATTTAAAACAGAAGTTTAACATTACGTAAAATCAAGAAAGTAAAAGGGATAGGATTGATTTTCATTGATAAGAGATTTAATCCTCTGTTCTACGGACACAGAACAAGTGAATTGAAAGAGCTCGATTGTGCCTATTACGAACTGATTTACAAAACATTTTCCGAACGACAAAGATTTCGCACCGATCCTTCAAGATCATGATCTGAAAATCTCCAAATCATTATCCCCCCTCCTCATAAAATTATCGCATCCCGAGCCATCGCCACCGAAATACCCCGGTCGTTCGGGCAGATCCTCCCGAAGGTTTCGAAGATTTCGAGGCGAATGTTTCGTCGCTCATCAAGAAAACAATATAGTCGCGCCCCGCGGCGGGCTTACCGCCCTCGAGGCCGCCGTTAGACTTTCCTCGAAGCTTCGGGGGTAGGTAAGGGTGCCCGTAACTCCGCCCGGCCGTTCGCCAACCACCCGTCGAGCTTCAACCTGCGGCAATCCTCCCCGCGCTTCCTCGCTCTCTCTTTCTCGGGCGTTCGTCCGTTTTACCCCCGCCCGTCCGGGTTCGCCACCCCTAAACACTCGATGGTTTATTCATGAGGACTCTCACCGCGATAACACTGATTCGTTTAATAAACGACGGCGTAGGGCACGGGAATACGTAACCGCGTTATTCAAGCGGATACTATATATCTCGGGTGGAAGGCTTACCGTGCCAAGAAACTCCTCTCGGAGGAGGCTCACAACTACTCTATTCGCAGGCTCGACGGCAAGCGTCTCGCGACGACTGGAGACGAGCAATGAAATAAAATAAAAGACGAGACTCGAGACCGTGGATTTATGAGATTTTCATACATGCTTTCGGAATGTAGTCGCGATGTCGTATCGTGCTGCAAACGGCGTCATCGACACGTGGAAAAAAAAAATTGCGACATGCTAATCTATGTGTATTTATGTTAGTCTGTTCGAATTTTGCAGTCTATCTAATTTATGCATATCTATTTGTAATCTATCTATTTGTATTTTGCAGGATGCGATGTCTATGATTTCTCCGAGGATTGGATTGGATGAATCATATAATTGGGTGTGCACCGCAGTTAAAATAGATTTTCGAAGCGTGTCCGGCGGGATTCGAGCTGCAAAAATGAGCTCGAGCGTGAGAAAAGGAAAAGCAGCGAATGCCGGCGAAGAATTGAAATAGCCGAATCGATAGACCGGCGGAGGATAGTTTGCCGGAGTCTGCGACGGAGTAAGCGAGTATAGCACGGCAAGGGCCGATGGAACTATTATCGAGATGGTATTTACTTTTCCAGCCGGAATCGCGATCGCGCTTATCGATAATAGATCGACCCTACGGTCAGGGAGTTTCAGATAAGGTCGAAGGTCCGGCGAGCGGACGCTGCGCCGGACCGGGGAAAAGGCTCCAGGGAGCTGTTAGCAGCTTCCGGTCACTTTCGTCCAAGGCTCCAGGGACTCTATCAACCCCCGAGAGCCGGAGCACTTCGCACTCTTGCGACCCTATGTGTCATTTGGATTTACTGGATGAAATCTATTCGAGCAAGCTTGAACGTCTCGCCGCTGGACCCTCTCACTTCTGGTCAGTGAATTTTCGCAGAAAATTCATTGAATCGTCTGCGAACGATATCCTCAAAAGAGTGGTTATAATTAGTACATTACTCCACGAGGGCGAAAAACGAAAAACGAACAGAAACGCAAGAAGATGAATTAAAAAAATGTTCAATCGATTTCGGTGCTCTGCGGCTGTTTTCATCGGTAGATCATATCGGCACGTCCCAAAGCCTCGCCGCCGGAACATTGTCAAACATCGTTCCACGTCGTAAATCATGGGGCGCAACATAGAATTTTTCGAACGACCGATACGTGGAATTTCGGCGTCGTGGGAACGTGGCGAGTAAATCGGCCCGTGTGCATCGCGGAGTGCACTGGACGCGTTACGAGAACGACGAGGTGAAAGGATGAGAGGAGGAGGTTTTATAGCCGCGCGCGCATGACTCACCGTCGACTTTTTGCTCTTGAAGAAGATCCGGACTGTAGACACCGGTCGCTTGTAGCCTAAGGTAACCGAGGTGGCGCGCGAGGACCCTCCCGCCAGACATGCGTTGCCAATGATCCACGGACAGTTCCAGGAGTTCCTTCCCGCTGCTCGGTAAATCCGTCGCCGATGGCAACGGGTCGATGGAAAATGCACGACCGCACCACGACAACCACGACGCCACGTGGCTCGAATTCCATTCCGACGGATCTGGGAAGTACGTCAATTTTTTTCCTTACAAAAATTATTCATACACTTCGCTCCTCGTTTCAATTTAATGCAATTCAAAGAACGTCTCTATGAGTCACATAATTTTCAATCGAACATTTTTTTTTTTTGCTCCGAAACATTGGAGTCCTCGAATGCTGTGATAAATTTGAGTCTTCACTTTACAACTTTAGGCCTCAAAATGATAGTTACAAAAATTTGTTTTTCTTTCTACAGCGTCGTTAGTGGAGACTTTTTGGACAAGAAGAGAACTCACTGGATGGCACCATGACCGGCTCGGACTCCGCCGGATCCTCCGTCGGGTCTGACCGCACAGTTTCCTCTACTACTCCGCACACCATTGGCACTTTAGTCGTTTCGGCACTTTTCTCAGTGCGGCTCGAACGCCGTGAAACCGAGTCCACTTCGCCCGCTCCACTGCCGTACGCGACACTCCGATTAAAATCCTCGCCGTCAGGAGGAACTTCCGACCGGTTAGTTCTCAATTCCGGCGGGTCTTCGGAGATATCCATGTCCTCGCGCTCGTTTCTCGACGCCGAACGCACTGAGGTCTCGTAACTTTTTCCATTACCGATTTCAGATCCATCGTTCGGACCGAGGGCCAAACTCTGGAACGTCGTGACGGAGCGGGCTGCGACGCTCTCACGTTCGCCGGTGTAACTCGCGACGCTCGCCGATCCATACTCGATAGGCCACGGCTCGCTTCTCACCGCCGGCACGCTCCACGAGGTCTCCTCAGCCTCCTCCTGATCCACGAATCTCATCGCAGCCGAGACTCGATGATTCACGGACATCGGCCGCCGCGATCGCGAACGCCGGCCGGCGACGCTTATTACTGGTGACTCGTCGATACCACGCGGCAAGCCAGTGTACGAGGCCCAGTCACTTGGTCCGCTTATTTTTTTCTACCGGTATTCTCGGTACTGGCTCTCGAGTATTCGTCATACGCGTCTACTTATACTCCGACTTCCGTGATGCTCGCCTCCTCAATGAAATATCGTGGAACTTCGTGGAAAGAAGCACAAAAAATAAAATCAAAGAACGACCCGAATTCACTCTCCGAAACATTGAATTCAAATTGGTTTACTTTGCAAGTTCTCTGGTCATTGCAAAAAAAAATTAATTGGGACTTTCAGCCTTTTTTTTATTTTGAATTTTTTTTTTATTTCTTAAGTTTTTGGTCGAGCCTTCGCTATCGTGTCACCTCGAACTTTAGTGTACTCGTACCGTACCGATTACTGTGATGGTACCGTTTGCTTTTTCCATCGATTTTCCCAACTCGCTACTCGGAACTTTTCCGCGTCCGTTACGCAAGTGTCGTTACAGTGACGTCCGTGAGATCCGGCGAGTCGAAGAGACGCGGGAACATAGAGGTCTCACTCTCGCGAGAGTCTCAGGAGCCTGTGGTTCGTGCCGAGAACTCCCCGACGGGTGAATCTCATGAACCCATCGGTTTCCTCGTACGCCGATTTCGTTTCTTTCTCGCTCGTCCCGCACGGGCAGCCCCGATTTCTCCTTGTTCCAGAAGCGCGGGAAGAGACGTGCGAGCGTGTGTGTGCGTCCCGAGGCGCTTGAAACAGCGCGCCCGCTCCGGCAGCGTACTTCCCCAGCGGGACGGTGTTTCGTCATGCACCAGGCATGGTGGGTGAATGGAGCACGATTCCATCGATCTCATTGGCCGGGAGGTCGCGGGATTCCAGGAAGTCCGAGGAGAGAAGCCGGGCGACGCGGGGCGTGCATCGTCCAACGCTGATTCATACCGATCCGGCCGATCGCCATCTTCACCCATTTTTTCGTTTTTTTTCTTTATTTATTTTTTTCTTTCGTTTAAGAAGCCGCGGGCCAGCTCGAGAAGCGACGGAGAACCGTACGCGATACCAAAAGAGTTATAGCTCTTGTTGACGGGGGATGGTTGTGTAGCGATCGAGGATTATGGGTAACGGCATCTGTTATACTCGCACACATGTAAGCGGTTCCTTTTAACGCTATGTAATACTACGGAAGAAGTCGCACAGAGAAGATCTATAGAAGAGATTTACGAAATTTTATTTTCCTAAGTGCTTTGCATTTGTGGAAGGGTAATGGAGATAGGTTTTATTAGGATTAGTCATTAACGAATGAATTTGAGGACAGAGTGATGCAATTAATGTAAAAAACATGCAACGTTATTATCAAACTAGGGGTTATGTTGGCTCGCGCGCTGCGCGCGCTCGGAGTATCTGCGAGTGTCTCTGCGAGCTCTGCGAGTTCCCGTGTGTATCTGTGCAAAATCGGTGAGTATCTGTGAGCATACATTTGAGTATTTATGAGTATCTGTCAGTATTCGTTTGAGTATTTATGACTATCTTTGAGTATTTATGAGCATCTGTGAGTATTTATGAGTATCTGTGAGTATTCATTCGAGTATTTATGAGTATCTGTGAGCATCCATTTGAGTATTTATGTGTATTTGTGAGTATCAATGTGGGAACTGTGAGTATCGGTGTGAGTGTCCAATCGTCATGAACTTTATTATTATGTAGACAAGATTTCGATTATCGCAGATGTGTATCGATTATTCGTTTTGGAGTCGTCGCGCCGTTTACCGTTTGCCAGCTGCACGGGCAGAGGGACGAGTCAACCGGATGTTGGGATGACTGGACGGCCGCGGCCTTCGGGCTGTTCGTGCAGTCAACATTAGTCGCAGGTTTTTGCTTTCGGCAGAACATGCGTCACGTAATCCGTATATATATGTACTTTCAACGGTTTATCGTGTGTTTAATTCGTCACTTACAGTGGCTGGACCGACGGGGCCGGCTTCTTCTTCTTCCTCGGAAGAAACATGAAAAGGATAGCGTAGCGGGAGGTCGAGACCCTGAGAGGCCGTCGAATAATATTGAGCCGGCGAATATGATGGCACGAATAGTGTTGTATTACCGATTCCTCGGACCGGTAACAATTAATCTATCGTGCAACACGTTGACATTACCTTAGAGTAATTTATCTCGTATTAAATATTTTTTTTAAGTCATTCAGAATAATTTAAGAAAAAAGAAAAAAATACAAATAAATTGTCGATAAGTGACCGATTGCCGCGAAGCGGGAGGTCGAGATCCCGAGAGATCGTTAAATATTGTCGAGTCGGCGAGTAATACGACGACACGAATAGTTTTGTATTACAGATTCCTGTAACGCGTGACATCTTAGATTACTTTATCTCGTATTAAATGTTGAAAAAAGTGACTTGGGATAATTGAAAGATATTTTTAAAAAAACAACAAATTGTCGATAGGTGACTGATTGCCGCGGGAATAACTGCGCGACTCTTACAAGTTCGTTCGACTTGTATCGTGTTTAAATATGTGTACCTAAACGGAACGTGCCTAATCGAAAAATAATTATTGCCGCTTTTTCGTGGCTTTAACGGCTTTGGGCTTTTGCTTCTCGCCGCCCGCGAGGAAGGACGTTATCACTTCCGACATCTCGGGCATGTTGTTGTAACTCGTGAGGTTGTTCAACTGCTCCATTCCCTGTATATAAAAAAAAATAATTCCATATCACTTTCTATCCGCTTAACGCACTGCACCCCTCAATTAGTTTTTCATTTTACAGAATCGTTATGGACAAAAATAGGTTTAAAGTTGTGACTTTGTCTCGGTCATACTCGTGAATATTTCGTCTCCCCATAAAGATCCAAATCCTAGAGTTGCGAGGGGAACCCGTCGGATGAGCCAAGGCAAAAAAAAAAGAAAAAAAAATCACATCCTAGAAAGCGCTCCTAATAAGGACTCACCTTCTTAGTGTCCGGATCGTTCATCATTTTTGGGAGAACCATTATCAACAGCAACGGCAGAATCATCATGAGTACCTGAAAAATAATTCAAAGCGTTTAGCATAAAAATCCAATTTTAATAAACATCCGAAGAAGAAAGAAAAATTGCCCGAGGCAGTCACCATTGGATTGAACAGGAAATCCGTAACTCTCCACTGTTCCCTGACTTGGAAATAGCGGAAGGGGGTCAGAGGCCTCATCTTCAAGGGATACGGCACTTGAATCACTTGCGAAGTCTGAATGAGATTAACCTTCCTGGCTCTGAATTTTCCCTTGGAGTTTATTTCGACCCTCACCGGCTCGTACACGTAATTGGGATTGACGACCTCGACGACGTACGAGCCCGATGGCACGTTCGGAATGGAGAAAGCTCCGTCCTCTCTGTAAAGAGAACAAAGAAAAAAGCAATTTGCATCTTCACGTAAAATCGTCGACGCTCGATGCTTCGTAAATACGTTTTGTGCGGGAAGTAATTCCGGTAAGTTGGTGATTACCTGAGAAAACCGTAGTGTTCTCCGCCGTTGGCCATAACGTGGGTCATCAGTTGCCATCCGTTTGAATTCGAGTTTTCCCACGGGAATACCTTTCCCTCGATAACGTAGAGATCCGACGATGGATCTTCGTCGCTTTCGGCTGATGCCTGGCTGGCTATTATGCCGAAAAGCATAAAAATCAAACTAATTACTCTCGACGACAACATGACTGATGCGGAAACAAACAGACGTGACGTTCGCGAATGATCGGCTCGGTCGTCGGCTGGCTTCCAATGATGCAACTTGCCAAAACATTTGGAACTAGATTAGTGGTAACTTTGATACCTTGCTATTTCCCCTGTTAAGGTGAAGTGGAAGTCACGTGACGTGGCTGTGAGTGGTGTGAGAGAGTGCAATTTTCAAATTAACTTTATTCAATTGTGTTAATTTTTTTGAGAAAAAGATAAATTTGGGCCCGATGCGAAATTATCGTGTGCATTCGGCTCGAATTTGCATTTTCCTGAAAAAAATCAGCACCCTTGACAACAGTTCATTACTCTAGTACTGGAAAATCCTACATCGCAGTGGTAACCTCGACTAGATCTATCTCCAACAACCCTCGCCAGGGCTGCGTTCAGAAATCATACTCGGGCAACTAGCTTCTCTCTCCGACATTCGCACTAGCGCAGCACTCTCTCTCGTTCTATGTTATCCAAAGTAAGTTTTCGAACGGGCGCCAGTGACAGCCGAATCTCGCTCTCGGGGAGGTGTGTTGTTTATCTAACCTCCGCAACCGAGGAAATGGTAATATACGGTGTTTACATAGTTTCAAAATCGGGTGGTTTGATATTCAATCATGATCACAACGTACCGAAAGTGGAGAACGAGAGAACGTTTTCCTATCCTCTCGATATAAAATTGGCCTACGAGAACAAGAAGATCGTCGTCTCGTTCGGCCAGCGGGACGGAATAAACGGTACGGCGCTCGATCCCGCGAATTTAATTTACCCGATAAAATGTTGTTCTATCTCCGTAATCAATTTACAGTGGGCCACGTGTTGACGGCGGTGAACGGGAGTCCGATCGTCGGCAGGGAACTCGAGGATGGTAGGGACGTCTTGGATATGCTGGAACAGCAGAAAAACTTTCCCCTGACATTGAAATTCGGCCGGGCGAAAATGACGACGAACGAGAAGATATTTCTCGCGTCTATGTTCTATCCGCTGTTCGCCATCGCCAGCCAGTTGAGCCCGGAGCCGAGGTGCTCCGGCATTGAAGTACTGGAGTCGGATACGTTCAGACTGTATTGTTATCAGACGCTGACCGGTGTGAAGTTCATGCTGGTGGCCGAACCGTCCCAGCCTGGCATGGAAATACTCTCCAAGAGAGTCTACGAACTGTACGCCGATTACGCTCTCAAGAATCCATTCTATTCCCTGGAAATGCCTATCAGATGCGAACTGTTCGAAACTAATTTGCAAGCTTTGCTGGAGACCGTAGAGAAGTCGGGTATCAGCAGCGTATGATCGTCTTTCCATTAGTTCGGTAATAAATGCAACTTCGTAAATTGTAACATATTAATTCTTAACTATCATTAACTTCTGTAAACCGTTGATGTGTGGAAAATATATTTTAGTGCAAGCTCGAGCAACGATATTCAATTGAGTTTTTTTTCGGAATCACTGCATATTCTTCTTTTTTATTGAGATATCAAATTTGAATATACATTACGTCAACATTTTGAGGGATTTATTATTATAATTCTTGAAATTTACAGAAAGGATGTGTAACACTTATAAAATCTGCATCTTGTTAATTTAATTTTATGCAAACATGTACAGGTCCGGCCTGTTCTTAAGTTGGTTGACTAATTCAGAGTCTGTGACTGTGGCTGGCAGGGCATTTCAGGCACTGACCACCCTGTTACATAGGATGTGTTTCCATGGATTTTTGTTGAAGGGCTTCCTCTCCAGTTTAGCCCTTTATTGTTTACTTTAATTTATATATACTTAGCATGCGAACTGGTTGAAACGAATTTTCAATCTTTACAGGAAACCGTAGAGAAATCGAGTATTAGCACCGTTTAATCGTCTATCCGTTAATTCAGTAATAAACGCCACTCCATAAATTGTAAAACATCAATTATTAACTATCAATATATAGTAGTTTAAACTTTCAGTATATGGTATACTTCTGTATACCATTAATGTATGGAACATATATTTTAATGCAAGCTCGAGCAACAATATTCGATCGAATGTTCTCCAAACCACTCCACATTCTCTCTGCTGATCGAGATATCAAATTTGAATATACATTATTTCGACATCCTAAGGGACCATGTTCCATGATTTTGAGCTGTCGGGTTCTGGAAACTGTGGGAGAAAAAACCTGGATTTCTGTACAATATTTTTTAAAAAAGTCCACAATATATGGGGCCTTCCTTACCATTTCGACCTGTGTCAAACTCTTGACATCTTGAATTGGGCCAGCGATTTCTTATATGCCTGAATTAACTCGGAAGCACTCAGATTTTTTATTAGATAAAAAAAAATGGTCTATAATCATTTATGATTAAAAAAATTAACTAATTAGTCATCACAATTTTAAAAATTGGAACAAACTCTGAAAAATCTTGTGTCATATACAAAGTATTGAAGATTTGAGCCGGAGTGGGTCGGCGTCACCCATTTTTTTTTCTAATAATATCCGAAAAAAGTAAGAAAAAAATCAGTCGATTATGGGTGATCGCTTGGTCATTTTTGTATGCAACACTGCATTTTTGGAAATGTTTTCAGCTTTTTCCACTCGTCAATGAGTATATTCCAATAAGTTATTTATTTAATTTTTAAAAAATCTAATAAAAGATCTCTGTGCTTTTGAGAGTTAGTTGTCATATAAAAAATCACGGGTCCAATTCAGGATGTGAAGAGATTTGAAGGGTTAGACCCAGGTCGAAACGGTATGGAGTACACCGTATGTGTTCTCTGAGCGTAGCTCCGTACCTTTGAAGTTAGATCGTCCCTGCATCCCATGCGAATACGGGCGGCTGTAGCGGGAGAATCTAGTCTGAACAGTGCCGTAATGTTAGCGTCCCTGCGAGCTGCCTTGATAGCTTCCTTGATAGCGAAGAACGCTGACGACGCGAGGAACAACGGTGGTTCTCCGACAGCCTAAAATCATCGGCCGTTCAACATCGAAAATTCGCAAAAATCGTCCGAATCGACGATCATCTCTCACCTTCGACGAATATACGGCCCGCGGATTGGAGGCATTTTTCAGCAGCGATACGTTGAACTCCTGCGGTATGTCAGTAAATCCGGGAAGCTTGTAAGCGCCGGGTCCTCGACTGTACATAATTCCGGTCGGCGAGTAGATAAGCTCCTCGAGCGTGAACAAGCCGTACCCTTGCACGAAACCCCCCTCCACTTGACCGATATCTATCGCTGGATTCAAGCTGTTACCCAAGTCCATGACAATATCGGTTCGTAGCACCTGAGAAAGAAATAAAAATAAATGTTCAGGTAATCGCATTGCGTCAGAGATTAAGGTAGTACTAGCGGATTTTTATCTCATCGAGAAGTGTTCCCAATTCCTCTCTAAATTCTCTCTGAACTCACGTGGGCTCGGACTGTCCGCTAGTGCTACCTTAAGCGTCCGTATTTTTCCGCTTGAATTACCTGGTGATCGCCTGTCAGACAATCTATCTCGACCTCGGTGCAGGCGACTCCATAAGTGAAGTAATTGAACGGGTGGCCCGAGTTAGTATCGAACGAATACCCGATATCGGGTGTTCTGTAGAATCCAGTTGACGATAGACTGATCCTCTCGAAGTATGCCTTTGAGACCCATTCCTCCCATTTACCTTCCGGATTCGCGTCGATTATGTGCTTTATGCGTCTCATTATTTCGTTGCACGCATTCTGAAAAAAATCGTAAATTTACGAGGCTACCCGGTAACATGTTTGTCCATCCTTGCCAGTTATCAAAAAAACATCCGGTATGAAAAAAGTGATCCAAATGTGTTACATATGACCGTCCGGACGGTAACTATAAGCTATCCCACGTCCAAAAGTTAACTTTTTGGAAGGGTGGTAACTTTCGGATACGGTCCAGACACACTATAAAAAAAAATTGTAAATTTAATGCGCAGAAGTGGAAGTTTTTATGCAAAAACTGGTACCTTAAAATTAATGCATTAATTTTATCATTATAATAATTATAATAATTAAAGCATTAATTTTTATCACAATCGTACATGAAATTTAATATCCCAGTCTTTGCATAAAAACTTCCAGTCCAGTACATTAAATTTCATACGAATTTTTTTTTACAGTGCTTACAACGTAAGCTATTGACGTTTTGATAACTATTTTTTTGTGATAACTGGGATAGATCGCGAATTCTCACCATAATAGCCATGCCATTCAGATCGGATCCGGCACTCGCCGCGGTGGCCGATGTGTTCGGTACTTTGTCCGTTGCCGTTTCCGATATGTGAATTCGATCGGGACTCGCTTTGAGTATCCTACTGGCGACTTGTATCATCTTCGTGTGAAGTCCCTGTCCCATTTCCGTGCCGCCGTGGCTGATGAGCACCGAACCGTCGGCGTAGACGTGCACGAGGGCGCCGCCTTGATTGAGGAACAGGGCAGTGAACGCGATACCGAACTTGGTCGGTATCACGGCTATGCCTTTCTTCTTGTATCGATGCTCCCTGTAAATATTAAATTTCTACTCTATCGTATAAAAATTAAGCGACGGCACGCTCGGGACGTGGAAAAACCAACTTGTTGTATCGATGGACCGCGGCGATTCTTTCGTTGTAATCGGCAGACTCGATGCACTCCTCCCAGCAGCGCCTTATCTGACAGTCGACGAGCGGCTGATTATAGTGCGTTATATCACCCTCCTTGTAGAGGTTCAACTTTGAAAGCTGTCGGGTCAACAAAAATTCACAGCAAGAATTAATTATCTTATGGATCGGAAACAAAATCTACGACAAAGATCAATTTATCATATCGATTGGCAAAAAAATCCACGCTCAACATCAATTATCTGATGTATCGAAAAAAAAATTTGCAATAATGATTTGCTATGTTATAGATTGTATAACAAATCGACAACAAACGTTAATCATCTCCGAGATGGTCAATCAATCTAAAAATCGGCTGAAATAACATACATTGACGTGATAATGATCTTATGGCTTTACGTAACTTGTCGCGAACGCAACCGTTACCTTGCTGACTTCGATGCCGAGGTAGTTGGCAACGTCCCAGATAATGTTCTCGGCGGCGAACATGCCTTGGGGACCGCCGAATCCTCGAAACGCGGTGTTCGATGGCAGATTCGTAATGCATACGTATCCGTAGACGTTCGATACGGGTACTTTGTAAGCGTTTTCGAAGTGAAACATTGCACGGTCGAGTACCGAACCCGAAAGATCCAGGGAATATCCGGCGTTGTTGTACATGCGAATCTCCACGACATTCAGCAAACCCTCCTTGGAAAATCCGACTTTGTACTTGTACATGAACGGATGTCTTCCGCCAGATATCATCATGTCCTCGTCTCGATCCAGCATGCAACGAACCGGTTTTCCTAATCTAATCGACAAACGTATTAAATTATTGCACTAGCTGAACTGGTTCAATCACGGATTCGGAGTTGCATCGTAGTCGCAGTCGCACCAATGTTGTCTAGACATGCGAGTTACGTGACAATGACGAGAATCCGGGTATACTGGAATCAGACCGATTGCAACGTGCAAACTTTTTATCTTTATGCAACTCTGATTTGACGCACTAAAGAGTGTTAAACAAAATTGTAAATTTAATGTACCGGTCTGGAAGGTTTTATGCACAAACTGGTACATTAAATTTAATGGACAATCGTCATGGATTTTAAGAGTGAAATTAAAGTAAATTATTCGCATCAAAGTACTTTTTTAGCAACATTGAAGTACATTATCAAAAGTAAAGTATTCCCAATTTTTAAAAATATAATCTACGTTAATTTTTCATCATATTGTGCATTGTACATTAAATTTCAGTGAAGAATTTTTACATGCAGAATTTTTATTTAATAGTAAATTTTCAATTTACGGAGTAAGTCAAAATTTTGCACACAGCGCATTCCATTTAAAGTCTGCCGACGGTCACCTTAGTTCCTTTAAGGGCGTTGTTGAAGAGACCAACAAAAAATGCCAGTTATAGCATTCGTTACGTACCTGTGCGCAGCGAGAGCGACGGGCAAAGCCACCAGCATTCCGCGCGATTCCTTGCCGCCGAATGCTCCGCCCATGCGTTTCACTCGAATATTCACCCTGTTGCTCGGCAAACCGAGAACGTGCGCGACGAGTTTCTGAATCTCGGACGGATGCTGGGTCGAACAGTAAATTTCCAGCTCGTCAACTTCCTTCGGAATAGCCAGAGCGCAATGAGTCTCGAGATAGAAGTGTTCCTGACCGCCAATTCGCGCCTCGCCTTCGATCACGTGATCCGACTCGGCGAAGGCCTTTTCGGCGTCTCCTTTGACGATCCGTTTCGGACAGCCGGGCGCAAACGACTTAGCTTTTATGGCGTCCTGATTAGGGAATTTACAAAAAAAAAATTGTAATCTCATTTTCAGGTTTTTTTTTCTCGGATCGACGGATTTACCTCTATGGAGACGATTATTGGCTGAAGCTCCTCGTACTCCACGTGCACCATTCTCGCAGCCTTCTGGGCGGTGGATTGATCCACGGCGACGATCGCTCCTAAAGATTGTCCATGACTAGTGACCTAGGATGTAACGACTCCTGTATAAATTCTAATTTACCTATCCGACTCGTTGGTTTACATTCGAGCCTTGCGGATTACCTTTTTCGATACGAATACTTCTTCGTCGTGGACAACCGCTCCGACCCATCTGTCCCGCTCGGCAATGTCCTCGGCGCTGTAGAATGCCACGACTCCATCGAGCTCGAGGGCTTTCGACGCGTCGATCCTGACGATATTCGCGTGGGCCTTGGTCGATAGCACCAGCGCCAGATACAACTCGCCGGCCATCTGCGGAATATCGTCGCAGTAAACGGCTTCGCCGGTCGCTTGCTTGTACGCACTCGCGTGGACGATCGGTCTTCCTATCAAGTCGTCGGGATTTTGATCTCTCGGAACCTGAAGACGATATTTCATTCTTATACAGCTGACTTTTTTTTTTTTTTTTTTTTTTAACCCTGTGGAAAGCTTCGTCGAATAGCCTTCTTACTCACAACTTGATAGTACTGCGAGCTCTTCGGTGGCACGTAATGAAAACCATCCGAGGCTGATCTGATCTCCTGAGGTATGGGCTCGAGGCCCGGAAGACTTCGGTGCATCTGTTTCGTTATTTCGATGAAACCCTTGAAGAACAAACTGCGAAGGAGCGTACATTTTTTTGATCAGTCGATTCAACTTATTTCTGCGTAAGAACCGAAAACCGCACCTCAGTGTAAGGGAGCGACGGTAGTGGACTTCTCCCCCCGGAACGCCATCGGGCAAGGGAAATTCCTCCACGAGCGACTGGTAGGTCGATTCCAACATCTCGCTGTCCCATTTCCTGAAAAATTTTGTGTCGTCGCTATAGCATTTTTTTTTTTTTATGGGCGATCGATCTCGCAATTTACGTACTTTTCGACCATGCCGCGACATGTATTCACAGCCGACTTCGTCGTCGGGGCCATACCGCCGTAAGCCAAATGTGCCTCGGCGATCACGTTGGTTCCAGGCTCGAAGATCACGTTCAATGCCATATTCACGATCGCGATGTCGTCGTCCCGCCTCTTGGCTTGCTTGTAAGCGACGAAGTACTGGGACTCCTTCGCGTACGGAATGTCTATTGAAACCAAAATTTCGTCCGGTTGAACGACGTTGCGACGGTAGCCAGTGAAAAATGAGTGGTCGAGATTAATAGTCCTCGGTTCTCGTTTGAGACTCCGCACGGTCAGTTTGGCGTCGGCAGCCATGAGAACCGGAACTTGGTCGGATATCGGACTTCCGGTCATGATGTTTCCACCGATCGCCTGGCGAAGAAATATTTTTAACACATCAATCGCTGTCCCATATTTCGCACTGAAATCGTCTAGGGTTTTCCTATTGTCGTTTTCGGAGAACTTCTTTCCCTATTTTTTTTTTTAATTTATCTCTGATAAACTCACGGCAACGTTTCGAATCTGCTTTCCAGCGAACCAGTGCATCATGTTCGCAACTTCGACGAATATCCTCGTTCGGTATTCTGCAACGGTACGGTTTTTATTCCATTTAATCAAACCGGATAGTTTGAAATATTCGAATTTATTCATACCTGGCTGAATCTTGACCTCATCTCTGAGGGCTTCCTCCATTTCCATCAGCGTGACGCTCGCCCCGATACGCAACGAATTTTCCATCTTGACGATCTCACGCATTTCCTTGACTTGCATCGGATTAATTAGCACCGGATAGGTCATGTGTTTAAATTTCGTCTCGACACCTGTAAAATGAATGCTTAGCCATTGACGATCTGCAGGGGAGAGTGTGGCAAAATGAAGATAATGGGGTAAAATGGAGACAATGGGGTAAAATGGAGTAAAATGTAGACAATAGGCTAAAATGGAGACAATGCGGTAAGATGTAGACAATGGGATAAACTGGGTCTTCTGGAAGGTGCGTCCTAGATGTCTCCTGAATCGGAGCGAATTATTCCGTTTTTTACTCGCCTACTTCGGTGTTTCCTACGATTATCTTCGCATCGGGATATTGTTGCTTCAGAAGAAGAACCTGACCGAGTTCCGTGGGTCTGTACCAAGTCACCTCCTTTCCCTTGATCACCAGGTATTGATCGTCCAATTCGGATGAGAGCTGAGAATGAAATGTTATCAAGAAACAAAAGCAAAAAAAAAAAATTTCTCAATGCTAAAAGTGGTCAACATGACGTATGTCTTATATATGGCATTTGTAGGGCTGGATAATATTTCCCATTTTTTAACGACCGGAGCTCACCCTTATCTTCGGCGGGAAAATAGCTTCCTGTGTAGGATCGTACGGGCGAAATTCCTTTGAATTGAAAACTTCCGACGGCTCCGAGGTGAACGCTTTCTTGCAGCACGCATCGCCCATGGCGCAGACTCTCGGTTCATCGCCGTTTCCTTTTTCGCTGATCTTCGACGATATCTGAGCGAGCTCCCACTCCTCCGTGAACGTTCTGAATCCCTCGATTATCGGTCTGTATCCGGTGCACCTGCACAGGTTGCCTAAACACCGGACAAACGATAAACAAATACGCGTGCCGAAAGAAACATTTTTAGGTGAGATCTTTGAAGGGAAAATAAAAATATCCGAACCTTGGAAGGCGACTTCGAGATTTTCCATCGTTGGCTTCGGTATCGAGCGCAACAGAGCGTACATCGACATTACTATACCGGGCGTACAAAAGCCGCACTGCGACCCGTGCGCTTTTGCTATTCTCTCCTGTACTGGATGAAGCCTGGTTTTCGTACTGCCGATTCCCTCGACGGTAGTGACGGCCATCCCGTGGACGCTGCACACCGGCGCCAGACACGCGTTCACCGCCAAATGACTGAGAGGTCTCGAGTTCAGGGGTGCGATATTTAAAATTTTCAAAATAAAATTTAAAAAACTGCCAATACAGAGGATTCGAATTTGAGTGTGAGCTCGAACTCGGTTAAAACGTCGTGAGTCGTTTTTATCCTCTGTACAAAGTAAAAATAATGTGAAAAAAATTAATATAAACAAATTATTCAATAAAGGATACACAAGTTTTTCGTTTCGGCGATCGATTCGGGAAACCATGACGGTACAAGCCCCACAGCCGCCTTCCGCGCAGCCCAGTTTCGTTCCGCATAATCGCACTGTTTTGTAGTAGTCAAGAAAAAAATACATCAACTTGGCGACAATAGCGTATAACGATACTTGTGATATAAAACTTTTTCTGGCGAGTGGTGAGTTTGCAGTACGAGTTAAGAAAAAGTCTTTCGCACGACCCAGATAGATAAGCGCTACAAAACGGAGCGGTTGGCGCAATATTTGCGACATGTACTGCACATGTCGCAAATATTGCGGCATGTTGGCTCCATTTTGTGGCGCTTGTCTGTCTGGGAAGTATAGTACAAAATTTTACTTCACGAGGTGTGAAAATGGGCGTTTTAGGCGAAGCGTGCGTAAAACTCCCTTTTTCGCACCGCGTGAAGTAAAAAATCTTCATCCCACTCGGTGCGAGAATGACAATTTTACGCGCGCTTGGCGTGCGCAAAAGCCCCATTTTCACACCTTATGAAGTAAAATTTGGTACCCAACTCGTGCGAAAAACTTCTTCCGAACTTGTCATTGCAGCACTCGTCTTCGTCTCGTGCTGGAAACTCACGCTCGTCAGAAAAAGGTTTATCGCACGAGTATCGTAAATTACAATTCTCCTCCGCACCGGTCTCATTTTCCGAAAAAAAAGGATACGCTTGTTGCGAAGATAAAACAGCAGCGTCCACTCGGGATCCACAGCGGAGTCCGATATCTATATTCCCATCGCGTCCTTCCAGATTAATTTCTCCCGCAACGTAAATACAATTTCGTCCCTATTACTAAACTCCTACCTACCTTCTTCCCATTGACGTAAAAAACCAGTGTGCCGCATTCTTTCGAAGCCGGCGCCAAATACCCATTGACGCTCATTTCATTTGGTTTTATTAATCCATTCATTTTCGACGTATCCATCGTTACACACCGAATCGCTTAAACTTCGTAAAAAATAAATAAAAAAATGTAAGATACATGTTAGACCTGCATTGCTATTGCTGGCTGAGTAATACGTAACGCTATCCGGCGACGAATCGTGGCTCATTATACCGGACTGTATACAGTTTCATGTCAATTTACTCGCTCAAGTGCACCGAGAAAAAAAGACATAGCAAAAGCGACAATACTGACTTCTTACCGTAAAAAATAGTTCCCAGGGGGAACGTTTACATTTTACAGTTACGACAGTGACGAAAAAATCATGGTTGCACCTATAATTATAATTATATAATTATAAGTTAATCAATTGAATACATACTATCAGAAACTATCTATATAAACGTTCCCCTGGGAACTATTGGTACAGTAGAAAATACGATCCTTTTTCTCAGTGTATCTCGAGATCTATAAGCTTTCGGTAATGCCCGTTACGTGACAATCTATGCGAAGGATCAGATTCGCGTAGCGCGCAGATCCACGGAGTATTTTCCTAGAAGCGTCTTCCAGTACGGTTCGGAAAATACTGCGGCGGAAAAGACCGTTCGATTCGAGAAGGTGCACGCACAGAAAACGTTTGCCGTTTTCCGTCACACAGACGAGTCGATCGGACCAGATTGGACACCAATACGCGAGCCTCAGCCAATCACGGCTGTGTGTGGATGCGGCGCGGCGTGTCCGTGTACCGTACGCAGTCTCGTGTGCGAGCAGCTTTACGCGTTGAGATCGTCGGTTCGAAAGAATGTAACGGTATCCCCTCCACACTCGCCGCAGCTGGGATCGTTTGTACGAACAGGCTAGTCGTATCTCGCACCGAGTGCGCTGACACGAGGAAGCACCACGTGTTTTTAATCCCGCCACGAAACAATGAGAGCAATAAAACCAATGAGCGTAACAATCAACAAGTTGTCGAGTCGATTTCGATAATAGTGTCGCGGATTGCGAGACAGATAACAGAGTCGATCTTTAGACATACCAACTGGAACAGTGTCGTCACCGTACGATCGGACTTACGCGCACGTTCGAGAGAGGCTTACGCGAGGGCCGGATGTTAAATGGATCGTGTTCGAAGCTGGGATTGTGTACGGACAGACTGGTCGCATCTCGAACCGAGTGTTCTGACACAAAGAAGCAACGCGTGTTTTTAATCTCGTCACGAAAAAAATCTACATAATAATAAAGTTCGTGCCGATTGGACAATCGGACGGGTACTCACGAATACGGTTACAGAAATACTCGCATACAACTGGTGCGGTGTGAATACTCAGGTATTCAACTGACGAAATCTCACAGGTACTCACGAGAATACTCAGAGCACTCACACAGATGCTGCGAACGCGCAAGCCCACATAGGCGCCAGTAACTGAACCGACGAGAGCTTCGATCAACAAGTTGTCGAGTCTACTGCTACAGCGTTGTCACTACACGATCGAGCTTACGCCCCCGTTCGAGGGAGGCTCACGCGATTTTTGTTCACCGATCTTTCACTCGCGGTAAATCCCACTCGAAAATCGCGAGTATCGCGAGTATTAGCGAGGGTACGAATTGCGAAGAAAACTTACTCGTTGTGTCGACGCTAGCGACGAACGTACACTAACAAAACGCCGTCTCAACGTTACAAATGCTTTCACATTAGTGTTAGTCTACGCGCGAAAACGAATAATTGAATTCAGGGAGTGCGCTGCGGGGAGATAAATTCTCGTCGATTATGGCTGCGCTTGTTACTGAGAGCGAACCGGCAACGATGCGCTGAGACAAGGGTTTCTCAATCTCTGGAAAACAGAGCGGGTTATCGCTCTCGCGATACACTCTACGATCTGACGCAGTATTCGCAACCCCCGCCAAGCATTTCACATCAACAACAAAAAAAAAATACCTAACACGATAAGCCCCACTTTCATACACACCTCCAATGCTCATCTATGGGCCACGATCATTATCGAAAATCCGCTTACTTATTTACCGTGCACTCTGACGATAATCTCTGAACACGTTGATAACGACTGCAGGATAGACCATGGCATTTTTTTTTTTTTTTTTAGAAATTTGTATTTAATGCATCGCAAAGCGTAACAAACCTTCGTGACCGATCGTCCACTTACGGAATCGTGGCCTGGCACTCGGTGCATACTACTTCGAAGCCATCCACCACGGGTCTTTTTATGCGATGCACTCGCCGCGCGAGGGCCGGACATACATCGTAGATATATTCGTGAGATTATATAAACGATCCGACGATATCGGCCCTCATCTCGCGTGAAACGCGGAGGGAAGGGAGAGTCACACGCGAGAACATTTCAGAGCCTACTTATTACAATACGAGATTTATGTATCGCAATCGTTCGCCACTAACTTACTTATATTATTTTCATGTGTTTGTGTCATTGTCTGAATCTACCGATGTATAGGCTTGATAAATAATCAGCCATGATAAATGATGAAAGTTAGCAATGACAGAGTATCAGTGCTTACATGACGTATTTACATAGTCGAGCGAGGGTTTATGTGCGCGTGTGTGTGTGTGTGTGTGAGAACGTGTTTATCGCGACGACAAGTGACTGCAAGTTTGTTCCGAATCGGCGAAGATTCACGATCCATAAGTTACGACGGTTTTGCTCGCGATGACGTTGCCAAGCAAGAGCCATATCGGAAGAAAGACCGCGACCGTAACGTTGTAGAGCCAATTTCCGTAGACCATCGAATCCACTACGCCGAAGACGAAGGAAGTTTTCGTCGCCTCGAGTCCTCTGTGAAATATCGAGGCGAACGATTCGTCCGAGAAAGTGACGTAAGAGTAGCCCATGACGACCAGAGACGCGAGGACGAACGGATGCAGGAGGGTCCAAACGATGTAGAGTAGATTTCTAAAGCGCGACTCGGTCTCTTGTCTCGGCGTTATGTGCAGCACGACTGGAACGTAGACAACGGCCGTGAGGAGTGCGAGCGAAAAATTGTGCATGGCTATGCACATGAGCGACGTGGCCAGTTCCACCAGGGCGATGACGCACACGAGCGAGACGTTGTCGTACCTCGAGGATCTGCGAAAGACGGAAACTGATAATTAACATTAAAACTGAATTGCTGATCAGAGCATCACAACTGTCTCTTGTTGATAAACATCAAAGGAAAATAAATGAGACTGCATCCTTAGGTGTGCGGCTACTGGTACTTTCACCTCACGGATCAATTTACCTTTTGATTCCGAGAAAGAACGCCAGCGTGAAAATGCTCGTCGCCGTGAAACCCCAATATATCGATTTCTCCGTCGTCCAGTTGAACATCTCGGTTCCGATGTATGTGAAAAATGTTGGGGAGGACATGACAGCAACGCCGAACAGATGATTCCACAGAATCTCCGAGGCTATACTCCCGACATCGAATTCCTCGGTCTTGTCCTTCTTTTCCGATATCGATCCAGAATCGTCGACGATCTTTGGGGCCGCCTCGCTCCCCTCGTCCTCCTTCTTCTCGCTAGAGTCGTTCTTGTCGTCCGTTTTTGTAACGATCTCTTGCAACTTCAGCCACATCGAGAAGGCCTTGATGAAGAGGCTGCCGATTATCAGTACGAGGCAAGGCATGTAGAGTCCTGATTACAATGAAACGGTGATTATACAGAAAAAGTCCCAACGAGACGCACCGCATTGTCTTCGATGTAATTACCTATAGATATGTAACGATCGGTCGACGGAAGCAGATAGAAGAAGAAGGATTGATGAAACCTCTCCAAAAGATTGTTCAACGATCGGACGACGCTCTCGACGACCCGTCCGACTTGCGAAAAGTTAGCCTCACTGCCGCGACCGACTTTCTCGAAGCCCTCCAAAGTTATAGCTTCGATACCGAATCTGAATATAATAGAATTTAAAAAATAAATAAAAATCACCGTTGTAATTTTTCGGCGAACGACCGATTTACGAATCCTTCGTACCTGTGAAAGAGTCCGTGATTGCCGGTGGGAACTCCGGCCGCCTGCGTGGCAATCATCGCCATCAGTGTGTTGAATTGATACCACCATTTCTTGAACTTATCCTTGTGATTGAGGTCGAAACGGCGCTGAAACGATTTTCTTATTCCCTCCTTCGTTATCATATTCTCAGCGAGATTGAAGAGATCCAAGTTCGGCAGTTGACCGTTGAGTCCTTCGACCTTTTGCAACCGGGATAAAACGATAAGGATCGAGGACAAGGAAAAATCGACGAATAATCGAGTCGAAACAAGCTTCGAACCTTGACGTCGATGTAACCGACTTTCATCGCGTGAATCTCGAGGTTGATTGCCGCCTGTATGGATCCAGCTCGCCCCGACAAATCTCCCGCGAAGAGAACGTCCTCCTGCCCGCTCACGACTCCGTGATATGCGTCGAGCCAGGCCTGCATACCCAATTGCTCGTGCTCCGTCACCAGGAATATAATATCCTTCGCCCAATATTTTTGTCCTGGAGGGAAAACAATACGTCATCTATGCGGTGAATTAAATTCGCAGGTACTCGATCGTAAATGGACGTACGTCGGCAATACTGCGCGAAAGCCAGTAACAAAGCTACGGAAGGTGCCGTCGTCGCGTGGACGCTGTTTATCGGCCGGTAAGGAACGCTCACGACGATCGCCTCGGTACTCGCCGCTCTCGGCGCTCTCACGATGCCGTACACGTTCTGTCCCGTAAACTGCAACAGTAGCATAGAATCTACGATTAAACAAAAAAATGTAGCAACTTTATCCGCGAGTACACACATTTTTTATGTGAAGACATCTTCGCGATTTCGAGAGTCCAGTGGGACTTAAATAAACATACGGCTCTCCCCCGAGCTGTGATTAATCTAAGTTCCCGAGGGTCCACTCTCAGAATCCCCATTATTCCAAGTATTCTCCAGAGTCGTTCAGTCTCAATTATTCCGAGTCTCACCGAGAGCCATCCTGGGCCCCGGCTATTCTAAATTCGTCTCAGGCTTCTTCTCCCCATGGTAACTCATTCTCGTAACTTTTCTGCGATCAATCAAAGTTCCACAAGGATCCACTCTCAGGACCGAATTATTATGAATCTCACCAGGAGCCATCCTGGGCCGTGGCTATTCTATGGGCCGGTAACTTATGTCGTAACTTTTTTGTTTTAAAGTCTCACCGAGGATGTTTTCGCGTGAAAAAATTGTGATCAACAAAATTCACCGATAATCAATCCTCTAGACTGCTCACCTGCTTCTTACGGAACGGATAGTTGAGAGTAAAATTGTGGGTGTAGACGTCGAGATGAAGTTGATTGAACTTTGCGAGGAGCCACGCGTACGGCATTCCGTCGGGATATCTTTGCATCTCACGTGTGAGATCGCGATGGTACTGTTCGGACGTGTAATCCAGGTTGCTTCCCTTCGTGACCAAACCGGGAAGTAGCGCATTTTCGGAGAAATACGAATCTGCGGGATTGCAGAAGAAACATCAGTCGGACGGTGAGGGGCGATACACGCGGAGTTTCGTCGATGGACGGATTGATATTTACTGTCGTTGAATGCGGGAAGAGCCAACAGACACATCCCCACGATTCCACTGACGTACATGAAGAAGCAAAGCGATTTTTCCCATTGCAGAACAAATTTGATCATCTTTACGTTCGAGGCTCTCGGATCTGTCAACAGACCCATTTCCGGTCTGTTGTCTCAATTTAATGACAGTCCAGTGAAGGTAAACAAATTTAAAAAAATAAAAGACAGCACCACCGTATAACCTGACGCTGTCATCGAAGCCGGAACGGCGAATGCAGGCAAAACTTATTTCACCACCATGTTCCTCTTCCACTTGTTAATTTGAGCGAATCCCGTAGAACGACTGGGGGCGTGGAACGCCGCCGCTGCGGATTGCAGAGAGCGAACTTATCGACAAAAGGTTAACCCTTCACGTACCGCATCCCCGATCGGAAACGTACGTTTCTGATCGGGGCCGCTGTCGGTACTGTAGCGCCCTCTAAGATTACCCGCGGAACGGTGAGTAACTTTCTTAGTGTCGATTAACCTCCGGCCGTTACGGTTTAAGGATCCCAGTAATTCCCCGACTGCCGAGGCGAAAAGTTCGACGGTAAAGAAACGATATCTTATGACCAAATTTTCTCAAACGATGGACAAGCGTAAATCGTCCGTTGTCAGAGTTATTCTCGCATGTATCGCGGTCAATCACGCGATTCCTTCGATGGGAGCGAAAAGTATATGACAAGAAGAGGGTTATCTTGGTAAATTGTTTACCTAAACGAACGAATCTCATAATCTTTCAGCACGCAATGCTACGAAAACTGATCTAACCGAGTGCAAGCTCACTCAATTCGGCACCGAATATCGAGGCCCAAAGAGTACGACGGGCGGTGGAATACGTTGTCAATTCTGGCATGCCGAAGAACCTCTGCACAAGGTAAGCTTCCGAGTCATCGATCCGCCTACAGTTTTCCGTGCGCCCACAAATTCCATATCGTACGATGGATATTGATGTTTCCATCGTTTCGTAACGTCAGATCAGTAACGACATAAAGGACAGCGATTTTCCCGAACGATCGATGAGGCTCGCCAAGAACTATTGTAGAAATCCGACTAAAGATCCCAAAGGTCCGTGGTGTTACACCACTGAGCCGACCCTCATAGACGACGAGTGCGGAGTTCCTTTGTGCAATTTCGGAGGCGAGTACAGACGCGTACACGATCCGCAATGAGCAAAGTTTTATTAAGTTTGTGTGAAATAAGGTAAAGGACCCACTGACACTGACCCTGTTCGCGACCGGGGCTCGTAGCATCCTAGCATCCCAGGTAGCACAAAAATAATTTTTTATCAAAAAGTGATCTAAATGGGCTACATACCGTCCGTCTGGACGGCATCCGAAAGTTGCCTCCCATCCAAAAAGTTAACTTTCGGACGTGGGATAGCTTATAGTTACCGTCCGGACAGACATATGTAACCCATTTAGATCACTTTCTGCTAACTAAATTTTTTTTGCTACCTGGGATAGTCGGCTCCCCCCACCATTTGATGTGCTGCCAATGGGTAGCGCGCGATTGGGGGGGGGGGGGAGGGGGGGGCACAGGCTGTGACTCTTGGTCCTCCTTGTTTATCGCTGTGATTTTACATGCTTAACTAGGTCCTTTATCTCACCTCCACCGGTAAAAAAAAACTGTACTGAAAGCCGTTTTGAGACCGCAGTCAGCCGATGAAAATTTCATTTCCCAGTAACACTGACCATCATTACGGAAAAATATGTAAGCTTCTACCACATAGACAAGCGCCATGAAAAGTAGCAATATTGGCGCAATATTTGCGACATATGCAGCACATGTCGCAATTACTGCGCGCTCCGCTACTTTTCGTGGTGCTTTCGTGGTGCGTGAAAAAAAAATTCGCCAACGACAAAGAAAATTGTCTTTCCCCGGAGAATCTGCAGACGCATTCAATTTGTTACCAACTGAGAAGAAAGTTTTTTTTTTTTTTCATTGCCTCAAGCTATCGAGGCGTTTCATCCCGTAGAGTGCAGAATTTCCGGCACCGGTGCGGAATACGGCGGTGTCCGGAAGACCAGCGTATCGGGAAAGAAATGTAAATCTTGGAACAAGCGCCACAAGCTCGCCGAGGGCCGGGTATTGCGATCCGACGACTATAACTCGTTCGATGAGTTAAAATTGTCGACGCTATCTCGAAGCTAAAATCTCATTCGCTACCGCAGACCGAGAAGTTTTCCGGTAAAAACTTTCCGGAGCTATCGCGCGAGAAGGCGGAAAGTTTTTGCAGAAATCCCAACGACGACACTGGAGGTCCTTGGTGCTACGTCGAAGAGGAGAATTACGAGACTGTGGAGAAGGAGTACTGCGATGTGGCGTTCTGCGACGATAAAGGTCTGGTTCGAGTGGGCAGGGGCGAAACCTTTGGGCACTAATGTTTAAATTTCTATAGATTGTCTGGTGTACGTGCGCAACGCCTCGGTCTATTCCACCGTAACGAAGCTGAACGAGACTTACGGCAATGTAACGTTTTGGGTGAAACTGTGGAATCCGATGGACGAGCAGAATGTATATAATTTGAGAATCGTCCCATTCAGCTCGAAATATTTTGTAATCATTTTAGAAATATTTTCGATCTTTCGAATCTTACGAAATATTTGTGAAATATATGATATCAATATTTTAAAATATTTTGTCGTAACATTCCAAGGAAACGTTTCTCAAATATTTCAGAAAAAAAACTTAATCTTTTAACCTTATGTGAAATACTTCTGAAACATGGTGATCGAATGTTTTGAAATATTTTAATTTTCATGTTTACTATGTTTTTAAAAAATTTCACAAAATTTTCAAAATAATTCGTCAAATATTTCCAATATTTCAAAAAAAAAAAAAAATGTTCAAACCTTTCAAAAATATTTCCGCGCTGAGTGGGATAGCCAGGATAATACGAGATAAGTCACGTATTATTCCCGAAAGCCGTCAAACGGCTGACGCATTTTGGCAACTCCATTGATGCAGGGTGAGGCACGGCTTCTCCTGAGCCTCGTACCGGTTCCCACTTCAGCGAAAAAAATCTCTCAGGACTGGAAAGCAGGAGTAGAAATAGTTATATCGAATGCAGGAACCGGTCAAGTTTATCCCACGGCGGAGGTCAATTATTCCACATAATAGAATTCATCCTGCAACAAGAAGTCTCGAGTTCTTTGATTTTTTAAAATACGTACAGGACGAGCAAGATTTGGAGAGCACACCGAATATCATACTCGGCTCAAAATGGACAGGCTTCTGGATAAACTGGGGTGGAGGATTCGTTTCCGTCGGCCTGCACGGCTCCGTCAAACCCTTGTTCCTAGATGAGTACAAAAAGAAGCACACCATTTCGAGTCTTTATCCGGAGAGTTTCCTCTACTACGGTCTCATGGGAACAGGAGTTTTGTGGAGCACGGAATTTTGTCAGGAAAGTAAGAACGGGAGGGTGAAAGACGGCGGGCGATAATCCGTTCGAGCTTTTTTTCTCTTAATTCCAGTTCCAGTGCTTGACTTGCTAGGGTAAACCTTAAGGAGGTTGAAGCGCTTCACACTAGTCAAATGAGTGCTAAATTTTCAAAGTTGTTTATACAAACATTGACGCATTCATTGATTACAGTAAACGGTTATCTATATATAAACAATAGTTGCGTAAAAATTTGTATAAACAACTTGAAAAATGTATCATTCATTTGACTAGTGTGAAGCGCTCCAATCCGCTTAATAAATATAATCGTCGATCACCAGCTTGCGAGGTTCACACAACGTTTGGAATGGAATTCCTCCGAGTATGGCCTCTTCAGCCGAGCAACACGACTTACGACGTACGTTTCAATGTCCGAGCCAGCCAGGGAATTGCCATACGCTTGTATCAGAGTCCCGGAGCGCTGTTTCCATGTTTTACAGTACGTTCTTCGTAAACGACTGTGTGACCTACGAATTGCCACTCGCAACTCACTCCACGTTGCTCCAGATAACTATAGGCGATGCCGAAACTATAACACTCGTATACCAATCGAGCGAAAAATCAACGAAGCAGCATCTGAAAGACGCTCCAGGCAAGAGCTTGCTGGACTACTGGAAATGGAAGGACTTCACCCTGAGGTACAAACGATGCATTTCGATATAGCGTTAATGGGTTTTCAATTCTCTTTCTGTTTAAAACGATTTATTTTTTATTTTTGGGAATCACCCGTGCACAGCATTTTCGGACCTCATCTGCGATTGTTCTCCGAGCGAATTTACGGCAACGAGGAAGTACTCTACGCCAAGGACAATCTATTCGGCACAGTGAGGTGGTTCAGTGTCGGCAGTCGTAACAATATAGCCCTCTGGACGTTTTTCTGCAATCCCGATGACACTCCTGTGGAAGATCCTGCACCGCCAAATTGCATATCGAATCTGGCCGACTACAGATACGAAGGTTCCCAATGGACCAGCTTGAGCGAGATGCCTTGCATTCCCTGGACGTCGCTAGAGGTATTGTTCCTTGTTGCACTGCTCCTACATGACCCTCTTATAACATCAAGCAGGATAATACATGGTAATTACCCATGGGAATTTTTGCTAACATTTTCTTCCAAGTTGCTATATATTTTTTGAATATATACATTTCTGCAAATATAGATAGTCCAATTCGGAGCAATTTATATGATCAATATGTTAATTAACATTGACCAAATCAAAATGGGTATGTCATTGATGAATTTATTCAAGATCCCAGACGACGATAGACGGGACAATTTATTCGTCGATGGTTCGGCTCTGAAGGCGATAAACAAGTGCAGAAATCCGGGACACGATCCAAAGGGTCCGTACTGCTATTCGATATCCCTGGAGAACAGCTTAACAGCCTCGAAACAATATTGTCCGATACGAAGCTGCAGATCGTCCGGTAAGCTTGACGATGTAGTTAACAATATAATTTTACTCAATCGTTTCTTCTCTCATCTGGCAATTTTTTTCAGAGTGCCGAATGGCCGGAACAGCAAACGACTACATAGGAACACTCGCTACTACACGATCTGGACGATCGTGTGCCGAGTGGCTGAGCGATTACAATCTGGATCGGCTGGAGAAAGAGAAAATCGCCAAGGACAAAGCATTGGGAATCACCCAGTCGACTCAATCCACCACGAGGATGACTACGACGCCTCCGGTCACCGCGAGCACGACTACGACACCTCTGATCACCCCCAAAACGCGTCGCACATGGAAAATCCCAGAGCTTTGGACACCACCATCAAAGTACACGACATCGTTCAAGCCTATTCAAGAAATTGATTTATCGAAATTGAAAGACGCCCGCTACATGGGAGCTGTTAGTCACAAAAAAGGGATGTTGATCAGACCGATTCACACTGTTAATCCCGAGTATTTCAACGACACGCTCTATCCAGAGCACAGCGCCAGAAACGCGAGCAATTACTGCAGAGATCCGTCGCGCAACATAGCGGGCACATGGTGCTACACGACGGATCCATCGGTACCGCAGGATCTGTGCGACGTGAGGGACTGCGAAATGCCAGGTGAAGTGTTGATTGAAAACACGGTAAAAAAAAAATTCGCATGCAATTTAGTGTACTCGTACCGGAAGTTTTTATGCATAAACTGACATATTAAATTTCATGTACGAATGTGAAATTCAATTGTGAAATTTAAAAAATGTCATGTACAATGAACAATTAACGTACCGTATATCGAAAACTTTACAAATGCTTTCATTTCATTATACGAGTACTTTAAATCCAATAATTTATTTTACATTCGCTGTAAAAGTCCATTAATTTTTCATCGCAAGTGTACAGCAAATTTAAAGGACCAGTTTTCGCATAAAAACTTGCAGTCTGATGGATTGAACTGACGATTTTTTAAACGGTGCACCCGACGGGAAAACGATTATTTGCACATTGCTTCCTTTATGAGTAAATCTGTCGACCAATTCTGACGTTGCCGTAGAGGGAAGCTAGAGCATTGCGCGCCCTTAAAAAGCGAGAGATGAAAACGATGATAATGATCGATATTACTTGTACCGTACAGAGGAGTGCACCTTTCTGGTGAAGGGCCACGGAGTTGGAAGACGTCTTTACGTGTTACCGGAGCATCGAGCCGAGGGACTGCACTTTTCCTTGAAAGCCTGGGAGCCCGATCAACCGGACTCGATAACGTTCGTATTTACGGCAGACGATGGTCTGAAGTCTCGTTACATACTGAAAGTCGGAGCTCTCGGTAACGAGAAGGTTATGCTGTATTATCAGGGCGAGGAAGGAGGTAGCTAAGTAAATCGTGATATCAGAACGATCGAAACTCCTCTTCTGCTTTTCCTCGGCGATTTTCTGTAATGCGGTAATTCGTAGGCATAGAAATGGTGAAGAAGAAAACTCTGCCTCATCTACTTTATCTCGGCAAATGGAGTAGTTTCGTTATAAAGATACCGCGCGGCCAAGTTCTGGTGTATTATCAGGGTGCGCCGAATCCGCTATTTCAATGGGAACATCCGGAACCCGAGAAAGCCTTCCTACCGATTTACTATTACTACACGAGCGAACTTGGGCACACCATTGGAGTGGCGTTCGATTGTTCCACGAGTTCGTATACGAAGGTTTTTTATTTTGCTTCCTCGTAGAGGAAGCGATGTGTTCGTGAAAAACAAAAAATTGATATTTTAATGTCAGAGTACTTAAAAAAGTCTAAAACATCGAGAAATAAGATTTTTAGCTGAAGTTCGGATGTATGTAATATGCACGAAAAATTTTGAAATAATTTTTAAAATATTGTCAATCTTGCAAATCAGTTTTTTTTAAATTACTATTAACGGTATAATCTAAATTGCACCTTCTACAGGATGTCACATAGAAAACACGCAGACCGACAGATTCACGAGAATCTTACCACTGTCAATTTGGAGCAAGGGGGGTGCGGTGAATCCGAACAGATTGGAACTCATGATACGTGCCGAAGGGGTCGTTTTGATACCGCTTCTTCTGTTACCCGCGACGCCGGGCTATTACGCGCTAACCCTCGGCGAACTCGGTCAGTGGGTGTTCTTTCTGAAGAACACTTACCCTAATGTGAAAATATTTCACAAACAAAAAGCTCCGAGTGCCCTCTTCACTTCTCACTCGTGGACCAACTTCACAATAATGTACGGTAAACATTTTTTTTTCAAGGATTTTCATGTAATTCATTAAAATGTTTATTACCATTCTCTGCAGGTGGTTCAATCACACCATCAACGTGTTGTGGAACGGAACTCAGGTCTTTCATTACGAGCACACTAGTCCCATGATATTTTACTATTTTTCATTGGCGGTCGATCAAGGTGGCTGGGCAACTTGGGCCGCGAATTGCGTACCCTCCGGTAAATGCTCGGTGGATCAATTCGTCTCCGTATTATAGCACAAATCAACGGAAGCCAGGGAGGGAAGCAGATGCACTGTGACACTCTGCATATCGAAATAACTTCATGCACACAAAAAAACTAAAATCAAAGATTTTTCTACGGCCGAGGTTACTATCACGATTGCAAACAGAACGTAACAATAAATAAAAATGTGTTACATATCGCGTCAGTAAAATCGTAATGGCGTAAGGGCGTAGACTATTAAAATAAAATATACAGACGGCGTGTGTCTGAACTGAACGAATATACACTGTAAAAAAAATATGTTTCAAAATTAATGAACGGTATGGGAAACTTTTTCACATAAACCGTTTCTGAAATTTCATAAACAATTGGGTGTTGCAATTGGACAGTAAAATTTGCATAACAATTTTTGTAATTGTATAATTACAAGAGATTTGTAATTGTAAAATTACGGAATTGTAGAATTGACGGAATGTACCGACAGACTACGTCTGCACGGAGTTATCTCGATATGCAGAGTGTCGCAGTGCGTCTGTGTCCCTTCTCGGCTTCCGCAGAAAACAGCTAATATCACGATTTTTATTCCGATAGACATAGACGGCGATCCGGAAGACGGTGGATGGTCCGAATGGGGACCGTGGGCGTGCAGTGCGAGTTGCAACGGCGGCGTTGGAACGAGAAAGCGTGTGTGCAACAATCCCGAACCGAATGTCAAGGGAGAACCGTGTTTGGGTCCTAACATAATGTCTGGTCGTTGCAACACCATAGCTTGCGGTGACATAACAGAAGGTGGGTACAGGAAATAGAATCCCGTCAATTGTAATGTGAAATTTAAGAATCCTCCCCCCCCCCCCCCCTATTTTCTGTCGCTAAGGCAATCGTTATTCTTTTCTTACAATTAACATTTACCATTTCCGAACAGACACGGTCACTTTGATTAAACGACGAATTAGAAGAAACCACACTGCTCTCAGTGTAAAGGAAGGACACGAGGTAACGATTCCCTCCGATCCCGATATTATAAAAGCGATAAGTATCGACTCACCGGACTCGGATATAGAATGGTCGCACAACGGAATATTCGTCCACCCCGACGACGACAGACTCGAGATTGAGGAGCACAATATTGGTAACCGATGATTTACGGATGGATTGCACAATATTCAACGATCTTCGTGCAATATCGTTCACCGCGTCTTCCTTTCTTCACGCGTGTCCGTCACTGTCTGCATTCGATATACATTCCAGAGAAAAATTCAAAATATCCTCTGTAACGTCAATTCCTGTTCGAATATCTCGCTTTCAAATCGAAAGTGACTTCATACGGGAAAACGTCGCTTCCGGTTGAAAAATCGGTTTCTCAAACCGGAAGTGACGTATTTCCCATATGACGGTAGTTGAGTTCAGTTGAAAACTGCGATTTTGAAACCGCGAGTGACGTTGCAGAATTTTTTTTTTTTTTAATTCGTGTCCGTTCATGAATTATTATTATCGTTTTAGACTATTAACCAGATCAAATCGCACCCCTAGAACAACAGTGTAACATCTCTTATGGGATCATCACATAAGATGTTACATTGTTGTTCTGAGGGTGCGAAATGTCTGTTCGCAGTTATCAAGAGAGCAGAAGTGAACGATTCCGGCGTTTACACGATTACACTACATCGAGTAGACGGCACGCACATGATATTCAAGATGGTTACCCTCGTAGTCTATCCTGTAAAAAGCGTCGTGACCATCCGAGAGACTCTTCCCATGACGGTAACTTGTCACTGCGTCATCCTCGGATACCTGTACTCCGATCTGAAGATTTCATGGACGATCGGGAAAGATTTGTGGAAGGACTACGGCACCACGTTGCCCATATCCGTGAGTAGTTGATAACAGTACGAAAGGCGGAAATGCATTACCGGCGTTGAGTCGTCTTAATTTCCCCGAGGTTAACGTCGACATCGTTCCCGGCCTGAATATATCGCACAAGGGACTGTGGGAGTGCATCGTCGAGCAAAACGACTTGGGATTCACATGGACGACGAACGCTATATTGGTCAATGGTAAAGAAAGCCGATACAATCATTGTTTTATCGAATCTGCTCTATAAACTGCAAACTTTAGTCTTCGAACTTCAGTGATAGGACCTCCGAACTGGCGAACTCATCTGATGGAAGACAAGCTGACGAAACCCATTTTTGGTTGGATGCCGAACGAAACATTCGTCGCTGTATCCGCTCTGATCATCTTCTTAATCATGAGCTTGTGCATCGTCGTAGGTACCGGTTTATACATGAGGTAAATCAGATACACCTTTCACGTAAAATCGAGCGTAAAATCTCTGCTCCAGCTTACACTGAAAACGAACAAACCTATTGGTCAATAATATGCGATTTTCCGCCCGTGTTGCACGTAAGGCATGTGGTTATTTTGGCGAAGTCGGGAAAAAGAGTGCTTCACTTGTCCCAGGTCGAACACTGATACAAATTCGAAATCAGATTTCAGGAGTCTGGAAAATATCGTGGCTCGATTAGAGCTGATAACAGCAAGACGCCGAAGAAGCCGGAGCAGAGACCGTCTGCATCGAGAGATGTGAAGACTGTCGGTACACAGCACGAGGAAGAGGAAAGCTACGATGACAAAATATTGAAGTCAACGAAGAGTCGAACAAAATCGAAGATTCGTCGCTGGAGAGACTCGGGTGAAAAACCCGAACGTAGGAAACTAATATTGGGCAGCGATACGGAGAGCCCGTAGAGTTTCTATCCGATAATCCTGCATCGCAGACCCTCAATCTCGCCGCACAGCGGTCGGCGGATGCAACTCACAGCATTAACGTTTTTAATCGCTACATCCGAAACAACAAGAAACAAAAGTTAATGATAGTCATCGTTACACGCCACACGTTTTGCCACGCAGTTCTCGCGCTAAAAGCCGTTCCCGTTAATTTACCATTGGACAAAGTATCACGAGAGTATCGAAGACTCGCCGATCGGCCATCGAGACGTCCGCAGAAGCAAGTTATCAGTGATTACCTCCGAGCTCTCCTTTTATTTCATCCGCCAGTCACCGGACAGCTCTTCGTCTCATCGATCCTCGTTTCTCTCTCGAGCGTTCTCTCCCTCCCCGAGCGGCTTAGACTCCAGCAAACCGTGGGCCTTCCTCGCCTCGAAAATCCACGCATAATGCGAATACTTCGTTTCTTCGTCGAATCTCGAACGAAATCGAAATATCGCCCCGTCTTTGCCTTCGCGGCTCAGTGAACGATCGGCAAGCGTCCGTATCGTTCCCGGATCGAATCGATGAGGCATGCCGTACGAAAATATTGCCACTGAGCGGTCCGAGCTCCGATCGGCTCGCCGGTGTGCGTGCCGCGATCTCGTAAGGCCGTGGGAGTTGGCCGCAGCCGCCGATGTTAAGGACAACCGAGAACCAGAGAGACAACGAGCCCCGAAGAGGTACAAACAACGATCCGAGATCCCGAGCTGAGGGATCCGCTGGAACAGGTGCACGTGTGCGTGTACGCAAACTCGGTGACTGTATAACATACCCGCTACGAGAATGAAGAAAAGAAACAAGAGAAGAAGAAAGAAAAAAAAACAAAAAAAAAACGAAGAAGTAAGAATCACGCATGCACGCAGGATTCTGTAACTTACACCGACTACTTATAACGATGTCCCTCTTCGTGCAGGCGCACCGCGCTCGGATAAAGCGTTGCGTTCTCGAGTGCGTATTGGGAGGAAAGAAGACAAAAAGGACGACGAAGAAGAGGATAAAAAGAGGCGAGAAAAGGGTAGCGAGAAGAGCCGACTCGGTCTTTCTCTATCCCGAAGCTCGACACACACGCAGAGAAACCCACACACCGAGGACGAATAAGCGTATCGAGCTTGTTCGAGAGGTGAATCCGACGCGCAGCAAGTTGGCAGACGATCGGTCCGGTCGCTCCTGAGGCGGAGGGTGAGCCGCCTCGAGTTCTCCGGCGAGAGTGAGAGACGAGTCTGCGGATCCAGATCGGGGAGGAAGGGAGAGATCTCGCGGTCCTCGCGAGGTGAGGAAGAGAGCGGCTCGAAGCTCTCGCTCGCCTCCGCCTCGTCTCCTCGGCGAGAGAGAAGGAGGCCGTGGAGGGAAGCGACAGGTGCCGAGAGAATCGCGCCCACGTGGGTTCTCAGCGTCTCGAAGGGGGCTGGGCGCGCGCCCGTTTCGCGGTCTCCTTCTATCGGCGCGTATTAGTGCACTCCCCGGGTGGAGGAGGACGAGGGATCGACCGGGCCGCGGGAGGCGAGAGGACGGAAGACGAGGACGAGATCTCGGGCCTCGCTTCCAGCAGCCGGAGAACGGCGAGATCCTCCCCTCCCACCCCGCTTGCTCTTTCATTCGCTCGCCGAATGTATACTTAGGTACGGCTTGGCTCTCCGCAAACGGAAAGCGAGCCTCGGAGAGGAGCCGCTCCCGCTCCGGGACTCGCGTCGCCCGGCACGGACACATCGCTCTGGAAGATACGGACGAGAGCACACAACCTGCGCGGGCGATCGGAGTGGGACTCGTCCTCCGACGGAGACGGGAGGGGCCCGCGAGATCGGCCAAGAAGAGGACGATGAGGAGGAGGAAGAAGGGGAAGGGCTACCCATTCGGTAGCAAATGCTGCTGGTATAACCCGTCGCAAGGTCAAGATCAGTCGGTTAATCCCATCCAGTCAGCCGAGGGCCTTGCACCTTGCACGACGAGCCCGTCACGAGCCGAGGAACATCGAAATCTTTTGATATAGCGAGGCCCGGCGCCGTTCGTCTCCTCGGGCTCGCGGCCCACTACGTCGGTTCGATTGGCACACGCTTTTTGTTTTGGGCTCGTTACGCAAGTCGCGGAACGCTATCGGAAAGTACGCTCGCTGTTCGCCGGTAGCCAATGGTGCGCGGACGGGAACCGACGAAACGGTCAACTATCGGCTGATGTGTGTCAGCTCGGACGGTGATTGATAAGAGAATTTTTTTATTGTTTTTTTTTTTTTTTTTTTGGCGGGGGGATTTAGTAACTTATGGTGGAAGAGAGCGGATGATTGGCGGGTGGCTCTTCAATTGAAATCGATTTTTTTTTTTTTTTTTTTTCGACCGAAATTGATTGTTTATACTGAAGAGCCTGTCCTGTTATGGAAACGTGCGTCCTCATACCGAGAGAATTTTCACTTGTGCTGAAGACTAACGATCGGTCCGCGTGCAAGAATGAATACAAGAACGAAGGAACTTCGCTGGTCGGTGATGTACGAATATCGGTGTGGTCGAACGTTGAAATACCCTCTGGAACGCTTATATATCCGTTCCAGGGATCCATAAGATTCGACAAGATCGATCTGTACTCTCTGCTCGATGACAACGATGTAAGTACGAGCGAACGATGATTAACCGTTGAGTTTGAGGAGAGAGATCGTTTTTTTTTTTTTCTAAACACAGGGTCTGGTAGGGAACGTACAGTATACACATGGGGCAAAATGGGGTATTTCCTAAATCTGGATGGTTTGTAAAAAAAAGTTAGTTCTGATGATGGCGAGGTATCTCATTTCGCCCTAAATTTAATGTTCAATTTTTATTTTCAATTTTCATGTTTAATTTTTATGTTCAATTTTCATATTGTCAGGAAAGAGTCAATTCGTAGCGCTGGATCAGCCGCGAAGCCTCTGTTTCTTAGCTACCCGTTTTACCCCAACCTCCTCTACATTGCATGTAGGGTGCGTTCTCGAATGCAATTCAGTTCGGCTAAATCCAGAATTATTCAAGATGTATCCTCAGCTGAAATAGGCGTTTTTATATTCCTGTCTGCTCTCAGTTCAACATTTATAGTTGTTACACAAATGTGCTCTGATAAGCGTTATTTTATTATCGCAACGAACAAAATATATCCCGCACAAAGAATCTGTTCTATCGTCGGCAATTTAAAAAAAACGCACTAATAGTGGAAACTCACAAATAAAAGAACGCATAGCCGAGCGGATCTGGATTTAAAAACGCGACCGTCCGCAGCGTTTATTTTGCTCACTTCTAAGACACTAAACCGTATCAGCTGAGCGGCCGATCGGATCTAACGGTCTCAGCTAGGACGTAGGCGAGTCGAATTGCGATAAAATTGAAAAGAAATTATTGAGATTTAACATCCGGCAGATGCATATAGGATCCAGGATCGAGGCTGTCTCTCCTTATAAGTTAGCGTACATTCAACGCATTAGCCGAGTCCTCGATCCTTTCAGCCGCACTTGATCGCCCCTCAATTATTTATATCTTTTCGCCCGGGGAATCTCATTAACCGATCCACTTACAGATTAGGCGGGAGTACGGCTGCTACGACGAGGTCTCCTTCTCCAACTACAATCTCAACAAGCGCCAGTGCAACTGGATAAGATTCCTGCGTATAGTCCAGACCTATAACGAGCAAGTCAATCTGATCGGGACGAAGGTGAAGGGTGAGTATTACACAAGTAGATCGGTTCGATCGAGCGGTCTTTATCATTCTTCTCCAGCACTCCATTAATCCTCTGGCTCGCGACTGCGTTGATTTTTTTTCTTTTTTTTCTTCTGCTTCATAGAGGAAGCTTTGCTACAGTGAAAAAAAATGTTTTCGAGATTTAAATGAAAACGTGTTCAGAATGTTCCGAAACATCGAAAAATCGCATCTAGAAAAAATGTCCGGATGTGTGTTTAATCAGACGCGAGAAATTGAAACCGCTATAACTCAGGAACGCCTCGACCGATCAAGCTGAAATTTCACACGCAGCATTTGTGGTTAATAGTGAACGTTTCTTCAAAATTTCATCGAAAAGTGTTCAGTTGTTTTTTTTTGTACCCCATTTTTAATTTCTTCGAAAATGTCTGTACGCACTCCAGCTCTTACAATTGTTTGGTTATCTGGCTAAAAACGCGTACACAGATAGAATATGATCGTCCGATGATCCCATTAAAATTTCGGGAGAATCGATCGAACCGTTTGAAACTTTGTCGTTTTTAATTTTTTTAATTCTCGAAAAATTAGTACTTTACTTTAGACGCAATTTTCCTCAATGAATATTCATTTATGAATAAAATAACTGGTAGATTCGATATGAAAGCGATATGAAAATGTCAAATTTCAACATTTTTTTTTATGTCCAACTTTTTGTGCATAGCAAACGACGTTAAGAGCTGTCGAACTAAATTGCTTAGGCCGTGAGTCAAAGGGTTAATATGCTAAACTTGCACAGGGCAGGGGGGGGGGAGTGTCCGTGAATGAGATATATATCTCTGTCACGATACAGAGCCAGGAGGCGCGGAGTCCGACACTCCGCTCCGCATATCAGATTTATTACTCTTTCACGATTTATAATTGCCCTCGGACAGGCGAGCCGATATTCGAGGTGATCAAGGATATTCAGCCGGACACCGAACTCGTTGCCTGGTTCTTACCGGCTACGCATCAAGATTTTGTCTTCATATCGCGGGACGTGTGTTCCCGATCGGCGATCTACAGGTGCACCATCGATTCCATTCTCGCCGGTGAGTGAAGACGAAGAGAAGATATTTAATATCGGAGCCCAATCAACCTCGATGTGATACCGAGGCGAATCGATGGCAGCGATGCCGGTGATATTCTCAACGTTCTACAGTAAAAAAAAAATATTTGTACTTTTAAGAGACGTTTCTCGTTAGAAAAATATTGTATGAATACGCGGGCAGGCAAACGTTTGTTAAAAACAAAAATCTTTTTTTTTTTTTTTTTTACCGTGCAATTGATATGCGTGGAAAAATATTGTACACATCGCGGATAAGAAAATTTCGTTAAAACACTAAAATCTTTTTTTACCGCACAGTCGTTGTGCAGATTATGCATAGAAAAATATTGTACACATCCGCGGACAAGCAAACGTTCGTTAACCACGTTCTTTTTAATCGCGCAGTCGTGCGGAGTATGCGAAGAGCATGATGGTTGGAAGCGAGCCGTTCCGTATGCCTCATTCTTAGCCAATTTTGGAGTACAAAAGCGCATTCGCGAAATTTCGCTCTCCCGAACTCGCAAGACATTCAGCGGATAAGTGGTTACAAACCTACACTTCGTCTTCTTCAGATGGTGCTGCTTCTGGGGGCCGCAGTTTGTACTTTTTTCTTCTTCTTCGATTTCTTCCTTTTCGCACAGCACGCTGCGCCGCTTCTTCTTCTCATCCTCCTCCTCTTATCCCCTTTTTCTCGGGCCCCTGCAACAGTTGTTCTTTGCTTCGGCGCCCCTTCCTCTCTTTCCGTCCCTCGGGTTTCACCCCGCGCGTTAGCTCGCGCGGCTTCTTTCGCCTCTTTCTTTTGGAACCGGTGAAACTTCGTATGGAATGGAAGAGAAGCTACGATGCCACGGGGAGAAGAAGTGCACCAGCAACTAAGGACCGTCTAGCGGCGGCTACCGGCGCATCCATTGTACTGTCTTTTATTCCTCTCTCCTTGAGGGGACTCCTCTACCACACATTTGAATCACAAGCGACCGGCCACTTGATCTGACCGACAAAAATTCCGCCTCTCGTATTTGCATTTCAGATTTGTAGGTAGCCTTATCTTTCCTCATTCTCATGCTTATTTAGCCCTCTTTTTTTTCTTCTTTTGTGTTTATTTTTTATTTTTTGTGTATATATATTTTTTTTATATTTTTTATTTTCGATTGCGCAGGGATTGTGGCTCGGTGGCGGCGCGAGTGAAGTCGCGAGAGAGCAGAGGGGACCGGCTCGGAATTACGAATTCACGTGTCTGCACGAGTACGCGGACCACCCCTTGGGCATCGAACTTTTGCAGTTCCTATGAGGCTGCCCGCTTTTTAGACTCAATGTAGCGATTGTTTCAGCCGCCTGCGCTCCGGTCTCGGTGTTTGCGAGGGACCAATTTGGCGATGGGCTTTTCCAGATCTAGACGAAAATTAGATCCGGTCAATTTCGTTTGGAGCCAAATCATGTTGACGGGGCCGAATCATTTTGACGAACTACAATCGGCCGAATCGTCGTATGGACGAAAATCATGGGTCGGAATGCACGTCATCCGAATAGTCAAACTTCCGAAACTTTATTTTTCCAAATCGTTATTTTTCTGAGTCAAAATTCCGAAATTGTATTATTCCGAATCTTCATTTCAGCGAATGTTGCTCTCGGAAATACGAATTGCCCGAACGTTGTTCCTTGTGGTTTCGGCAAAGTGATGTGGCTCCATTTCGCTCCTACGAATTCCGTGATGTGCTGAGACCACGATCTTTTTTTTTTCTCGGTGTCTATTTTTTTGGGCGAGGGTCTGTTCGAATATTAATTTTTTTTTTTTTTTTTTAGAGTCTCCTTTGGATCTCTCGATGACGCTGCTCTCGCATCGATCATCATCGGCCACGCCGAGCTCGTTCTACGAGATCGACGAGTACGAGTCCACCTCGGAGGAGAGCTCCTCGTCGACCCTGTCCTTGGTAGGGGATCATCTCGACTGCAGTATCCTGACGACCATCAAACGGGGCGAACGAGTTCTGCTGCCATGTGAAGTCTGCGGAAAATCTTTCGACCGGCCGTCTCTCCTCAAGCGACACATGAGGACGCACACCGGTACGATAGTATACCATGATAAAAAAAAGAAAAGAAAGTAGAGCAAAAAAAATAGCCCGTCGTCTCGGCTAGGCTTCGTCGGTTCTACAATCCAGAAATTACATTGTCAAGTCCTCTATATTTTCACCCCGCCTCTGACGTTAATGGCTTTCGGCTCCAAAGGTGCAAGAAAAAAAATGCTCCAAAATTAAAAGAAGAAAAAAAAGAGTAAAGCAAAGAAATTAGCCCGTCGTCTCGGCTAGGCTTCGTCGGGTCTACAATCCAGAACTTACACTGTCCGGCCGTCTATATTTTTACCCCGCTTTCGACGTTAATGGCCTTCGGCTTCAAAGGTGCACAAAAAAACGTGCTTAAAAAATAAAAGAAAAACAAAAAGAAACATAGATAAGAACGAGGTGTCGTTAAAGACCGTGAGTACCTTTTCAACCGGGATTGTGCGGGGAGCGTTCTACAAAAAAAAAATTCCGTATACCGTGTGCGAGATTGTTACTTTGTTCATCGCTGCTCGGCAGTCGCGAAATTATCCCGAGAGTCACGCGATACATAGTTGCCCGGTAATCAATATCGAAACCCGTGACGAAAAAAAAGCTAAAAAAATATCGCATCTTTTTCCGTTCCGCGTGTATTCTGAGGACATCACCGGCGGACGGTTCATAAACGTGCGAGGTCCGTGTAATTCATATATGCCTGTTTTGCCATTGCAGGGGAGAAACCGCACGTCTGCATGGTCTGCAACAAGGGCTTCTCAACCTCGAGCTCGCTCAACACTCACAAGCGAATACACAGCGGTGAAAAGCCACACCAATGTCTCGTGTGCGGAAAAAAATTTACCGCCTCATCGAATCTCTACTATCATCGAATGACGCATATAAAGGCGAGTATTTTGACTCGGAGCTTCGCCGTAGATTTCGCAGTTTACAAACTCCTAAAAAAAAAAAAAACAACAACCAACTAAACCACCAACGGCAAAGTTATGTCTCGATATACTGGATCCCTCGGTAATATTTTCTTCGTATCGCATCCGGTCGTGTGCGCGCGCGCTTACCTCTCATGAATATCCAACGGCATTCGATGGAATATAACTTATAATTGATACACACATTAACTTCTATCCGAGCTCCGAGCTCGACGCGAGAGGACGATTTACGTTTGTATTTGTTGTTCCCCGCGTGGCATAACGTTTGTAATATACCGGGCGACGTGCCCGGGGTAACGTTCGCGAACAGAATTTCTTGTTCGATGGAATTTATGCATTTGCCAGATGCAAAATAAATATAATGCGCATAAAGGCAGGATGGGGGGGCGTGGTGCTGCGGGGTTGGTAGCGCGTTCTACAAGCCCAGCATCCTAGCAGACCGCAGGTTTATTGCCCGCGTGCAACTTTTCTTCTCTTTTATTTTTTCGCACTCTTTCATTTATTGCTTTTGCCTAGCTTACGTTCCGCGTAAGCCCGGTAGAACTGGAGTACACAACACACAGGCATACATATCTATATATGTATATATAGATTTATCTATATATCTATATATATATATATATATATAAATGTGTATAGTAAATAGATGAACACACGTATCGAGAGGACGACGAGGCAGCGAGTACAGCTCGCCGGTATAAAAGAGAGGGTCGGATAGTTTTTATTTATCGGAACGGAAACTCCATGGAGTTTCTCTAATCCTCCGAAGTAATGATATCTCGGGAGCCATATAGGCTGCTCTGCCATCAGCTACTGTAATTGGCCCATTACTTGCTACCGCTTGGAATGCAATCCAATTAGAGAGACAGAGAGCGTATGTACCCCGAGGCTCTTCTTCGTTCCGAGCGCTCTTATAACCCCTCTCATACATACTATACACCGCGCCTCGCTACCTGCGAGAGCCGAGGTTTCACTTATGCGTACGTCGAGAGCGACCGGGCGTTCGGAGTCCGTCGTCCGCGCGCACACTCTGCCCGAGCTTCTTCTTCCCTCGCTCGCCGCTCGTCCACCGCGCGAAGCCCTCGCCGTCCCGACGGCTCCGGAGAGCCGACACTTCGCGCCGGCGATAAATTTTTAACGAATTAAGAATATACTCAACCTCGGATAACTAAACGGAGGTTGCGTAGGCGCATCGGGGCTTCGAGCCGATATTACACCGTACAACTCTGCTCCGTTAACCCTGCACTGGAAAAAATTAAATCATTGACTCGAGCAATATTCGCTTTCGGACTGCCGAGAAGAAAAATTGTTATTTCGATTCTACTTTTAATTTCTACAATTCCGTAAGGAATTGATGAGATAATCATGTCACCTCGATAGTCTTGCTGTCGTTGTTTCTATAATGAAATTGCAAGAATTGAAATAAAACATTTCTGTCTTTCGTAGTCCGCGAGCGATTTTTTTTTTTTTTTTTAACGCGCGTTTACCATCTTCACGGCATTAGAAATCCATAATCGAGGCCTCGATAATTTCTGATCGCCTCGAATCAATCGATAGATTCCCCCCAAGGCCGCCTCTCATTCCCTCCGAAAGCTGTATTTATGCGCGTCGCGCATCAACGATGCATCGATGCGTTTATGCATGTATACAGGCGCATCGGAGCTGCCGGCATGCGCGGGCCGGTAAGCGTGTATACACTCGGGCAGACCGCCGATCCTATCGGCAGGTGCATCTCGGATTATGCGGCTGTGTGCATACCCGCACATCTATCCCGCGCCCGATATACGTACAGGCTTTTACGGACCGCAATAACGAGAGCGGGGCTTCTGCTTCGTACACCGGTTTTAGTTTAGCGCATGACTACGCCGAGGATAGCCGCAGGGGCCTCGCCGGAGTCGTGCTCGCTTTGCCCCCGAGCCCGCGAGCGTCTCCCTTGCAATTCATTATATCGTCATTGGGAGAGCTAAGCAATATCGTCGCGCTGGGCCTCTTCGGCTACAAATTACATCGGCCCCACGGCCGGCAACGGGAGACCCGGACGATATGCGACGAAATTCTATGTTCCAGAGCTCGGCAGTACTCGAAGTACCGGGTTTGGTACTTCAAGTACGTACTTGAAATACACAAGTACTTTTTTGACGATTTCACGTACCATCTACGAGTACTTCTTTTACGATTTCACGTACCAAGTACAAGTACTTTTTTACGATTTCACGTACCATGTACAAGTTCTTTTTTACAATTTAACGTACCAAGCACAAATACTTTTTAAAGTTTTTTTTACGATTTCTTACAACGAGAAAGAAATGTGAAAATTACTTTGCATCTTTCTTTTTAAAGCCTATATGATGATTAACGCTACGAACCTAATTGGGAAAAGTACTTCGAAAAAGTGCTTGAGAAATACTTCAAGTACGAAACGTACTCGACACCTCGAGTACTTGTTACACTTTGGATTTGTTCTTCAAGTATTTTTTGGTACATTGCACAGCTCCGATATTTTTATGGTTTCTCTTTTTGACTTTCTTTTTTTTTTTATCTTTCACAGGAGAAACCGCACAAGTGTTCGCAATGTTCGAAGTCGTTTCCTACGCCGGGCGACCTCAAGAGTCACATGTACGTTCACAATGGGCTGTGGCCGTTCCGTTGTCACATCTGCAGCAGAGGCTTCAGCAAGCCGACCAATCTAAAAAATCACATGCTCCTTCATCTCGGACGCTGCTCGAACAAGAAATTCATCAAGTCCCTTCCCGACTTGTGACCGGCCCGGTGCGACGATTCGCTGACGGAGCTGCAGCGCTGCCGGCAGGGCGGGCAATAATTACACTACGTTGTAAGAAATCGATATAATTTTTCTTTATTAAATATATTAGCGTTATTGAGAATTCATGTGCCAGATCCCACGATGACACTCGTAATACGTTATTAATTGTATCGAGTCAGACGTCGTGGCAAAAGTTGTGTTTCGTGCGTGTTTCCGGTGTGTGATCTGTGTGTGTTTGTGTGTTCATTTTTTTCTTGTCTGTTTGTTCTCTCTTGTATACGCGTACGTGTGTGCATGTTTTACAATAAAACGTTATGAATTTTTTAATTTTTTTTTTTTTGCATTTTTTATCGTGACGCATAATGGCACGGGGTCAATTTACTATAATACAGAGTGAATGAATTTTACACACGAAGGTGACAATCTCACAGACACGTCGACCGTTCGATGCTTAAATACTTAATCATCGTAATTGCGATCCAACTCGATAACTCTAAATAACTGCTGTTAATCGAATGATTGTAAATGTATATTATTCTCCGAATTACTATATAATACAGGCTCATTCGGATTAGATATCGAAACTGCTTTCACGAACGGTATTTATACCGAGTTAAAAATCACTGAGCTTTAACATTCGAAAGCAGTCATTTATTCCGAATAAACCTGTACGCGTGTAATCTGTGTTTTGTTATCGGATCATCGAATAGAATATTAAGCGATCTTATAATTGTGAAGAAACGAGCAACGAAAGAGATTCGAGTCATGCAACTGTATAAGGTAATTCGGGATGCGATGCGATACACTATTATACACGTCGAAGGAAACAAAGTCTGATATACAAACGTAAGGGGATAATATTGCCATAGTTTACGAAGGGAGGAAACGTACGGGGGGCGGGACGGAGGGGCAAAGTATATTTTTTGTTTGTTTTTTTCTTTTTTTTCTGTAAAGATTCTATTAAACAGAACACAATTTGGAGATATTTAGATTGCATTTGTGTTTGTTTTTTTTTTTCATATAGAGATCTCTTTGTTCACCTCTTGACCTCATACTAATATATTATCATCTTTTTATATCACCTCTGAGGGCAGACCTCCTCGTTATATCTCGGCGCCGCCGCTTCCCAGTCCAGCTTTAGAATCGACGGGCACTTGTTTCAGAAAACAATCCTCCAGAAATTGTGCCATGGACAAATAGAGATGCCCCTTTACACCGGCGAGACTGTGACTGACGTCGGGATACACCTGAAACGTCGAGAGCACGATTAATGGACTGATACACTCTTAAGAGCAAATCTTTAACTGCTGGTCAATCGCACCGAGAACCACAAAATAGTACATTAGGGGAAAAGGTATCAGGGCCTGGGACAAAGAAGTTCCTGGGCGGAGTTCCTGGATACTTGAAAATTAGGAAAAACAAAAAATCGAACAAACAACTTTCCAAAATATATATAAAATTATCGATGCCCGAAATGATCGACGTATCGTACCTGTTGCCGGAACAGTATACCCTTCTTGGCGAGGTGCCGAGCTAGCACCATAGATTGCTGAAACTGTACGTTGTCGTCGGCCGTGCCGTGCACCAAGTAAAACATCTTGTTGCGCAGATATTCGATTTTGTTGTACACGTCGGACTCGGCGTATCCCTTGTAATTCGACGTGACGTTCGGCAAGCCCATGTATCGCTCCGCGTATGCCGAATCTGTAACGAATAAAATACCGGATAAGGAAGACATTAAATTTCATATGATTTTTTTTACTCACTGTCAAAAAAAATTGTAAATTGAAAATACCGGACTGGAAGTTTTTATGCCAAAACTTGTGCATTAAAATGAATGTACAATTGCGACGAAAAATGAATGCACTTTTATAGTCAAATAAAAGTACAGGGTTCTAAAATTCTTAATATACTGTACTTTAATTTTTCATCAAAATTGTACATGAAATTTAATATACCAGTTTATGCGTAAAAACTTCCAATATCGGTACATTAAATTTGATGCGAATTTTTTTGACCGTGCAAATGCCGTAAAATTGAGCACGGATTCACCATAAAGCTTCCACGAAACAATGGGAGCGACGCTGATCCCACACTGAAAAACATCCTGCTCCGGTTTGGCGAGCGCGAGAGCGGCGGCGAAACCGCCGTAACTCCATCCCCAAACGGCGACCCGCCGTTTGTCGACGAAGTGGAGAGAATCTCGGAGATACTCGGTGACCTCGAGCTGATCGGCAACCTCGACGGTGCCGAGCTGGTAGTACACTTCGTACAGCATCTTGTAGCCCTGCCCGCCGCTTCCCCGGCCGTCGATTTGCGCGACTATGACGTTCTTTCGACTCGCCAGATAGGTGTTCCAATCGATCTTGAACATGTCCGTTACCAGTTGGGAGCCCGGTCCGCTGTACACCTGGACGACCATCGGATAGCGAGTTATCTCATCCTCGCGCAATCCCGGTGGTAGATGCAGTCTCACTTGCGCATTGTAACCGCCGCTTATTTGAACGGGGAACGTCTTTATCTGGGGAAGCGCTATCTTCGCTATTCGCTCCTGAAAAAGAAGAAAAAAAATCAATCTCATCGTCGACGTGAAACTGTGTCAGACACGGTTCTCACATTTCCAACTAGCAAAAATGTGGTGGAAAAGAAAAAGAAAAAAAAAGTCCTCGACAAGGTTTTCTGCGTAAGCTCAAGGGAGTTTTGTAGCCCGTCCGTTCCGTGTATGTTCGTGGATTAAAAAATGCACTCATGCAGGTGAACTGCAATAGTATGCATTGCGACGCTGGCCGATTTTGGAACACAACGAAAGATAACAATATTTTTTTTCGATTCTTTTTTTTGTAATTCCAGACGTTCCGCGGGTATCGAAGTCGAATAAAAATTCGATTTGCAGAATTAACGATGCACGCACAGTTGTTACGTACTGTGAATTTTCAGTGAAATTCACTGACGCAACTGGCTGAAAATCCATAGATACTTTTTCGATTTTGCTCTATACTCACGCGAAGCAGTGTGTTATTTTGCAGTAGACTCATGAACCGCGGTGTGGGTACATCGGTTTTGTAGAGGGAAACTGTCGGGATACCAGGACCAAGGCATTCGAGCACAAAGTACTCCAGACTCGGTGAGAAAAGGGCGCTGTGATACTGGCACGTCTCGGCGACTTCTAGAAAAATAATTCCAACGGCGATGAAGCGAGCACACATTTTTTGTATGCGAGCGAAAAACGACGGATACGATATTTTTCACGTAAGGACAACGATATTACACATACATGTTAATTGGATACATGTATATATACATATATATATATACACATACATATACGAATAATGCTCCAAATTTCATCGAGAAGCATTCAAATAGCTCTCTATAATATATTTAAAAATCTCGCCGCCCCATTCGGAAGTATTCGAAATACTCTCTGAATCTCACTTTTGGCTGAGAATCTGACGAGACTCGTTCCTTAACCCTTTGTAAGTCACACCGTCCGAAACCGCACCGAAACGGGATTAACGGCCACGCGTTTTTACGGTACCGCCTAAAAATGCCACCGAAAGCACTGGTGTATATACAAAGTGTGTATACATAAATATATATATATATACATATAAATGTGTTATACATAAATTTTTGGTTAAACGATAATATATCGATAATGTATCCTTTCCTTCTCATGCCGTCCACCATCGAAGTTCCGAGCAATTACAGACACTTAACATAACACGCACGTTTAATAATACATAGTGTATCTCGCTCGACACGTCACACAAAACAAATATGGATCTAACAATGCGTCCTAAACATTGACATATGATTAATTATTAAAAATTACAAGTACAAATAGTTTTAAACCGTCGGGTGCTGTACAGTTTCTCGCGAGGGCGACCTAATTATCATCATCCGTGCTTTGCTAAACCGGCGCGGTTTCCATTGTGTTCGACAAAAGAAGCAGTGTTTGAAATATCGATCGATGCTGTGCTCGCTCAAGACGCAAAGCCGCTCTCTAGTTTCATCCCCTCTTTCATGGCTCCCGTGCGAACAATTCATAATTATCACCGACGAAAGTAATCGAGGTCCTGCATTAAAAAAAAGCCTTCGCTTCGCAGACACTACGAAACTTTTTTTTTTTTGTTAACATTGATAAGGTGATGATTATTGATCGTACGAAATTAAGTGGAAAGAGAGCCGTCGTCCTCTTAACGATTCACAATAAAGTGTGCTCGAGCCACATGCGACTTAAAACAAAAAAAGTGAACGAAAAAAATAAAGAAGGTACAAATGACAAGTCTGATAATGTGGAGTGACCGTACTGGCAGATGTGAGGTTTTCCGTGTCCGTCTCGTTTGACAATCCATCGTAAGAGTCCGATAATGGAACATTTAGATCGCTTGTGGTATCTGTGAATTTCGGGTGATATTACGTATAAAAAAGGTAGTATTATCTCACAATTTACCACATAAATGATATGTACAGAGTAGATGACCTAGCTCGACTGAGATCGCGCGCTCTTATAAAATTCACAAAATTCCAAACAATTGTTTTGTCATTAATATTTGTTGTTTTTTTATATCACGAAAAAAAAAAACTAAGTATAGACAATTATTTGAGAACATCGCTTGTCTAACAAAAGCGCATCATTACCTTTTTTCGCCCATATATATACATGTATATATATATATGGGTCACACACACGCATAACTCACTCAACCACGCTTACACACACGCGCGCGCGCGCGCACGCGCAGAGAGATAGATAGATAGAGCGCTATCAGATTTGTATATAAACATGTATAAACAGTGAGGCCAATGTATTATACAATATATATCGTAACTAACAGAAAAGCTTTATATACCGTTATTCTACCTGATAATACGTGTGTGTGCGTGTCGCCACAGTCCGCATCGCCTCGCGGTCTCACCAATCATACACGAGATCGGCAATAACACACATGTACGAATAATCGAGGGTCTCTGCGGATTGCGGGAAGATATCGCCCGGCACCTCGGACCTCAGGCGCTCGGGATTAATTTGCCTGCTGCGAGAGAGACCCTTGCTTCCAGTTATCAAAGCCAGCTGTTAAGAAATCTCTACAATGAAAGGACGTTGTCGGTATTGTACGACCACACAATAGCATCCTCAAAAAAACAAAAAAAAAAAATTACTAGTGTCAAATTCTTGTCATCGCAGTTCCTACCAGAAAAAAAAAAAAAAAAATAAGACATCCCTATCGAAGGTGGCTCTTCGGGCTACTCGAATCTCTCTACCCCTAATTAACGTGACCGACGGTGCCGTTGTCGCATTCGCGATGCCGAGTGGGGATCGATCTGTCGATTACGTCACAGCCAATAACTCCAAATGAAACAATTTTTGTTTACGTCACGGTCGTGGACGAGAAATTTGTTCGTAAGAATTTGAGGATAATAATGCAAATCTACTATGTGGGCAGTTTTTTCAAAATTACATACGAGAGTATACGTAAGAATCCTAACTACGGGTGTACTCGGTGCGTGTGTGTATGTGTGAGAGAGGGAGATATATATATATACATATAGTGTATATGTATATATATATATGTATGTAAATTATATATAAAAAATACAAGTATACAATAGGTAATTATATACTTGGCGACGAGCAAAATCATCTATCTATAAAGTATTAACAATTGCATTGCCCACGAGAAAGTGGAAGTCTGTAGATCGATTATAGACACAGCTATACAGTGTGTGTGTGAGATAGAGAGAGATATACAGGGAAACGATTTAGCCATCGGTATTCTATATATATAGAGATTATAGATAAGAACTATAACAATTCTCTAGGAACTGCGAGAGGGTAATAAAGAAGTAGAGAGATAGATATAGAGCGAGTTAATGGGGGGGGGGGGGGGGGCAAAGGGGGGCGGGTCATTTTTTTTTCTCATAGCATACTCACTTGCTGCCGGTTTGCTCTTGGATTTTTCTTTTTTACCAGAAGCAGCTTCGACCCGTCGTTGATCCTTGTTGACGGCGTTGTCGACGTCGGCCTCGTACTGCTCGCTCCAGTCGTTCTTGTCGGTCCAGCTGCTGTATCGATTGGCTATTCCCGAGTGGAGATCGGTCTCGCTGTCCGACAGTGCGTAACGACCCTCGGCCTTAGCGGCCGTCGAGCAGGTGATGCAGATCGCCGGATGGAGCGACGTACCGATTTCCGGCAGGATCGAGCTCACTCGGTAGAGATGACGCTGTCCCGGTCTCAGCGGTGGAATGCCGATGAAGTATCTGACGAGAAACGGAGCAAATCGTTAATCGACGATTCTAGAAGAAACCTTAACGATTGAAGTGGAAAGCGTGAAAATTGGGATTTTCATAAAGCTTTCTCATCCAATCTAACTCTTTTGTACAGAGCTTCCATGAAAAATAATTGCCTGTGATTATCTGAGCTTCGTCATGGAGCTTTGGTGGCTAATGAAAAAAAAAATTATCGCGTTTAGATTCTTCAATTTTGCTTCCTCACAGAGGAAAGACAATTATTGGAAAGCAATATGAAAATTTCAATTTTCTACATTTTTGAGAATGCGATACGCAAATACAATACGTTTTCATGTAAATAAAGCCACCTCTATGAAGAAGCAAATGAAAAAATTAACTCACATTGTATTATTGTCTTGGTCCCACGCAAGTATCTTGACGACCTCGCATCGTCCGTGAGTGAGCGGAACCACCTGCTTTCTCAGTACGTTTACCCAAACGATGTGCTTGTAATATCCGGCAGCCGGTCCGTCTCGAACTGGCGCTATGGCTATGTAGCTACTTCCGTTCGAAGAGAACAAGGGCGATTCCGGCGGTGTGTCGACCCAACCCTTGGACTCGCTGATTCTCTGGATTTCCTGAAAGCGACAGTGACGAATGGAACTCACGGCCGAAAGATTGAGAAAATTCTGCACGAAGCTGGGGGAGGAGGCTCTTCGAGAGGCTCTCGAAGAGCACCCACTCGGATGGAGTGGCAGAATCGATGATTAATAGCCGGGAGAAATCGCCCCTCAGCGTATCTTACACGATCGATTTAACCCACCTGGCAGTGCCAAAGGGGACTCTTGCAGACCGTTACAATCGAGAGATTTTGGGCACGTGTGAGCCACGTAATGCAAACTTCCGTCTGCGAGATCCAAGACGCCGTCGTGAAGTAATGGTCGCTGCGGAGAATTAATAGACGTGTGAAAAAAATGATTAATTCGTTCAATGGAAAACCGTTTCGTCGCCTCGAACTCCCAATGTGTTCGAAGCAACGAACTAATTTAGGAGAAAGAGCGGGGCAAAACGAACCCGCGTCCGCGATGTGTGACGACACTTTTTTGTGCCCGCTAAACCCCCCACCAAAAAGAACTACTGAAAACTACTGAACTACTGCCCAAGTTTTTTCGGTGAGGGAAGGCTCGGTAAAATAGCCCGATTTGCCCCGCTCTCCCGCTGGTCTCTATACGGGGCATCTACGTAACGAAGCTCCTCAAAGTGCAACGTTCGCGCGGTGCATTCATCGATACTCGTATTACATACACAACTCTACGTATTCAACAACAACAACAAAAAGAAAGCCGTGTAAGCCGTTTCAGGTTTTACCGCGTAATTTTCTTTCCTTTCCCTCGTTTAAGAACCTAAGCAGGATAAATGAACTCACACATGCTCGATCGCAGGCGGCGGTTGCACTACCTTCGTGTGTATATTCTTTGGATCGGCAAGATCGGCAACGTACAGTTTCACCAAAGGGTTTGGAGTTCCAGGCTGGAAAAATCATCGTTTCACTACGATCTCGGTAATACAGGGGCGAGCAATTGTTTTGGTTTCTTTGATTTTTGGTTTTTTTTTTCTTTTGGTTTTATGCAGTTCTATGAGCAATGCGATAGCCAAATTATAATTTAAAATGAAATTTCCTTGGTGCCTTCGTTTTACCGCTTTCGATTGTTATTTCTCACTTTTGGATATCTCAGCGATCGAATGTCGGGATACAGAGCTTTGCTCTCCTCGCCGAACCATGGAATGTGCATTTCCTCGACCATGGAATCGTTGAATGAAGCGTACAGCATCATGTGGCCGTCCTTCGACATCCAGATAGCCTCGGAACTGCGCAATATCTCCTCTGCAATGTTCGCGATGACAAATTATTAACGATGTCCGAAAATAGTTCGACCGGATTTCCCATCGAATCGACTACCTTCGTACAGCCAATCCGGAAATCCGTTTGACATTATTCCCGGTACCGCCGTGTCCGTGACCCGAAATTCCGAATTGCTGGACGGGCTTGTTTTGTAGTAGATGTCGTAATCCTGCACCATAACGAGACCGTGATCGCGCGGTGTCCATTGCGCGTGCAACAGATACGGATGAACGTATTTCTCTGGATTCGGCGTTATCAGCACGGTTTCGCTGGAAAATGGCAGAATAAAACAAAATAAAATAAAAATAACAATGCATCGCGGTACAGTTCTATATTTACACTGATGAAAATGCGGTTGAATCAACTATAGATTCGTGTAGGGACCTTGGAATCAATATTTTGTTGGTCGAACGAAATATTTCAATGCGTCCAAAATATTTTTGTGAAATCATTTAAAAAAACGTTGTTAAACTAACCAGATATTTTTTTTTAGCTGCACCAACAAAATATTAATCGTAACGTCCCTGGCCGAATCTGTGGTGCACCTATCATGGATATCCAGTTGAGACGTTTTTAACGTAATTAACTGACCGGGTATGAACGTCGTAAACGGTGTACTGTGCCAGATAAGAGAAACGAAAGAGTTTCTTGACGTTCTGGGCTATGAGAAGGTAACGGTGATCCGGCGATAACGAGAACTTAACAGGATTCAGCCGCCTCTGCAAATGAAATAAATTCATCGATTCAACATCCATATTCAAAGTGAGTTGTACCTCGATTATTATCATAACTCCGCTGGGCGGTTTATCGCTTTGGAATTTAAAAAAAAACGAAAAAAAATATTTAAAAAAAGAAGGACAAAAGCCTCGGTGGCCGATATATTGAAGCGAAGAGAGAATTTGCAATTCAGAATGTCTCGTTGCTATCAGCTCCTTCGAGGTGGAGTGTGCGCTCAGGTGGTTGGTAAAAGACGTGGTTCTTGAAATAAAAAAAGAAGAAACGGAGGACACCCAGCCTCGTCTCTCCTCTCCGGACTTACGAAGGTCTCGTTCGGCATCAGACTGTGAGACGTGATGTTCGGATCCCCGGCGTCGAGCAGTGATATGCCACCCCAGGCATCTCTGTAGCATATGTGCCGACCGCTTACCCAAGTGCCGTTGAACAGTGGAGGAGACAATTCGCCGGTTATCACCTGCAATTCAATGGAGCATAGAAGAATACACGAAGATACAAAGAATAAAAAAGGTAAAAAAAAGGGGAAAAAGAGATCGAGGGTTCTGGCGGCCCCGCCGCGATTCCCCTTATCGCCGGCCCGGTCTACTGATCGAGACACTTATCGCTCCGTCGGCTCGCTGCTGTACATGATTTCTTTTTTATTCTATACATGTATTATTTTTATTATAAAAAAATTGTGAAAAGTGATTTGTAGACGGCTTCGTTATTTGTCACAATTTTGGACATGAAAGTTCAGACAGAAAGTAACAAATTTCAGTTCGCTGTCTCAGACTGTTTCCCACTTATAACCGTTTTAAAATAAAACATATCTGTCATACACATACACCCGGATGACAACTAAAAATCGCATTTCTCGACGTTTAGACTATCTTAAGTGCTCTGACATTGAAATCCCGATTTTTTTTTTTTTTAGAAAAACACGACTTTCTCTATTCGAAAGCAAAATCGAATTTTTCGACATTTTAGACTATTTTAAGTGTTCTGACATTAAAATCCCGATAAAAAAAAATGAAAACACAACTTCCTCTGTGAGGAAGCAAAATCGAATATCTCGAAGTTTTAGAGTATTTCAAGTACTCCGACATTAAAACTCGACTTTTCTTTTTACGAAAACATAGCCTCGTCTACGAGGAACTAAGTGGTTTGGTCCAAGTGACGAATATCGTCTCGGAATAATGGATGTAGGTGGAAGTCGGGGTGGTTTATACTCACCGCACTTATCCTATATCGCCGTATCGGCACTTTGACGATGAAATAACAGCGATAGCTCACCTCGGAAAGCCGCAAGCGCGCACCCCTTACTCGAGGACCCTCGTCCGGCGGCGTGAGAAGCGCCACAGACGTGACGATCAGAGCGAGGACCGCAATGATGACCAGCAATGCTATCAGGATCCCTCGCCAGTTTCTCTGATTAGGGTTCGACGAGACGAGCTCCTGTTTTTTCGTGAAAGAAAAAAAAAAAAGAAAAAGTCATTATTTTGTAAATTCGCAGTATCGTACATTGATAAAACTGAAGTTCGACGACGAGGAGGATTATATCGATTGGCTCGGAGTCTTTTATTATTCTCGTGCGTGCCGAAGACCGCTTTGCGAATTATTATCGCTGAAAATAATGTTTATTTTTCTTTCCCGAACGGGTTGATGTATAAAGTATACCGTATCGGGATGGAAAGAAATTGCATGTTCGTGATCCGTGGAAATAACGATACGTCGGATATAAGCCTCGGAACGACGGCGACGAAAATTTGTTACGCGACCTATCTGGCGGAAAAATTATGATTTTCGGGATTTACGGATAGTCCCGGATGAATGACGACGCTCCGGCGGAGTTTTTCGCGACCCCAGAGCCGGAAGTAGGACGGAAGGAAAATTAAAGCAGAATAGTGGGGCTTACTCGGTCATCGAGTTTTTGCACGATTGATTGAGTAGAGAAGAACGGGGATGAGACACGGTCAATATCGAGCCAGGTCAACACCGTACCGAGGACGAAAGTGAGTGAGAGAGAGAGATGGAGAGAGGCAGAGCGACTAAAATCGTTAATAAACCGTATATGAACGGTAGTTTAAAAATCTACAGGTGCCCTAGCCAGACATGTGTGTAGTTACAATTATCGTGACGAGTGTACTTAAAGCATTAAATGGGTGTACTTAAAGCTTAAAGCATTATTGTCATTATAATTAATTTTAAAAAAATTTGCACCTTTACGCGGATGATCTGGCCATCGACTTGCGGTGTGCGCCTGAATATGTGAGTATGATGAGGGCAGAAATTGCTGCAATAGTATCATGGTACGATTCGATCGCTCAGACAGTGTCTCGCAGGTTCGGCGCGACTTTTCCCAGGGTATTTATTCCGGGATGCGTTCTGATCTCATTTGTATTTCGAATAATCAAATAATAATAATAATAATAATAATTATTATTATTATTGTTATTAATTTATTAAAGGTTCTTCTGAGTTAGTTATTAATAGTTTCTTTTGATGAATTTGATAAATCATTATGACTGCAATTAACTTCAAACGGGAGGTAGTGAATGAAGACGAGATTGGACGGGCCAGCCCCGAAGCGACGTGACCGGCCTCCGAAAGGAGTTCGGTCAATTTGTTTCCCTTTGGGAAAAAGCCCGAGTGGACTCGGTCGTGCGGTTCGCGAACGAAATATTCCCGAGTATTATACACAAAAGCCTCTCCCGTATACGTTTGCAAAGAGCCGGAAATTTGGTTCACCGGCGGAATAAGTTCGCCGTATAAGTAAACTGTACTGTACGAAAGCACAAAAATTGGAGCTCGTTAACGAAAGCACGTACGCTGCACAGACATGCAAAGTGCCGTCTCGACCCGCGCGTTCCTCGCGGACAATTAACAAACCTCCCTCTCGCCCCTCTCTGCAGACGATTCGTCAAAGCTTCCGTTTTAATGCCGTATAAATATAAACGGTGGAAGAGCGACGAGTTCGATTTAATAGAGTGGCGAGATGAAGGAGCGTTGAAAATAACTCGCCTTGCTCCATCCGATCGTAAAATAATCCTCGATAGCTCGGTGCCGCTCGTTTGTCCCGTAATTAACGATTTATCGGAAGAACCACTACGTCAGCCGAACCAACTTTGTACGGCTCTGCACACTGCCCGGGGTAAAACGGACCAACGTCCCCCATCTGAGATAAGACATTTTTACGTGACCGAAAAAAAAAAATGTAATGGTCCGTTTTGCCCCATTCTCTAAATGGTCCAATGCTCTCAATAGTCAGTGTTGTCCAAATACGAACCAGCGCTATAATCAATAAAATCGAGTTGTTATAAAATCTCAGTAATAACTTTTTTTTTTTTTTCAAATTCTACAGTTCCTCTGAACCGATTCTCGCATTCCACTGTCGTATCTTTCCCGGGGATGAAAGTGGTGGTGTGCGTGCTCTGGAAATTCTCTCTTTCGAGCGGCAAAGCATCGCACGTAGAAGTGTGTGACTCCATGAGTTTGTGCGCAAGTGTGGGTGTGCAAGTATGTGAATCCATATGTGCGTGTGTAAGTATAAGTCTCCATGTGTTTGTGTGCATGTGTGCGTGTGCAAGTATAAGACTCCATGTGTTCGTGTGCATGTGCGTGGGTGTGATGCGCGACATAAACGCAGAGGGTTGAGCGTTCTACACACTTCCCGAGAAAAACAGACCAGAGTCTTCCATCCGAGATAAAAACTTTTTACGTAACTTAAAAAATAAAAATAGAAAATATTCCGCTTTGCCCCATTCTCCCTTAAACGTTAGTCCCTTTGTATTGAATATAATCGGGTAGTTACGAAATCTCGGTATACATTTTTTTGAATTAACAAAATTGCGATAGTTCCTCCGGACGATTTTTGCGTTCCACTGTCGTGTCTCTGCCGGGGATGGAAATATTACGCGCGCTCCGGAAATTCTCTCTTCCTAGCCATACAGCATCGCACATAGGCGGCATTTGTGACTCCGTCTGTTCGCGTGCATGCGCGTGACGCGTGACAATATAATCGAGTACTTCTAACATATCATTACACATTTTTTTATTTGCATGAAACAAAAAATTGCCATATTTCCTCCGGACGATTTTTGCATCCCCCGTCGTGTCTTCGAAAATAGAAGGAAATTTTCTCTTCCGAGCGACGCAGCATCGCACGCAAGTGGCATTTGTGACTCCGTCTGTTTGCGTGCATGCGCGTGACGCGTGACAATATAATCGAGTACTCATAACATATCATTACACATTTTTATATTTGCATGAAACAAAAAATTGCCATATTTCCTCCGAACGATTTTTGCATCCCTCCGCCGTGTCTTTGAAAATAGAAGGAAATTTTCTCTTCCGAGCGACGCAGCATCGCGCGTAAGCGGCATTTGTGACTCCGTCTGTTTGCGTGCATGCGCGTGACGCGTGACAATATAATCGAGTACTTATAACATATCATCACACATTTTTATATTTGCATAAAACAAAAAATTGCCATATTTCCTCCGAACGATTTTTGCATCCCCCGTCGTGTCTTCGAAAATAGAAGGAAATTTTCTGTTCCGAGCGACGCAGCATCGCGCGTAAGCGGCACATATGACCCCGCGTCTTCGCGTGTGTGCGATGCGCGACATAAACGCAGAGGGTCGAGCGTTGCTTTCAGCCTCGAGGGTAGACCGCTCGCGGGGCAGTCAGCTGCTGCTGGCTCGAATCGATAGAGAAAGGGCCGGGGAGGCGCGGGACGGATGTCGTAGCGAGCGGGCTACGTTTCTCCGTGTCTTGCGTTTTCCCCGACTCCGGTCGACGGCACGGAGGCGGCCTCGGCAGCGGGAAAGCGTTTGCCGCATTAAAATGCAAACGCATTCGATAGTCCGGATTCGCGTGGCTTTTCACACAGGCCTTCGTCGGGTTCTCCGTGTCGCGTAAAACGATGTCCGACAAGATAATCGCGCAGTCATCAAATTCCACTATCCATTTCGTTTTATAAACAAACAAAAATTGCGATACTTGCTATGGAGGATTTTCGCGTTTCGCGGTCGTGTTTTTGTCGGGGATGAAAGTAGAAGGAAATTTTTTTTTTTCGAGCGACGAAGCATCGCACGTAAACGGCACATACGACACCGTGTCTTTGCGTGTGTGTAACGCAAGGAAATGTAATCGTGTAGTTTTCAAACAAGTGCGGGAAAGCGTTTACCGCATTATAATGCAAACGTCTTCGATAGTCCGTATTCGCGTGGTTTTTTATACAGGCCTTCGCCGGGTTATCCGTGTCGCGTAAAGCGGGCGAAGAAAATCGATCGCACTCGATTATCCTCGGCCGAAACCAATCGTCTTCCATCTATCGCTCAAACGCGCACCCACACACACACGCACGCTCGCACACCAGAAATACGCGGGGCTTAGTTTTATCCAGTATGAGTGCACGAACGGCTATGAATAGAACGGTAATCGTCGGTACTCGCACTGTTATAGTTTAACTTTTTTTTTAATTTAAAAAAAATGTTGAGCGTAAAAAAATTAAATGTTGAAAAAATGTTTGATGTTGAAAAAATGCTTATCATTGAAAAATGCTTAATGTTGAGAAAAATGGTTAGTGTTGAAAAAATGTTTGATGTTGAAAAAACGTTTAATGTTAAAAAAATGCTTAATGTTGGAAAAACGTCTAATGTCGAAAAAATTGTTTAATGTTGAAACAATTTTTTTTGTTCAAATTTTATTAAAGTTTAAATAATTTTTTTTTTACGGGAGCATAAAATTGTTTGATCCGGAATGGCGGTCCGTTCTGCCCCGCTCTCCCGCGCCCGCACGACGATGTGTGGGATGTGCGAAAGGTCGGGTCAGCGGGACGGGTAAAAATTTATTTCCATATTTCGCCCACGAGTTGTTCGCTATCGGCGAATTGATATGGAAGGATTGATCGGGCCGGTGAAGGGGGGTACGCCGAGGCCGGCGACGGCCAGGAGTCTTCCGCGCCCGATCCTCTCGAGCGGCTCGAGGCTGGAGTGTTTTGTAAATTGATTAATACATAACTCGTTCCCGGGGAGCGAAGTCTGGCGTATAGAGCGCGCCGGCAAACGTCGGGGCATTCGATGGGTAAATACGCGAAGAACCGCTCGCTCTCTTCGCCTCTCCCTCTCCTTCTTTCTCTCGACTTTGGCGGGACACGGGACAGTCCGATATATTTTCAGTCTCCCGAAGACCGTGACGAGCGATGAGTCAATCCGTCTTTTCTCGACGGACGCCGAACATTTCGCATCCGCGAGAAAGAAAACACAAAGCACCGAACGGCGAGCGTTCGCTATTCGATGCCTTTCGCAAAACTTCTAATGCGAAGGATAACCACACCAGAAAGCAACTTAGAAAATAAATAAAAATGATATTTTAGTGGTGTAAAAGTTACGACTAAAGAAATCGGCCGGGCTGGAATGAAAATTATAATCGCTGACAAACGACATCGACACGTTGGATGGACGAAGAAAAAGAGATTCTCCGACTCAAGTGAAACATATTTAAAAAAAAAATGATAATACTTTAGTTGGGTAAAATGACGATAAAATTGAAATCTAAAAACTTTGAATCAAGCCTGGCTTGAATGAACGTTACAATGCCCGATAACCGACACCGATAGACACGTTCGATGGACGGGGAAAAAAAAAATTCTGACGTAACAAAAAAGAAAAAAAAAATCCTACGAGCAATGACACACGTAGTAATTTCGTGCTCTCTGTTGTGTACCTCATCGTCGTACATATTGTCGTGATCTGCCATGGTGTTGGCCGGTGGTGTCGAGTATCGCTGATCGTAGAAGCCGCCGGTAGGTTTTTATTCCGCCTCTTCCTCCTCTTCGTCAAGGTCGACGGAGCGATTCCGCTGTCCACAATCTCGTTCGACAAAACCGAAACTGAGACGAGCGCGCGCGAGCCTCGCTCCGGGGACCGGTCCACTTTCGGCCTACGGACTTTTGGTACTGAGCTCCCCCCCGAGAGATCCCCAGCGGTGATGCTGCGAAGTCCCGGAGTCTGCGCGTTATCGAACTTGCGCAGGATTATGGAGCACGCGGCTGCAGAGGGTGGAATAATAAATAAAGAAAAAAAAAAGAAACAAAAAGAATCACCCAACGGTACTGGCAGGGAGGCAAGCGCCAGCACCGCGAGATCCCTCCCGCGAGCGACGGAGCGCGAAAGGGGAAAACCTTGGGTCTAGGATTCACGGGACGTACTGTCTTCCGCGGCGCTACGCTCTCGCTTTGCGTGCAGCTCGATGGACGTTCGCTGAAAACTCGCGGTTCCCATGCACACGGAGAGATCCCGATAGTGCGAAACAATATCGTACGCGAGCACGTTATCTCTCTTCGCTATCGTGCCCTGCAAACGACCTCTTGTCAGGGGGTGTGTTTCGTGCACGATAGAAAATTGCCAGTTTTTTTTTCTCTTTTTTATTCCAGCCTCGTTAGTCGATAGTTTTGCCCGCCGGTCGATTCTATCAGTATCGGATTCGGACGTTCGGTCGGAAAGCTTCATCGGCCTGCCCGCAATGTACGTATTTTACCATCCAAAGATTGCTTCGTGAAATCTCGGTTTTTTCAACAGCCGATCCACCCGTCTCCTCTCGCACGACCACGTGTCCGACGTCAATCACGTTCGTTCCCATCGCGAGATGTTTATTTTATTTTTTACCATTTTCCATACCCGCGTAATTCTACCGATTGTCCCTGGCAAGTGCCTCGTTCGAGCTTTCGCATTAGCTGCCGAGCGATCGAGCAATCGATTAGCTAACGTCGGCCTCGTTAGTGCGAACTATCGTTCGCATCGAGGCCTGCGTGACGGCCCGATGGCGGAACAGTCGCACCGTCGAAAAGATCGACGCACACCCTTCTGCCTGTCGGCGCAGTGCGCAACTGCACCACCGCAGACGCGAGTGCACCTGCGAGCGGGAATTGGCGATATATGCACCTCGTTCGTGCAGTGAAGTCTGCCACGAATCTCGGATCGCTCAGGGCTGCCGTGTGGTTTTTTTTTTCTTCATTTTTCCTAAGTTGGCGAGCGCCGCTCGGTCGCTGATAAGTTCACGCGCGGTCGCTCGGTGGCGCACCAGTCTTCTGCAAGGTTGCTCCTACGCTCCGCGTGGTATTCTCACCGGTTGTATTCACGCATGACAACTGACACAGTTGATTGACGGTGACGATCTCGAGGAGGATTTCAGTGACACTGGGAGAAAAAGACGATCGACAGCCGACAGTCGCATCGAGATGACAACGTTCGGTAAGCCCGAGAGCGGACCATCGTGATCGTGAAATCTTCTTGAGCCGGCGTGCGAGCGATCTCGTTCGTGCGTGCCGCTAATCGCATGCGACATGACAATGTTAATTACACGTCATCCGGGATGTCTTGTCGACTTTGCATTTCCCAGTAACGCGGAGTCGAACGAACTGCGATAAATCGATGAGGATTATTAAATGATTCGGGCATGCACGTCGGAAGCGACGTGAGTTCGGATCGCCCGAACGACTTCGGATCCCGAAGCTTACCGGAAATGAGGAGAACTGCATAGTCTGCGGTTAACAAAAGATACTTCGTTCGGCGTCGAATAAAAATGTACTGCTCATTCGGCCTCGATAGAATAAGCCATTAAAACCGCACGTCGAATCTGCGATGCTGTTGTAAAACAAAATCGATTGAATTAAAGTCCTCGCGACCATCGAAACGCGAAGGTCGATGTGAGGCCGCATCGGCCAATCAGCGCTCGGCGCGAAGGGGCAACGTGCTATTTGGCGGGAAATTGACGGGTTCCGTGCAACGTATTTACTCGCCCCCGACATTAGGCGGTAACACGTCCGCTTGAGTACAGCAACTGTAACTTCACTGATATTTTCCTTGGGTGCTAAATTATCAACTCGTTCGGAACTCGCGCAAGAAACTCTGCCTCGGCGTTCGATCAACGTTTCATTCACTGTCTCGTACGTCCCAAAAGTTTTCATACATCGTCCCACCGCGTTTTTGCGAATGTGTACACATCGTTTTTGTTGACCCTTTGGTGAATTATTCATCGTTCCTATCTATTTTCGTTAATTTTGAGACTGTAAGTACGGATAAGTTGTCCTCTTGTTCGTTAATATGAAGAGATTTTAGACTATAGAAATCGTAGGAATTTAGAAATTATAAAAATTTAGAATCTAGGAATTTCTGGATTGTACATTTTTATAAGTTCTAAATTTCGACAGATTCTAAATTTAGAAACTGTAGAAATTTATAAATTGTGGAAATTTTAGAAGTTGTAGAAATTGTAGAAATTTCAGAATTGTGAATAATCCGAGTGACCGGAATGTTATTATTTTGCAGGAAAATCTGTGTTTAGGATACTAGTGAGAATGTCGTCTCCCTGCAAGCATCACAACAGGCCGTTCACGGTGTGCATAGAGGGCAACATCGGAAGCGGCAAAACAACGTTTCTGAAAAATTTCGAAAAATATAACAACATGATGGTATTGCAGGAACCTGTAGAGATCTGGCGCAACGTATCTGGAACAAACTTATTGGTACGATTATTGTAGTTTAGTAAAATGAACAAAACAGAAAAAAAAAAACATTTGGCACAAAGACATATTTTAATTTGAAAAAACTGAATTTCAGGACCTGATGTACAAAGATCCGAAGAGATACGCGTTTCTATTTCAATCGTATGTGCAGCTGACGATGCTCCAGCTTCACACACTCAAGACAGAGCTGCCGTACAAAGTTATGGAGAGATCGGTTTATAGCGCCCGTTGCTTCATCGAGAACATGAAACGTACGAAGATGTTGAGCGACGTCGAGGGTGTTGTACTCCAGGACTGGTACGATTGGTGCATAAGTAACGCCAGCATCGAAACTGATTTGATCGGTGAGTCAAGGAATCGTTGAAAATAAAAAGACACAATGTAATTCGCACCTGGCTTCGGCATTTATTTACAATTTTTTTTTTAGAATTGTCTTTATACAATTTTGCGGATAGCTTTCACCATGAAAAAGTTTGTTGACCGATTTTGGCTTCCTCATAGAGGCAGAATTGCGCATGCTTTGTGATATATCACGCGCTCTTAAGAGGGAAATCAGACTGTGCGATGGATGTTGGTTCGGAGACATTCTGCAATAAAAAAATTGTCTTTTCGATTGTGTCAACAGTTTACTTGCGAACGACGCCGGAAATCGTGTACCAAAGAATGCGGCAACGAGCGCGCAAGGAGGAGGACTGCGTGTCTTTGGAGTATCTGCAGCAAATTCACGAGGTCCACGACGAATGGCTGTACGATCATACGCTGTTTCCCGTACCGGCGCCGGTAATAACGCTGGATGCAAATCAAAGTATGGAGGCGATGTTTAAGGAGTTCGAGAGTTGCAAGCAGAGAATATTCGAGAGGCAACCAAATTGTGAGTTGGACAACAGGATATCGATGAGCGTCAAGTCGCCGTGCGCGGCGAAGAAAATAGCGGCCGGCGCATCGGACTAGACGAAGTTTGGGTTTCTCATGGATTCATAAAACAGATGGTAGATCATTTATGTGAACTGTGTGTTGTCACGACGAAGTCACCGTGAGCTTTAACAATGTCGCCGATCATATTCCTTATGACAATCGTGTCAAATTACAGGGAATGTCGAGTTATCGGCATTTGATGTCTGACTAGACTGACTAGGGTCATAGTGACGTATAAACTTGTACCAACGAGAGGACAGCTTATATAAAGTTGAAATTCTCTTTGAAAATATGTTTAGTCTTTTCGCGCGTACGAATTCATTCTATGATATACATTTCCAGTTTTGTGGTAAAAAATCACAACTTATACAAACATGAAATTTTCTTTGTAAATATGATGTTTAGTCTTTTCGCGCGTACGAATTCATTATATAGTGCGTATTTGACGTCTGACTAGACTGACTCGGATCATAGCGCCGTATAAACATGAAATTTTCTTCGTAAATATGAATTGTAGTCTTTCACGCGTATGAATAAATAACAAACGCATTTTGTAATACACATTTCCAGTTTTGTGGGTAAATATCGCGTTATTATAATGGGCGAAGTCGCCAAATTCGTATTAATCACTCATAGAACTCAATAATTGACAAATTTATTTTATGTACAAAAAATCAACAATTGTTATTTCACTAATTAGATTTAACAGAGTCGTTATATTTGACGATGACGAATTCACAGCGTGACGCGCCAACAAAAACTATGTCGTGTGGCATTGGAAGTAATTGTAAGGCTGAGGGATACAAAAAGGCTATTTTCATACATAATATCTATATATATATATACATATCTATAACGAGTACTGCAACGAGTGCTATTATTTTCCAAAAAGAAAAAACGTTGAACTTTCTTTCATCTTGAGCGTATAAAATTATTTTCAACGCAGATCAGCAGTGTTCAATGCTTGCGTGAGTTCAGCCATAAAAATTGTTAAAATAACATACGAAATAATATACATATATATATATATATACGCATACTAATAGATCGGGGCGATCGAAGCGACGATGGAGCGCACGCGTGAAGCGTTCCGTATTGTATTATAAACTTATTTAAAAGAACATCGAAGAAAAAAAATGTAACAATGGGTAAAAATATAAATGCTAATATGATGATTCATTGTTTATCTTTCCTCGCGAATAAAATTCTGTCATGCTTTGACAGAATTTATTGGTCGTTAAAAAAAAAAAAAAAATGAGCAAAGGCCGCTACGTCGGTGTTTCTTGAGTCGCAGCGGCAGCGGCCAGTCTTTCGGCGCAATCGTATTCTCCGCACGACCACATTACCCTCACCAGGATACCGATCTGTGCGTCTTTAGCGTTGGCCTGCTTCCAATCCAGGAACGCTTGATAAATTACCTGAAAATCAATTTTACCGTTTAAGTTAATCTTATCAAATATCAACTTATCCGATCGTCCAATTATTAACGCATCGATACGACAGTACCTCGTCGATTCCCTTTCCTTTATGATTTTCCTCGAACTGATCGAGCTGACCCTCCGAATAACCGAGACGTCGCACAACATCTCGCCAACCGTGGCCGATGTGAGTTTTTAAAACAAATATGTCGTCGACGCATATTTCTCGTTTGCACGCGCTCAGATCTTCTACGGCCTTTGGCATGACTCTCGTCTTGGCCCTGGAGGTTCCGCTCTCGGACGATTCTTTCGAGCTGTTCGTGCATTGATTAACGTTGCAAACGTACGTCTTGGTCGCGCCAATTTTAACCCCGTTGGAATTTATTATATTGTAATTAACGATGTTTGCTGTCTGTGCTGTAGCTAAGGACAAAAAGATCAGTCACTTTTTTTTAACCACAGCCGGGCAGTATTTCAAGTACGTACTTGAAGTATACAAGTACTTTAATTACTTCATAGTTCTTCAAGTACTTCAAGTACTTCAAATACTTATACGATTTCAAGTACTTTTTGAGTACACGCTCGCATTACGTACACTCGATGAGTAGCATGACATCTTGTTTCTATTAGTACATATATGATTATGTCTGAACTTTTCAGAAGGTATAATTTTAAAGAGAATTTTTTTTCAATTTATTAAAAAACATTCCATAAAAGAACGAGTAGGAGAAACTTTTCGTTTTTTATGGTTTTTTTTACATTCGAAAAAATGAAGAATAATTTCAAAATAGATTCAAAGCGACGAATTACGAAAATTTTAGTCAGCGGTCTTTTGCAATGAGGATTTGATTTGAGTTTTGACTTGACTTTGAGTATTTTTTGGTACTTTGTCCAGCTCTGATATTCACCGTTTCTGTAGGCTGTTTTCGCTCTGAAGCGGGGAGCCTTCGTGTCCTTGGAATTTTTCTTTGTTCCGTTCGACGCGCCGCCATTTCCCAAAGGCGAATCGTCGCCTTCTCCGGCGCCAGGATCGGGGACTGATTTTCGACGACGGAGGCGATCGCCGAGATCCGCCCCGCTCGTGTCGACATCCGGCGTCGACGGTGCGGACTTCTGACTGCGGTCCGCTGGATCCGGCAAATTGTTCGTGTATCCTGCGACACCGTTTCGCGGCGGATCCGGCTTGGCGTCGGTAGTCAGCAGGTGAAGACGTCGGGAGAGGTCAGCGAGGATCGGCATTTTTTTTTTCTTTCTTTTATCGAATATGCCGCGCGTGTCTGTAATCACAAAGTAACGATCGTCAGCCTTGAAAAATTCATTGGGCGCGCGTGGAAGCTGAAGGATATTTCGACGAGCTTAAAGCTGTCGAATCGAGAGTCGCGTTATTGGCACGATTGTAATTGCTTAACAAGGGAGATAAGATCCGTACACAGACGAAGTCCCGTTCGTGGAAACAACAAGCCGGCCCGACATTAGAGAGGCACACTCGCGGAAGGAATAGCTTCGGATTATATTTGGAACGAGAAAGTGCGAAAAACAAACGTGATGTAGAGATTTTTTTTTTCGTAACGTGTGTGGAATGAGAGACAACGAAGCTGATATCAGCACGACGATATAATTTTCGTCAGACTTTATACCGAGGGTCTGTGACTGTTGTCACAGATAAGCAATCGGTTAATGAGATCCGATCAGAAGTTATTGCGACGGACGATTTGTCCACGCACGTTTTACCGCACGGCTCACTGGGCTTCTGCTTTGTTTCGCCCTTCTTTGTTTCCGTGTGCTCCTCGATCCATCAGTATCAGACGCTGGGCACACTCGACGATCAATCCGAAGGGTACATTCAAGAGACATTTTTTTAAAAATTCTCTGCGTCGTCACTCCCGGTTTGAAAATCTTTTTTTTTTTTTAGCAGAAAGTGATATTCCACAGAATTTTATTTTTTTATTTTCTGTTACGTTAGGTCCGATTTGAGAATCTTATTTTCAAATCGGAAGCGACGTCTCACACAGAAGACCTGGAGAAATTTCGTGGCCCCCTCCTTAAATGCGCCCGACGTGAAGAGAAAGAATAAAAAACTACATAAATAGAAAAGAAAGCTAATATTGAACTCGCAAAACGATTAAAATTCATCGCGTTGCTTCTCTGTATCGGAGATTACATGACGGCAAGACTACGATAAGAACGTTCGGTTATGTAAATTATATAATTCGTAGAATCTAGTCTTCCGATAAACGCTAACGGGGGACACTTGGCTATTCGCGCGAGTACCTATCGAGTATGAAGCGATGATAAAACCTTACCGATAAAACCGGTTTTCGTTACCGAAATACTGCGCCCCGAAAACCGGAAGTCAAATATGGAATTGCGGAACGACGACCGTCTCGACGATCAATTTCCGACGGTAATCGCCATGTCAGCGAGGAAAATCTGTCGATTTGGGATACACGCGTAGATAATCTCACAAGATACGACCGACGCATCGCTCACACAGTCATTTGCAGCTGCGAATGTTTGTTTTCAATTCAATGCGAATGGCGGAGCGCCAGTCGCACTTAATACATCGTTAGGTGCATCAACACACGCTCCGTCCGCGGGGCACCTTGGGTTTTCCAGCGGGCAAAACCAGTTCTCGCACTCACGCGATAAAAAAAGTGTGTAAAAATCATAAAAAATACCGAACGACGAAAGATCACGAGTGCCGGCTCGACATCCAGATCGACGAAACAGAATTGGCCTACCAAATTATACCAGCCCCCCCCCCCCCCCCCCCCCCCCCCCACCGCTTGAAATGTTGTTAATTATTTCGCGAATTTCAAAGATTCGGAATTTATCGAGAATTTTAAAGATTCGGAATTTATTGCGAATTTTAAAGATTCGGAATTTATTGCGAATTTTAAAGATTCACAATTTATTGCGAATTTTAAAGATTCGGAATTTATAATGAGGTTAACTTTTCGCCGATGGCGTCGATTGCTGCTGGCTGTGCGGAACAATCTCTACACGGTCGGTAAAGTAGGAAGACCCAGCGAAACCGAGAAAAAAACCATCTTGCTCAAAACTGCCGGTCATAAAACATTGTTGGGCCAGATGTTCGATAAGCTAATAAATCCTTCCGAATAGCAAGTTCCCGCTCGGCAACCGCTCTTGCTATCTTCTCATCCAATTCCCAGCTCTCACTCGGAATAGCTGAATCGAATTATTCACACTCGAGTAGAAATTAGGGTTTTCCAACGGGCAAAACCAGTTCTCGTACTCGCGCGATAAGAGAAGTGGATAAGAATAATTAAAAAAATACCGTACGTAGAAAGATCGCGAGGTCCCGATCTACTCGACAAAATTACCCTACCAAATTGTCGAAAAAACCGTCCTTGCGATGCTAAAAACTACCGATCGTGAAACATTGTTGGGCCAGATGTTCGATAACCTAATAAATCCTTCCCAATAGCGAGTTCCCGCTCGGCAACCGCTCTCGCTATCTTCTCCGATTCCCAGCTCGCACTCGAAATAGCCGAATCGAATTATTCATATTCGAGTGGAAATTCGTGTTGACCATCGGTAATCAATCATGAATTCTTTCCTCAACGGTATCGTACACTGTGTTCAACTCGTGACCAAATCTTCCAAAAATCTCCCAAAAGAAGATTAATTACTCGAGTGGCTCGCTCGAATAGACACCAGAAGTATCATCAATTTACCGCGATAATAATTTTCGATGCTAACATCGTAGAGCTTTATCGTGTATTTTTTTCTTTTTCTTTATCGCCCAGCAAATAAGCCGCGAAGTCTTTTATCGCCGCTGTACAAATTTCGTTTCGTCCGATTGCGCTCGACTATTAGTGAGAGGAATTCGATGTGGTTTATTTCTTTCTTTCATTTTATTTTATGGTCAGCCAAGGACTTCTTTGTTCCCGCACGAATATAAGCTGCGGCGAGTTTTCGAAGGTGACGTCAAGGCCGCCGCTTCAAAACTTATGTTTATTTAAATAATAAAAAAAAAAACGTGCTCGCGCCGTATTCCTCCTAGTTAACTCTTTGTGCTCGATATAATATTAGCTGCGGCGAGTTTTCGAAGGTGACGTCAAGGTCGCCGCGACAATACTCACATTTTTTTTAATAACAGAAGATAAAATAAAACGTGTACGCGCAGTATTCCCCCTAGTTAACTCTTTGTGCTCGATATGATTCGTACTTTGCATGGACGAGAGATGCGTTCACAGCCATTGCCGTTTTGCAATCGTGCATTGCATACTGATAAAGTGAAACTTGGAAAAACCCGGTTCACGACCTGCGATTTTTTTTTTTTTTTTAAGTCTCCGCCTTGAAGATATCATTCTAATATCATCTGTTTCTTTAGCAAATTCGCTATCTCGTGAAAAAAAGAGGGGGTAGCATTCGAGTTTAAGCTTCTCACACATTAGGAATCGAGACGTGGACTATAGGCTGTCGCCTTTGTACGCTCACTGAGTACACAAATCCTTGATATCTGATCGAACTCTACTGTTACAATAGCGTGAATTTTCGCAGGCCAATTGTCATTCCGTACAACTATGAATGATCAGCAATCATGAATCTCCTGCGGATACAAAGTTTCACGATAATATCAATGATATTCGATGTACTCACACGTGCAACGCAAACGTGTTAGAAAGGCCACAAAAGTCCCCCGACGATTTCAGTCAGTCGATGGCTAATGCACTTGTGTATTGTTATTATGCGAGAGTCGCTGGAAATATGCATATATAGACGTCGGGCGCATCGGTTGTTGACGATAGCGCGGTAATCTTAGGAAACGAGCAATAATCTGAAATGCCTCGAAAGCCTACGACGCGAACACGTTGAAAATGACAAATTACACTGATAAAAAAAAATTACGCTCGCGCTAATACTTCTCGATTGTTGGGTTGGAAGAATGTAAATTCAAGCGACAACTTCGCGCGACCTGTTGCGTTTAGCAATCGCGAGCGACTGAATCACCAACTCACCAGCCGCCCAAGGATTCTATTTCAATTCATCTCCTGCAGGTGGAACCAGACGATGTCTCGATCGTCCACGTGATGTACTGCCGACTGCTCACATGTGTGTGTATATAAATACAGATGTACGTACATGGTACAGTCAACTCCCTCTAACTCAACGCTCTCGGGACTTCATTTTCGTGCCAGAGAGAATTCCCCTCCATGGCTTGCCGTGAGGCGTTTGAAGCGCGCGAAAAGGTTTCGCTCGGTGAATAATTCAAAGTTGACCGCAGCTCAGAAAGACACGTGAGAGTTTATGAAACATGTGGGGAATATTAGGAACTGTAAATTTATATGTAGTGTTTTATTCAAGCGGTCGGTAATGAAAACTGTAATGAACTTTTCTCAAGGGAGCTAATTTTTTTTTAGGAAAAAGCAAATTCGAACCGGATGCGCACAATAATTTCGGATACGGCTAGCATACATTTTTTTCTCAAAAAAATTAGCACCATTGAATAAAGTTAATTAAAAAATTGCGACTATATCCCTCGCACGCACAGCTGTTTCACTTCCCCTTAAACGAGCCACAGTGTTTGCTGCTACTACGAGAGCCACGAGTGAGCGCGTGTGCGCGATAAATTGGAGAAAGTGGGGTTGAGAGAAAATTGAGGGGAAATACCGTGCTGGAGAGCGTTGAGTTTGGTTGAGTTAGAGGGAGTTGACTGTATATTGACAGTGTATCGTAGCGGTTCTACGGTGCGGTGTTGTTTCTCGTTTGTCTCGTAGTAAACATTGCATCTGCGAGATAATTGCAACTCGTCGTCTTACGTAATTCCAATGGCAACGCACACAATTGGCAAGGTAACGAAAAAAGCTTGGGTCTTGTGTCCTACGACAATTCGATAATTGTGTCCGACCATAACCTTGCGGCGCTCAGAATCGAAGGCTCTTCACCGGCGCTGATACCAGAACGAACGATCCGATAGAGTAAAATATATTATTTTTTTTACAGTTTTTAGGAATCGGCCGATTTCTCGCGAGGCGTACCCTGTCTTCGCCCAGATCTTACAGCTTGTATAGACCCGACTACCTTGAGGTATATACCTTACTATGTATCTGATGATTTATTCATGTGTGCTATGTGCACATGTTATTTATTTATTTATTTTACATTTAGAATTTTCACAGTTCAGATAACAATACCGATATGAACCAAAATATAGCATGTGTAAACACAATAACATTGTAGTATATAAAAATTTATTATCTTTCTTATTTATAAAATTTTTGTTGCGCGAACATGACAAGGAATGAAATACCACGGCTGACATTCAAAATTAAACAAAGCCATTTTACCACTCGTATCTCAGAAACCAAGCTCCAAGATGAGCATTGCAGACGTCATACTAACAATTTCGAGCCTATGTCAGCCAGTCGATTAGTCAATAACAATAAAAAATTTCATTAGCCTTTCCTAAGAACTTTCTTTTATATTTATACATATTTGATGTCGTTTTTTAAATTGAAAATGTTAGTACTATGTATTATGTAGTATTGTATATTCAAATTTTTTGGTTCAATAAACATTTTTGTAAATTTCGGGCTAAAGATTTTGAATTTCAATATCTGATATTTTTATTTTGCAAAATAAGTACACTGATTTCCAGTTAATGTAAGTAATGTAAGCAAATTCCGAGTTCCAGTACATTAAATTGACAATTTATTTTTACAGTGTTATTATTCGTTTAGCGCTTCTGTGCACCTATGTTGTGATCCGTCACTCTCGCTGTGTTTTTCTTACGATTTTTGTCTGTTGTCACCTTAATTGACATGATTTTTGTTTTCTATCAACAGACTGGAAAATCCAAGATCCCTCTTTACGTGACTCTGAACATACAAATCAAGGGCTACACTTATCCGATATTGGAGAACTATCAAAAATTTATCGATGTCTTGGCGGATACTTTGGACTTGGAGGTCGACGACAGGTATCGCTCGTACCGGTCCAAGCTTTCCGTGTCGTCCATTCGTACGGCTTTTCTACATTGGCTTTGCATTTTTCTTTCTTAGCTGGGCATTGCCGCCAACGTGTTACAAGATACAGAGATTCAAGCCGAACAGTTCGGTAACAGTTTCGGAGTACGAGCTGAAGGAGTACGAGAGGAACATTCAGATACTCGACGTATCGGCAACTCGGTACCCGATTTTGTTGAGGGCACTGGAGGCCTCGCTTCCCGAGGGAGTCACGCTGAAAGTGGAATATTTCAATCCCCTGTACGAGAAGAAGCGTTACGTGCCCGACAAGGACCTCTTGGAGTTGAAGGGCGAATTGGAGAGTATGCAGAGAAGATAGATTGTTCGGCGAGTCTTTTTTTTTTAGACCATTCGTTTTCATGTTTGTCATTGGTATAAAAACATTACTGCGAGCCGTGTATATAAAAGTTTCGTAAATGTATTTTCTCTCTGTCATTGAGCAAATACAGACCTGTGATATACATGCAACGTCACGGAGAAGTTGCGTCATATACTCGAGTCTACTATCGACATAATAATCGCTCGCCTCGGAATTGTCACAGGAGTCCAAAGTGGACGACTTTTATCTTGGCAGCTTCCTCCGCTTTGGGAGCTTCCTTGGCTCGCTCCATTTCTTCGTCCCCTGGAATCACAAATTTTCGTTGGTCCCTCTCTCGCAAAACGACTCGTACGAATTCAATTGATTCTCGGAACCGATCTCGCTTACTCGATAACGGTTGAAAGTCCTTCAGGTAGTCCTCGTTTCCCAAGCACAGTGGCAGACTCTCGGCCAGTTCCCTCTTCGGGTCCATCGGATGCAGCTTCGTCACCGAGCGCTTCTGAATCGGTCGATAAGGCTGGCCCTGAAAAAATTCACGACACAACAGGCTTTAGTACACGATCGTTGGTCAACCCTCGTGAAAAGTTAAGGGCGTGCGATACAAAGTAAATCGGTAAAAAAACGGTTTCCGTTTTCTCCGCACCTATTAATATTTCAGACAAGAGGAAATTAGGTTTTCATGGATCCGTATATAGTCTACGAAAACCTAATTTGTTTTTGTCCAAAATATTAATAGTCGTGAAGAAAATAGGGAAACAGATTTGTTACCGACCGACTCTGTGTCACATGCCGAGTAAGCTGAGTTATTTTTCTGCAAATTCATTGTTCAATATGTTTTTTTGCATAAATTATGAACTCTCATCTAGATCCGCCTTAGTGCGCACAAGATAGCGCAGTAAAATGCGTAAAAACAATTTTTGAAATCTTGGTTGACTCGATCGACTTTACTTTACCGCAAGGACTACCTTAACAGAAACGAAGCCTCACCGTTCCGGGTACCAGAATGTGCGTCACGGTATTGGAGAACTTGACCTTTGGCTTTTCGTTCGACGCCAGCGAATCAACCGAGCCTTGATACTGATGGGGCATCTTTGAGTTCGACGCGTTGAGAACCGGAAGAGGAGGAACGTTGAAAGACACGTTCGTTTCCTTGTTCGCATTGGCGCTCGCCGTACCTTGAGACATTCCCAATCGCGAATTCTTCGTCTCCAACGGTTTCGACTGGCAATTGAAGTGCGACTGAAAGTGACTGATCGAACTGATCGGAGTTGAATCGCCGTACGGTATACCCGGCTCGTAGTCGAGATTTTCGGAGCTACCGTAAAACGGTACGTAGTCCAGATCGTAATTGAGCCGGTAATTCCTTATGGGCTGAAAGTTGTTGTTTCTGTGCTGACTCTGCAGGATACTCGAGACCGAAGATTGTCTCTGTAGCATTTGACCGTGAGCGTTCGGACGTGGCATGGGAAACTTCATAGCTGCGTCGTTCAAGTCCCCGAGGCCGATCGCACTTCTCGAGAGAGCGGAATTTTTTTTCGGCAGATTATTGAGATAATTAGCCAGGGAGCTCGTCATCGTCGGAGGCGGCGGGAGGGCGTCGAGCGACGAATCGTTGCTGGCCAACCCGGCGATCGGACTCGCCTTCTCGAAGACCGCGGCGATGTCGACGTTTATGTTGCACTCCAACGATTCGAGGGTCTCCTCCTCCGGATCGTTGAAGGACGTCGACATGAGATTGCTGCCGGAATTGAAGAACGAAAGAGGATTCCCTTTGCCGATTGTCGTGCTGTAGGAGGTCGATGTTTTGTTCGTCGAGGCGGAGTTGCCGAAGGAAACGTGCGGCATGTCGACCGGAGGCAGACCGGCGGGATTCCCGTTGCGAAATACCGACGATGTGCTGTTCTCGCGCATCGAACTCGGCGCGAGATTGCTGAAGGAGGTCGACATGACGTTGGTGTCGATGTTGCCGAGCAGAGACGGCGAGAGACTGGAATCGTTGGGCATGTCCAACGATTCCAGATCGGGAGTGGCGTTGTTGAAGCTCGTCGAGATCAGACAGTCGTCGGCCATCGAACCGCTCAGCAACTCGCCGTTTCCTCGACGGGGCTGACAAACGTTGCCGGTCGACTTGGCGAAGGAGCGGTCTCGCTGGTTCAGTCCGAGAAGCCTCAGATTGCCGAAAGTCGCCGATATCAGGTCGTCGCTGAGATTGTTGTACGACTGAGAATTGTTCCCCAGGGAGGGCATCATGCCGCTGCTCATTCTGTACGGCGTTCGTTTCGCGTAGTCGGAAGGGAATACCTTCGGCATGGCGAGGGAAGCGTTGATCGACGATTCGGCGATGCCGCTGTTGGGGATGTTGAATGCCGTCGACATGAGACTGTCGGATTTTTTTGGAGCGACGTCGCTGAACGACGTCGACATGAGACCGCTGTTCTTCAGCAGGGAGGGGTGAACGGCGGGCAAGGGTGGAATCTTGCTGGAGGAACCTCTCGAGAGGTGTCTCGAGGGCAGATGGACCTTCGACTTGACGCGTTTCGGCGAATCCTCACTCTCGCTCTCGCCGCTGTAGGACTCACCCTCCTTGTCGCTTATCGAGTCGGAGCAGAGCGAGCACGAGGAACGCGAGCACGTGGAATCTAAAATTGTTAAATTAAATGAATCATTTTATAATGCATTATTTTGTCCCGTTACTCCAGGGCCGACGGACACTCACGTGAACTGCTGCAGCTATTCGACCTGCTCAAGACATTTTGGGCCTTCTCCTTTGCGGCTGTCGCCATTTCCATGTCGCTTGTAACGAGCGCGTAGAAGTGAATGTCCATGAAGAGATCGTGATCGTTAAGGTCTATCGCCAATCTGAATGCTTTCTCGAACAGTCGATATCTGATGGGGTACAATTTTAATCGGTCAGGAGCGCACGATTCCCTTCACGAGTTTTCGATTCAAACTCGGCCATACCTTATCAAGTGATGGAAAAATCGTCTAGTCAGATCCCTTATTTCGTCACCGTATTCGTCCTCGACTGCTTGGCTGATCGGCCTGATCGGCACGTGGAAGCTCCCCAGGGCATTTTGAATGAGACTCTCACGTTCGGGTGTTAGCTTCAATTTGAACAAGTGGTTCAGTATCTGATTGAGCGAGTGCATGCAGGCTCTCGGGTGCGTGTCCCAGTTCATAGCGAGCAACAACGACGTCGCCCGATCGACGTTCAGTACGTTCAGGTTTCTGCATATGAGAACGTCTCCGGGCAAATTGTTTCCCTCGATTACCCTTATAACTCCGAGAGGACCTCTGGAATGAATTTTCGGTTACTCGACGATTGTTAGTTAAAAATTATTATAAAAAAAAATAATCATAAATAAAAAATAAAAATTATTATTAAAATTCTTGAATTTTTATCACCGTTCGAAAAGTAGCAGAAACAGAGAATCCCCGTTGTTGTAATGATCGCTGTAAGGGCCTGGATCTGACTTCTTGTTCCATGTCATCCGCACCAGCGTCGGTTGAGTCCTGTTCAACATCACAAGGGTAATTAAGAAATTGGCGTAAACTGAGTTATTTTTCTATAAATCCATTGTCGTGCATGCTTTGCTACATTAAGTAGGATCTCTTCCAACTAGAAACACCTTACTTCGCGAGGCATGGGATTCAGGATTCACAAGGGGTAATCCCTTTGAAATGTGTATAAATAATTTTTCGAAATTTTGGTACTCGATTAACTTGACTGTACCGCGAGGACAACCTTAATGTACCTGAAGTAAGTCGACAGATCGAAGATCACAGCCGGCGTCGAATCCTCGTTAAGCATCTGGCTTCTTATGCACCCCATAGAAATGTCGTAATGTTGGAACTGGCCGCGCTCGTTTCCGACGGTAAACACGAATCCATCGCCGTGCCACGAAGCGAGTGTCGGTATCTTTGCGAATGAATAAATAATTTAAAAAAAAAAGTAATCAATGGCTCCGTTTGCGGCTGGTCGCGTGGGTTTGCCTTACGAAAGGAGCTTTGACGTTGTTGCTCATGCCCTTCTTGTGATCGTGCAACGTTATCGAACCATCGATGCAGCAGAGCAGCAACATATCCTGATTAGGTGAAAATTGCGCGCAACTCGTGTGCGTCGGCAGCGGCACCGAAATAACTTCTATCCTCTGTAACTTGTCCTGCTGCGAGACCTCGTAAGTCTGCCATTCGATGGTGACCTCGCCCTGCATTTAAAACAATTCCAAGTTAGTCTCAATAATTCATTGATTACCTTTTTTATATTAAAATTTTTTTTTTTTATAAAAGTGTCTCACCTTGCGCGAAACTTTCTGCTCCACCGAGTGAATAACATTCTCGTGCCGCGAATTGAATATAATGCAAAGCGGATCGAATTCGGTTCGCAGGTAACAGACTAACTCGAATTTCGTGCTGCAAATTTCAATTCGAAGATCATTTCTGTGTCTGACGAGAACAAAGCCGGTAGACATGCAATAGAGGTGCGTTCTTGAATGCAGCTCTGCTGTGTTCGGCCAAATCCAGAAATATTCGAAAAAAGGCATTCTTATTCAAGAACGCACCCAAGTAGTAGCGCCGTTAGAAGAAAACAAAACGCCAGCGTTTGTGAGCACCGTGACCATAGCAACGAAAAATTAACAAGCTCAGATCGAAAAGATAGCGAGCAACCCTAGCCACTTGCGCGTTTGCTAATAGGAAAAAAAAAGAAATTTGTCCATGAGAGATGTCTCAGTTCTGGCACTCTCACTGGACCGAAGATGCCTACAAGCCCGGACTACTCGGCAACTGGCAAGTCCCGAACTGGCACCCAAAGTGGCCGTGTGTCAGACACTGCGTCACGACTACTTTCTTAGCTGACAAATCGGGACGCCTTTTGCCCGACAAGCCAAAGTCGAAGAGGTCTCCTTGGGGCGATTTCAAGGTAGAAACATTTTGTGATTTTCATAAGAATTGTTGATTGTGAATCGAGGATTCTACTTGTGCCAGGGTACGTGGGAGTTACCGTTAAAGATTGATAGAAAATTAGCGCACGAATTGTCGGCACCGCCCAAGTTCAAGCTGGCTGCTTGGGAGGCTCACAAGATTCACTACGAAGGTCCTTGCGGGATAACAGCCGAGAGCTCGAAGAGCAAGGAGAAGCCGATCGCCCAAGCGAAGCGTAGGAAATCTCCGGTGAAAAGCGTCGAGAGGGCGAGAAAACCGGTCGCTAAATCCAAGAGAGTTCTCGAAGGAAATAAGGGAAAGATCGCTAAGACCAAGAGCAAGAAAGCTGAGGGAACGATCGTTAAGGCCAAGGGCAAGGAAGTTAAGGGAACGATAGCTGAAACGAAGAAAACTACTGCGAGGCGAGCGATCGACAAGACCGAAGGTGGGCCGGAACGAGATCGACCCGAGGCAATGCCCGTAAAAGATAAAAGCGAAGCGTCAGAAGACGAAGACCAAAATACTGTTAGCGAAGAGCCAGAATCCAATGAGGAAGAAAGCATCGCCGAAGAGTCGGCATACGAAGAGGAAAGTACCGTTACCGACGAGCAAGAATACAAAGATGATAGGCTTGTTTCCGAAGAGCCAACTGTAGAGAAAAAAGATCGAAGACACCATGGAGAAGAGAAAACAACCGAATGCCGCTGCGCGACCAATTTCGATTCCAAATCGCTCGAAAAAGTTACCCCGAAAGAAATGACCAATACCTGCACCGTTCATCAGCGATTGAGAGTGTAAAATGGTCGATGGACATTCGGTAAAATTAAACCGATCCGTTATCGACGGAAGGCGTACCCCCTTCTCTTTTTTCCACTTTCAAAGTGGTGAAATTTTTTTTTTCGAGATATCGAATTTCTACCACCGCCATTCGCTTCAGGTGACCCATTTCCACACAGAAAACGTAAAACTGGAACCTTTTTAGAAATTTTAAAAATTGACCATTTCCAGCATAGGGAATCCTATGTTAAATTTTGCGAAACGGCACTTTTTTTCAAAAAATTTCGAGATATCGAATTAAAACCTCCGCCATTGCGGCGTCTTACATACCCGGTCAAACGATAGAGGTGGACGTTCGCGCGATCGTGATCTTTTACAGCCGGACTCCAGGGATACACTTCGTTCATCGTCGACTTCCACCACACTAAAATCTACATCCGATGTTTCAATAAAAACAAAAAACAAACAAACAAAACTCGTCGATTTCAAACGCCCTATCGTCTGAGAACAAACTCACTAAGTCTCCGGTTCTGTTGACGCATATTTTCTTGTCCTGCCTACGTCCGCCGGGGCCGGAAAGTTCGACGACCGACAATCTCGGCTCTAGCTTGCTAATTTTATCAAAGACTAGTCTCTTGGGTTTCGTAAAATTTACGACGGTAACTTGGCTATCGTTGTGGGTGAAAACCAAGTGGTTCTTTGTAATGGTTACTGCAAATCATAGTCATACATGGACCTTCGGGAAAATGCGTGAATCGTACTTCCAGGCTTTCGTGCTTTCGCAGCATTACTCATGGACGAATATCGGCGGATGCCGGTATTCCGATAATGAAGCGTATCTTACCGTCCGATATGTGATCGGAGATCTTTCCCACGAGATATTTGTCAAACATTATCTTCTGTATGTCTGCCGTGAGGACGTTCACTTGTATGTAAACCAGCAAACCGTTGCCGAGCACGAGCTGCACGGTGTGCTCGTCGTGCCACCGACAGTAAACCGTCGAGTGATCCCGCAGTTGGTCCTGCAAACGAGCAACGAATTAAATACGACTTCTTACGAATGCGTTCAACATACCCATAAATTCATAAATTAATATTTCGGTTACAGCTAATACAGTTCATAATTTTGTATAATAATTATTGTTTGGTTGTTTATCGAACAGACTTCTTCTTTGCAATATTTTCTCTCTCTGCGTGAAAAGAAAAGAGGGAGGAACGCGCAGCAGTGTAAAGTTGGCAAAAATGTAATTATGTACAGAGTATGGACGAATTGTTACCTCCAGGTATTTAATTCCATCCTTGAGCTTGTTGCCCTTTTTATTCTGAAGTACGGAGACCATACCTCGCTTCTGGCAGTACGCTCTTTTGCCCTCCTCGTACAATCCATCGATGCGTTTCTCATGATACCTGTGGAAAACGAGGTCGCACGTAAATTTCTGCGGCATAACGATAAATTATACAAAAGTCGTATCCGGTAAACGCAAGAGTCTATCCATTGCTACGAGTGCTTTATTGGACGTTATTATCAGAGGGATAAATCAGCACCTGTTATTCATTTAATATTTTCTGTTATACTTATGCTAATGTTAAACGGGTATATCGAACGTACCGAGAGGCCGTTAAATAAATAAGTAAAAACGAAACTAACTTGAAAGCTCCGAAGTCCGTATCCTTGATGTTTATATCTTCGTCGAGACTCCACAAATTTATATCGCCCAGTAGGACGAGCATTTTTCGATCATCTAAGTCCCAACTATGCGGCAAACCATCGGGTGTCGTTTACTTTTTTTCGAATCGATGAGAGAAGCCCAAACAATGTTCGAGGATTATTTTGTCCACGGAGCGCGCCGAGATTAATGACACATCGCGTGAGGCTCAAGCCAGGAGGAACGAGAAGTTGACAACAACAACAAGGATCGCGCAGAGGTTATGTTGCGGTTGTGTACGTCGGATCCGATGCCAGTTGTGCGGAAGCCGGGGAGGGACACAGACGCACTGTGACACTCTGTATATCGAAATAACAACTTCGTGCAGCACACTCCGTCGGTACATTCATTCGACACAGCGTACTCTGTATTTTTGTTTAAGGGGAAAATGCATTCATCTCTTTCAGTAAGACCGTCGCCGACCGGTTGATAACAACATTTGATTGCAGGTGTAAAGAAAACTGTCTTATTGTTGTTATGTCATGCTCGTTCGAACGTGAAACCCGGAATCGTTGCGATCAGTGACAATGTCAGCATCCTTGGGTGAGACGAGTCGAATCCTGCTCCTTTCCTTGCACAAATCCCGTTTACATTCGCTCGACGACAGGTTAGAAGTCAGCGTGCGATAATTTTTTCTAATTCACTCTCGTAGAATCTGTGCTCTGTCTCGTGATCGTCGCAATCTTGTGGGGCGCGACAAATCCATTGTTAAAAAAAGGAGCTACCGGGGTGGAAAATGTGGAAGCCTCGAGTGTACACGAGAAGATCTTCAAGGAGATTTATTTCCTTGTAACAAATCTCAAGGTTTGTTCGTTACGCCTTTCGTTTGTCGGAACATGTTTACGCGCGCAGGCGCCGATTTATTATTCAAATTAATTACTTTATATGATTTATATTGATAATATGTAAATTTTTTTTTCAAGTACATGGTACCGTTTCTCGTGAACCAGAGCGGCTCCCTCCTCTACGTCGCGACACTCAAGGGCGCGGATTTGTCGCTCGCTGTGCCGGTGACGAATTCTCTCACCTTCGTTGTCACCGCGATGACCGGATGGATTCTCGGAGAGGAGAAGCCTCATAGAAGTAAGAGGAAATTCATTGTTTAATTAAATTTATCTGATTGGGAGTTTGGCGCTTAATCAACGGCACGATAAATCTTTTTAGACGTCTACATTGGAATAGCATTAATATTGAGCGGAACGACAATCTGTTGCCTCGACAAGTTGAATAGCGCGGAAGAGGTACTGTCGTAGTATCCGCACTATAATATCGTATACTTCCTGCAATTGCGATCTTCTGTAAAATATGGTGGAAACGTTTAATTTTTTCTACATCGGAATAGCACTAACACTATTCGGCGCAATAATCTGTTGCCTTGACAAGTTAAATAGTGCAGCGGAGCTGCTATCCCAGTATCTCAGTCAATCGGGCGTTACCCACACTGCGTCTGCGATCTTCTATGAAATACAGTCAAAATGTATTTTTTTACCTATGAAATATTCATAAGGGAATATATTGTTATTTAGAATTGCGTTTATTTATTTCAAGATATTTAATAGAGTTACAAAACAAAGGTTGTTTCTAACGCACGCCTCGTGCGTTATATATTCTTAGCAGCAACGATAGCTTGGTTAATCAACTATATATATATATATATATTTATATATTTATCAGTAGGTCAATGTAAAGATCATCCATGGTATTTACATGCAAATCTATGTGGTAGTGGTCTATATATACACACGCAATTAGCACCGTAGTAGGAATAAATGTATGGTGCGAATGTTTTTTTTTCTTTTTTTTCTTCATTTTACAATAATCGCGGAGTTTCCTGACGCGTGACGATATACAGGTCTGTCCGATTTTATATTTTTATTTATTTATTATTAAAATGCATTGAGTCCGGCCTCGTTAAGATTATTTATCCGTAAAGTCGGCGACGACGATCGGGATATTTATTTAATAGCGATCAACACTGTGCTAATGAGGGCAAGCTGCTCGCAATAAATCAATCGACTTTTTAAGTACAAGACATTAAGGTATTACAAAGTATTCTTCTACGTATTTACAAAGGCTCGTCAGGAAACAATTAATCGTTATGGTGTCGGCTATTAACAGCGTGTGTCGGTTTCATTTGATTTTTTTATTATTTTTTATTGTGCGAAAAGCACACATTCGCAAAACTATGTTATTTCGTCTTAAGAAATACAAATCGCTTATTAACTATACAGGTAGGACATTTCATTTTTTTATTTTTTTTCGTGTTTTTGATTACTTTGGAAATTACGTGATTGCTTGATGACGGGGGAGAGGAGTCGGTGATGGCACTATGATTCACGGTAAGCTAAGCAATGGTTTCTAGATTTTTTTTTCTCGTATCTGCCTATCGCCAAGTGATCCGAAGCTCGCTGGGGTTCATTAAAATTCCATGTAAATTTTAAGCTCTAATAATCCATCGTTATGCGCTTCACGAATCTTCCAATCTCTCGCTACGGACACTATAGTTACCGCGTGTTACGTGCATTCTCGTCTTGCACGGTAAATTTATCTACATAAATCTGGCAGAGAGAAAACTACGTGTTAAGTGCGATGGATGATTTAGCGCTCGAGACAGTCGCGGTCGTGACGTCGTCACGATTCGATAGAATTACCGCATCGCAAGATCCAACACCCGTCGCGAGTAAATACGTGATCATTGTACATTTTTCATGTTCGTTGTTTCTCGTCCGCGTTTTACATATCTCAAGGGAATGGCAATGAGTTTGATTGGTCAGATTAATCGAAACAATAATATAGCAGCGATTAACTTGTTAATAATTTAATTTAAATTTTACATTTTAAATCGATATACTTATACATATATCGTGTGTGTGTGTTTTAGCGCGTCGGTGTGTACCATGCGTGTGTATAATTTATACCCGGATTTCGATAATCATATTAGGACCGAAGGTCACCGAGCTCGACGACAAATCACGACAAGCTGAATCTTTTTCCTCCTCCGAGGAGACCTTCGATTAGTCGATTAATTCGATTACAATGCGCATTTACAATTAATCGTGTGTGCCCGGTCGAGCATCGTTGGTAAAAAATATTTAATATACTACGTGTATCATATATTATCGTCACGTTGGAACACGTGTCAATGACGTCGTTTCGTTACGCAGTCGTTATTATAAATCGCATACGGAATTGCTTATGAAACTCAGGACTAGCATTGATGCAATGGCCTTTCCCATCAGGCGCGGGACTTCTTGCTCTTGATCTTGAACCATCCGGCACCCTTGTTCGGATCCCTCGGCACTGACGTCGATCTGCTGAGTTCACCGCGGGAACTACCGTTTCTCGGTTTCGACGCTAGCGATTCCGTCGACACGGTTCTGTCCGCTTTTTGCTTGTCCTTGGACTTGAGCGTGCTGCGACTTATCGTACCTGGAAGCAATGGTGTAACGTCATCGGATGGAATTAAACGACGCCGTCCGTTGAATCGAGCGTAGACACGTTGCCCTCGCTGCGGTCGCGCCGTCGCGAGAATTATTAGATAATAATCGTGAGAGTAATTATCAAGTGTGAGAGTGTGATTAATCTCTCGGACAGCCGCGACCGCACCGCGCTGGCTCGGGATCTTCCGTAAATTTACCGGTTTTCGAGATGTTGTCCTTGCTTCGACGGGGTTCCTTGCCTCGGCGACTGAGAGTCTCCCGACTCCTCTGTCTGCGCCTCATCGTCGTCGGGGGCTTTTGATGCTGCTGCTGCTGCTGCTGCTGATCGTAATTGATCTCGAATGGCTCGCGATAGAGCCTCGGCTTCCAAGGTGCGAGAACGCTCACGCTTCTCGACACCGTTCTCGTGTGCGATTGCAATGGCCGATTCAGCTCGTCGCGACTCGCTGCTCGGCGTCGTTCGTTCGGTCCGGGAATCTCGCCGACTGCAGTCATTAGATGGAAAGAAAAAAAATTCTCGTTATTCAATTATCCTCGCTCCGCCTGGCAATTTATGCGATTAGAATAGCTTAGCGTTACAGTAGAACCTCGATTATCCGAATCTCTCTTGTTCGAAGTACGAATTGCTTTGAGGTATGAACGGCACAGTTTTTGAGTCCGACGGCACATTTTTTTAATTAAAATGTTTGGCGAGGTAAACGGACCAGTTTGTGGCACTGACTTAAAGTGTTCAATTCACTGCAAAAGTGTCTCAACCTTTTTCCCGAAAAGTGCATAATTTTGTGGTTTTCTACTAGTTTTTCCCATATAAAAAAATTCAAAGTGAATTTTAAAATCTGATAAAATCGATACGTATTCAGAAGAGTGAAAGAATCATTTTCATTTAAAAAAAGTTAATTTATTCCGATAATAGAGGTTCTACTCTATCTAATCGACTTGCGCACGGAAAAAGTAAGAACACCACCCAGTAATAATATTTTTCTGAGTATGTAACACATCCAACCGCCTCAGTACCCACCTGTTGCGGCGTGAAGGTAAACAACGGAACGTTGCGATCTCTGGGAATTCTGACTCTGCTGGCTGCTGTCTCCCGTTGTACTTTCACCGGAGGACAAAGCGCTCTCCGCGAGTCTCGGCGGTTTCCTCGGCGGCGACGAGACGTTCAAATTTTGACGACTCGAGCTCGTAACGTCGCGTCTCGACGTTCCATTGTCGTCGATTCGTTTGCTCCTGAGAAAAATTAAAGCGAACAAACGAGAACGTTCCTTAAGTAAGTGCGAGATCTTCCGGAAAAAAAAATGGAAAGCAAAAAAAAAAAAAAAAATCATTAGCATCGAGTGTTTTACCTGCGCTCGCGGTTCGAAGAGACGGACTCCTGGTCGGTCTCGCCGAAGAACCGAAGATTCTTCTGCACGGAGACCCGCTCGGGCGCCGAGGATGCCTCCTCGTCCTCGGTACCGGTCGTCAGTATTTCGCTTTCCGGTATCCTCGGTTTCTTGTCGACGGTCTGCAAACAAAACAAACAAAAAACCACAAAGGTGTTACAGCGAAAAATAAAAAAAAATCCCCTAGCACAATTCTCGCTATCGTCTCGCGTGATTCTTAAAAATAAAAAAAGAAAAAAAATAAGTCTGCACGAAAAAACGCCGGACAGAGCAAAGAAGCGCAAAAAAAAAAAGAAAAAAAATGAAGATTGATGCGAGTCTAAAATTATCTCGCTCGGCGAGAACATTACAGCAAATTTCGCGTTCCCGGTTGGCGTTCTCGCGAGCGTAGAACGCGAGAGTCCATTATCTCTATAGAGAATACACACATAGTATTATACCGCCTTTGTGGACATATATATATATATAAACACACACACACATATATATATATACACCCGGGTCCGCGGAGAGCTTGATCGCTTGCGGTCTAGTTAATCCGATGTAAGGCAGCTCGTTGTTCTTCGAGGGACAAAAAAAGCTGAGGAGCCGCTCGCTGCCCTGGGGATGTTGGATTAATGTCTGCTCCGCTCGGACGTACCAGGAGTGGCCAGGGGGATATAAAACGGGGGAGGGGGGGATGGAGAGTGTACGAGCGAGAGAAATAAAGAGAGAACGGTTCGTTTCACGATGCCTCGGTAGGATAGCTGTACACGCCAGTTACTAGCTCGAGTACAAAGGTGTATCCAGTGTGCGAATCGAAAAATAATGACTCCAGGAGAGCGTGGCGGCGGCGGCGGCAGCAGCGTCTTCATGAGTCATGACCCCACGCTCGTTCCCTCTTGCCTCTTCGATAGATCATCGTCCACCAAGAGGATTCACGCGCGCGTGCAATCAGCTCCCTCTCTGTTTCCCTCCGCGCAACTCCGCTCGGCGATCCGCGAGAGGGCGAACGATTATCGGCTCGGGCCACAGTTTTACAGAGAGTTCTGGACACTCGCCGGGCAAAGGCGTGACAAAATTGAGCCGCCATGGTGGTCAGCTGAGGATTGTTTTATCTACACGCATGCACACCGCGCCTTTGTTTCTCCACTCAACGATTACAACCGAATCTACAAACCCATCGACTCATTATTCCGTAAAAAAAAAAAAAAGATGCAGCACACTTCACGCTACTGCCGAGATCGTCAGTTCTCAACGCCCAATGAGAAAGCTCGGTACGTCGAAATTGTTACTTGTTTATAATCGCAGCCTTTTTTCCCCCGCTTTGTTTTACCTTACATTGTCAACCGCGCCTCGCGTTTTCATTCTCGCGTTAGGATCGGAATCTAGCGACTGACAAAGATTGTTCCACGGGGCTGCTCGTCTTTCGTTACGAATATACAGGATATTACACACCCGTGTATACCTCGCTCCATACGCGACGGTCGGGCTAGTAGACGGCGAGGCTCCGGCACTTAATCTCGCGATTAAATTAAACCACAGAGCGCAGAGTTAGTTAAGCATTTAATCAAACTGGTAATTGGTGGTTGTAGTGGCCCTAATGGCTCGGCTCGCGCACGCTGCACCCTGGTAAGGAAAAATAGCTAGGAAGAACGGGTGAGAGAGAAAGAGTGAGGGAGAGAGAGAGAGAGAGAGCGAGCTGTTATGCTGGACTTACTGATGAATGTGCGCACTATGGCTAGTTATACATACTAGTACATCGGCGCTACAGCACGCCCGAGGCGATCCAGAGTGGATGCGAGCGAGGCATTACTTTTATCGTCAGTTTCTATCGAAATTTTCTTTGCATACAAAAATATGAATTTTCCGACGGTTAAATTGTTGACGGCGCATAGTTTGTTTTGAAGATCGAATACTTAAATTTATCCATGGGAACGGGCCACGTCATCTCCCCTAGCGGATACTTGAGGTGCTTTCGATTTGCCGTCATAATAATGGTGGCGTCATAATAACGACGGAATTCAAAACGAACAGCGCTTCAGTTGCGGTAACTGCGCATGCGTACGGTGCCCAGCGAGTAAACCTCGTTCATTCGTGGCGAAAGTGACATGGGTCGCGTAATACGCATGCGCGGTCATTGTAACTGAAAGGCTTTTCCTTTTGGACTTCGTTATTGTGAAGCGACGATCATTATAACGGAAAATCAAAAGCACCTCAGAGATGCTTTTGATTTAGTGTCTTTCGGTGTTAAAACCTGACTGCGCATGCGGTCGTTTTCTGGTACTAATTCTTACCAAACAATAACTGCGCATGCGCAGTCATTGTTTGGCAAGGGGGGGGAGGGGAGGGGAGGTTGCTTTTATTAGGAATTCACTGTCGCGTGTGAATTAATAGTCGTACGAAAGTTTTGTTGTTGTGAAAACGCGTCTCAACTGCGGCGGTGGGGTGCTCGTGAGATGAATACATAAACGTGAAATTTCGGTGTAAAAGAACCGTTCCGCGGCTGTGCGCGGTGTTGAGTGAGTTCAGCGACGGGAAAATGACGGTGACGACGACGACGAAGCGCGAGGAGGCGAGCGAGGAGGAACGTGGGCCAGTTTGTCCGGATTCTCGAAAGACTGGAAACGGCTCATCCGCGTCAACGATATTATTAGACCGATGACGCTACGATCCTTGGAACACGGCGACGGGCCCGTCGAAAAATGGTGGCACGGTTTTACAGCATTCTATGCATCAAGTAAGTTTACAGCAATTTATCCTTGTCCGATGGAACACAATTTGTCGGTCCCTTTTTAAACCGAAAGTTCGATGTTTTGAGGTATTTGTTAATTTTAGGTTTCGTAAGACAATCTATCTATGTATATATGATAAGTGCACTGGAAAAAACATGAACTGCTCGTCTAGTTATCCTCGCCCAGCTATATATATATATATATATATAAAACTCGCCTCTACGCTAAACTATATATATATATATAGCTTAGGTATATTTTTGGGAGTGGATGGGAGAACGGACAAGTCCCACCGAAAAATAAACATATCAGACCTACGGGATAAACTTGAAAATCCAATGTAGGACAAAAGCGGGGTGAAACGGGTTTTACCCCACTCAATCCTATAAACTAGAAAAAGCGCCTAAAATATTGCATGCGCCGTTTCGATTCATAAGTCAATTATGCGTTCAGGACGGCCTACTTTGCGCCGGTTCTGGCTAGTTTCTACACAAACATCGACAGGATTTTTTTTATTTGTCTCTCTACCTTGGCACTGCTCTTATTCTTTCGGGACAACGACTTGAACCATCCCTTTCTCTCTGCGGCTTTGCTCTGATTTTCTCTTGTCAGGGTGTTGCTCAATTCGCAAAAGGGCTCTTCCTCGCGAGTCAGGGTTCCCGTAGATCGGGATAGTCGGGCGGGCCTGGGAGGGCTCGGGCTTCCGCTGGGGGTCGACAGGCGTCTACGCTGGCTGTAATCCTCCTGGAAGACGAAAATCAAACCACATCCGTCAGAGTTGTCAAACTCAAAAAAAAAAAAATCATTAAAAAATCGCCAGCTTTCAATATCCCCAATTAGAAGGAAAGTGCACATGTATATCCGAGCGAGGGTATAGTAGTAACAATCAAGTAGAAAATATCCGAGCATAGTCGGACCGTGAGCGCGTTTGCGGCTGCGTGGGTGGCGCAATCGGAGCAGGCATCGTGACTCGCCCAAGGGTAGGTTTTTCCCTCCCCCTTTGCCGCGACTCCTCTCGCCATCGTTGATTTTTTTTTATCTATCGTTTTTTTTTAAAGTCATTTCGCAAACTAGACCACATATTATATGCGACACCACGACGTACTTAACATTCAAAAAAATAGTAATATAATGATAATAAAATAAGAAAAAAAAATACGAATGTGCGAAGCTTTCGATACGCGGCATAATAAAACCATACAATGTATATGGTGCATGTAACATAGCGCCTGTCTACGTCGAAGAGGGATCCGAGAGACTCTCCCGTGCGTACTGGCATATAACAGGCGCGCACCGCATAAAGTCTTAAATGACTAAGGATGAATAGCCCATATCGCGGAATCATCTGCATAGTACAAGACCTAGCGCGCTTCCCTCCGAGTCTCCATATATACGAGCAACAATATCCTGTATGTGCTTTCCATAACGAGTCGGGGGCGCGCGCGCGCGCCCGCGCGAGCCAGCGAGCCCAGCGAGCGAATGCAACGTGCTCGGTGTTCAGGCACACGATATGTAGCCAGCGGGCATTGTGACCCACGCACCGCCCTGCTAACTCTTATAGCAACGCGGTGAGAGTCCACGGGCACGCTATATGCGGTCCCGGGCGAGCGGCGGCCTTCCCGCCTGCCTTCTTCGTCTTATATTCTCTTCCACATCCTTTTATTTATTTATTTTTTTATTTTAATTTTTTTTTCTGGTCCTCCGTTTCTTCTGCTATCTTCTGCCCATTCGCCTTCTTCATCTTCCGCCTCTCTGCCTTCCTCTTCGCCGTCCTCCTCCTCCTCCTCTTCTTCTTCTTCTTCGTCCGTACGCTTGCGCACTGTATTCCCCCCTTGCAACCTGGCCCTACCTGCATCTCGACGGGGAATGCGTTATGCGCGACGGCTACTCCCTCGCCGGTTATATACTCCTTCGCGTGGGCTTCCTCGAAGATTGGGCTAGGTCGGTTACGCGCTTACCCACAAGTCTGCGCGCGTGGTACCGGCTTCCATCGGGAAACCACGCGTGGCATTTCTCACTCGTTTCATTATTATTATTATTATTATTATCATTATTATTATTATTTTTATTATTTTCATTATTATTATTATTTTTATTATTTTCATTATTATTGTTATTTTTATTATTTTCATTATTATTGTTATTTTTATTATTTTCATTATTATAATTTTTTTTATTATTATCATTATTGTTGTTGTTGTTGTCGTTATTGTTATTATTTGATATGAGGGACGATGGGAGTGTAAATTTTAATCGGGCGCGAGAGGCCGATCGGTAGGGAAGGGAATTTTGCTCATTGAAAATAAGGTGAGGGAAACTATCGAGGGATCGTCGTATGCCGAAGGATCGTAATACCCGAGCGAGGCTGTTTCTATCACGGGCGTGTGGGAAGTTGTCCACACGTGGGTAAAACGCAAGGGCGTACACGGGATGCGGGCTTTAAAGATCGCTGGACGAGGTTCGCTGCTGGTGCTTGCCGCTGCCGCTGCGGTAACTTGGATGTACGTTGCGTGCGTTACGAGAGCCTCGTACCATTAGCCGTAAATCACTGACAATTTATCATAAATTCCGGGAGGAGCGTGAGAGACATTACCGCGTTACATTACAAAGTAAGGAGTTCCTCTAGCGCCTATTAATTGTCGAAGGCAAATATACAAGGAACGTGGACGGAGCCAGAGGCGGGGGTGCGGGGGAGGAATTTCAGAATCTTCGAGTCGTGAGAAAAACGAGGACGAAGGCCCCTTCCGAGAGTTCCAAGATCGCGGCGGGAATACATCGGGATCGGATGGAATGCAGGATAAACGGTGTGTTAATACCGGACAGGCTGGTCTTAAGGCGATGCGAAAATTCGTCAACTTATCAACGTCAATTTATCAATCCTACGTCATTACACTCTTCATTACCGGCTGAGTGCGTGATTGTTCCACATCACCTTTTGAATGGTGCAGCGATCTCGAGAGCAAAGTTTTGACTCAGCTCACGACAACTTGAATTATTGGGCTCCCAAAATTGCCTATCCAAGGTCACTCATCGGAGCTTCAACTGTGAGTCTCAGATATCGAGGTTCATCCTCAGGCGCCGGAATTCGCCTGCAGTAACTCGTCGTTCGGCGAGGGATCACCTGGCAAACGACCGGGAGTGAAGATTTAATGATTATGATTATTGACCGACAGGCGTATCGAGGTTTGCTCGATGGCCGCGCTCCTCCCGGAGAGCGCATGCGCAACCGCCGAGGGTAAACAGAGCATCAAGAGGGTGCAAAACGCCGGTAGAAACGGAGTCGTCGGGTAGCGAAGAAACAGAAGAAGAAGGAGAGAAAGAAGGTGGTCGCAGTGGCGGCGTCGGTAGTGTAAGAAGCTCGTACGACTCACGGGTGGATCGTTGCCGGAGGACGGGATGCGGTTGGGCCAGGAATGCGCGTCCAGCCGGCGCGAAGGAAGGAGCGCGAGCGCGTGTAAACGTCTCTCCCTGCGCTCGCCCCCCCCCCCCCCCCCCCCCCGTTCCTCCGACGAGCCGGGCTCGGTTCGCACGCCAACGGAGCCCTCTTCGACCGAGTGCCTCCATGCGACTGCGCCGCAAATCTCGATCTAGTTTCGAGCGGTCCGACGAGACGAGGGAGCGAGCGGGAGAGCCGCGGCTCTAACATTCCCCCATTTAGTTCGCTTCCAATTTAACAGGATTCCAACCGTTCCAATACGATCTCACGTATAACGAACGTCGGTACCGCCGTATTATGTGCAGGATTATTGCTGAATCTCCGAAAGAATACGAGTTCCTCCGGGTTGGCTGGACTCGGGTTCACCGCGGTATTACAGGCGGTAATCCTATCGGGAAGAATCAGGATTCGTTTCGGTAGTTCGAGCGAGACTCAAGCTCTCCTCTCTTCTCGGCCCCTCCCCGGCTTCCCCCCCCCCCCCCCCCCCGTGCAGCCCTCTCTTCAGAATTCTCTCTTTCACTTATCTTTCTCCCTTGGCATCTTCCCTTCAAGGTCATCAGCTTTGCCGACGGTGGCAAAGCAGCCGGGGAGAGTATCTAGGAGGTCTCTTTCACTCGGCCCCGAAGTCCCCCGAGAGGATGAAGCGAGAGGAGAGAAAACCGGATGCACACTTTTGCGTCCGCGTGCTCCCGCTCCGACCAGCTTGTGCCCGGTAAGCTAGTAACTCCGGGGCCCTCGTGTTTGAGAAGTCGAGAGTCCAGGCCGCCTCGACCATCGCGCATCGCACTCATTAATAACCGCCCGGGTGACCGGGAGAGGCTGCGCGCTTTACTTTATTTGGAATAACTCCGCGGGGACTGAGACCGCGCAGGGTAATTTCCGGGTGAGGCGGCCATTTTTTGTCTCGTGCAGAAAGAGGTCGGTGCAATGCTCGGCATCGATGTCCGGACGAACCGAATTGGCCTTCGTTGCGCTTGGGTTCGGACATCGATCCGAAAAATGCTCTCCTCTATTTCGGTTCTAGAAAGATGGGAAGCAAGGTTGCGGCTCATTTCAATCACCGCATGGCCGATCATAGCGCATAGTTATCGATCTGAACTCACCGAGTTCCAAATGTTAGACTCGATAAGGTAACAAATATCCAATGGTAGACTAGATAAGGTAACAATCTTCAGACAAGTCCCAATCGTCGGATTCTCCTATGCAGATCTGATTTAAATAGGATCAGATTTAACTCATCACCATTACCGTCGGTCTTGACTCGCTCGTGATCAAGCATGAAATCCCGGTGAGAGCAGACGCTCTTCCTTTCTTTCGTCGTTATTAAATTTTTCGTTTTTTCCTCCTCTCCTCTCATCGTTATTTATGGTAGGTTGGTATGAAAAACGAGTTCGTGGCCGCGCCGGTTAGTTCTCTCCCGTGTGCCCGGAAATTGTCTCGGTCACGACACGAATAGAGGTGTTCTTGCTCGGGCTCGGGGTCCTCGGATTTCAGTACCGGCGAGCCTCCGGCCGGGCCCTTAACCGATGTGCCCTGCCTCAACCGATTTATACGGCCTCCCGAGAAACGACGAGACGCGGGCCCGCGCATGCGCGCGCGTCGAGTATCCTGGGCTGGTGAATATTAATTATTGCGATCGTGTCAAGATTCACCGACTTGTAGTTACGCGAGGCTGGTTTCATGAGCGAGCACCGACACGGGTGAGGCAACAGCGGCGACTGCGGCGCGAGATGCAGTCGATACTTTGTGCGACGCGGAGTTCGACGAGCCGGCAACTTCCTGGGAGAGACAGATTGCCACAGTTTCCTCTCCATCTCAATCGGCACCGTTTATTCTCTCACGCACACCTCGACGACCTTTTTAATTGGGAGCTCGACGTTGATTTCAAGTTATTTTTCTCCCCGTGGTCAACTTGTAAAATCCAAGTACGGTTGACCGGCGTTTGGAAAATGACTGACGATTGGCTGTTAATCGGCGGCAGATCGGCAGTCGATGATCCGATCTGGACTAATGTCCAGCATTGGCGAAATTGTCGATCGATGGCCAGTCCAAGGGGCCGTTTTGCCCCACGGTTCCGTTTTGCCCCGCCGCTTCCTCCCGCTCTCAGTTCAGCGATAAGTGATCGATATCCCATCTTTTTGCAATTCGACACGAGCCTTTAACCCGGATTAGAAGAGGCCCCGGTATCGGCCGACTTCCCTGGTACGAGCTCGCTCCGTAATAGCTGATCCCTTCGGCTCCGTCTGCAAAAGCAGTGCAGACCGGCCGATCGGCCGGACGAGCAGGGCGCGTAGAATCGTATCGGCAAATTGCAATCGGCGACAGGCCGACACGGGAGAGCGAGAGACGGAGAGATCGGGGGAGCGCGGGGAGGGCGCGTGGTTAAACTCTTCTTCTCTTGTCGGCAACTCCCATTGCGCGCAACAAGGGCCAAGGTCTCGGTCAGTTCGTTGACGCTTCTTCTTCTTCTCGTTCCATCCTCCCTTGCGCCTCTTCTTTCATGCTGAGCTCACGATTCGCAGTTGTTGGTTGAAGCCTTCGAGATTAATTCGCCAACAATTATTATAGGCTCATAGAGAGGCTCTTGTAGTCGTGTGCACCGCCGGACGACCTACCAAATAACAGAGAACATTCGTTCCATGATTAACCATTTCGTTGTTAAGTCCTTTCTCTCAGAGATCCTTTATTCTTCAAACTCCCGAGATTCGCAGTTGTTGGTTTACCCCCCTAAGATTAATTCGCAAACAATTATTAAACGCTCATAGGGGCACTGCCAAGGCCATGTGCACTGCCATATGATCTACGAAATAGCAGATGACATTCGTTCCATGTTTAACTATTTCGTTGTTGGCTTCATCTTCTCAGGATCCTTTATTCTTTAAACTCCCGAGATTCGCAGTTGTTGGTTGAACTCCCCCCCGAGATTAATTCGCAAACAATTATTACACGCTCATAGAGAGACTGTTAAGGCCGTGTGCACTGCCAGATGATCTACGAAACAGCAGAGGACATTCGTTTCGTGTTTAACTATTTCGTTGTTGGCTTCATCCTCTCAGAGATCGTTTATTCTCCAGACTTCAGAGATTCGCCGTATATGCATGTATATGTATATACTTGTTGTTAGGTTCTATCAAGTCCGCACCTACACGGCTGTCCGCCGCATTCAGAAATAAAGACAGAAAATGGCCGAGACGTGGGTAGATATATCCGTCCACCCGGGAGTTGTTCTCTCGGAAAGTGTTATTGTTATTACAACTCTACTGTTATATAGGATGTATACGATCTCTCGCGCGGGCGCGCGAGCGAGTAAAGAAGCAAAGCAAAGAAGCAGCCCCGTGAGAAACATCAATGCTATGCCGCCGCCGCCACCACAGCCGCCGAGGAGAGCCTCGAGTGATGAAGAGAATCGCAGAGAAAGAGACCCGGTGAGGCACATCAGGAGAGCTTGAGAATCCAGGCAGGCGTTTGAAAAAGACGTCATGGCACGTCTCGCCTCGGGCGCCCATTGCTGGGGACGCGAGCGACGTCTTCCTTTCGCTTTTAATCTCGTTTTCCAACCCACCGACAACTCTCTCGCGTCTCCTCCCACTTTCCTATGTCTCGTTTTTATTTTTATATTTTTTCTGCTTTTTTTTTCCTCTTTCCAACCGACAACATGCAGTCGGTCAAATTGTCACCCGAAGTGATTATCTGGGCACATTTTTTTCCACGAATGTTGAGACTGTTTCTTTTTCTTCAACTCCACTTGTCATGCATAAGGAGTGGCCATCGTGGCCCATCCCGATTTTCCCGTGAATCAATGAAATATGGACTTTTGACCTATGCGAAGTGATTTAATTATTTGAGATAATTGTAAATCATTTATTGCCACGATATTGCGTTACACGCTATCGATAATATGGTTCGAAGAAGACCGAAGAGTCTTGTTACCGAATGAAGAAAAACCCGGTTAACGTAGCAACAAAAACCGCGCCTCCAACCGCACAACTTCAGTGCGTTAATTGATGATCAGCCAATCCACTTCAACAGAAGTCGATGTTGCGGACCACTTTTACACCCGACGATTTTTGGACTCAGAGTGACCGCAAACGCTCGGAAGTCTGAATCGCTGAAAACGGCTTTGCGGAACGAGCAACAATTGACCGTATCTCCGGGTGGTCCGTATCGCCCCGAATTACCCTGCAATTCCCCGCCGATCTCCGCAACTGTGGTTAATCGCCACGTGAGATCCGTTCCACCGCCGCGTATTAAATGCACAATCAGAAGTGATCGCTTCGTCAGCGAAACGAACACAGTCCGAGACAAGCCTCGGCGGGCCTTTACGAGAAGGAATAAAACGTCATTTGGAGAAATTGGTGGTTATCCGTCTCGGGAGGATGGCGAGATAGTCGGGAAACCGAGAGAACACGTCCGTTCGCCGGGTGAGCTCGCTAATGACGGCACGCCTCCGCGGTCTTGTTTACAACTAAACTCGTCCGGACATAATTTGTTAAGTATCTCCCACATATATATATATATATATATATATATTTTTTTTCCTCCCTCAAGTTCGACTCATTAGGGCGCCACAATTCGGCCAGTCGTACCGCGTCTTTCCTTTAATCTCTTCCCTCCGCCTTTTCTCTCTGTATATTATCCGGCGGAAGTAACGTGCTCGTGTAAAATCGTGTAATGGCGTATTATGCCGTAAAATAGCTGAGGGCTTGCTCTCGCCGCCATTCCGTACCGCGGCGATCGGCGGGGGAGGGGAGGGGAGGGAATAGTGGTCATGGTGGTGAACAGTCTGACCCGGTGGTTCGATTAACGCGTAAGTACGTTGCCGTATCTCGTATTAACCTCGGGCAAAAACCCTAATGAGGGCCCGAGCTAGACGCGGGCCCCATGAAGATGTATACTCACTTGCTCTCGGTTGTACGAGCCTGGTGAGAGGAAGGGGGGGGGGGGGTTGGTTAGAGGGAGGATGAGGGGTGAGGGCAAAGAGTAAAAGCAAGAGCGAGCGAGCCCCCCACGGTGGGAGGAGGCACACGGCACAGAAACAGAGACCAGTACCGCATAATTATATCCCGGCTGTAGTGTGTGCCATGCTACGGGTACGGAGAGTGTGCGATCGCGCGGGGGGGGGGGAGGGGGAGGGGGAGGATTCGCCGGAGAGCCGCATCAAGGCCGTCAAGGTAGGTTTCAATCGAGAAACTACGCGCTCGCCCGCGCCCGTCGCTTCTCCGCGAGATTCTCAAACCCGATTAAACCGCGAACCCGTGCGCTCGACTATCGCCTACATACCGCCTCGTGAAGAAAAAAATATACGGAGGAAGAGGCAATGATAAAAACTAAAGAGAGCAAAATGACGAGGGAATCGTAATTGTTGGTATAAGACCGGAAGTTGGCGTTAACCTAGGTCTCTATTTGATACCCATGCGCGAACGATGCCGCTTCTTAGCGAGATTCTCAAACAGGCTTCGGGGCGCTAAATCGAGGCTTGATAAGGCCTTATCAGCGGTGGATGTAACGCTAGGAACTTCCCGCTAGGAGCCTTGATGAAATCATTATATTTGGGACAAAATAGGGAGTTCGATCAACCGATTCCCTTATGGAGCATCTGGCCCTGATGAGTATCTAACAAGGTCATTTCAGCACCTGATGTAACGTTCTAACATCCTGAATGGGTCTTATCAGGGTCAGATGGTAATGAAACAGAAATTCCCGCCGGGACTCTTCATGAAATCGTTACAGTCGTAACAAAACCGGAAGTTCCATCAACCTACACCCTAATACAGCATCTGGCCCTGACGAGGACCCAACAAGGCCGCTTCAGGGCCTGATGTAACGCTCTAAAATCCTAACCAGGACTGTCGAAGAGATCATCCAACCTGCCACAAAACCGGAAGTTTTCACCAACCCACACCCCAACGCGGCGTCGACGTGCGATATACTCCGACCCTTCGCACTCCGATCCAGCGACAAGTATATAACCAGCTTGAGTAAAACGAGTCGTGTACCCCGGCAAAGTTATTAAACGATCGAGCTTTTCGATATTCCCCCCACACAGATGTGTACCGAAGAGGCAGTTCTTGTTTGATGGCGAGGGGGATCGGAAGGGCGAGCGGAGCCGCGGAGATCCCGATATCGATACACACCGACGTATCAGCGATTGTATGGGTAGACAGTAGGCAGCAAAATATGCCGCGGGAGGCCACCGACTTCCTGGGATAATCTAGCAGTAACCCTAGCTGCCGGACCCAAGCCGGAGATGCGATCGCGTTCCTCTCGCCGAAGATGAGACCGGTGAGGGAGGAAGCCCGCTGCTGGGTGCCGGAGTAGCCGGTATCGCTCTTTCTCCCGGTGTTGAACCCTGCGCGCCGGCGCGCTTAGGATGCTCTCCAAGTGTACAACGTTGAGCGGAGAAGCCGGCTGGTAGCTCGCGAGTTATGGACCGCAGGAATAGATGTTACCGTCAGCATCTTCGGGACACCTCAGCGATCACGCGGAACGATATCGTTTATTTGGCGAATGACAGGACGACTCGGGATCCTCGGACGCGGCTTCTCCTCTCCGTGTCTAACGTACTCGTCCGGCCCTCGCTTCCCGAGGATCGCAACGCAGTTGCATCTCCGTCGTGGCAATAAGCCGCGGGACGGAGTCGCACGGCCGGGCGCGTATATCTGTAGACACAGAAACCTTACACTGCGCCGAGGGTTACACATTTTTTTCACATAACTCGACATTAAAGAAAATCATGAAGACCGATCAGTGCAGAGTCATCTGGAGCTGGCCGGCTCGGCGACCCGTGCAGACGCACGACCGACGCGATGATCATCGCGTCCGTCCTGAGAATACGGAGAGCCGTGAGCGCTCGGACGCTGCATTCTCATACGTGTGTATCTCGATCTTGATTAAGCGCTCCGGAGATCTCTTCTGCTTCAGCATTCTTACGGAACGCGGAGTACTGAGATCTCGACCAGCCGCTTTAGGTCGGGCCCAACGAGTTTGCAACATTTTTAATCAAGGGCTCTTCCGCTTCGTGATCTAAAATTTCGTCCCATCGCACTCAGAAAAATAATTTATTTGACGGCCTCCGTTCATTTGGTTTAAGTTAAATATTTATTTGATTTAAATAAATATTTATTTTTATCAAATAAATGTTTATTTTTATCAAATAAATATTTTACTCAAGCCAAATAAACGGTGGCCGTCGAATGAATTATTTTTCTGGGTGCGTTAAAATTCTCCAAAGTCTGAATCTTGGCTCCCGGAATTGATTTCACTCAATTCCGAGCTCAAAATTTCCCCCCTCGAATCTCGGCTCGATCGAAATTTGTCACGGAGTCTCGCATCCGAGTCTCCGGTCCCGTACTTTATTATCTCCGAGATACGTCGGTTTTATCATCGCCCTCTCGCCCGCGAACTCGCCGAGTTAACTCGGATTTATCGTCTCCCCACTCCGCCTCACCGCTCCGTTCGTTCTCGCCGAGTTACTATATTATATAAATGTATCCATGGAGCGTCGAGGATGAAGAACAATGGAAAACGTTCTTAACGTTGATGGAGCGCTGAGAATAAGCAACGGACAGCTCGGCGAGAGCGAGACAAAAGTATCGGCCGGGTAGAAGAGATTCCGCTGTCGGAGCAAGCGAACCATGGCGAGGAGAGCGGACGAGCTGGAGGACTCTCTTCATCTCGGCGGACCACAATAAATGGCCGTGCGCGGTATCGTGTTGCGAGTAATTGAACGGGGCCCTTCATCCGCGTGGTGCATTAACTATTGAGAAGTCCGGCGAGAAGGCAGAGGGTCCGGGCTGCCGGCCATCGGGCGAAGAATCAGCGGTACGTACCGTGTGCGTTACCATCGGGGCGAAGAGACGATGCGGCGGGCGGGTTGGCGGAGAGGTGAATGAAGAGGTGTACCGAGCTGAATATCAGCGGACTCCTTCCCCTCCGTCTCCCACCCTTCTCCCTTCCGAGGCCCACACCTATCCGCGAGCGGGACCGCGGATCGAAGAGACGGAGGATAAAGAAGCTGGGGCCCTCGGAAGGGGAGACGGAGAGGGTGCTGGCGCAAGAAGAATGGAAAGCGTACGAAGGATATGAGGAAGAACTCGTAACGTCCGTCCGTTGTCGACTCTACGTAGCACCGCATTAAAAGGCCCGCTCGGTGCTCCCGCTCGGCGGTATAATAGCGCCGATCTCCCGGGCCCGGGAGCGGCGGGCCGAGGCACGTGATGGCAATACCGTATTGTTATTTGTTATAGGCTCTCTTCGCCGGTACCCGCCGTTGGCTCCGCGAGATCAAGTACCGGGTATGTAATACCAGCCGATAAGCTCGCTTTCCTCCGAGCTGCTCCACCGCCAGGTCGAGATACGTCGATTCCTCGTACGTGACTGAGGTCCTTCGCACCCCGTTGCTCGGACCAGGGATTTATCGAAATTTTATTCTTTTTTTTTTTGGCGTTGAGTGGTCCAGATCGAGCGGCGGATCTTCGGCCTGAAAGCGGATCCGAATCGTGAAAATTAAGGAATTAATAAAAAGAAAGTTGGATTTTATCGAAACGTTTCTCGTCCAGCGGCGCGCGCTTGTCCAGAATCGGAGACGTATTTTGCCGAGAAAATTGATGGGGGGTTTACGAAGCGCACCCTGAGGAAAAGCGAGACGGACGATTTCCTTACCAGCTCATTTTTCCGGACAGGAATCGATGAAAATACGATTTTTTAAATAATTCGTGCCTTTTGATAATCAACCGGCGGATCAAACGGTGAAAATTAAAAACTGATTGAAAAAAGGCAATTTTTACCGAAACGTCTCAGATCCAAGAGCGCGCCGCGATCCAGGGTCGGAGACGCGTTTCGCCGAGAAGATTGATGGGGGTTTACAAAGCGCACCCAGAGGCGAAGCGAGACTCCGGCGATTCATGCCACCTCGTCGTCGTCCTCGTCCCGTGAATGCCGGATCGTTAGGAAGGTCGTTAGAGAGGTCTCCCGGCCTCGATTAACGAGTGCGAGCGGCATTCTTATCGTTATCGGGCGCACAGAGAGAGGGAGAAGGAGAGTGCGCTGGCCGGCAACGGCGGCGGCGAGAGCACCGAACGGGGAACACAATAAGAGCGTCTGGGAACGATCGACCGCAGCATGACCGCGGAACAATGCACTTTAACTGCATACCTCGAGCCGTCGGGGAAAAGTTGCAACGCTCCTCTCCATCCGCGCCCAACCGCGGTAATACAATTTTCCCTAGCGAGCCGACACACACTCGCGCATGCAAATCAGGAGCGTGCAACGTTTTGGCACAGTTATTAAAATATGTATATATATATTTCTATATACATATATATATATATATTATTATTATTATTTATTGAACCTGAGGCTCTAGGACTACGTGCTTAAGAGCCGACACCAAAATACATGGAACCACATACAAGAGGCAGCAACAGAAATAAACATAAAAACATCAACAACAAAAATAATTAATGAAAAGTAACTTCAAAAAGGATAAAATAATTGAGAGTTAAAAGTAAAAATGGCCGAATCGCCTCACGTCCCTGATCCGCCTTGAGAAGCGAAAACACAAACCACGAAACATCTCGAAAGGAGCATCGGTCCCTGCGCGAGGCAACGAATTCCAAAACTTCGAGCGCATAACATTACCCCAGGATGTTTACATTTTTCCGGGTAATCAAGCGCACGGCATTGCATTGCAAGTGCACGATTCCGACGTGCCTCTGCCCGCTCCGTTCCTCGCGTCACAAATTACCTTGCGCGGAGCGTATTTATTCGACGTCGTAAATTATTTCTCGTTACGTTCACCGTATCGCGATGTGTAACTGCGCGGTACCGCCTGACGAACAAGGGACAACGAATGCAGCGCCGGCCGGTACGTTTATCGCTGCAATCCCGCCGGTCCGTTGAACCTGCGCATACGAAATTCGAAAGGTACCTGCGGTATTCCGCGGACCGCCGTTGCCCGTGGCGCGGCGCAACCGTGGCTCCCGTGAGGCAGGTCACTCACACACCCGTGGCCCAGTTATGAAACATTCGGCAGGCATGCCGCACGAAAACGCGAATTCGATACGGACCACAGGAATTCCTCGATATCCAACTATCTCGAAACTATCCTACAGTGCTATTTCCTCTCGGCTGTGACAGACTGTGACACGCGGAAAAATGTCTCGCCCAAAAAGGGTCACAATTTTCTTTTCCATTGCCCTAATTCATTATTTAAAAAAATAATAAACCTTAAATGCGTTTTTAAAAATTGCAAAACAAACCGGAGTTCGTTCTCCTTGATTACAGACGTTAGCGAACGGGAAACCTTCTATGATTTTTTGTTTCGACATTTTGTTTCGCAAACTCTCAAGAAAACGAATATTCTACTTCTCCGATCCTCGCCGTTCGCCGTGTCGTCGCGCATCCGCTCCGCGCATCTCCTCACGCAAACTCGGACTCGTTATTTCCCCGCGAAATCTGCAAACTGGTACGGGATCGAGTGAAAAGCACAACCTGCCGAGATTGCTTCCCGGCATATCTCACGCAGCTAAATGCCTCCCTTATTATACGTTGCAGAATAGCTATAATATATAATCAACTAAAAGTGTATATCTTACATTGTAAGATCTCACGTTGCAGGGATAAATGGCCACATAATAATTAAGATGTAGGATCAGTAGTGCTGTACGCGTAGGTACACAAGCTCGTAGAATCTCCGTATAGTCAGGCCGTCTATATCTATCCCGCTCTCGCCGTGCGCGAGCGTGTGTGGGTGTGTGTGTATTCCACGTGCTGCACCGCTCGCTCGACCGGTCGACCGATGAGCATCCGCAGCATCCACAGGGCAGTCTCGCCGCCCGGCTCTCGCTCTCGTCCGTTCCTCGCGTGCTGTTTCTACTTGATTCGCCGCGCTGGCATTGCCGCCGCTGCAGCTGGCCGAGCCACACGCGGTCCTCTTTTTTTTTTTTTTTTTTTTTTTTTTCTTTCGCCTCTCCTCTGCATCCAGCGCACTTTGCCAGCGCAACGACCGCTGCACACCTCGCCTCCGCGGTGTTACTATTATTTTCGCCGGAGCGGTCGAACGCCCGCGAATTATGCTAATTCCGTTGTTCGTACGCTCGTTCATTCCGACTGCCACTGGCACGGGCTCGAAAGCGCATTTGCGCAATTCGCGAGAAGAGGCCTCGCCGTCCGAGGATGGGCAGCGGCATCATCCGAGCGACTCGTAGGATCAATCATCGCGGGGGCATCCCGAGTCCTCCTCCTCTCTTCCCCCGGTTCGAGATTGCACTACTCGTCCCAGATCTTACTCGAGTACTTTCCTTAACGAGAATGTCGACGCCTCGGCCGTTTTATAACCGCCGGGAGGTAAATCACGCCTCAACGGGAATTTCGCAAATGCTATAGCCCACTTTGCGCCGACGTTTCTCGTCTCCTCGTTCTTCCTACCGTGAGGGTTTTTCTTCTTTTTATTCTTCGGGGAGTATGGACGCTCGAGAGGAAAGGGGTCGAACTACTCGAACTATCGTGAGCACGGATGACCACCCGAGGGACAACAACGATATGTGAAGCGTCACGAAAAATTTAGATTGCGGCGAAATACTTTAAGTTAACTTCTTTGACCCGAAAAGCCCTCACTGGAAAATCGTTTATCTGAAGAAGCATAAAATAATGATAATATAGGGCCTTATCTTGGAACCACCGGTCGGTTAATTAAAATCAGTCCGACCGGTAATTACCCACTGGCCGGTAAAAATTAACCAAAAAAATGATCATTACCTGAAATACCTAAAATAAATTTGAACCAATAAAGCCCTCGCTAGAAAATCGTCGATCTGAATGAAGCATAAAATAATAACAATATAAAGCCTTATCTCGGAGCCACCGGTCGGTTAATTAAAATCAGCCCGACCGGTATTACCCACTGGCCGGTATTCATCCGTTCCCCCTTACCGGCAATATAAAAATAATAATAATAACGCACGCATAGCGAATTAAACGTCACAGCGAGCGCACGTAGCTGACGTTTCCGCTTGTGTTTTATAAAATCTACCAGTAGAGTAGAAGGAGGAAGAGAGGGAGAGAGAGAGAGCGAGACAGAGCGAGAAAGAGAGTCATACTGGAATCACGCAACAGGAACACCCTCGGCAGTGAAGAAACACTACCGGATTCCTGGGCGGTGAGGAGTGTGTACGTGGAAGCAGGAGCGAGTATCAAAGAGAATCAGAATGGAACGGGAGGGAGGGAAAGCAGCGAGATCCAAGGGTCTCGAAGGGATATCTGCTGCTGATCGGTTCTTTAAGTTTATACTGTAGGCTACACTCCGGGACGGCGGCGGAATACGTACACAGAATCCTCGGCTCGTCGTGTATCACTATTACCGCACCGTGTACCAGTATGCACACATCGGTCTACAGCGATAGTCGGGGTCCGGTGCACGGGTTTAGTTGTGTACCGCAGGGGCAAGGAATAAGCAAGAGGCAGACGTTTCCGCGGTGGTCGTGACAGCTCGAGACTGCTCCGGTAAAGGGTAGACTGGTTTTGTTTTGTCAGCAAGTAGAAAGAGAAGATGGAAGAGCCTACCGAGCGCGCGCGCGTTTTCGCCTTATTGCGAACCGCACCGGCGTCCGTTCGCTACCGCGCATCCTCCCGTGCGCACACAGTGGGACCCCGATTAGCCGAATCAATTCGGCTCGATAGCTCAGTCAGGATCAACGAAGATTTGGAAATTTCAATTGTTCGAGGCTATTATTCAGTTGGTACGACAAAAATGTTGGTTTGTATCGACACATTTAGAATCGATTGAAACAGCCAAACGCTCAACCAAACAATGCTTTATTTGTACCGAGCAATCAACAGCTTTGAATGCTTGTCATGACGTCTTTTGGTCGATCCAACATTTTTCTTCTCAGTGCAGGAGCTCGGGCAGATGAGTCCGAATGCTCCGTCGGATACGTGGGAAAAACTAGAGTTCGAGTCGCAGCTTCGCGCACGGTTCTCGTCTTTGATTATCCTACGTGAGCAAACAACCGGGCTTCTGGTCCGGACTCGAAGCGGAGTGACCAAGAAAATCCCAATGTTGATTTATGGAATACGAGCTGTTGGGCAACGAAGAGACTTCTCGTCTCTATCCCATTGCTGTTTGCTCATGAATCCTGCCTTCCGGACTACACGTTAGCTCCTACGTTGGAGTGGCACCGGCTGAACGTTCTCCGCTGGGTTTTTATCGCTTTTTTTGTTGTTTAACTTTACCGTGCAGTCGTATTTTATTATCCTTATTTTTTCTCTCTCCGCCTGCCCTTCACTCCTCGACTTCATTCGCTTCGCCGCCGACGTTCGTGTGGCCTCTTCTTCGTCCTCCTCTTCGGGAGCGAGGAAGGAGGAGGATGCCTCGAGTACGGCGCGCGGAGGCCGAGCGGTCGACCACCAATATCGTGGCGCAGGGTGTACCGTAGCGTCCCCGCGGCTAATTAAATATTAGCATTCTGCTAGTTAGTAGCCGAGCGCGTTGGCTCGCGTTGTCATCTTTGCTCAAGCAGCGTTCCCGTAATGACCGAGACCGCGCGCGTGCGTTTCGTTCTGGACGCCACCGAAGACGGCGGGAGAAGAAAAGATTCTCCGTTTTATTTGCCTTGCCCGCTACTTTTTTTTTTTTTTTTTTTTCTTCTCTTCTTCCTCTTCTTCTCGTCCTTTTTTCTTCCTCGGGTAGCCTGGCTCTGCGGGCAGCAGCAGCATCCCTTTTGCCACGGGAATATAATCCCAGTCGCCGCGCGGACCGAGTACCGAGAACGCCTATCCTTATAGCTTGTATAAAATACAACCTAAGGAATTACCGAGAACTCGGACAATAATACTTTTACGATAGTGTCCCCGACGTCAGCGTATGGAAGCCGAAGGAAACAATCGACACTTTTCCAATAAGAATTTCCTCTCGGGCAAACGCGCACAAAAGGTTTACTGTCGCTGCTGCTGCGGGGGCCCACTAAGGAGACGACAACGACCGGCGATTCATTCTATATGCGTTGAATCGGTCGGCCCGGCAAAATTGATCGTCCGGAACCCATTTGACCACGCAGTCGGTCGGTTCTACATACAATGTTTTATTTCCTAACGCGTGCACGTAAAATCTCGCTTTTCGCTCCTGTGAAGTGACAGCAGAAAGGCACTTTCGCATCGCATGCGACAAAGATACCCCGCATGCGTACAAACGCAATACGGTCTTTTTTTTCGCACTAGTGCGAGAAAGTGCCTTTTCGCGCCCACTTCCCAAACACAAAGAGCGTAAATTTCGTGAATTTTTTAGGAAAAATTATGCAAACGGCATGGGCGAAGAAAGGGAAATCCTGACTTGCCTGAATGCCGCACTCGCCTTGGACCCGTCTGGCATTTTCACACTCGTCAAGAACTCCCTTTCTACGCCCTTGCCTTACCAACCAAGTAACCATTTAAGTAACCATTTTCTCCCCGTCGCTATTACCCCACCGTCCGGCATTCGCTCACTCCCTCCCTCCCCTCAACAATCCACGATTTCCTCGAAGTTTCCGAACAGCCGCAATATCGTTATTCGCATCGTAACATAGTACATGGATATTTCGTTATCCGTGCTCTCCGCGATGCGTGAGTACATTGCCTCGTTGCGAAACGGCGCTCGAGCGGTCTTCGACCAGCGCCTCGCGTCCTCGTCATTCCCGTTGTTACAACGTTGGATTTATATGCCTAGGCGCTCGTTCGCATACGACGCCCGCGCATGTACGAGCTGATCGCGAGAGCCAAAGCGCGCGCAACTCTCTGGTGGCGACCGCACGAGAGAGGCTTACTAAATAAGGGTC